>OX246753.1:198693613-199893613 GCA_945910035.1 Brachypalpus laphriformis
TTTGACATCCCTGCCAAACTTGTCCGTCTGTTCAGGCTGACGATGGAGAACGCTTGCTGCTCCATCAAGGTCGGTAATGACCTCACCGAGACCTTTGATGTCAAAAAAGGCTTTAGACAAGGTGACACGCTGTCATGTGTCTTCTTTAATATTGTACTTGAACGGATTGTGCGGAACTCACTAGCCAACACCAGAGGCATAATCTATTACAAGTCTGTACAACAGCTTGCATACGCTGACGATATAGACTTCATCGGAAGAACTCAGCGGGCTGTCACCGGTGCATTTGCAAGCATTGAGGCGGAAGCGGCCAAAATGGGTTTGGCGATAAACGAGGGCAAAACCAAGTATATGCTGTCAGCAAGAAGGGAAAACCAACACAGACGAATTGGACAAAACGTCACCGTGGGCAGCTATAACTTCGAGGTAGTAAGGGACTTTGTCTACCTTGGCTATGCTATAAATTCTACAAACAAGATCAGCGCAGAAATCAATCGAAGAATAACTCTTGCCAATCGCTGTTTTTTTGGGCTTATAAGGCAATTCAACAGTAAAGCCATATCTCGAACAACTAGGGAGACTCTGTATAAGACCCTTATCATCCCAGTCCTGCTTTACGGCGCTGAAACATGGACTTTATTAAAAGAATATGAAGATATCCTTGGTCGCTTAGAGAGAAAAATTCTTCGTAAGATTTTCGGTCACGTTTGCGTTGACGGGTTTTGGAGAAGGAGATTCAATCACGAACTATACGAGCTATACAGCGACATCGACCTAGTCTAAAAACTACGTATTGAACGTCTGAGATGGCTAGGACATGTAGAGCGAATGGACAGCAACGGTCCGGCCCGCAGAGTCTTCGAATCTAACCCCGAGGAACGACGCAGTAGAGGGAATCATCGCCGTAGGTGGCGCGCACAAGTTCAAGGGGACCTCGACCAACTTGGAGTGCGTAACTGGAGGCAATTAGCAATTAAGTAAGTATCTGATGCGGATTCGTCGCGAGTAATTCATCCACAGGTGCAATCGTATAAGGATCATAATGGAAAAACATCGTGATTCCATAAGGGATTTGCATATTGTATTGGACGACTTTGAAAAAGCATTCGACACACAACCACGAGATCTGCTTGAAGGTAAAGTGACGGACCCCAAGGTATATCAATTATTCTTTGCAGACATGTGGAAATCCGAAGCAATCTTTATGTTAAAGTAACCATCTCTCGAAAAATAGAGCGCGTCCGGCTATGCTGGTATTGTCCTGCTCAAAGAAGAGATCATTTAAACCCCGTTAAAAAGGCAATATCAATGAACGTCTCAAAGATATCGCAAAAGAAAGGCAAGCTTTTAAACTCCTCCATTACACAAATGCAGCCACACCAACACTTGGTTAGCCGCAGTAAAGAAGTGATCCAAAATCGCGAGGCCTGCCGATATTTTCTGAGGTGAAACAGGCGATCTATCATACCTAGATAGATCAGTAGATATGCAGTGAAGTGGGAAGGTTATATTTCATTCAGTTCAGATCATAACCTCGCTGATATAGGAAGAAGAAGATATCTGCTACACTCCACAATTTTCCTTATTAAAAAATACCAGTCACCACCAGCATTTCACTCCCTGAATTCCGAGAGAAATTTATAATAGCCTTAATTTAATCACATAGAATCTGTTGACATGGACTTTGTCAGGGTCAGTTTTTCCCTTAAAGGGCATTGTGGCACTACAAAAACGACACAAGCATTAGTTTATCTCATCTCTCAGGGGCATGGAATTACAGCTGCTGCAGGAGTCCACATTTTTTATTGAGTTGCTAAGGCGGGATGCAAGTTGCTGTTATCGCATTACGGATTTAATTGAATCTGTAAAAGCTTAGTAAAAATTCAAAAGCATTTTTTTTTTTTTTTTTTAAATTGAACACATTGCCACTACGTGCCTAGATCATCTCTACATAGCTCTTTAGTTCCAGAAAGTCTTGAAGTCCTTGTAGTAGAGAATTGATAAGGTCACGTGACAGAAAGGAACCAAAACCGGCCTACATTTTACTTCTTCAAGATTTAAGTAAACATATACATGTACATACTCGTATGTTGATTTTATATAAAGAAAAGTCATCAATGCCTACAACTCAAAGTACTTAAAAAAAACAAACCACTACCCGTTATCAAAACATCCGCATTGCCACCGGAAGTATTCAATTAAAGTCTTCAACAATTGTTTTTCGTTGTAACCCACTTTCGAAGCTTTTCTAGGCTTTGTGATCTGAAAGAAAAATTTTGAGCCAAATATGAGAGGAAGAAGAAAATGTTCATGTGAGGGCCACCACTTCCTCCCTAAGATAGTACACTCGCGTGTACTTACCCTCAATTGACAGCGATTCTCTCACGTTTCTGCATAGAATTTTATTTTCCTTTCGTGGTGGTGTGTGGGTGGAAAACCAAACAAACAATGATTCCGTTGAACAAGTTGTTTTTCGTTCCTTAAGTGCATGTCTCTGTCATAAAACGTGGCAAAGGAAAAAAAAAGAAAAAAAACATAAGGTGGACAAAAAGAAGAAGCCTCCAAGAGAGACATTTTTATTTTTAAAAGAAACATTACACGTTCATTGTCCATTGCGGTGCGGTATTCTGTTCTAGCAGTGTTGTTCTGCTGCAACATAAAATAAAAGGAAAACAGGAAGACCAGATTCTATTCAATTTGCTCTTCTTGTCGGAAGATGTGGACAAGATTTTCGGTTTGTATGTATTGTTCTACACATGGTGCAACGATATTTCCTTAATTTTCTGGCAATTATGAATGGAAGCCCACTTTTCAGTTCGTGTTTTGAGTAGGAAACGATAGAGAATAGGTTTCATTCATTCCATGTTTCCGGAAGGAGAGGTAAAATACAAGAAGGAAGGCGGGAGCGTTCGAGATAGAAGTGATTAACTTTCTTTTCGCTTTTAAATCAATTTCAAATGATTTTATTAGGAGCTGACAAATTGTAATAGACTTATACTGAGTGGACAAAATTTTATAAAATTTTTTTTCTTTCTTCCGAGGGTAGGTGCAAATCTTCAGCAAGAGACTATGAGCATCGCCAGCGCGTACTCATAGTAGTGTGGGATTCTTACCCACTAAAAAACTTCTCTTCAAAACAAACTTGTTTTTTTTTACTACTACTAAGTATTTGGCTTATCAAGTAGTTTTCTTTTCACGAAATAGAACGTTTTGCATTTAGCTTCCCAATAGAAGTTCCTGCCAGATTAGACGCGGGTACCTATCGCGCTAAGTCTAAAGGTTTGGTTCTTTGTAGACGGCGCGGCGTAGTAAATTTCTTTCATCCAAAACTTGGAGGACTTTCGAGTCGACTTTTATGCTTTCTCGCGTAGTTTTTGATTTCGTCTTCAATTGTTTTAATGCCAAGATCTCTGTGGATATCGCTACGAGTTATTCCAACAACACCGCGAAGGAACCTCATTTCGGCAGCTTGTATCCGCGATCTTATTCTTTCGGTCACTACCCAAATTTCATGACCATAGGTGAGAGTTGGAACATACACAGAGTTAAAAACCGATAGCTTAGCTTGAACACTAAGTTCGGCCTTCCTTATAACAGATTGGCCAAGCTCTCTCAAAATTGATGCAGCCTGACCAATTCTACAGGATAACTCGGCATTGCTCCTCCCATCACTCGTGAATAAATCCCCGAGGTACTTAAACTTCTCCACCTGCTTCAGTGGGACTGAATGAGTTTTTTGGAAACGACCATTACTTCCGATTTGTTCACGTTGATCTTCATTCCAGCATCATCACAAACGTCTACAAACCTTTCGAGTGCGCCCTGAAGTTCGGTTTGAGAGGACCCAAGGATGGAAGAGGACTTTATATAATAGAATTACCGTATTTCCAGATAACTGGGCAGATTTTTTGTTATTTTTTTGTCTTTGCTTCTGATTCACAATACTTTATTGCCGATAACCGATGTTAAGAGCAAATCATCATCAACAGAGCGAAGAATTTTTCCAGCCGCATAACCAAGCTACTGCCAGTGTTATCCGTATCCGATCCGTAACAGCTGATGTGGTGACGTTATTAAAAACGTCTTCTATATGTACATAAGAATGTCACCATTGTGTACACCTTCTGATGCATCTTTCGTACTAACGCATGTAATGCCGTTTCAAATGATTTACCTTTGCAATATGCATTTTGAGCAGACAGAAATTGTGTATCAATACTGCCGCGTAAATGTATGTCAGTCAAGAAGGAATGATGATCGACTAATGGGTCTGAGGTCTTTTGGATTTACGTAGGAACATTTACCAGCTTTGGGTCGTGTATACGTTTCTGTGACTGACGGGCAGATATATTTGGCGCAATAGCTCTTTTAAGTGCCAGGGCCTAGCTTCTCGCAACCATTTATGTTGTGTGCGTTATATTTTCACACGAATGGAAGGGACCTACAGTTTAGTGCCGTACCCGAACGGCGATTTGAGAAGCTTTGACAACAATACTCTCGGATGTTTGTCAGACGCTAGCGAGAGGTAGGACCGTGAAAAAACTTTTTGGTGTTTTCTGGGATTCGAACTTGGAACCTCATGCGTAGTGACCGTAGATGACTATCCGTATCAAGGCTAAATTTGCCAATATTAGCCTAATATGCGTTCACGCCCCTCACGAGAAGAAGAAAGGCGCAACAAAGGATGACTTCTACCAGCTCTTGGACAAGACATATGAGCAATGCCCTAGCCACGACGTTAAAATTATCCTAGGTGATTTTAACGCAAAGCTAGGAAGAGAGGACATCTTTTATAGCATGGCCGGAAAGCACAGCCTGCACGACATCACATCCGACAACGGATTCAGGCTAGTCGACCTTGCGGCGGGGCGAAACTTTGTCGTAGCTAGTACGTGGTTCCCACATCTCGGTATTCACAAAGGAACGTGGCTCTCCTTGACCGAAAAACTGTCAACCAAATCGATCACATTGCGGTCGATGCAAGGCACTCTTCCAGTATTCTGGGTGTCCGGACTTTCCAAGGAGCCAACGTGGACTCGGATCACTACTTAGTTGTAGCTAAGGAACGGATGCGGATATCCAGAACGGAGCGAAATCAGCGAAATACTGTGAGGAAATTTGACGTCGGACGGTTACAATCGCAAGATACCGCCAGCGCCTTTGCCGATCAAGTTTCTCTTAATCTTACCCTTGGTTCTATGCCGCCAGCAGCAGACGCGGAAGTCCAGTGGCAGCGTTGCCAACAAGCCATCAGAGATGCCGCATCTGATGAACTGGGTTTCTCTCGGCCACCACAACGAAACCCCTGGTTCGATGAGAAATGCCGGCAAGCACATGCAGCAAAACTGGAGGCGTACAAAGCGGCGCTGCATAGAAGGACTAGAGCTGCTTACGAGCTCTACGTGCGCAGGAGAAAAGAGGAACATCGACTTCTCAGAGAGAAGGAAAAGGAGCATGAGAAGCGCGCAATCGAGGAGATTGAGAGACTTAATTGCAGGAATAATGTTCGAAAATTTTACCAAAAGGGTAAAAAGAACATGCCAGGGTTTCGAAGCCAGAACAGAAGCCTGCAGGGACGACAATGGTAATATAGTAGTAGAATCGCAGTCGGTGCTGAGGATATGGAAGGAACACTCTTCAGACTGTTACACGGCGATGATGACCGATATCTCGCTGTCAGGCAGAATGAGCCATTCAACAGTGACGACGACAGCCAAGATTCCCGTCAACCCGAACAGAGTGAGGATAGCCACATCTAAAATCAATTAGAACAAAGTTGCTGGAGCCGACGGCCTTCCCGGCCAGGAAAGTCCACCATTGAGCAAATATTCACATTACCGCAGATCGTGGATCGATAAAATCGATACGCACCACCTCTTCATCGATTTCAAAGTTACCTATGATAGCGTGTATAGGGACGAGTTATACAGAGCCATGTCTAGTCTTGGCATCCCTGCCAAGCGCATCCGTTTGTGCAGAATGACAATGTCTCCATCTCTCGCTGCTTTGTCAAAGTCGGTAAGAACATCACCGAACCGTTCGATGTCAGGAAAGGTATTAGACAAGGTGACGCGCTATCATATGATCTCTTTACGACAGTTCTCGTACTTGAGAGAATTGTACGAAACTCACAAGCCAACACCGGAAGTACAATCTTTTACAAGTCTGTAAAACTACTCGCTTATGCCGATGAAATGGACATAATCGGAAGAACTCAGCGTGCCGTCAATGGGGCATTTGCGAGTATTGAGATTGAGACAGCAAAGATGGGTTTAGCGGTCAATGAAAGTAAAACAAAATATATGCTCTCTAAAAAAGGACTCCCAACATCGGCGTCTTACTATATAATTTTGAGGTAGTAAAGGATTTTGTCTGCCTAGCCTCTATGGAAGGATTACTATTGCCAATCATTGTTTCTATGGGCTTAGACGGCAATTGAGTAGCAAAGCCCTATCTCGAACTACTAAGGTAACTCTTTATAAGACATTAATCATCCCAGTCCTGCTGTATGGCGCAGAGGCATGGGCTTTGATAAAACCGGATGAGGATGCCCTTGGTTCTTTAGAGAGAAAAGTTCTTCGAGCGATCTTTGGTCCCGTCTGCATAGACGGTGAGTGAAGTAGAAGATACAATGCCGAACTATACGCTCTGTACAAAGACATCGACTTAGCCAGAAGAGTTCACATACAGCGACTAAGATGGCTGGGTCATTTAGAGTGGATGAAGCCCAACATTCCCGCCAAGGAAGTCTTCGAATCCACCCCGGATGGACGGCGCAGTAGAGGACGACCTTGCGGTATGTGGCGCAAATAACAGGAGGGGGACCTTAACCAACTTGGCGTGCGCAACTGGAGGCAGCTGGCTGGAGAGGTTTGTTGGTTGAGGCCCAGGTCCACCCCGGACTGTAGCGCCACATAAGTAAGTATGTAGTTGTTCAAGATATAGCTTTACTGTTAAATTATCTTATTTGCCCAAAAAAAAATAGCGATTGGCAAAAGTTATTCTTCACTTGATTACTGCGCTGGTGGCTTTTTCAGAAGTAATAGCAGAGCCGAGGAAGACAAAGTGCCTCACTACCTCGAACATGCAGCTGCCCACTGTGACGTTCTGTTCAATTCATCGGCGTTGATTTTCCCTTCTTGGTTTTGCCCTCGTTTATCGCTGAATCCACTTTGGCCGCTTTTGCCTCAATGCTTGCAAACGCATCGGTGACACCCCGCTGAGTTCTTCCAATTATGTCAATATCATCGGCGTATGCAAGCGGTTGTACGGACTTTTCATAGATTGTACCACTGGTGTGAGGTCCTCACAATCCGTTCAAGTACGAAGTCACATAACAGCGCGTCACCTTGTCTAAAATCTTTTTTGATATCAAAGGTCTCGGTGAGGTCATTACCGACCTTGATGGAGCAGCGAGCGTTCTCCATCGTCATCCTGCACAGACGGACAAGTTTGGCAGGGATGTCAAAACTAGACATGACTCAATAAAGCTATCATAGGCGGCCTTGAAACCAATAAAGAGATGATGAGTATCGATTTGGACTTGTTGGGTTTTCTCCAGCATCTGCCGAAGTGCGAAAATTTGATCGATGGTGGACTTTCCTGGCCTGAAACCGCACTGATAGGAATCAGGATGTTGATAAAAGGTTTCAAACATTCGTAGAACATCGCACACGGGATTTTGTATGCGATGTTGAGGAGACTGATGCCTCTATAATTGGCGCAGTTGAGGAGGTCTCCTTTCTTGTGGATCGGGCAAACGATGCTGAGATTCAATTCATCGGCCATACACTCGTCTGGGTAGATCTTAGAGATGAGTTACTCTCTGCCAATTCAATACCAGCTGCCCTGAAAAATTCGGCCAGTAAGCCGTCAGGTCCAGCAGCCTTGTTAGATTTCAGCGTGTGTATTGCTACCATCACTTCGTTTGTGGTCAGGTGGATGGAAGTATTGACTATCATCGTCTATGTTGAATGGTTTATTCTGCATAACAGTGGAATGTTGATCTTCGTCTCCGTACAATATAGTTTGCCAAAGTAGTTTTTCCATATTTTCAGCACCGACTGTGATTCTACTACGAGGTTTCCGTTTTCATCTCTTAATGTTCTGTGCAGGTTTTGCTTCTCTAACACGCTCTTTTTACCTTTTGGTAAGACTGCCGTATATTGTTCCACCCTTAGATCACCTTTTGCAGTCCTGCTTCTTGGAGGAATTTTCTATTAAGAAGCAGATCTACGGTTTATATATTCTCGTCCGATATTTGGTCATTGGCCATAAACTTTACTAATTTTCTTTTTCTTTGCATTAGACCCCCACGAGACTCCAGAATATGCTCCGGGGTCTCACTGAACTTGTTGCATAATCTGCGGAATTCTTCTTCTGCTACACCTAGTTTCCTTAGGTGCTCCATGAGTTCACAGTGCCGCGTTAGGAAACCTGTTAGTTGCATAGTTTTGTCTTATTTAGGTTGATACATGCTTCGAACGTTTTCCGGCTTTAGTACCCTAGTAGTTTCTTCGCTGGCCTCATGCCTCGAATGTTGATCCAGACTCTTGCCCTGCTTGCTCTTTCTACTTTTCTGAATTCTTTTAGGGTATGGTACCTATTCTGCAGAATGGTTCAAGACATATAAAGAGTTCTGCTGCTTCTTGTCTTGCTAGCGAATCCACTGCTTCGTTACCTTCTGTTCCATCATGCCCCGGTTACTTTATTTCATCTGCTCAATTCGTTAAGCTTAGCTTAGCACAAAAGTTTAGACTTGACGATATGGGCGTCGAGTGTTCTAATGGCTGCTTGGCGGTCTGGCATTATTGCTATATCGCGATTCCTTTAGTTCCTTTCAAGAATGATTTGGACTCATCCGTCATGGCATATATTTTGCCCTGAAATATGCTGGTGCCATTGCCCATGGGCTTAAAATATTTTGCTCTTGGCCTAAATGCTCTGCAACAGTTGCTCCCACAGTTTTTGATTCATCTGTATACCACCACCACTGTGGATACATTGCTTCAGTTCTTATTATTGCTGAGCTTCTATAGAAGATTTTTTTCGAAGTTGAATTTCCTAATGCTGTTGTTCCTAGGGATCACTAGGAGAGGAAGTTGCGCCTCCCCAACCATTGTATCATTCTCAATCTTAGATAATGGCGATTGAAGATGCCCTGGGCATCACTTGATTATCTACTTTGTAGCAGTGTGATGGCTTAAACGAGATCTCACTTATTTAAATCCTGTCACCTCTCGAGGGCATAGGGCGTCAACAACGCGCATAGGGCGTCAACAACGCGCCATCGTGTTCAGACTTCTGTAACGCGCTTCAACTTTATCTAACTGATTCCCAAAGCTCTAGATTCCTTTTCAACCGTTCTGCGCCTCGTATTCCTAGGGCGACTCCTAGTTCTGCCAGATTGAGCAAGGAGATCCCATTGCATGGCGTCTTTGGCAACGGAAATTTATCCAAAGTGTGACCAATACATTGCCATTTCTTTCATCGAGTAGTGATGCCAATAGGTTCCTGACCTGTTCTCGAGTGGAGGCGTTCTTTCAAAATGCGATTAGGCCAGAGAATCCTAAGGATGATGCATAGACATGTATTTACGAAAGCAACTGCAGCTTACGAATGACAATGACGTACTACATCCATATAGTAGTAATGAATCAGCTTTGGAGCGAAACAGTCGCAGCTTGGCCTTGGTGCTATAAACATTACTCTTCTAGATTTTTGATAGCATGCTGAACGCCGCTTTGGTTTTTCCCAATTCTGCTGTCTACATCGAGCGCGGTGCCATTGGTGCCATACTTTGCAAATATAGAAAGTTATCAACTTTATTGACCTGCTGTCCAGCAATGTTTACTTGAGCGGTGGAAGTTGTAAGGTTAAGTGCTTTTATCTTGGCCGTGTTAATCCTTAGCCCTGCTGTCTTTGCTTTGACTTCCAGACTATGGACCATTTGGTGCAGATCCACAATCCTATGCGATAGCAAGCAAATGTCGTTAGCGTAGTCCAGATGTTTAAGGTAAGATTTCATTGTCCAATTTATTCCGCTGTTATTAACTGTCAGGGCTGCACGAAGAACATCGCTGATTCCGACTAAAAATAACAGTGGTGAAAGTATGAAGCCTTGTCGCACTTTACCTCGGACTTCAAAGTCGTCAGATACCTTTCCGTTATGCAATACGTGGTACTTACTCGTAGCACTCTCATACTTTGCCTTAATAATAGATACGAAATTTTCAGTGATACCTCTCCTGCGCAGGGCACAACAGATAAATTCCCGATTTACAATGTCGAAGGCTTTCTCAAACTCAATAAATAGCAGATGAAGCGGAGACACTGCTCTGTAATGATCCGCAATGTATTTATGGTATATGGTCGATGCAGGAGAATCCCGATCGGAAACCTACTTGTTGGACAACGAGAGTGGAGTGAAGATATTGTTTGAATACGTCCGCCAGCTCCTTTAATTGATCAAAGAAGGACCTATATAGGAGGGTTCTGATGATTCCTGGGCAATGTTACAAAGAGTGAGTGGTGTCCTCCTTATATTCAAGTTGTCACAACCTTTACAAAATAATTATTTTCATATCTTCCATCTGAAAGAAAGTCTTGAGCGAAGATACAAGCGGGATTTACACTTTTAAAGTCGTTAAGCAATCCAATAGAACCATTTAGTAAATACAAAGACTATTGAAATTCGTTTTCAAATGAATACCCAGCTACTCACTGTTTGAAGTAGTAATGTGAAGACCTGCATGCTTACCGATTTAATTCCCGAAAACATGAAAGATTTTGTATCAATACACAGAGTTTGCGACACAATGAGCCTTGTCTCGATTATTTATCCAATTTCGTCTTCCCTCAATCACTTTAGTTAAACTAGGCCGCACATTCCTTACGTTGTCATAATGTGTTTCTACATTGATTCAACAAGCATTTTGCATTGTTTAATGAGTTTAACGCCCCAGCATGAAGGTCAGCATTGTAAATTATTTTCTTAGTATAATCCAATTTGGTGTTCCTTAAACGTTTTATCCAAGCAGCAAAAATGAAATTAAACGAGTTCCTTACACCTAGTTAAGCTGGGTAATTAAATTTCCACTTTGAAGTGGATTGTAATTTTGTATCCTAATAGGTCATAATTAACCCTCATTTGTCGAGTGCGACGACAAGCAAGAGCGCGGTGGTGGAATATAGCTCCAACTTTCTTTAAGGATGGTTTAGTGGTGTTCCTTGGGTCGGTCGTAGACGTCCACAACAAAAAGTTGCAAAGTACAAAATTGCGACCGTAAAATGCCTGCCAGTCGTAAATATTTCTCCTTCTACTACTGTCTGCCATTCTAAACTTAACCAAAGTATTCATAGGATTGAAACTAAGGGTGGTGCTGGTTGTTGAAATTTTCTGCTACTAACTGAAGTTGTCGTTTAATGGGATTGAGGCAAGAGTATTGTGCTCGAATGGATAAATAGTGCTCTATTTCTGTAATATGATGCGAGCTATTTATGGTCAAGTCAATTTGGATAAATTTTATTCCATGTGAGAATAGAATGATGTTGTTCAAATTCCATTCGACTCTATCTTACCCCAACTATTCGGCCTACATACATGTATCGATACATACTTCAATTAGAGGACTTTTTTTTTATTTCCAATTATCAATTGCATTTCTAAGACTGCACATTTTTCCCAGTTTTCCACTCAAATCATAAATTGTTTTTCATTTAAAGCAGCACATTTAAACGAATCCGCGAAGCTCCTTTTGTACTGCAATGCATTCGAGTAGAATGTGGCTTTTTTCAGTAGAAATTGGATTAGATTGAAATTTGAAGTGAGTTAGTAGGAAACTTATTATTCAGGAAACCCGTAGGGTACAGAAGGATATGCAATAATGATTTTTTATTTGGGGGAACTATTCGTAATGAGGAGGTCTGTGCATAAGATATTATCTGCCTGGCGAAAACACAGCGTCGCTGTTGAAGAAGCCATTGCGTATTCGCCTTCACGTATTCATATACAGAGGGAGTGTGTGTTGCTGTCAAACACTGCAAGCGCCTACCAGGCGTTAATTTCTTCATAGCGTTGTGTATTTGGTCGCCATTAGGTCGCAATTCAAGAACAATCACGTTTAAGTAAAAAATTAACGTAAAACAAGCGACTGGATTGATATTTTTTATAGTAAATAACAGTCACAATATAGACAGTGTGCTAATTTGATAACTTTAAGATGATTTCATCACCTAATTAATCGAAGAAGAGGGACGACAGCCCTCCACGTTCCAAAATAAGTTCATCGTCGTCGAGTATTTCATCATCTGAAAACGAACAGATGGCTTCACCACTACCTAATAAACGGAAGGCAGAGTCCAGGTCGGGGGAACAGACATCTATAGATCAGCGGCTCGGTGAATTAACAGATCAGGTTAAGTTTTTGTCCCAGTGTATGGGCATGTTTATTCCGCAGGAAGACGAAGCGTCTGAAGTGCGTGAAAGTTTTCTCGATCATCCGGAATGTTCTAAAAGAACCCTTAATCTGGGTCAGTTACAGACTGAGAGTGATGTGAAGGCCGTCCAACCAGCAAATAGAGAACATCTGGAATCGCTCATCAGATTGCAACATTTTGGATTACCAACTTGGATGAATGTGCGGTATTCAAAGGCAATGAAGCTTTGCATGCTCAGTAACACAAAAGATTACTTAGTTTCCACAGAGCAGGTTATGGCAGCCTTATCTAATTCCTTGTTGGAACAGAAGGCATTGTTGAGATCGGGACTACAGTCAATAATTGACTGGGCGTTTAAGTCACCGGATGGCTTAAACCCGAATTCTCTGTTTGACAAATTTACCAGTTTATTCGGATCGTCCTCTGATTCGTATAAGAACACAGAACTAGCTCTGCAAGTCATATGCGGCAAGAGGGCGGAATGTTTTGAAGTGAGGCGTGAGAGATTAATTTCTGAGATTTCCAATAAGAACGTCCAGACAGCACTTCGAAACACTCATCCAAGTTCAGAACATCTGTTCGATAAACATGCACTTCAGGCATTGATGCAGTCACTTGGTGGGGCCCAGGCCTGGCTTAGTACTCCCTCTGTTTCTAGGGAGAGGAGATCTTTTCAAAGTCATCGCCCTTTATATAACAATGAAAGGAAACAGAAGAGTGAGTCTAGGTATAATTATAAAAGATCTGCACACAGGAACAGTTACAAAGAAAGACAAGCGAAGAGGAAGCAGGACAAACGAGTCATGCCTTTCTTTCGTCCGAAAGAGAACGCCAAATGACTCTCAGCTCTTCAGGGGGGAACAGCTCAAGTTTTTCAGAGACAGGTGGCAGAGTCTGGGTGCCAACTCCTTCATTTTAAAGGGTATTACAGGAGCAAGGATACCCTTTCGTTGCAGACCACCTCTGGTTGGCCCCACAGCGGACATTTTGCAAAAATTTGCAACAAGACCATCTCAAAAGATGGATATTCAGTTGAAGGAGATGAAGGAATTAGGGGTTCTGGAGGCCCCCCTCACAATCCAGCCCCAGTTTTATTTCAAGGATGTTTCTCATAAACAAACCCAACGGAGGAGTTCGCCCTATTTTCGACCTCAGAGCATTAAACGACTATGTAATAGAAAGATCCTTCAGACTAATCTCTCACGCCTCGGTACCAGATTTTGCACAACCCAACGATTGGATGGTAAAGATAGATATATCACAGGCTTACTTTCATGTGCCAATATCGGAGAGCCACCGACCTTTTCTGAGAGTGGTATACAGAGGCGAACTCTTACAGCTAACATACCTCCCATTTGGTCTCTCTTCCGCCCCCAGATTATTTTCAGCCATAGCATGTTGGATTGCGGAGATCCTTCGAAACAGGAGCGTAAGAGTTTTTGTTTACCTGGACGACTTTCTTTTAGTGGCCCAGGAGATCTCGCAACTTATGGTTCAGTATTCGGAGACCGTAGAACTTTTACAGGCCCTTGGGTGGATAATAAATTTCAAAAAATCCGTCTTATCACCAAAGCAGGTAATAGAGTTTCTGGGTATTTAGTGGGATTCAAAAGAAAATATTATGAGTATTCCAGAGCCAAAGAAGGAGAAAATCGGAGTTTCTCTTCGCGCGCTGGCGCAGAAACAGAGTTGCAACCTGCGACAGCTCCAGAGGGTTTTGGGACAGTTGAATTTTGCAAGCTTCGTTATCCCAAGAGGAAGATTGAACTGTCGTTACCTTCAGATCTTTATCCGAAAGTTCAGCAAACGCGCAAGGCAAACACTTCTCATCCCTCGGAGGGCTTTGGAGGAGATCAATTGGTGGCTCGGAGCCACAGACATGGTCACGCCAATACACAAAGCGGCAGTAATAGATTTCTTAGTCACAGATGCGGCAGCCTCGGAATGGGGGGCTCAGTTAAACGAGCTAGCGATGTCAGGTCAGTGGTCAGGGTAGCAGTTAAGATGGCTCTCCAACATGAAGGAGATGTATGCGGTATACAGAGCTATAAGTGCCCGAGCAGATCATCTAAGGGGATCGCACATCTTGCTTCAGACAGACAACCGCACTCTTGTGTCTTACATTCGCAAGGAAGGTGGAACTAGGTCCATTGGGCTATTAGATCTGACTTATCAGATTCTTCAACTGGTCGATCAGTTCAACATAACCATATCTGCCTTCTACTTTCCGGGGAAGGTACAATGGTATAGTAGACCGACTTTTAAGGGGGCGACCAATACCCGAATGGCACATTCTACCAGCAACACGGGCCCTCATCTTCGACAGGTGGGGAATACCCGAAATAGATCTTTTCGCCTCAAGAAGAACAGCTGTTGTCAAAAGATATGTTTCCATAGATTGCAGAGATCGTGCAGCGGATTTCTTCGACGCATTCAGTCACGATTGGAATTATCATCTGGGCTGGGCATTTCCGCCACCAAACCTTATACCGAGAGTGTTGGCTCATCTAAACCGTTCGCGGGGACACTATCTCGTTGTGACCCCCCAATGGACGCAGGTATTTTGGATGGCCGACCTGAAAGCTCGAGCACTAGAACCTCCACAAACAATCAACAACCTGCGGAAGGTGCTAGTGGATAAGACAACAGGGCGACCACCTCCACAAGTAGATCATTTGAGCCTGAATGTTTGGAAAGTTGGGGGTGGGGTAGTCAAGTAGAAGGGTGGTCCAGTAAAGAAAAGCAGTTGTTAAAGAAGGGATGGAGAAATTCTACTTTAAAGACGTACCTGCCTGCTATCAGGGCCTGAATAGCTTGGTGCAAAGTAAACAATTTCATTTGTAATTCTCCAACGGGTTCGACTGTAGCGAAGTATTTGGCTCATTTTTTTTTGAAAGAGAATTATTCGCCAAGCACGATTCTTGTCCACAAATCTGCGATTTCAACTTTTTGTGGCCCGAATATGGTCGAGAACCTTTCTTCACACTTTTTAGTTAAACTGATTTTTGAAGGCAGTATCATTAGCAAGACCCGCTACCAGAAGACTACAGACTTGGGACCCACGGATAGTAATAGATTGGCTATCATCTGCAGAGAGCAAGGAGACCTTGTTTGATGCTTCCAGAAGGACTGCGATTATCTTGCTTCTTGCATCTGGACGAAGAGTTCACGATTTAACGTTGCTGAACGTTTCTAATGACTGCTTTATAGAAGGTGAGGGGGAAATTATTTTGCATCCAACATTTGGTTCCAAGACAGACTCATCAACGCATAGACAGTCGAGTTGGCAATTAATCGATCATTCAGATAAAAGTATATGCCCAGTATTTTGGATAAGGCGTCTAGTTAAGCTGTCTCAGAATAGAATAGCTCAGGTAAATAGTCTTGACAATCTATTTATAAGTGTAAATGGACCAGTGAGACCAGCATCAAGAACGATAGTCGGTGGTTGGATACGCTCAGTGTTACGAGAGGCTGGAATAGATGCGAGCAGCGGTTGCATCCTTAGGCTGGCTACAGAATCAGCCTGTTGATGAGATTCTCTCAAGAGGAAATTGGAAAGCCGAAAAGACTTTTAAAAGAATATACTGCAAGAAGGTAGATTTTAATAGTTCTGTTAAAGAAAACAACCTTTTTAAGAATTTTAAGCCAATATAATTTCATGAATTTATTGTATTTTTTTTTAACCTAGAGTTTATGAATACTGAATTATAAATGATTGATTTAATTTTCCAATACTTTTGACTTTAATACAGAGGTTTAGAATAGATATTCAGTATTTTTTCATCATCATAGCGTTGTGTTTAAACACCAGCAGATAGCAAACACGTCTTCAACAGCGACGCTGTGTTTTCGCCAGGCAGATAATATGACGGTCTTACACTAAAATAAAACCGATATTATTTGCCGACAGAAAACACAGCGTCGTAGTAAGTTCCTTACTGGTGAAGGCGCTATGAAGAAATTAACGCCTGGTAGGCGCTTGCAGTATTTGACAGCTACGCACACTCCCTCTGGGTTTCAGTGCGATTGGTTTCTAGTGGAGTTTAAGGTGAATACGTAAGACTTGAAGGCGAATACGCAATGGCTTCTTCAACAGCGACGCTGTGTTTTCTGTCGGCAAATAATATCGGTTTTATTTTAGTGTAAAACCGTCATATTATAGTTTATAAAAAAATGCATACTTAATGAATGGAGGAAAGGAACTTTGATCTGCGTATTATTGCGGAAATCTAAACACATAATTAAATGACAGCTAGGGTCATGTACCGGCGCCCATCACGCAAAAACTGTAAGACAGATTTTAATAAAACTTTGCCATTCCAAACCCTAGAAGCTTGGTACTTATCTTACATAAAACTTATCATGATATTCCGCAATGGGATTAAAATATCAAAATAAACAAACACAGAGTTAAAAAAAGAGAGCGAAACCAATAATTATAGAACTATGCCTTACAAAAGTTTGGGAAGTGTACTAAAAATGTTTACCTACTAATGAGACGCAAATTTATAGCTACATAGACAGATAGATAAATAAAAGATTTTGTTATACAAAAAAGTCACTGGAATTATAAATACACAATCTATGACATTGGCTTTGCCGTCAGCCAGAAAGAGAAATAAATCTTACGATAAAAAGATACAAAATTATTTACTTTAAGCTCTTTTAAAGGAATACTTCAGTTTTAAACGATTTACATTAATGTTTCACCTACGTATGTGGTTAGTTTAATACGTCATTTAACGAATAAGTGTTTAAAAGGCCTCATTCAAGATTTGTGACCGGTATTTTGAAGCTGATTTTATAAAAATTATGCAACACATTCCAGTCTTGTCCATTCAATAAATCAACGGTCTTCTGAACAGATAGATTATCCTTCCCCCAGCTACTTTTTCTAATCTCGTTTAGCATGGGACAGGTTCCTATGAAGTGTTGGACGTCTTCTCTCCCCCGGAGGTTGCACAGGGTACAGTATGCAGGACGGCAGGCTCGATGCGGTTGTAGTTTAGGCGAATAAGTTCTCCTCTAACTTTAAATATCATGAAAATCATTTCTAAACTGCAGCGGTCATAGAAGTAGTTTAAGAGTGTGTGAGTAAAGCAACTCGTATTTTTTTATAAGCTCAAAAAAAAAACAATTCTAAACAAACTTTTTCGAATTTATTGTGAAAAGAGCGTAAAAGTGCGTAGAAACTTCCATGAACCAATATATTCGAGAAATTTGTGGGTGAGTCGGCACAATTTATTCTAAACTGCATAGAACAAGCCTGACGGCAATTTAGACGCCTAATGGGCGCCGTGCCGTAAGTGGTTAGTGTGTCGGATCACTGCACGTGAGGTTCCAAGTTCGAATTCCAGAAACCACCAAAAAGTTTTTTCACGGCCCCACCTCTCGCGAACGTCTGACAAACATCCGAGACTATTGTTGTCTCGAAAAAGCTTCTCAAACCAAATTGCCCTTTCGGATACGGCACTAAACTGTAGGTCCCTTCCATTCGTGTGAAAAATATAACGCACACAATATGAGTGGTTGCGAGAAGCTAGGCCCTGGCCTTTAAAGAGCTGTTGCGCCAGATATATTTTTTTTTTAACGGATACCTAACAAAAGCTCTGGTAGTACCAACAATAATGATTAAATACAGCTATTTAGCCTGTTGGTGTTCAAATAAAAAAATTGTTAAGTCATCCAAAAAACGAAAGCTCTCGTTGTGAAGTAGGCGGCACAAAGTTAAAATGTGCTTCCTCATCGTCGCCGTGTCCCTCTCAATTGAGTGTTTACTTTCAAAATGCTGGTGGATTACGAAAAAAAGCAAATGAACTTTTTATAAACTCTTCTTCGCATGAATATGACGTGATAGTTTTAACTGAGACCTGGTTAAAGGCAAGTTTTCTATCTACGGAAATGTTTGATCCTTCTTACATCGTCTATCGTATGGATCGTTCGATGGAATCTGGAATGGAACGAGGCCGAGGAGTGCTCATTGCAGTACGTTCTACTCTTGTGAGCCATCAGTGCAATTTACCAACCCATTCTTTACTTTTCGAGCAACTCTGTGTGCACGTCAGCTCTAGTAAAAATGAAATTTTTTTTGTTGTGAGTTATATTAGGCCGCATAGTAGCTTTCAGCTTTATGCTCAACTTATATCTAACATAAACGAAGTGGTGAAAGATTCGACAATTGATCAGTTTCCATGTGTGCTAGGTGACTTCAATATTGGTGGCGTAGACTGGTGTTTCTTGAATGAATAACAAATTCTTATCACATTTAATGTCACAACAGACATAGAAACTGAAGTTGTCGACTCTCTAGCCCCGCTAGGTTTATTTCAAATAAATCACTCAGAAAATTGTTTAGGTCGAACATTACTTACTTACTTACTTACTTAGGTGGCGCTACAGTTCGGGGTGAACCTGGGCCTCAACCAACAAGCCTCTCCATTTAGCTCGGTCTTTAGCTAATTGCCTCCAGTTGCGCACTCCAAGTTGGTCGAGGTCCCCTTGAACTTGTGCGCGCCACCTACGGCGATGATTCCCTCTACTGCGTCGTCCCTCCGGGTTAGATTCGAAGACTCTGCGGGCCGGAGCGTTGGTGTCCATTCGCTCTACATGTCCTAGCCATCTCAGACGTCCAATACGCAGTTTTTTGACTAGGTCGATGTCGCTGTACAGCTCGTATAGTTCGTGATTGAATCTTCTCCTCCAAAACCCGTCAACACAAACGGGACCGAAAATCTTAGAAAGAATTTTTCTCTCGAAGCGACCAAGGATATCTTCATCCTCTTTTAATAAAGTCCATGTTTCAGCGCCGTAAAGCAGGACTGGGATGATCAAGGTCTTATATAGAGTCTCCTTAGTTGTTCGAGATAGGGCTTTACTGTTGAATTGCCTTATAAGCCCAAAAAAACAGCGATTGGCAAGAGTTATTCTTCGATTGATTTCTACGCTGATTTTGTTAGTAGAATTTATAGCAGAGCCAAGGTAGACAAAGTCCCTTACTACCTCGAAGTTATAGCTGCCCACGGTGACGTTATGTCCAATTCGTCGGTGTTGGTTTTCCCTTCTAGTTGACAGCATATACTTGGTTTTGCCCTCGTTTATCGCCAAACCCATTTTGGCCGCTTCCGCCTCAATGCTTGCAAAAGCACCGGTGACAGCCCGCTGAGATCTTCCGATAATGTCTATATCGTCGGCGTATGCAAGCAGTTGTACAGACTTGTAATAGATTGTGCCTCCGGTGTTGGCTTGTGAGTTCCGCACAATCCGTTCAAGTACAATATTGAAGAAGTCACATGACAGCGCGTCACCTTGTCTAAAGCCTTTTTGACATCAAAGGTCTCGGTGAGGTCATTACCGACCTTGATGGAGCAGCGAGCGTTCTCCATCCTCAGCCTGCACAGACGGACAAGTTTGGCAGGGATGTCAAAACTAGACATGGCTCTATAAAGCTCTTCTCTATAGATGCTGTCATAGGCGGCCTTGAAATCGATAAAGAGGTGGTGAGTATCGATTTGGAATTCTTGGGTTTTCTCCAGGATCTGCCGAAGTGTGAAGATTTGATCGATGGTGGACTTTCCTGGCCTGAAACCGCACTGATAGGGTCCAATCAGGCTGTTGATAAAGGGTTTCAGGCGTTCACACAATATCGCAGAAAAGATCTTGTATGCGATGTTGAGGAGACTGATGCCTCTATAATTGGCGCAGTTGAGGGGGTCTCCTTTCTTGTGGATCGGGCAAACGATGCTGAGATTCCATTCATCAGGCATACACTCGTCTGACCAAATCTTTGTGATGAGTTGGTGTATGCACTCTACCAATTCATCCCCAGCTGCCTTGAAAAGTTCGGCCGGTAAGCCGTCAGGTCCAGCAGCCTTGTTGGATTTTAGCTTGGATATTGCTATTCTCACTTCGTTTTGGTCAGGTGGACGGAAATTTTGACTATCATCGTCCATGTTGAATGGTTCATTCTGCCTGACAGCGGGATGTTGGTCTTCGTCGCCGTTATACAGTCTGCAGAAGTAGTTTTTCCATATTCTCAGCACCGACTGTGATTCTACTACGAGGTTTCCATTTTCATCTCTACAGGTTTCTGTACGGGTATTACTTCTCTGACACGTTCTTTTTACCTTTTGGTAAAACTTCCGTACATTGTTCCTGGAGTATAGACTCTCGATATTCTCAAACGCGCGCTTCTCATGCTCTTTCTTCTTCTTTTGGAGAAGCCGATGTTCTTCCCGTCTCTTTTGCTCGTAGAGCTCACGAGCAGCTCTCGTCTTCCTTTGCAGCGCCGCTTAGTATGCCTCTTGTTTTGCTGCATGCACTCGCCGGCATTCTTCGTCAAACCAGGGGTTTCGCGGTGGTGTTCGAGCGAGACCCAGCACATCAGTCGCGGCGTTTCTGATGGCATGTTGGCGGCGTTGCCACTGGTCTTCGGTACTTGATGCTGGCGGCAAAGGGGTGATTGAGAGATTTCGGGATACGCGTTCAGCGAAGAGTCTGGCGGTCTCTTGCGATTGTAGCTTTTCGACGTTAAATTTTCTCACAGTAATTCTTCTTTGTTGCTCAGATTGGGATATCCGCATTCGTACCTTGGCTACAACAAGGTAATGATCCGAGTCTATGTTGGCCGCTCGGAAGGTCCGGACATCCAGAATACTGGAGGCATGCCTTGCGTCGATCGCAATATGATCAATTTGGTTGATCGTTACATGATCATTGGATCGCCATGTCTGCTTATAAATATCGAGATGAGGAAACCATGTGCTTGCTATGGTGACATTTCGCTCCACAGCGAAATCAATTAGCCTTAGTCCGTTATCAGACGTGGTGTCGTGTAGGCTATGCTTACCGACTGCCCTACCAAAGACGTCCTCCTTTCCTATTTTGGCGTTAAAATCGCCCAATATGATTTTAACGTCGTATTTAGGACATTGCTCGTATGTTTTGTCGAGGAGCTCGTAGATACACTCTTTGGTGGCAGGGTCCTTTTCTTCTGTGGGGGCATGAACACATATTAGGCTTATGTTAGCGAATTTAGCCTTGATCCGGATAGTCATAATACGCTCGCTCACGTGTCGGAAGCTTAAGACTTCTTGCCTAAGTCTGCCGCGTATGACAAATCCGCATCCGAATAAGCGTTGCCTGTTGCCTTTGTAGCAATAACCATAATAGATGTCACAGTTTTTCATCCTCTTTTTGCCCGGCCCATCCCATCGCACTTCCTGGATGGCGGTAATATCTGCTTTATAGCAGTCTAGGGCCTCTGCTAGTTGTTCGGCTGCACGTGGTCTGTAAAGGGACAGAACATTCCACGTACAGATCCGAAGGTCGTTGTCCTTATTTCGTTTGCTGGGGTCGTCATTAGTTGAGTCATCCTTATCCGAGGCTTTTGGTTGTTTCGGAACCATGCGCTTTTTACGTGGTAGGGAAGTTACCCCGACGGCACAACCCCCAACCTGGAGGGCCAGTTCCTTAATTATTCCCCTAGGACGAGGGGCCGGGTACACCGGTGCCAGTAGTCCACTACGGGAGTATGAGCGCTGCCGTTGGCCCATTAAGGGCTCCTCCGCCACCATCTCTATTCCAATGTCCTGACCAACATTGGAAATTCCTTACCGACCTGTGATCCGAATACGTCGAAGCAGCTCGCGCAAGGTGTTCACTAAGTTCAACCTAACTGGAACTATAGACGCCACCGTTGACTCCGTCTAGGGAATTCGTCCGCTGTCGCCTGGAACAGGAAGAAGCGCTCTAGTGAGAAAAGCACTCTTCCCCCCCTCTCTCATCTGCTGCCACCAAGAATCCGCCAAACTGGGTTGGTTACCCATTTCTTGGATTAAGGTACTAGGCACCCGGCTGTCACCGCGTGGAGGTTGAGAGTAGGAGTTGGTAGGCCTCAGCTGAGTGAAAACGCTTGTGTTTTCATATGATCGCATGCACTACCGTTTGACCAGCCCAGCTAGGTCGAACATTAGATCTTGTTTTTTGTGCTAATGTCCGTTGGTCAATAACCAATTTCATCATAAAGCAGTTTATGAAATTTTTGAATTTTATAAATTTAGTTCTGAATGCTTAACTGAAAATTGTTTTAACTATAACTTCAGAAAGGCCGACTTCATGGCATTAAATAATTTCTATAGCTCAATTGACTGGGAACTTGGATTTTGTAATAAATCTCTTAATGAAATGTATGACACCTTTAAAGATTCAATTTTATAAAACTTGTATTATTCGGAAGGTACTGTGCCATAGATGTGCAGGAAAAAAAATCATGTGCGTGTGATTTCCCCATACAAAACGCTTTAACCAAATTAATGAAAGCATTTTGATCACGTTCATGGTTGTATGAGCTTATATCCTTTGCCTTCCCTGCACGGAAGAATATTACAAAAAAAAGTTATGTAAATAAATACATAGCGTTGTTTCTCTCGGTGCTTGTTTAATTGTTGTTAGCTTCAGATGGCCTTGCAAGCTTTGTCAATGAACCCACTAGACTTGCCTCAGGTAGTTGTTTAGACCATATATGCCCCTTCGGGTAGGGGTTAGAATATACCCGAGTTAGGCATGCCTGTCGTAAGAGGCGACTAAAATCCACCCTCCTTATACCGAGTATGGCGTATACAAAGTATGCAATGAACAAAACAAAAGATTTAAATACCCCAGGTGGCAGTCCAGGTACACTGGAAAATCCATCCTCTTCGGAGGTCGGCTCTACGGATTCTGGGGAGAGCCATTTATTGCGTTCATCTGACACTTTTAAAAAGGTACCAGAGTAGTTAGATCTCCACCATCAAGATCTGCAATAAAAACGTGCAGAACTAGAAGTCCGGCGACATCGATAGTGTCGGCGCACGAACAACGGACTTCAGCGAAAATTCAAAGCCTTACGGACGAAAATATGGAACTCCGGACCAGGCAAAGTAAAATGGAACTTCTCTGCGAAGAACTAAGACAAGAATTAAATGTACTTAAAGCAGAAAATAAAGCATTTAAGGATATAAAGAAACCTCGTAATGAGTCTGCTACGAGTTCAAACGTCCCCGATAACACTGATTATCAAACGGATGAAGAAGAACTAGCTCGGGAAACTAACTTGATCCTAAAAAAACGACCAGTTAAGAAACGAAAAGCTGGTTCTTCACCCGAAATGGTAACGAGGCAAGAAAAGACGCAAAATGAGCGAAAAGATAACGAACAGCCTGACAAAATAAACACATGTGTCGAAGAAAATAGACGAACTAAGGTACGATCACCACCACCAATAAGCGTAATCGGAATTGCAGACTATAATAAACTGCATTCTATTCTTAAACCTCTGTTGCTATCCGATTTTGAAGTAACACCGCTCAACAACAACAAATGGAAAGTAAACGTAAAGGACTCAGACAGTTACCGCTTAGTATCTAATGAACTGAATACTGAAAAAATTCAGTGGTATACTTACGAAAATAAATCTGAAAGACCGATACGAGTCGTAGCTAGAAGACTTCATGCCTCATGCTTAAAGGAAGATGTTGTTCGCGATTTGAAAAACAAAAACTTTAAAATCGTCGATGCAGTTAATTTAATTAAAGGGGAAAAACAAAAATTAAAAGGCGAGGAAACGACGGTAAAGCGCGGGCTTCCTCTTTTTATGCTAACTTTTGATAAAGTTGAGAGTTTAGATAAGATTTACGAAATAGGAACAATTCTGAATGTCGTAGTCAAAATCGAACCTATGCGCAAGAACACAAGATTGATACCTTAGTGCAAACGATGCCAAGGCTTCAATCATACGCAAACGTATTGTCGAAAAGAACCACGATGTGTGAAATGCGCCGGAAATCACTTCTCCCAAGTTTGTGGAGTAAAAAACAAAGCTCTGCAACATGTGTTAATTGTAAGGGAAAGCATCCGGCAAATTATAGAGGCTGTGAAGTAGCTAAGGAGTTGCAAAAACGGAGAGATGCGCTCCTTAAGCCACTAAATATAAAATCAAAATTGCAAACTAAACCAAAGCGTAGGATCGCGCCGTAGAAAGTAGGCAAACTAAAACTACCGGGTTCAGAGCACAAAAAGGTGAGGGAAAGATTGATAACAGAAAAGCCATCGGGTAATGACCCTCGAACAGCAGCAATGCAGTCTCATGCTCAGGCCGTGGCTTCCGAAAAACCAAAAAACCTTGAAATTTCGACGGACCCCTTTTCTCATGTTTTCTCAGTTATTCTCGCGAAACTTGAAGAACAAGGCAAAATAAATAAATTTATTCTCAATAGGCGGGTTAAGCTTGAAAATAATTCACAGAAAACGTGCACTTCAACTAGAATATGAATGACAAACGAATGTTAAAAATATGTACTTGGAATGCAAACGGACTTTTGCAAAAACTTGACGAATTGGAAATATTTATGCGCCAAGAAGATATTGATATTTGCTTGATTTCTGAAACCCACATCAAAAAGGAATCGCATTTAAAAATAAAAGGCTATAATGATTACCACGCTTGTCACCCATCGGGAAAAGGGAGAGGCGGATCATCCTTGCTTATTAAAGACTGTATCGAGCAATCGGAAGACCTAAAGATAGAGCTTGAAACTTTGCAACTTTGCACGATTCGAGTTAAAAAAAGTCAGCGTACTCTTAAAATCTCGTCTATCTACTGTCCACCGCGTTCCGCGCTTGATAAAAGTGATTTTACCAACATGTTTGAATCGCTTAAACTTAATTTCGTTATTGGCGGAGATTTTAATGCGAAACACACATTCTGGGGCTCAAGATACAGTTCGAAAAAAGGTAGAATGCTCTATGGGACAGGTATGGAGTACAGTTGTGATTTCCATTCGACGGCTAAACCGACTTACTGGTCAACTGATACTTCAAAAATACCTGATCTGATAGATTTTTTCGTTGTGAAAGAAATATCCACCAACCACATAAAAGTTAAAGATAGTTTTGATCTGTCGTCTGATCATTCCCCAATTATTTTGACATTGAGCGAAAAACTAGTCTATAACCTAGAGCCAGCGAGATTAACTGGTAGAACAACTAACTGGGAAGGTTTTAGGAACGAAATTGAAGATAATGTTGAACTGAGCGTTCCACTTATGACACTCTATGACAGGCGCGAACGCACGGGGAGGTTTTGGGGGTTCAAACCCCTCCCGAAATATCTGCCGCCGTGCTACTAGGTACTAGGAAATTGCCATGGCAAAAATACGATCGTGCCACATCGCATTGAACAGTTTTCAATATGCGCTTGTTATGTTGATACAATTGACAACGAATATACGATTCAGAAAGACTTTTTGTGTTTCGTTCCTGTTGACTACATTACGGGAAAAGGGCTTCCAAGTACGTTGCTGACCACGATGAAAGATATTGGCATAAATTTGGCTAATATGAGAGGGCAAGGTGAGTGTCAATAATTCACACTATCTATGTAGATAAAACTGTCAGTTAGGGTGTGATGAGGCCCGGTTAATGACCGGAAAATTCAACGAATATGCTGCCAAAGTTAGAGCATTGTATCCAGAAGCTATTTACGTCCACTGTGCTAATCATAATTTGAATTTAGCCATTACACACTCTTGTAACATACAGTCTATACGAAATTGCATAGGAACCATTAAAGAGTTTGTTAATTTATTCCGAATATCTGATAACATAAAGCAGCTCTCGTTTTAAAAGACAAAATTCAGGCGTCTTGTCCAAAAGCAAAACAAACGCGTCTTTTAACATTTTTCGAAACGCGTTAGGTTGAGCATTTGAATTCACTCAATTTGTTCTATGGTGTCTATGAACATATCTGTTGCTCATTAGAGTATCTGGATGTTCAAAATATGTAAACCGGAGGAGTCAAACCTCATGTCCTACTTGCTGCTATACAAACTTCCCAATTTATAATATCCTTAACAGTTGTTAAGCCAATTTTCAGCCTAATGAAAAATGTAAGCGAACTTTTACAAAAAAAAAGAATGTGATCTTAGCTGCTGTATGGAATATGCAAACCATTTACATGAGGTAGTAAATGAAATGCGTCAAAACTCCGAAGTTAGATTCAGTCACACATTTGCTGGAGCTAAAGAAATGGCAGATGTTCAATTAGTAGTCCCGCGGCAAGTTGTAAAACAAAAGAACCGTGACAATTATGAAGGAGGCCCTGAAGAATATTTCCGTCGGTTCATCTTTGTTCCTTTTCTGAACCACCTATCGATGCAACTAAGGACTAGATTTCTTGACCATCGAGTACTCCTTTCTAAAACTCAAAATATTCTACCGGAAAAGTGTTCTAAGCTGGAAACAGAAGAAATACGTAGCACTATCAACGTACTCCTGTAATGCTGACGGTATTTCGAATATCTTTCTTAAAAACGTTGCATGCTATCTAATGGACGTACTATCACATATTTTTAATCGCTGTATTTTTAAAGGCGTTTTTCCAGAGGAGCTTAAGTGTGCAGATGTTGTTCCGTTGTTTAAAAAGGGTTCTACTGTAGAAATGTGTAGTTATAGGCCAATATCTCCTCTTCCAGTTGTAAGAAAAATCTTTGAAAAGCTAGTGAAAGACAGGATTGTGAGTTATCTTTCAAGTTCTAAGTTTTTTAATCCATCTCAATTTGGCTTTCAAAAAGGAAAATCAACCGAAGATGCACTTCTACAGTTTTGTGGTAATGTAATGTCTAACCTTGATAGTAAAAAGTCCACTGCTGGTCTATTTATTGATATCACCAAAGCGTTTGATATGGTCGATCACCTCATTCTTCTCAATAAAGTTGAAAAGCAGGATTTCGCGGCTTCATGTTAGAATGTTTCAGGTCGTATCTGAAAAATAGGTCGCAGAGAGTGAAGATTGACGAAATCAGGAGCGATCTCATGGTCTTCAACTTAGGAGTACCTCAAGGCTCTGTCCTAGGTCCTATTCTCTTTCTGATTTACATCAACTCCCTTTTTGCACTTCATTTCAAAGGCATACCAACTGGTTTTGCGGATGATGTAAGTTTCTCATATGGTTCAGACAGCCGCTTAGACCTGGTTGCAGACATTAATATGGACCTTCGACATCTAAGAATCTGGTTCTCCAAACACAAGTTGGTCATAAGTCCCAAGACTAAGATTATGTTTTTTTGTTTATCGTCTATACCGGATCTTGAAGTTTATATCTACTTTCATTCACCAGAGTGCCAAAAATTCAAACTTCATGTCTGCAATTGTAATTCTGGCTTATCCTCTCGTATCTTTAATGGTTGTCTAAGCTGCAATGATAAATGTTTTTTTGATCGAAAACGTCAGTGAATTTAAATATCTGGGGCTTGTCATTGACTCAAAAATGAGCTTCTCGAATCATGTAGATACTTTGAGGAATTATTTTCGTTGTACACTTACGCATTTTTTTCCATTTGCGTTACATTTGTTCAAGTATGCTCTTAAAAATTATTTATTATGGCATTGTTCACTCGAAATTACAATATGGTATTGCGTGCTGGGGAGGTACTTTTAAGAACAAAGTATATCCTCTATTGATCTTACAGAAATATATCCTACGAAAATTATGCCGTAAACCTGCGAGACATCATAGTTACCCTTTGTTCTATGACCTCAAAATTCTTCCTGTTCGTCATTTGTATTGTTTTAAGGTGTTGAATTGCTTTTTTATGAAAACTGGTAATCGTAATTTCCGATTAATTTCAAACTATAACTTATGTGGAAACTTTTCGTACTCTGTATCTGTTCCTACTTTCCATACTACTGCCTATCGTAATTTTTATCACATTTCGTCTCATCGTTTATTCAACAAACTTCCTCAGTCCTTCAGACCAATCACTTCATTTGGAATGTTTCTTAAACTAGTAAAAGTTCAATTTCGATGGCATAGAATCTATCCTTTCTGACTATCTGGTTTAAATGAAATCTTTATTTTTCTTGCACACTATTTCATGTTTTAGAGTAAATGTTTCCTTTTTATATTTCTTAATGTTGTTTTATAAAAAATACTAGTTTTTATAATTTTATTCTAGGGTTACCCCACTCAAATAAACTAATTTTTGAATTATTTAAAATGCATATGCATATGCAAATGCAACACTATTTTTATTACTTACGTATAAAAAATACAGAATGCCAAATGAATTTCTTATACTTTATTTTTTAAGTTCTATTATCATGCAATTTTTTTGAATTGTGAAGTAATACTAAATTTATATAAGGAATTTTGAATAATAAAATCTAATCTAATCTAAAATCTGAAAAAAAAATATTTATGTATTCATACACGCGCTACAACTTTCATTAAATAGCGATCGACAAATAATCGGAAGCAAACACTCGGGCTGTTGTCTTTTTGCTGGTGCCCACTTTGCAAAATGCATTCTGTAGTTTAAGACTGTCCAACTGCACCCAATACACTTTAAACACATTGCACTCGCTCGAGATATCATTCCATATAGGACGATTTCCAGCTTTCACTCAGTTTATTATCTGAGCAAGGATTTAGTCCATTTATTGTGCGCGCTGAAGCTTCTCGAAATCGAAATCACTGTTAACCAATCGAATGGCGTGAACTGAAAGGTTATTCGCTGAATTTACCCAATTTTCCTTGACGTCACAATGTTAACAAAGTTCATCCGCACAGGGTCGCCGTAGAAGCGTAGTATTTTTCGCAATTTTTCTAAATTGGGTTTAACTAAAGTACCGTTAATTCAGGAGTTAGAACAAAAATTCCGTTTTCGCCTCGAACTGTTACCCCAGTGGCCCTAGGTATGAAGTTTGAAGCAAATCCGTTTAGATGTTTAAGTGCCAGTCCGAGATGCAGACAGACAGATAGATAAACAGACGCTCATATAATAATTATTATAAATGATTATTATATTATTTTGGATTAAGATCTTGAGCTTGATATTTTTTTAACTCATATACTTGCCCTGCAGTAATAGGTCCAAGTAAAAAACAATTATCGGTCGCCATTAATCCTTAATCAACTGGAGAATAACGACATACTCGAAGCTTTCGGTGCGGAGGAACGCGGGTGTGTCAAATCAGAGGCTAATTCTTTTATATAAGTGTGCTCTTAAGAAGTGAAGTGTACATACCTTAAATTGCATATTAAAAGACGCAGCGAAGCAGGTATACCCAGCTAAAATGACATAAAGGCAATTTTAAAACTGGCCTTTATTTGATCCTATTTCTTCAATGATTGTTTTTTTATCCTTCGCTCCACTGTTACCCATTTTGGCCCCTCCTTCTGAGAATGACTAATTATGCGTTAATCCATCTTCCTCCTCTTGTGTTGGTTTATTTTCAGACTGGACCTTGAAGAGCTAAATGACAATGTCTGTGCAGTAAACATATGAGTTAAAAGCACCTAGTTCTTACAAAATGACAGAAAATGACCTGGAATATAATATGGAAAATATGCATGTAACTAAATAGTAGATCAAGTAGTAATAGGTAGTTTTAGTGACAGAAGTACATAATTGTACGGTATTACAGTATATTAGTAAGTAGTCAAATTAGGAGTAGTTCCAAAAATAATGACAGTAGTAGTCAGTGGACTGTAAACAAGGTATTTTCTTGATGGGAGTATATCACTATTGTAACACACAAACATGAATTGCGCATATAACTAGTTTTTTTTCTATCATTTCATGAAGCATACATATATACACTGTAGACAGGATATGCCAAAAGAGGGGATTATTAAATACAAGTAGCTCTGCGAATGATAGTGCGAAACAAACATAAACCCAAAAATTAAGCTCTCCTTCCATGTAATTCGAAGCATCTACCATTCGCGAAAAAAATATTTCTCCCGCAAAACAAAAATAAAACGAGAACGAATGGTATCTCTATGGACTAATCTGCGGTAGACCTGCTGGAATATCTAAGTAGGATTCACTGTCACTGTGCGGCAACAACTTAATTCACTTAGGATACATTAGTTTGTCAGTATTTTACTGTAGATACACTGTAATTTTATTTTTAAAAAAAGGAAAAGAAATTCTTCTCCCTGCTGCATCAATCACATTTAGAAAAGCGGCTGGTGCGTAGATTTTCGTGGGTTTAGGAGTGTGCCAAGAGGGAATTCAATACAAAAAGGTAAGCTGAGTGCCAGAGAAGTAATGATGGAATAACATGCAAATTTAATTTGAAAATAGAACATTGAACGGAATATATTTTGTGTGCAATAGAAGATGCAAGCTCATTGAAAAAGGTCGCTGAAAACCGTTGGAAAATTGAAATTTTGAGGAAACATTAACTGGTATGTACGAGTATCTGGATTTGATTTTTATTAGGAGTTTAACTCCAATAATGTGCAATTAGGAAAGCTAATAACCTAATGCGACCATTTCATCAAAATGCATCGGATTTCGTGATGATGGAGGGATCGTTGTGCTGTAGTTCCTGTTTGCTTACATCGCCGTCGGGGGTCCTGAGGATTCATTTCTATTTGTTCCAATTTATTTAAAGGCGAAAGGAATTTGAATAGTTATTATGTAGCGGCTTTAAGTTTAAAGTTCTCATTGAAATGTGCGGAAAAACGGTAATGTCTAGGAAAGCCATAAACTCGTATACTCGTATATCGCTCTGTATCGTTATAAGCTAAGCGCAGCTTGCGCCGAAACAAGGACTTGAGATACTTTATGCAACTTCACTTTACTTAGGTGGCGCTATAGTTCGGGATGAACCTGGTCATCAACAATCAATCCTCTTCACTTAGCCTGGGGGCAAATCACGTAACTTTTCAGACGATCGTCGTTTGAACGATAGAAACCGACGAATGGGAAAAAATGGTTGCATATTATAGCGGTTAATATTTCCCTACCAAAGTTGGTTGCACACTGTTGGCTGTATAACGCCTAAATGTATGTTTGAACAATAGCAAAAACCGCAATCGTCAAAAGCTTACATGCATCTAGGCGTTATACAACCAACAGTGGGCAACCAACTGTGGTAGAGAAATGTTAACTCCTACGATATGCAACCATTTTTTTCATCAGTCGATTACTATCGTCTAAACGATAATCGTCTGAAATGTTACGTGATTTGCCCCCTGGTCTTTAGCTAATTACCTCCAGTTGCGCACTTCAAGTTGGTCAAGGTCCCCTTGAACTTGTGCACTGTTAAATCTTCTCCTCCAAAAACCGTCAACGCAAATGGGGCCGAATATCTTACGAAGAATTTTTCTCGAAGCGATCAAGGATATCTTCATCCGCTTTCTATAAAGTTCATGTTTCAGCGCTGTAAAGTAGGACTGGGATGATAATGGTCTTATATAGAGTTGTTCGAGATAGGGCTTTACTGTTGAATTTCCTTACTAGCGGAAAAACAGAGATTGGCAAGAGTTATTCTTCGCTTGACTTTTACGCTGGTATCATTGTGAGAGTTAATAGCAGAGTCGAGGTAGACAAAGTCGCTTACTAACTCGAAGTTGTAGCGGCCCATTGCGACGTTCTGTTCAAATCGTCGGTGTTGATTGTCCCTTCTTGTTGACAGCATAAACTTGATTTTGGCCTTGTTTATCGCTTAACCCATTTTGGCCGGTTCTGCTTCAATGCTTGTTAATGCACCGGTGACAGCCCACTGAGTTTTTCCAATAATGTCTATATCGTCGGCAAATGCAAGAAGTTATACGGATTTTTGATAGATTGTGCCTCCGGTGTTGGCTTGTGAATTCCGCACAATCCGATTAAGTAAAATATTAAACAAGTCGCATGACAGCGCATTACCTCGGCGAGGTCATTATCGACCTTGACGGAGCAGCGAGCGTTCTCCATCGTCATCCTGCACAGACGGACAAGTTTGGCAGGGATGTCAAAACTAGACATGGTACTATATAGTTCTTCTCTACAGATGTTGTCATAGGCGGCCTTGAAATCGATAAAAAGGTGATCAGTATCGACTTGGACTTCTTGGGTATTCTCCAGGATCTGTCGAAGTGTGAAGATTTGATCGATGGTGGACTTTCCTGGCCTGAAACCCCACTCATAGGGGCCAATCAGACTATGTTATAATAGAAATAACTAGAGTTCTTATAAGCTTCCATCTGGTTTCAGTTGGGGTAAAGCTAGCACTTCACCATAGTTTGAGGAGGTGTCCATAAATACCACCAATGGCAAAATTATTATGATCATCTCCGGACAAGTAGCGATTTAATCTTAATCCGAGGCTGGTATCACAATGCATGGTTTCACAATGCATGCATGGTTACGTGCTAAGAAACCCCTCCGGTTTCTCTGTCCTGTTGTTCCCCTGCGGCACCGCCAGTCAAGGTATTCCTTCGCAGGGGCAGGTTTGACATTTCGTCATTTCTTTTTAGCTGCCCGAGCTGGCAGGATCTTCGTTTCTCTCGTTTCTCGTTGCTCGTTCCTCTATAGTAGTAGTAAATTGTTCTGTTTATTTTCATAAAAAAAAAATTTACAAAACATTACAACTTGACAAAATAATGTAGTCTGTTAAAAAGAGTGAGTAATTATAAATGTGCATAATATATAATAAAATACTGACAATTACATATATTATATTTATTTATGAGTTATACTCATCTACTAAGTTCTTTCGATAGAAAAAAGCACCCACAATGTACTTATGCAATGTCATCCAGCTGCCTTCAATTTCTCCATTAAGTATATTGATGATCTCGTCCTCATCCAGCAACACCTTAATGAAAACTCTTTGTCGAAAGGGCTTGAGAATTGGGCATTTTCCAATGAAGTGAAGCATACTCTCTTCCTCATGTAAATTACATAAAGTGCAGTTTTTACGTTCTCCTTCCCGAAATTTGTTTGCATTTAGCCCTAATAAACCAGCACTGGCTTTAAAGATCCACATTATCACCTGTCTGCCACATGAGTTATTAAAGTATGTGTGACCTATTGAGTGATTGAGTTTCATATAACTTCCATGTGAACTCATTTGTGCCCAGCTTAAACTTGTTTGTATCTGTTTCTTTCTTACAGCCTCTAACATTTTTCCGATATTTGTTTTGCAAGCGTCTTCGTAAAAGTGCAAATCCGTCCAACTTATTCCATTACTTTCTCCCATGTTTTTCCATTCTTTCAACCAGTATATATTTTTTTGTACTATCTGTTTTGTGAGTATGTGTTTTTTGAATATATTCCATGTGGAGTATGTACAAATGTAAATCTGGGACCCCTGTTTCTAGGGTTAGTATATAATTTGGGGTGAACTCGGGTAGGCCAAATATCCTCTTAATAAACTGTCGTTGCATTTTATCAACTGCGTCGAAATTTGAAAAGCCCCAAACTTGAGACGCATAGCAAAATGTCGCTCTCGACACAGCGTTGAATAGTTTGAATTTCGCTGAATGTTTTACCTCCTTCTTGCCGATGAAGTTTCTCCAGGTGCTATTTAAGCAATTTTTTGCCTTTGCTTCTCTTTCTTTAAGTTGCCCCATTAATGAAAGTCTTGCTTCGTAACCATTCTGAGATATTTGTACTCCGTAACTATTTCTATCTCCGTCCCGTTGAGATACCACTTTTCGTTCTATGCTCTTTTGCCCTTGACTGTGAAATTCCATACCTTACAGTAATCTTCCAGCTTTCTTATCATTTCTTGTAGCACGAATATATCTTCAGCTAATATCACAATATCGTCAGCATACATTAACAGTCGAACAAGAAAACCATTCAGACAAGGTCCACCCCCCAAGCACCCGTGCAGATCGTTCAGCATCAGTGCAAATAACAGTGGGCTAAGTAAACAGCCTTGCTTTACTCCCATGTTGGTACTAAAATAACCAGACGCTTTTTCACCATCCCATACTGCAGAAACTGTGTTTGTGTACAAACTTTTAATAAGTGCTAGAAACTTTGATGATTCTCCCATGTTGCTTAGCTTGTAAAATAAAGGTGTTCTGTCGATACCATTAAAAGCTGCCTTAAAATCTACAAAAAAGCCGTAAACTTTTTTCCTTTCACTGTTTTTAATTTTGATCATGCTGTACAGGCTATAAATGTCTACAGTAGAATAATTTTCCCTGGAACTCGTTCAAAATTCTGCGCTTCTTTTCCCATTTAGATAGTCTGCCGTGCATAATTCCCACTAAAATCTTTGTTACACAGTTCCTCTTTACGCAGTTGCTGCACCATACTCGTGATTACTTCATTTGCAGTCTCCCAGCCTTCGCTGCTCGCCAACATAAATGAGGTCAGGCTTCTTGGGGTCACTTGCCCGCCAATTTCTCTTTCTCGGATGTTCCTGGCCCTGATGTAATTTTGGCACTCCATCAGTACATGCTCCGCGTTCTGCACTTTTCCTTCACAGTGCTGGCAGAATGGGTCGTCCGCGTGCTTGTCCTTGTAGAGATACTCCCGGAAACAACCGTGCCTCGATAGAAATTGTGTCAGTTAGTTGTTTACCTCTCCGTGCTTTCTTCCTATCCATTCATCAACTTCGGGGATCAATTTGTATGTCCATCGCCTTTTGGTTGTGATGTTCCACATATGTTGCCATTCTGCTTTTATAGCTTCTATAGCTGTTGTTCCGTCATCGTGCTCGTTTTCACGTAGGGCCGCAGTCTTCTTCGCGTCTAAATCGATAGGCATTCGGCCTGATATTACGCTTATCGCATCCGCTGATACAGTTCTAAAGGCGCAGCATATCCTTAGAGAAGCGATTCTATGCACCGAGTTCATCGTTCTAATGTATGACTTACGATGCGTCGCCGATGCCCATATTGCGGCCGCATACAAGAGTATGGCATTAGTCTGCATAGTGCTGCTACTGCCCGGGAGGCCTTCTCGCCTGCGTACATTAGGTTGCCCCTGAAGCTGAGTCTGTGGTGCAGCAACACATGGTACACCAGGTACTTGAAGTACGGCTTCGATTCGATGTTAGAGTTCTTCTAGAGTTGGAGTTGGCCAAGTTAGAGTTGACTCGGAGCTTGGCGATGTCGTCGTTCCACCAGTGTACCAGCGTTCTTCCATTTCCTTTTCCCCTGCGCGGCATGACTGCATCACACTCGCTGGTTAGAGATGATGTCACTTCTTTTGCTTTCTCATCTGCTGATCTACGTTCGGCACCCTTAATTGCCGCAGCCTTTGGAGCCTTATCAGGAGGGCCTTCCATAGTAGCGCGCTGATGCCTAATCCACCTTTTTGGATAGCCGCATAGAAAAAGGCTGTTGGGGCATCCTTGGGTAGGTTTAGCCATTTCCTAACCGCTGCCCTGATAAGTCTGTCCGTTCGGTTGAGACTGCCGATGTTTGTGCTTCATAGCGTCAATTTGGGGGAGAGTTGTGGAATGAGCATACAATACATGCACTGTTGCGGTTTGAGCAGCGCCTTGGTGAGCCGCTCCAGCTTTGGAGCAAAGTCGACCTGGGGGTCTACTTTACATCGACCATCTGGTGTGAATTTCACTCCTAAATACTCCCACTCGTCAGTTTTCTTTAGTGGTGGCATCCTCTGTCCGGAGATTTTAAAAGTTCTTTGCTCCATGACGGTGTTCTTCTGCTTGGCCTGACCCTTATGATAGTGATGCACTTGCTTGAGTTTAAGCTTGTACCACAATATGCTAGGAATAAGTGTGTGTGGTTGATGAGCGTTTGGAGGCTCATAGGTGTCGACGCACAGATTATGAGGTCATCTGCATATGTGATCGCGTTCGTGGATGCGGTTCCAATTTTGCAGTTAATCTCACTGGGTAGCGATTTTAAGAGTCGGTCGATCACCAAATTGAAGAGAACCGGTGATAGGGGGTCGCCTTGCTTGACACCACTCTTTGGTGTGACCGGCCTTGAACGCCAGCCTTGACCCATAAGCCGCGTGGAGGAGCTGTCGTAAAGCTCCTTGATATAATTAACGAAATCCGTCGGTGCGCCGTAAGTTCGCAGTGGTTCCAAAATTGTGAGGTGGGAGACCGAGTCAAAGGCCTATGTGACGTCTAGGGCAGCAATGTAGCAGCTGGTGTGTCCCTCATGGTGGTGTCGGAACTGTAGGTCTACAATGGTGATATTGGTCGCACACCTGTCCGCGGCATTAAAACCCTGTTGCCTTGGGTCGAGGTGAATTGCTTGTGAGAGCCTTCCTGCCAGGATGCCATGGAGCTGCCTTAGGATAATCGACGAGATTGTGATGGGACGGAATTCGCCTGGTTCTGTTGAGTTCAACTTCTTGAGGATAAAAATGGTTTTGGATTCTCCAAGGTGTTGCGATGGCCTGCCACACCACAGGATCAAGCTAAGGATTCGAAGGAGGATTTCGTCAGGGATAGCCCTTAGCTGCCTTGTTGAGATTCCGTCTGGTCCTGGGGATGTAGACAGTGGCGGCCTGGTCTCCTTAATATCTTCTCTGGTTACTGGTATTCATATTGACTTCAGCGATTGGTGCATGTCTTTATCCGTTGGTGCTATTGTAGTCCTTTGCTCCAGTATGGCTTCATGATGTTGGCAGGTGGCATCCTGGCTACCCTTGATCCCTCTAGGACCGTCTTGATGCATCGCTGTTGGTACTTGGTCCAATTCTGGTGGGTCGTGCTATAATCTATGCGCCTCTGCTTCCTTCTGCTCGTCGGTTGCTCTGGACGGTTTCGTGCACCGGGCGTGGCGGTGTTTACCGGGAAGATTTCCTTTAACCCTAGAAAGATAATCATATTTTTTATGACGTAAAAGATAATCATACGTCTCAGAGACGTATGGCACTTTTTTAATGTATTAATGGAAACCCATGAGCTTTTTATAAAATATTAATGTTTTATTTATTAATGAAATTCATATTAAGAGAAATGAAGTTATGGTTCAGTAAAAATAAAAATTAATTTAAACAATAAAAACAAGAAACTTAAACTCCATTGCCAAAGGATATTACATTTTTTTGCGCGCTATACGTCTGGCAGACGTAGATTATCTTTCTAGGGTTAAGTAAAGGTCCAGGCGCCTTCGCGTTTCTTCTTTGCCCACTGAGCTGGCATCCTGGATGACGGTATTACTAAAACTGCTTCTGTAGGTGGTTATGCTGGGAAGGGGGAGATTCACCAGATGTTGAAGTAAGGTATCGAGCGTGTCTGCTCCTGGTGATGAAGGCGCCGGACCATTTGTAGCCGTTTGCAATGATGCTAGCTGCCTGCGGTACACCCGTACGTCATCATACCACGTTGCCTTTTGCCTGGCTTCCTTTATGGCCTCCAGGGTCCTCTGTGGGAAAAATTTGGAGAGCTCTTGTTCGATAACTCACAAAAAAAGGGACGAAAAAAGGACTAGGGAGAAATAAAGATAACTCTTTTAAAAAGAATATAAGATTTATTTAGTTTACAAGAAATTTGAACTTTCCTCTTTGACGGTATGATCCAAAGTGAAAGTGAACAAATCAAAAAATATGACAGTTCTTGTTAGTGGAAATCTTCGAAAAAGTGAGAGCCTGGAGCAGTTTGTGGTGTTACCAGATAATTAGTGTTGACATTTAATAGTGATGGTTCTGGCACGATGTTTCTTGGCTCTCCGATGAGGAAATGAGCAGGTGTCAGCACACTTAGGTCCGTGGGATCGTCATTCAGTGGGTATAATGGTGAAGAATTTAAAGAAGATTCTATTTGAATAAGGAGTGTAAACGTTTCTTCAAATTTTAATATTCTATTTAAAGGTATTCTTTTGAGGTGGTACTTTTTAAACCGGGGAAATTAATAAAAAAAAGATTGGATGCATTCGGATTTTAATTCTTACTTTATTTCTTCGGCTGGAGGTGCTCTCCTTCGTCTGGCAGTTTTTAAGTAAGTGAACATCAAATCGCCCCGAAGTTGGGTGCGATGGTATATTTTTTACTATATAACTTTTCGAAACATAGATGGCGCTCCCCCTAGATATTCTATACAATCCTCAATAAGCGGCAGAGGTTGATTGTCCCAAACAGTCTTCATATTAAGACCTCGATATTCGACACATATTCGAGTCTCTCCTTTCCTCTTTTTAACTAACACGATAGCGGAGGCATAAGGTGACCTACTTGGTCTAATTATTTCATCGTTCTCTAACTGACTAACTATTGACTGTACCGTCGTACGCTCAAAGTGAGAGAGTCGTCGGAAGGCACAATGGAACGGAATATCGTCGTTTAAATGAATTCTCATTTCTTAATCTAAATTTTACTTTAGTCAGATGAATGCTAAAAGAGCGTAAAAAGTTTCGTCCCAAAATTAACGGCTTAGACATAGCTTCGTCAGGCAAAACAACAATTTGAACTAAATTCCCTTATCACGGAATTTTACAGGGCAACAATTTCGCCTAGAACTTTTAATTCATTTCCACCTATCCTGTAATACGGCAATCTGGCTGTATTCAAGGTTTTCGGCAAACTATTCGGCACACACAACAACTTTATTTGACTAATTTGGTTTCCCGTGGTGGTCTGACAGTGAACTAACGATGAGCGTATGCTGAGTCTGACGATATATGTGTAGCTGAACACTCGGACCTGCGTAAGCACATCTGGGTGAACTTCAGCGCGCATATGTTTAATTGGACGAGGCGTCTCTTGTTGACCTGATCGGCTGAAATATGCGTCTCAGAAGTCTAGCAAGAGGTCCTCAGAAGGAGGACGTGCGGTGATTTTAACACAAAGCTAGGAAGAGAGAACGTCTTTAGTAGCGTGGTCGGAAAGCACAGCCTGCACGACATCACTTCCGACAACGGACTCAGGCTAATCGACTTTGTGGCGACATTCACAAAAGAACATGGCTCTCCTTTGATCGAAAAACTGTCAACCAAATCGATCACATTGCGACTGACGCAAGTGACTCTTCCAGTATTCTGGGTGTCCGGACTTTCCAAGGAGCCAACGTGGACTCGGATCACTACCTAGTTGTAGCCAAGGTACGGATGCGGATATCCAAAACGGAGCGAAATCAACGAAATACTGTGAGGAAATTTGACGTCGGGCGGCTACAATCGCAAGAGACCGCCAGAACCTTTGCCGATCGTGTTTCTTCTAATCTCAATCTAAGTCCTATGCCGCCAGCAGCAAATGCAGAAGACCAGTGGCAGCGTTGCCAACAAGCCATCAGAGATGCCGCCTCTGATGTACTGGGTTTCTCTCGGCTACCACAACGAAACCCGTGGTTTGATGAGGAAGCACATGCACTGGCAAGCACATGCAGCAAAACAAGAGGCGTACAAAGCGGCGCTGCATAGAAGAACTAGAGCTGCTTACGGGCTTTACGTGAGCAGGAGAAAGAGGAACATCGACTTCTCAGAAAGAAGAAAAAGGAGCATGAGAAGCGCTCGATCGAGGGGATTGAGAGACTTTATTGCAGGAATAATGTTCGAAAATTTCACCAAAGGGTAAAAAGAACATGCCAGGGTTTCAAAGCCAGAACAGAAGTCTGCAGGGACGAAAATGGCAACATAGTAGAAGAATCGCAGTCGGTGCTGAGAATATGGAAGGAACACTTCTGCAGACTGTTAAACGGCGATGATGACCAATATTCCGCTGTCAGGCAGAATGAGCCATTCAACAGTGACGATAGCAGTCAAGATTCCCGTCAACCCGATCAGAATGAAGTGAGGATAGCGATATCTAAACTCAAATCCAACAAAGTTGCTGGAGCCGACGCCCTTGCCGCTGCACTTTTCAAGGCAGGAGGAGATGAGTTGGTAAGGAGCATGCACCAGCTCATCTGTAAAATCTGGTCGGACGAAAGTATGGCCGATGAATGGAACCTCAGCATCGTTTGCCCGATCCTGAAGAAAGGAGGCCCTCTGAACTGCGCGAATTACAGAGATATAAGTCTCCTCAACATCGCACATAATATCCTGTCTGCCGTATTATGTGAACGCCTAAAACCGATCGTCAACCATCTGATAGGTCAGTGCGGTTTCCGGCCTGGAAAGTCCACCATTGACCAAATATTCACACTACGGCAGATCTTGGAAAAAACCCATGAATATAAAATCGATACGCACTACCTCTTCATCGATTTCAAAGTTGCCTATGATAGCGTGTATAGAGACGAGTTATACAGAGCCATGTCTAGTCTTGGCATCCCTGCCAAGCTCGTCCGTTTGTGCAGAATGACGATGAGGAACTCTCGCTGCTCCATCAAAGTCGGTAAGAACATCACTGAATCGTTCGATGTCAGGAAAGGTCTTAGACAAGCTGACGCGCTATCATACGATCTCTTTAATATAGTACTTGAGAGAATTGTACGAAACTCACAAGCCAACACCGGAGGTACAATATTTTACAAGTCTGTACAACCACTCTCTTATACCGATGACATTGACATAATCGGAAGAACTCAGCGGGCAGTCAATGGGGCATTTACGAGTATTGAGATCGAGGCAGCAAAGGGGGCGAGCCCCACAGGCGGATCAGTAGAAATGCGGTGAAATGGGAGGGTTGTGATCCCTTGTTTTCGGATCATAGCCTCGCTGATAAAAGGAAGAAGAAGAAGAGATCGAGGCAGCAAAGATGGGTCTAGCGGTCAATGAAAACAAAACAGAATATATGCTGTCTACAAAAAAGGACACCCAACATTGGCGTCTTGGACAGAACGCCACAATAGACAGATATGATTTTGAGATAGTAAAGGATTTTGTCTACCTAGGCTGTATGGTGAACTCCGCAAATGAGATTAGTAGGGAGATCACACGAAGAAATACTCTTGCCAATCGTTGTTTCTATGGGCTAAAACGGCAATTGAGTAGCAAAGCCCTATCTCGAACTACTAAGGTAACTCTTTATAAGACTCTGTTAACGCCAAATTATCAACTTGGACCAACAAGATGACGTGATTTGGCAGCACACGCTTTTCGTTTCTATTCTCCCATGACTTTTGTTAAATCTATTTTTTCCCGCCCTTTTGCCCGCCTTTTTTCCGATTATAATAAGAGTTCTAGTTCTGTTCTCAATAAAGACACATCGCATTTTTGTATTTGAACCAGCGCAGTTTCATTTCGCAACATTTTTGGTCCTTCTACGCCGAATAATATATATTTTTTGCACACATATTTGCTTTGTTTCGCAAAATGTCTACCATCAAACGAGACGTTCTCAGAAACTCGATTAAACGTCTCATGAACACAAGCAAAAAAGCAGAAAAGTACGATGAAGCAGACATTCAATCATTCTCGCAACTTCTGTGTGACCAGTGGCAGAAATTCGACGAGGCTCAGAGTGCGGTGGAGTGCGCTTGCGGTGAGACTGGTTTGGCAACAGAGGAAGTTCAACGTGAGCAAACCGAAGAATGGTACAGAGTGGCAGTCTCTAACTTCACGAGGGCGAAATATAAGCTCAAAGCTGACTCCAGTAGCGGTGAGCCGATGAAATCTCATCACCACGTGGACGTAAAGCTGCCACGTATGGACTTGCCACAATTTGCCGGAGACCCGTCGGAGTGGAAGCAGTTCCACGATGCATTTTCGTCGCTTATACACAAGGAATCATCCTTGACGGGCTCACAAAAGCTCCATTACCTACGATGCAGTTTGCGGGGCGAAGCTCTCAAAGTCATTAAAACGTTCGCTATCACCGACAGCAACTACGCTGAAGCCTGGGAGTTGCTGGCAAAAAGGTATAACGTAGAGCGCATCATTGTTGATTCTCATTTTCGGGCATTGTTTTCACTACGAAAGCTTTCTTCTGAGTCACCCACAGGTATAAGAGCATTGCTAGATGACGTCCAAGAGAACTATCGTTCGCTGAAAGCACTGGGCAGACCTGTTACCAACTGCGATGACTGGCTTCTGCACCTGACCGTTACCAAACTGGACCTGGAAACTCATCGACAGTGGGAGCTCTCGCAGACGAACGACAAAGTATCCACTTTCAAAGAGTTGGTAGAATTTCTAGAGTCCAGATGTCGTTCTCTAGATGCAATCAGGTCCCATAATACCAACAGTGTGCAACCAGTCCCATCACCCAAGTCCAAATTCAAGTGCACAACTGTTTTCACCCTTCCCAAGAAGAATGAAATAATATGTTTTTATTGCGGTGGAAAACACAAGATCTACGGTTGTGAGCAGTTTCGAGTTCTATCAGTTCCACGCAGAATTTCCATCGCAAAGGAAAAGTTTTTGTGCAGCAATTGTCTCTCGAACGTACACCTTGAGTCAACTTGTCGCAGTACGAACACTTGCCGCATGTGTCAAGCAAATCACCATACGTTGCTGCACACCGAAAAGTCTTCGCCGTCTGTTTCAAACACGTCTTCGTCCAACGTGGTTAACACAGACCAATAAATTCTCTTAGGCACCGCGCTCGCTAAAGTCAAGGATAGTTCCGGACGGTTTCAACCAGTTCGAATTTTGTTCGATAACGCTTCACATCTTAGCTTCATCACGACGGCATGCGCCGAGAGACTTCAGCTCAAAGCTTTGCCCGCAACAACTACGATCGAAGGAATAGGTGCGATTGTCACTGGCCGCTCCAAAGGAATTGTCCAATTCGCGTTATCTTCGCTCGACGACGGCTTCGTTGAAACCATTCAAGCGAACATACTGCCGAAGATAACCAACGCTTTACCGCCTGCTCGTATCCGTAAAGGATCATGGCAACACATTGATGGTCTAATCTTAGCCGACCCCAACTTCAACGTGCCCGCAGCAGTTGACATTCTCCTCGGCTGTGACCAACTAGGAAGGTTTCTTCTCGATGGGTTAATTCGAGGCCCGAAGGACACTCCAATTGCACAGCAATCAACACTCGGCTGGGTACTGTTCGGAAAAGTGGTCGCGCTGGATACCACATACGCATTTTCAACAGTCATCTCTACTCGTTCAGATTCCACTCTAACCATGGCAGTGGCGAAGTTCTGGCATCTAGAGGAGCTTCCAGAAACCAAATACCTTACCGACGAAGAGCGCTTGTGCGAAGAGCTATTCTCCCAAACTCATTCACGTCAAGATGATGGACGCTATGTGGTTAAGCTTCCCTTTAAGCAAGCAATTCCACTTGGAAGTTCCCGTGAAGGCGCAATTCGAGCTCTGAACCGCATGGAGAAAATATTCTCCAAAGATCGACAACTACAATCCCAATATGTTGATTTCATGCAAGAATTCCTCGATCTGGGACATATGGAAGAAGTCCGTGATACTCCAGCTCCGGGAAAACATTATTATATGCCACATAGGGCAGTTGTCAAGGAGTCAAGCACGACGACGAAGTTAAGGGTCGTTTTTAATGCCTCGGCAAAAACGTCGTCTGGATTTTCCCTCAATGATGCGCAATTAGTAGGTCCCCAGCTCCAGTCATACCTCTTCACAATTTTGCTCCGCTTTCGTGGTCATCGATTTGCCTTAACCGGTGACGTTGCAAAAATGTATAGACAGGTGAGAGTCGACCAAGATCACGTTGACTACCAACGCATCGTCTGGCGTCGCACACCATCAGACCCAGTCAAAGATTATCGCTTGCTGACGGTGACGTATGGCGTAGCATCTGCATCTCATCTGGCCGTCAAAGCGTTGCAGCAAACAGCCGTCGACGAAGGCCATGATTTTCCAGCAGCCGCAGCGATTGTACAACGCGATTTTTATATGGACGACCTTCTGACAGGATCTTTCGACGAATTAGAGCTACGCCGTCTACAAACCGAAATTTCTAGCATGCTAAATCGTGGTGGATTTCATTTGCGCAAATGGTCTTCGAATTCTCCCATGGTTTTGAATTCCATAGCAGCAGAGGAACGCGAAATAAAATCGACTTTGGATCTAACTGATTCTGAAAGTGTAAAAACATTGGGGCTTCAATGGCATCCATCTACTGACGTCTTCGCATACAGCGTGCAGGTTCATAGTATAGATACAGCTAATTTTACTAAACGTCTGCTACTTTCAGATGCCGCAAAGCTATTCGACCCGTTGGGATTGCTCGCTCCCACCACAGTCATTCCCAAAATAATATTTCAACGTCTTTGGAAACCGAAAGTCGACTGGGACGAAGAGGTACCATCATCACTGAAGAAAAAATGGCTAGACTATCGCGCAAATCTTCCTTGCTTGGCAGCTATACGGATACCGAGGTGGTTAGGAGTTGGTGACCCAGATGCGGTAACAGATCTCCATGGTTTTGCGGACGCTTCGCAATCCGCATACGCTGCTGTCGTTTACGCCAGAACTTCAAGCGCTAATGGCGTCGTCGTTCGTCTCTTCACAGCAAAAACGAGAGTCGCTCCCATAAAACCGATATCGTTGCCACGTCTGGAGTTATGCGCTGTTGCTCTGTTGGCGCAACTAATGGTGCATTCAAAGAAAGCATTACATCAGTACGTTCGCAATGTATACGGATGGACTGATTCATCTGTAACGATAGCCTGGCTTCATCAGCATCCTAGCAGGTGGTGCACGTTCGTTGCTAACCGTGTGGCGCAAGCGCAAGAGATTATACCACCTGACCGCTGGTTGCATGTTCCATCGCTGGAAAATCCTGCCGACTGCGCGTCTCGAGGCTTGTTACCCCAGGAGCTAAGGCATTTCAATCTATGGTGGGATGGTCCACCATGGCTGAAGCAGCCTGCAGACACATGGCCTTCACAGCAACTTTTTACCACCGTGATTGATCAGAGGTCAAACACTGATAACGTCAGCCTAGTGACCATTGCACAGCCGCATCGGATTTGGGATCTCATCGATAAGTATTCTTCCATATCAAAACTAAAGCATGTTACCGCCTTTATCTTCAGGTTCATCAACAATATACGTTCTCGTATCTCAAGTCGTAAAGGGTGTAAAACGATTTCCTGCCTTTCGGATAAGTTCCTCAGCCTGAAGGAACTCAATGAAGCGCTTTACTTTTGGATAAGAGCCACGCAGACATGTTCTTTCCATGACGATATTCAGCGACTTCAGGCAAAAACCGCTCTTAGAAGACAAAGCAAGCTGTTGAAGCTAAATCCGTTCTTGGATGAAAATCGGCTTCTTCGTGTAGGTGGAAGGCTTAGGAATGCGCTTTTGCAGCCCAATAGGAAGTATCCTATTCTACTCCCAGCCGCCGCAAAACTCGCCGTGATGATCTGTCAAGATGTTCATCGAATGTCGCTTCACGCAGGCCCTGCGACCATGCTCGTTGTACTACAGGAACGATTCTGGATAACCAACGCCCGCAATCTACTGCGAAAAATCTTTAGGTCTTGTGTGAAGTGCCGAAGGTATCAAAATTTCGTCCAGCAGCAGCTGATGAGTGACCTGCCTAGACCCAGGGTGCAATATTGTCGGCCCTTTCTCCGCAGCGGTGTGGATTTCGCTGGGCCGGTTTTGCTTCGCTTATCGAAAGGGCGTGGTTGCAAGGCTGTAAGGGGCTACATATCCATCTTTATATGCATGGCGACAGGTGCCATGCACCTGGAACTAGCAAGTGACTTGTCATCTGCTATCTTCATCGCAGTACTGAAGCGGTTCGTGTCTCGTAGAGGACATTGTAAGGAGTTGTTCAGTGACAACGGAACCAATTTTGTTGGCGCTGAAAAGGAGCTCGGAAACCTCTTCGTAAAAGCAACCCGAGATGAGCAGTTGGCAAGATACTTGAGGGACGATGGAATAGTTTGGCATTTCAACCCGCCAGCAGCACCTCATATGGGCGGATACTGGGAAGCTGCTGTTAAACGAGTGAAGTTCCATCTACGACGCACTCTTGGTGACCGTCTTCTTACGTTTGAGGAATTTACCACCCTATTGGCAGAAATAGAAGCCTGCGTCAATTCGAGGCCACTGTGCTCTGCACCAACTGACGTCGACGACTTTACAGCTCTGACACCCGGACATTTCTTGGTTGGAGAGCCTCTTAAATCTATTCCGGAACCTGAGATAACAGATGCCAAAGTCAACCCAGCAAACCGGTGGAATTTAATCAGTCAACTGCGCCAGCATTTCTGGAAAAGGTGGCACAGAGAATATTTGAATCAACTCCAACAACGCGCCAAGTGGAACAAATCATTTCCGAATTTCAACGTGGGAGATCTTGTTGTCCTTAGGGAGGACAACGCCCCACCTAGCAAATGGAGAATGGGAAGGGTAGCGGAAGTTCACGCGGGAGCTGATGGCAGAGTTCGGGTCGTGACTTTAAAGACTGCGGACGGCACACTAACGTGCCCTATCGTCAAGATATCACCGCTTTTGACCTTCAAAGACGACGTCGATGTCTTCGATGATTGAACTAACCCTCCAGTTAGTTCACGGCCGGTGGAATGTTAACGCCAAATTATCAACTTGGACCAACAAGATGACGTGATTTGGCAGCACACGCTTTTCGTTTCTATTCTCCCATGACTTTTGTGACATCTCTTTTTTCCCGCCCTTTTGCCCGCCTTTTTTCCGATTATAATAAGAGTTCTAGTTCTGTTCTCAATAAAGACACATCGCATTTTTGTATTTGAACCAGCGCAGTTTCATTTCGCAACAGACTCTAATCATCCCAGTCCTGCTGTATGGCGCAGAGGCATGGGCTTTGACAAAACCGGATGAGGATGCCCTTGGTTATTTTGAGAGAAAATTTCTTCGAGCGATTTTTGGTCCCGTGTGCATAGACGGTGAGTGGAGGAGAAGGTACAATGCCGAGCTATACGACCTGTACGAGGAGATCGACTTAGCCAGAGGAGTTCGCATACAGCGACCAGCCACCGTAGCTGGGCCATTTATAGCGGAAGGAGCCCAACCTTCCCGCTAAGAAAGTCTTCGAATCCACCCCGGATGGACGACGCAGTAGAGACGACCTCGCGGTAGGTGGCGCAAACAAGTGGAGGAGGACCCCAACCAACTTGCTTGGAATCGTCTGGGGCGTCTACGGAAACGGCAGCTGCATGTTTCTTGGCATTTACGGCAGCGACTCGATGCGGCAACTTCTTCGGATTTGGGCACGACCCGTGGTCATGCCCCATTTTCCAACATCGAAAACAGGGTTCATGCGGGTGCAGCGGATGTGGGCAGTACGGCTTAATATGTCCCATTTGTGACAATGGCCGGCACTTTCTTCTCGGCATTTGTCTTCACTGTAACGGCAGATTTCTCTGAGCCCGCATTTGGATCACGTCCTGCGGTATTTTAGCAGAGGTACCGTTGCTGGTACCGACTGATCAACCGCTTTAGCTCCTCAATGGTGCGAGCTCCCAGCAGTAGGTTGACGCTTGGTACATCTCCCATTCCGTCTACTATAAAATCTATTGTCTCCAACTCACTATTGTCGGATCGTTTAATTGTCTGCACAGTGAGGATATAGCAGTGTAACGACTCCTCATTCTTCTTCCATTGTCGGCGGCTCAGCGCTTTGTAAACATCCTGGCGGGAAACGGCAATATAGAATTCCTTAACAATTAGCGTCTTCAATTCGCTGTAGTTTAAGGCGGCAGTTAACCCCAAAAAATGCGAGTAGTCCCAACCAGAGAGCGACGTAGGCTCAGCAACTTGAAACGGTCGTCTGCTTTGATTGTAGCTATAATTTCCTCAAATTCGCAAAGGAAATGATGTACGGAATGGCCCAATTCGTCTCCAGTAAACTTCGGCAGTGCGTGCTCAATATCCACGAAATCCGTCCTGCATTGGCTGGATGAAATTGCATCGTCCTCTAGTTCACGTCGGATTTCCATCCGCTTACGTAGATTAATCTGCTCTTCGCCTAGAGCAGCACCCTGCATGTCTTCGGCACCAGCATTATCGGCAATTACAGCATCGTTGGAATCAACATTAACGGCAGCGTCCATCTCATTGCTTGTTTCTGGCACGTCGTCATCAGCTTCCATGGGGTTCGTCTCGTCACGCGTGATGTCATCAGAATAGGTTAAAAAAACAGTTTTTCAGAAAAATTGTTTTATGACACTTGGGCCAGCTCCTTTCTGACCCCACATCTAAGTTTTAAACCGGGGAATTTAATAAAAAAAGACTGGACGCATTCCGATTTTAATTCTTACTTTATTTCTTCGGTTGGCGGTGTTCTCCTTGGTCTGGCAGTTTGTAAGTAAGGGAACAACAAATCGCCCCGAATTTGGGTGCGATGGTATATTTTTTACTAAATAACTTATCGACACATAGATGGCGCTCGCAGGAATGAGTGTGTGACGTTTGAAGTCGCAGTACAAATCGCTACAGCTTCCTCTACGTCCCGTAAAGCGTCGAAATGCTGCGATAAATCCCTCTGACGTCATATCAGACACAATCTCAATGTGAATTGCCTTCGTTACTAAGCTGATAAAAGGACAGATGAAACCCTTGTATGTTTTAAGGGATCTGCCCTTTAATTCGAATACCGATCTGCCCTTAAATTCGAATATCGAAGGGACCAGCGCAGTCCACACCACTATAACGAAACGCTCTTGTTTCATTAACTCTTACTTTCGGAAGAGACCACATCAGCTGGGTAGTACGCTTATTGTTAAAACGAATCCATACTATATAACACATGAACGAAAGTAAGATTTGGTTAGATTTCTTAAATTTAAAATCCAAAACTTCCGACGTATGTATGTCATCATTTGTTGTGCACCACCATGCTTGATTTTAAAGTGCAAATCGGCAGCGATCAATTTGGAAAGATTACATTGACTTGACAATATGATGGGGTGTTTGGCAGATTCATCGATATCCGCAAATCTCAATCTACCACCCATGCGCAAGATGTAATCTTTGTCTATAAACGGATATAGGTTTAAGAGTTTACTTTTGGGGAAACTTGCCCTTTGCTTTTCATACTTTCCATTTCACATGAAAAATGAAAGAGCAAATAGTGTTTCATTGGGGTTAGTGATACCCGTAACCACAGTTCGTTTACGAGCGAAGAAATTGTAATAAATGCGAAAAATGCAGTTACATGAAGTAATCAATTTAACGAAGAAAATTTAGACAGTAGATCAAATGAAGGCTCGATCATGTTTGAAACGAAACTGATTGTATCGAACTTTTGTTCAAGTTCCGTCTGGAAGTCTAGAGAATCTTGATTTGGCGATTTAGAAAGGCTGAGCCATCTAGGACCAGACCACCAAAGTGGATGATTTTGTAAATCACGAGGTTGAACACCACGTGAGGCGCAATCCGCCGGGTTGTCTTCTGAACGAACATGGTACCAATCTGCAGTATTTGTCATTTCCTGTATTTCGCTAACTCTGTTGGCAACAAATGTTTTCCAACGTATTGGGCGTGTATATAACCATGCTAGAACAATTTGTGAGTCAGTCCAAAGGTATGTTCTTGTTTGAACTAGTTGTTGCTCAACTGCAGTCAAATATATTCTTTGCAACTTCACTGGAAGGAGAGTTCCACATAGTTCTAGTCGAGGCAATGAAATTTGATTAATGGGGCCAACTTTTGTCCGTGCGGTTATAAGGTTAACGGAAATTCTGTCATTTTGAATCGAACGGCAGTATAAAACTGCTGAGTAAGCATCGCAGAAGAGATGTACTTCAGCAAAGGAATAGCAGAAGTACTTCCCAACTATCTTGGAATTTTGATCGATTGTAGATTGCAATAATTTTCCCATTCGAGTTGAATGGTAGCGGGATCGGATGATCCGATCCTATAGCAGCCCGCCATAGCTTTTAAAAGCACATTTTTGCTAAGACAATAGTTGAAGCTAGCCAACCAAGAGGATGGGGACTTGCATTGCGACTGATCGGGAAACTACTGACTGCTCAAAACTTGGCTTGGGCCAGTAGCGCAACAATCAAGTTCGTGATGAAGTGCTTACTTTACCTCCTGGTGGTCCCCGGACACCTATACATATAAACCCTTATACGTATAGGCTAAAATTGTAAGTGCGGGTTGTCTAGGGCCTTGATTCTAGGCTAGGTAACGTGGGCCAGCAACCTGCGTTACCGAATATTGCCCGCTACAGAAACCGACACTATGCCTCGGATAAGGAAGGATCACACGTTGACGACTTTTGGCTATTATACCCGGACAAAGATAGGCTTCTGGAATGTAAAGACGCTCCTCGACTCGGGAAGAGAAGGTCCTTACAATGCCAGATTCCTCGAACTGGAAAAGGAATTCGTGCGATATAAACTGGACATTTTGGGGGTAAGTGAAGTAAGACGGTTAGAATCGGGCGAGTACCATTCTCCAACGCGTAACACTGTACTACTCTATTCTGGAAGACCATCCGGAAGTCCGCGGGAATATGGAGTCGGACTACTGCTAACAACAACAGCACGCAAGGGCCTAATTTCCTGGCAGCCTCATGATGATAGGATTTTGACGGCCAGATTCCGGACTAGAGTACGACGCGTCACCATCATACAGTGTTACGCCCTAACGAATAGTTCATCTGAGGACGAAAAGGAGAGCTTCTACAATCTCTTAAGCGCCGTCTTCAACACAACACCAAATGGGGACATTGTCATAGTGATGGGGGATTCGAATGCCAATGTAGGCAACGACAATGAAGGGCTCAAACATGTAATCCGGAAGCATGAACTAGACAACGGCAATGACAACGTCGAAAGGTTTGTGGATTTCTGAAATGCCAACCGCCTTGTGATAGGTGGCTCCATGTTTGAGCACAAGACCTGCCACAAAGTCAGCTGGGTTTCCAACGACAGGCAAGCAACCTCCAACCAAACTGACTATTTCGCTATCAGCCGCCGCTTTAGAAGTAGTCTCCTGGCCGTCCGAAACAGGCGAGGGGCAGACGAGGGGATAGTACGTGATCACCATCTTATGATAGCTACTCTCCAACTACGCACTGCTGCAGTTCGAAGATCCCAAGACAACACAAGAATGGCCAGGTTCAAATCGATAGACCTAATGATCCCTCAGTGCGCCAACAATTAAGGGAGCACTTTTCGCAAGGTGTGGAAGCAATCAGCAGCTCAATGCCCGCAACCATCCAAGACCATTGGTGTGCTGTGAAAAATGTTTTTACATCTGGTGCTGAAAGAATTGTCGGTCGATCGCAGGGAAGACATAGGGCGTGGCTTTCCGAGGATACCTGGAAACGGATTGACGAACGAAAACAGCTGAAAGTTCGCGTTGTAGCTACCCCAGCAGCAGGGAGAAGCGAGCTAGAGTCCCTATATAGCATGAAGATGCGAGAAGTTCAGCGTAGCGTGCGACGTGACAAGCGCAACTACATCAACGCGCTGGCTACAGAAGCAGAAGAAGCTGTACGGAGGTGCGACAGCAGGACCGTCTACAGAATCGCGAAAGAGCTAACAGGTGGTCGCAGCTCCAGCCAACACCCAGTGAAAAGCCTAGACGGCTCCCTGCTCATTTCGGATGAGGACCAGCTCAAGAGATGGAAAGAGCATTTTGCTACGGTTTTGAACCGTGTATTCGCTAGCGATATGCTCCCAAATCAGACTGAGATGCCCGAGGTGAGAAGCTCCCGAATACGCACCACGACTCCCAATAAAGATGAAATCATTACAGCGATCAAGGCACTCAAAACCAACAAGGCGGTAGGACTTGACGGTATTCCAACAGAGCTCTTACGAGCAGCTTATAGAGAGAGCTTGGGAAGCTGAGAGCTTCCTAAGAAAGGAAATCTAATGGAGTGCGGAAACTGGAGGGGTATCTGCGTGCTGCCTGCTGTAGCTAAGATAATAGCTAGAATCATCCTGGAGCGAATCAAACAACATCTCGAAGAGATACTCGATGCCGAACAAGCAGGTTTCCGCTCTGGATCCTCCTGCGCCGACCACATCAACACCTTGCAGATTATCATCGAACAGTGTGTTGAATATCGATCGCCACTGCACCTGTTGTTCATCGATTTTGAGAAGGCGTTCGATAGTGTCAACAGGAAGTTTATTTGGCGTGCCTTACGCAGGAGAGGCATTCCCGATGAACTAATTGCTATTATCAAAGCTACATATGAAGGCTCCAAATGTCACGTTCTGCACAGAGGAAGGTTGTCTGAGGAATTTGAAATCCAAAGTGGGGTAAGACAAGGCTGTATCCTTTCACCAATATTATTCCTATTGGTGATTAGCGATGTGCTTCATGCAGCTTTGTCGACGGGAAACGGATTAATTTGAAGGACTCTTACATCTCAACTGAAACATCTTGACTACGGTGACGATGTATGCTTACTCTCCCACATAATTATGGACCTCCACCAAATAACAGCAGATATGGAGAGGGAGGCAGGCGTCGTCGGGCTGAAAATTAATACGGCAAAAACCAAAATTATCAGCCTTGGAACTAACTCATCGACTCAAATATGCATTGCTGGGCAACCGGTAGAGAGAGTAGAGGATTTCCAGTATCTTGGGAGTATTGTATCGACCGATGGTGGAACCGAACTGGATATAACCAACAGGATCGCCAAAGCAAAGGATGTTGTCTAAAATATGGCGAAGCAATGCAATCAGTTTGAGCACCAAAATAAGACTGTTCCGCTCCAACGTTGAATCCGTGCTGCTATATGGTTGCAGCACGTGGAGAGTGACCACTACTATCACCAGAAAGCTGCAAACGTTTGTTAATAGGTGCCTGCGCAATATCTTAAGGATTTTCTGGCCCAATCGCATCTCTAACCAACACCTTTACGAGAGAACGGGTCAGGAACCAATAGGCACAACCATCCAATGACGGAAGTGGCAGTGACTTGGTCACACATTCCGAAAGGGTGACAGTTCCATAGCGAACCATGCTATGCAATGGAACCCTCTTACTCAGGATGGCAGAAGACCTGGCGGTCCGAGGAGAACATGGCGCAGAACAGTCGAAAAGGAGGCACGGCTGTTAGGGAAAAGTTGGGGAGAACTCAGACACATTGCCAGAAACCGTACACGATGGCACGTAGGCGTAGTAGAGGCCCTAGGACCCACAAGGGGATACAGGACATAAGAAGGAAGGGAAGAACCAAGAGGATCAAGTAGTTTAGATACGTGAGAGAACAACGATATTTTTGTATGCGTCTGCCCAACAGCAAGTGATATTTTGAAGAAAAAGTGGTCAAATCTAGGATTCCAATAAAGGCCTAGTGATTTTATAGCTGACTCGGAATTGGTATTAACATCGAAAGTAAATTCCCAGTCTTCTGAGGGTAATTTAGACAAGAGCTCTGGGAAGTTATAGGACCATTTCCTCAGCCTAAAACCTTCAGAAAGCAGTAGTTCTTGGAGTTGTCTTTGGATGATTTTTTCAGATTCTAATATATGGTAATATAAATACGGTGCAGAGGCTTTTCCATAATTGCCCACAACGGAACACAATGGTGAAACTGAAGCTGTAGCGCGGAGCGCTGTCAAAAAACGCGTACGAACACAATGGTGAAGAGCTTCTTGTCAAAAAATAATAATAAAAAAAATAGACATTTTCGCCGGCTTGCCAAATTAATGACGTTTACTGTTTTAGACGTAGAATTTGCTATCTTGATGGTTCGATTTGTGTATTGCTGTAGTTTGTGATTTGCATATTATGTATGATTGATGAGGAGGAAATAGTGTTTATTATTTTGGTGATGCAGATGTGCTACAAAGCAATGAAGCTCCTGAAGCATAGAAAACGTTGGTGGTGGGTGCGTCCTCTATATCAGAAGAAAAAAAGCCAGAGGATTCTTCCACACAACCTTTCAGTTTATGAAGGACAATGATGAAGACCTAATCTCCAAATCAACGCGTTTGACTAGGTTGCAATACGACCTTTTACTGTCTTTAGTCAAAGACAAATTAAAAAAGACTTCTATCAGAAAGCCAATAAGTCCAGAGTGCAGAATGGTCGTAACTTTAATATAAGTCGTGCAAAATATAATTAATGATTCAATTAACATATGTAATTTACCCAGGTACTTGTCGAAAGCAGTCGAAGGCATGGTCTTTTCGAATGGGCGCATCTACCGTGCAAAAGACCATTTTGGAAGTGTGTCAGGCATTTTGGGAGGTCCTTTCACCGGTCTACATGCCCGAATTAAATCCCATAGACTAAAAAAAATTTTGCTGGGGTTATTGTAAAAAGAAATTTCATTAAAGTTCGGAATACACGATATAATCATTGTGACGATATCGGCGCACCTGTGGTCGTCCCAACAGTCAACAAAGAGCACAGTAGGCGTTTTCTCAGTTCCATTGCACCATATATTTTCAACAAACTGCCGTCGGAAATATCTAGTCAAATTGCACATGGTTACCGGTTTCTTAAACTCCTCAAAAATTGGCTACTCTAGATCTGAGGTAGAAATCCTTATACAAGTTACGATTTAATAAACAAAATGTATCCATTGCAGGTTTTATTATCATATCTCTTTGAATTCATTCTTCTAATTCGACACCCACCACAAATCTTTTTGTCACCTTCGCACTGTGAACTACATAGTACACCGCGCTCTTTTCTTTTCCTACCTTTCAGCTTTTACACTTAAAGTACTTTAATAATAATTAATGAACTCACACTTTTCACTGATTTTTTTTTTAGGACCACAAAGTCTGTTATCATATTATATGCTTTAAGTACCCAAAATATGTTTTGTATAAGTATCTATTTACATATTGTAATATTCTTGCTAGGGTTCGTTTAAATAAAACCGTCTTTTGTGTATTTTAATCGTTTATTTATTATCAAACACCAACTTTACTTCAATAAAATATTCAATCACTTTATTCTTTATTTATTTCAAATTAAACTGTCGCTACACTGGTCTAATCTCCCTCTTGTAATCGCTGTATGCATTTATAAACAACTGTGTCCACGGTGGTTGTGGTATGGGTATTTATATGAAATTGCAAGGGGTTCTAGAACATGCTTGATGTTTCTCCGGGTGAATCGATGATCCTGGAATATTGGGATATTGTGTGGAACAATTGTGGAACGTAAGCACATCAGGTTGGAATATTTACTGCTAACAGGTTTTGCAATAGATGTCGTTGCTACAGTTTGAGATACTGTGTTTTAGTTTTTGGTACACAAACCATCCTGTAGTCAATGCTACAATATCTAATAGAAATCTTTTTGTGGAAACTTAAATTGTAAATTATAACTGTATATGAAAAATTGAAAATTGTAATTGAAACAAATTGAAATTGAATTGGCTGTTGTAAGCAGTACACACATTCACCCTGATTACGGCTGGCGTTTGTCGCTTTCCGACGATTGTTGTTTTATTCATAGCTACGACCTGCTGACCGTTAGGTTACTAAGCATTTTTTTGTTATGTGAAATCAATCTTTCACATTGATAAAGTTATAAAAATGCATTCTAGTACATCTGAGGATTAAAACGACAGTCGTCATAAAGCGGTGTTGCTTTGGTGTTGAGTATGATAATTGTGTCGTGTGTACAACCGACCGTTTTACCGATGTCGTATGGTCGCATACTCTTTAGCCTACAACGCTGTCACATGCACATATTGCATGAAAATTATATGGTGGGTATGTGTGGAATGACTGAATAAAACGGATGGTTGTCCCTCAAAATTCTGTCCTACGAAGCGCTATACGACAGGACAATGAACTTCTTACGCGGTGATGCAGCTCGACTGCGAAAGTGTACCGACATCAAAACCGGCGGTGTACCGACATCGGGCCATCTGTTGTATGCAGAAAACTCATTCCATAAGCAGAAATTTTACGCATAGTATACACCATACAATTGGCGCGAAAAAAAAAATGTTCACCCTCGGTGGGCCACCTGCCGACAAACGTGTTATAGGAAAAACTATGTGTAATACTTACTTGGGAATCCAAATGCTTAGGAATTTTTTTTCCTTTCTTCTACTTTCTTTTTTATGTTCTTGTAATTTGGATTTATTAGATCCCCAACATGTTATACTATTTTATAATTTCTATTAACTTTTCTGCGGACTGATGATTCGCCGCCATCTTTTTGCTTTATGTATTTTTTTTTTGGTTCGTTTCTGAAATGTCAAAAAAAAGGCGCTGCAGTGAAGCTGAAGTTAACTACACTTCTACCTCCGCGACAAGCTTCAGCTTCACATTGTCTTCGCAGTATTAGATGTATGTGTATTTAACTTTGGCAGCGCGACGTATTTCAGCTTCAGGTTCACCATTGTGTTCCGGCAGTAAGTAACAGTTTGAAGCTCAAACAGTTGAAGAGGTGTGGAAGAATCAGATCTCATATGATAAGTTGGAATTGGGTTTCGGCAAGGTGGATTTGAATTTGGCGAACCATTTTCTCTATGTCGGACGTAAACACGACACGGAAGCTACTCCATCTTAATATGACTGATGCTAAATCGTTTTGGACTCTAGGACCGGCCAATAATTCTTCATTTAGAGCTGTAGAACCTATAGGCTTGGATGACAAGTCAAACATCACACGAAGTTTGGTCGTAGAACTGCTCTCTTTTCAAACCCCATATTGCGGAAGTATGAACATATTTTCGCATTTAGATAGATTATCATAATTGTATTTGAGTTTCATGTGATCAAGATCAATGTACTGTTGAATGAATTTGCAGCATTCAGTTTTTAGGTTAGGATTCTTTGGGAATATCCGTTGCTCACTTTGAGCGAATCTCTTATGAGTATTTTGCTCTGAATTTTTGAAAATTAGGTAGTCTCAACCGAAGACTTTCGATTTAAATGGGAGTTTCATTATGTATCTTCCTGCGGAAGAACGAGAATGCGTGTCTTAGAAGTACGTTTTCCAAGCAATCTCTTTACGAGTCTGTGTACATTTTAATAATACTTCTTCAAGTTCCCAAATTTATGAAGGGAGTTGTCGATATCTACATGAGTATATAGGGACAAAGTCTTTGGACCATTGGAAAACTTGGCATCATGCGTATTTATTGGTCCTGATAGGATCCAACCGAACTGTGCCAACGGACAAGAACTACTTTTGAAGATACCATCAAGAATGATTTGGCGAAACAGGTCAGCGCCCAATAAAATGCCAATCTGTCCTGTTTCGTAGCATAATGGATCAGCTAAGGTTATGTGCTCGAAACTCTGAGGCAAGCTAGCTAAGAATCTATGTTTAGGAAAGTAATTGCTTATTGGGATTATAACCAGAGCCTTAACTACGGTTTTAGAATACGTATTTATGCAAAATAATGCCCTAAAAAACACGTATCTACAAATAGAAAGTACAGTTAGCCCACATCGCTCACCTAGTCACGAATATCAGACGGACGAAGAAGAGCTAACACGTGAAACGAATTGGATCGAAAAGAAACGACCTAGCAAAAAAACGTAAAGCTGGTTCCTCACCGGAAGTCGAGCCACAAAAACATGAAAAGCGCAAGGAGTTGCAAGAAAAGCAACAACAACAAAAATTACGTCCTCCGCCACCGATAAACGTCGTTGGAATAACGGACTATAATAAGTTGCATTGCCTCATTAAAGGAGCCCTGCCATCACAGTTTTAGGTGACATCTCTGCGAAACAATACGTGGAAAATCAATGTCGATGATGCCGACGGTTACCGATCATTATCCCAAAAATTGAATGCCGAAAAGATTCAGTGGTATACTTACCAAAATAAGTTAGAAAGACCACTGCGTGTTGTAGCAAGGGGACTCCACCCCTCGTGTACTAAAAAAGATGTAATGCACGACCTTCAAGATAAAGGCTTTAAAATTCTTGATGCCGTCAATATTATCAAGAAGGAGAAGCAACAGCCGGTGGAGATCATGAAAAATTGGTAAGGCCTGGACTTCCACTATTCATGATTAGTTTCGATAAAGATGAAAATGAAGATGCTATATATGGTATTAAGACTATTCTAAGCATCGTGGTCAAAATCGAACCCATGCGTAAGACCTCCAGATCGATCCCGCAGTGTAAGCGCTGTCAAGGCTTCAATCATACGCAGACTTACTGCCAGAAAGAGCCGCGATGCGTCAAATGCGCAGGTAAGCATCTCTCGGAAGTGTGTCACCTAAACAAGCAAACCCCATCCACTTGTATAAACTGCAAAGGAAAACATCCTGCGAACTATCGAGGCTGCGAAGTGGCGAAATAACTGCAAAAGGGGCGCGATACGCTTAAAAATTCCTTGTTAAGACAGACCCAAAATAGCTACAAAAAAGCAGCGGAAGATAGGAAATCCGTCAATATTGATTTAATATCGGGTAACGAAGAAAATCCCAAACGCAGTAGAGAAAATGTGACAGAAGCAAAGTCTTCGAATACTGACGAACAGTCTTATGCTCAAGCGGCGATGGCAGCTAATGACAAGTATATGACCGTCAACCCAGGGGAGATCAAGGCAAAAAACCGTCCAAACTCTAACGTAAAGACTCCTGCTCAAGTTGCGACATTGGAAAACGGCGCACAAAATCCAGTATCCAACGTTTTCTCCTTAATACTTGCGAAACTTGAAGAGCAATGCAAAACAAACAAACTTATTTTCGCGAGACTAGTTGCACTAGAAAGCAACATTCATAACAGGCGCACTTCAACCCGAATATGAAAGAAATGCTAAAAAATCTTACATGGAACGCTAACGGGCTCATACGAAGACTCGACGAGTTAGAAATATTTATACGAGAAAAAGATATTGATATATGCTTGGTCTGTGAAACTCATCTGACAAAACAAACGAATGTTAAGATAAGAGGATATAGCGTGTATCACGCCTTCCACCCATCGGAAATAGCCAGAGGCGGATCATCCTTGTTTATAAAAGAATGTATCGAACACTCAGCGGAAGTAAAGATTGAATTAGTAGCAATGCAAGTAAGCACGGTACGTGTTAGAAATGGACATTTTGCCTTCAACATTTCGTCTACATATTGTCCACTGCGATGTAAACTTGAAGAAAGTGATTTCACAAACATCTTCAACTTCCTTAAACCAAATTTTATTATTGGTGGCGATTTCAATGCAAAACACACCTTCTGGGGTTCAAGGTACGCCTCTCAGAAAGGTAGAAAGCTTTATAATGCGGGTATGCAATACAGTTGTGATTTTCACTCGACGGGTAAACCAACATATTGGCCGACTGATAGAAACAAGTTACCAGATCTGATCGATTTCTTTGTTGTTAAAGGAATATCTGGCAACTGTATACAAGTTGAAAAAAGCTTTGATCTCTCCTCTGATCATTCTCCAATCATTATGACGATAAGCGATGCTCTGATTAAAAAAGTAGGACCGGTCAGATTAACCAGCGCGAAAACTAATTAGGATGGCTTTAAAAAAGATATTGAAGCAAATACTGAGCTGAGCGTATCACTTAAAACGCCATATGAACTTGAAGTTGAAGTTGATCGCTTCGTCGAAATCCTACAGAATGCCGCGTGGAAGAATACTCCCAAACCAAAGAAAACGCCGGCAAGCTACATTCAAACTTATCCGCAGGAAATAAAAGAGATGATTAAGGAGAAGAGAAAAGCACGCAAAAAATGGCAACAAACTCGGGCTCCGCAACATAAAGCACATCTTAACCGTTTGTGCAACTCACTAAAAAGTTCTATTAAAAACCTTAAGAATAATGAAATACAAACTTACCTAGAACGCTTAACGACAGAAAAAGATTCTAATTACTCGCTTTGGAAGGCTATAAAAGGTATTAAAAAACCTCAAATTCAAGCCGCGCCAATTAGGAAAAATCAAGACGAATGGGCCAGGCATGATAAAGAGAAAGCACAAGTTTTTGCCACCCACCTGGAAGAAACTTTCAAACCGTTTGATGGACAAGCTCTTATTGAAAATATAAATACGTCTTATATAGCCAATAGCGTAATGAGAAATGCAACACTTACCGAACTTAAGGAAGAATTAAAGAAACTTAGACCTAAGAAGGCTCCTGGATACGACTTAATTACGGGAGAGGTTCTTAAAGCCCTACCAAGAAAAGCTCTAATTAAGCTTCTGTTTATTATAAACGCCGCACTTAGACTAGAATATGTTCCCAGTCAATGGAAAGTCGGTGAAATCATAATGGTCCTTAAGCCCGGAAAACCGCCGAATGAAAAACGTCTTATAGACCGATTTCGCTTCTTCCAATTATATTCAAGGTGTTCGAGATAATATTGATTAGGTGAATACAGCCGGTAATAGAAGAAAGGAATCTCATCCCGAATCATCAATTCGGATTCAGAAGTAAGCATTCTACAGTTGAACAAGTACATCGAATAACACATGTAATCGAAAAGTCACTTGAAGAAAAAAAGATTTGTTCAAGCGTATTCCTTGACGTCTCTCAAGCCTTTGACAAGGTCTGGCACGAAGGCTTAAAGTTTAAATTACGACGAGTTCTGCCAGAGCACCTATATAATATTTTGAAGAACTACCTTACGAATAGACTATTCCGCGTTAAATGTGGAAATGAATATTCAGATTTGAAGGAAATAATGGTTGGGGTGCCGCAAGGAAGCGTTCTTGGTCCAGTCTTGTATCTATTATACACTCGTGATATACCGCAAGTAGAAGGCACTAAGCTAGCTACATTTGCCGACGACACTGCTATCTTGACAGTAGGTAAAACGGTTGAAGATACTACAGAAAAACTGCAAGAAGCTTTGGATAGAGTAAATGAATGGACAAAGATTTGGCGAATCGCACTTAACGAGACCAAATCTTTTCGTGTAAATTTTACTTATAAGAAAATAAATAATTTGCCGATCTTTTCAAACTCGGTTCAAATTCCGTTTGCAAACGAGGCTAAGTATCTTGGAATGACACTTGATGCAAAGCTGAAATGGAAAACGCACGTTAAGAAAAACGCAAAGAACTAGATAACAAATATCGAGAAATGTATTGGTTACTTGGAAAATATTCCAAGCTTAATATATATAACAAACTGCTTTTATATAAGCAAGTGCTAAAGCCTGTATGGACATATGGTATACAACTCTGGGGTTGTACCAAAATAAGTAATATTCCAATTTTACAAACTTTTGAAAACAAAGTGCTAAGAGGTATTGTAAATGCGCCATGGTATATCAGAAATAGCGATATCCACAGAGACCTTGGTATTAAAACAATCGAAGACGAAATTCAAACCTACGCGAGAAAGCATAGAAGTCGACTAAATATTACAGTCCTCCAAGTTTTGGACGAAAGAAATATACTGGCAGGAACTTCTAATGGGAAGGTCCCTGCAAAACGATCCTCATAGTGTCTTGTTGAAGATTTTCACCTATCCTCATAAAAAAAAAAAATGTATGCAAGATTTCATTCGGAATTCGACAAGGCTTTTAAAAGGTTATGTATTTGTGGAACCGATGCCACTCACTATACAGTGAAGCGGACGTTTTTTTTTAAGTCGGAGCCGCTGCACACAATTTTCTGTGATAAACGAAGTTTGAGATCCTTGGTCTACAAGAGCTCTCAAGATAAACTCTTCACACGGGGAAGCAATCTTAACATTTGCAGTAGCAAAGGGTTACTACAGAACTGGTGAAAAGATAGGAAAACGATTGACCCGAAGTTGACGGAACATTATCGGATGTCGAAGGAGCACAAGGATGCCATTTTAAATGGTCTATGTGCACTAAGGTGTGGTGTCGTTTACTACACTTGCGACACGCTAATTTGCTTCTACACTAAGGTACCGTATAGGGAGTGAGAAGTTGAAATATCATCAGAAGTTTTGGTCGAAGCACCAGTGGAAACTTCTGTTGAATTTCCAGTGCTAGTGCTAGTGCTAGTGAGAGGGTTAGGAGGGTCTGTTAAATTTCTAGTACTAATGCTGGTGGGAGAGTTAGGGGGATTCATGTTATCCATTATGTTAGATTTAATCTCAATAATCTCAAGATAGTGATCTTGAAGTACTTATGATCCACCTCAGCCTTGTCTAAAGATTTGACAAGCAAGGAAACCTGAATGTGGTTCTCCTTAAAGGTAACCATCATGACTCCAAAAGAGCAAGGCGACCATTTAAATAGCTAGGTGTTGCTAAATGATCTTTATTATTAGTTTTATGGTAGTTCGTTCTGAATCTACGCAAATCCTCCATAGCATTATTTGGCCGTATTAACAACTCCCCAATCGAAGCCATTTCTTAATTTTAAAAATTGGAATAAAAAGAAAATTGTTTAACTTAAAACCAGAAACATGTTATTTTGATGTAGCACAAATAACAAAAAAAAAATATTTGGTGCAACAGCTCTTTAAGTGCCAGGGCCTAGCTTCTCGCAACCACTCATGTTGTGTGCGTTATATTTTTCACACGAATGGAAGGGACCTACAGTTTAGTGCCGAATCCGAACGGCGATTTGAAAAGCTTTTTCGTGACAACAATACTCTCGGATGTTCGTCAGACGCTCGCGAGAGGCGGGACCGTGAAAAAACTTTTTGGTGTTTTCTGCGATTCGAACTTGGAACCTCATGCGTAGTGATCCGACACACTAACCACTTACGCCACGGCGCCCATGTAGCACAAATGATCACACTAAATATTCCAGCCCAAAATTGAAATCAAATACCAGCAAAAGTAAAAAAAAGAAAATACCGATGCACGAAAAAAAAACAGTAACTCGAAAGAGAAAAAACTGTACCGATGAACCGCTATGAAAAATCTAGCTGTATTTCTATGCACCTAGTTCAAAGCGGTAATTCAAAGCGAAACCAAAACTGTACACGATTTCACTATAACAGCACATGTTGAGATCACTGAGGAATATGTTATCCGAAAGAAAATATTTTAGATGAATCAATGTAGATATATACCAATTGAACAAAAATAGTAAAATAATGTGTTCTAAAAGGTTTTCCCATGTTTTTCCTTAAAGTGAAATAAAAAAAAAAATATTGACTAAAATAAAACAAGTTTTCAAGTTTAAGTTTTTAGAAACCGAAAAACCACCCTTCAGGTCAGTTACTTTAAGGCATTATGATAGTGTAGTTTTAAGTTTATTGGAACTATAAACTATGTTAATGTGTGAGTGGAAAAATAGTTAAACACGAAAATTTGAGGCAACTCGAAAGTAGACTACTGAGGAAAGAATTAAAATGTTCAATTGCTAATAAACCAATTACACTTCCACGTCAAACACAGAAAAAAAAAAGATTTACTCAACTGTTACACCAGTTACACTTGCACATTAATCACAGCTAGAAATTAATAAAACTTGCACGTTAACTGTAGGAAATCTATGCTTAGATATCCGGCTCGAAGGACCAAACTATTCGATAACTCAAAAAAAGAGAAGAAAAGAGACTAGGGGGAAATAGAGATAACACTTAAAAAAATAATGTAAGATTTATTGAGTCTACAAGAAGTTTGAACTTGCCTCTTTGACGGTATGATCCAAAGTGAAAGTGAACAAATCAAAAAATATGACAGTTCTTGTTATTGGAAATCTTGCAAAAAGTGAGAGCCTGGAACAGGTTGGGGTATTGTCAGACAAAATTATCAGTAATGGTAATATACATTAATGATAACTGGAATTCTGAACATATTCTAAACAACTCCTGATTGATGAATCGGACTTCTTCGTTTGACTCCAGTTCAGCTTCCTTCCTGGCCACCATCTTGGTTTCCTCGTCAGTCCATCACGCTTTGGTGTCGGTCCGCGCTCTCCGCTCGTCAAACTCATTTGAATGGGCTCGACGTCAGTGGACTCGTAATCCGGTTCTGGTACTGAAGGACCTATAGCCATGGGTGCAGACAAAGGATGGGGATTGGTGTTGTCATTTTGTTGGGTCCCAGAGCCACTGTCTAAATTTCAACTAAACCAATTAGATTTTCCTATGAATCTATATAAGTTTATAATGTCTATGTTAGACAGGTCACTAAGGTCTTGAAAGAAGTATTCTCCTAATAGTTTCTTTCTCAGCGTAACTAGCGCTGGCCATGCGCCGAGGAGGTGGAGATTGTTCTCCTAATCCTCTTCATCTCTGCAGCTTCTACAGAAATTATTTGCTGGGACTCCCATTTTAGTGGCGTGTCTACCTAACAAACAGTGTCCTGTGATTATTCCTACTGTGAGGCTTATGTTCCTTCTATTTAATGAAAGGAGTTTTTTGGTTTTCTTTGCATCTAGTAGAGGCCAGATCTTTCTGGTCGATAAACACGTAGCTAGATTACTAAATCTATTGTTTACAATCGTTTGTATAGGGGGTGCCGGTACCTCTCTATTGACAGCTAGAGGTAGTATGGTTTCTTGTTTATCTAGTTTATCTGCTTTACAATTGCTTGGGATATCTCTGTGTCCCGAGATCCAGCACAGTGTGATATTGCATCTATCCGCAATCTCGTTAAGATATTCGCGGTAATGTTTGACCAACTTCGATCTTATTGTTGGCGTTTCCAGAGCTTTAATCGCTGACTGACTGTCTATGTAAAGGACGATTGACCTACCATCTATCGGGTGCATAGAGAGTCTGCGCGCTGCTTCACGAACAGCCGACATTTTCACTTCAAATATACTGCAGTGGCCCGGAACCTCCGATGTGTTGGAACCATCTGTATAGATTTCGATTGCGGCGGCATTTAGAATGATACCGTCATCCCATGCGGATCTGTCAGGAATGGTATTGTTATATTTGATGTTGATGTGCAATTCCCTTAGTCGGAAATAGTCAACCAATCGGAGCAACATATTTCTACATTACTACGAATGGTTTGGTCGCGCGTTCTAAGAGAGAGTTATAGTTATTCCTGCCGTTTACCCGCGCTTACTTGAATTTCTTCACTTTGACATTCAGAGCACTGGGCAGAAACCATATTTTGTCAAAACCCGTTAGGGCCAACACAATGCTTTGTTTTAATTAGACAGTCGGATTACCCAAGTCCGTGCCAGTTCGGAAGTTTTTTTAACTTAACTTGTCCTTAAGTACAGTTCAGTTTCAGTTTATTGTGAATAATTTAAACTTACTGACTTAGATGGCGCTACAGTCCGGGGTGGACCTGGGCCTCAACCAACAAACCTCTCCAGCCAGCACGGTTACGAGCTAGCTGCCTCCAAATGAGCACGCCAAGTTGGTTGAGGTCCCCCTCCACTTGTTTGCGCCACCTATCGCGAGGCCGTCCTCTACTGCGCCGTCCATCCGGTGTGGATTCGAAGACTTTCTTAGCGGGAACGTTGGGCTCCTTCCGCTCTAAATGACCCAGCCATCTTAGTCGCTGTATGTGAACTCTTCAGGCTTAGTCGATGTCCTTGTACAGGTCGTATAGTTCGGCATTGTACCTTCTCCTCCACTCACCGTCTATGCAGACGGGACCAAATATCGCTCGAAGAACTTTTCTCTCAAAATAACCAAGGGCATCCTCATCCGGTTTTGTCAAAGCCCATGCCTCTGCGCCATACAGCAGGACTGGGATGATTAGAGTCTTATAAAGAGTTACCTTAGTAGTTCGAGATAGGGCTTTGCTACTCAATTGCCGTTTTAGCCAATAGAAACAACGATTGGCAAGAGTAATTTTCCGTGTGATCTCCCTACTGATGTCATTTGCGGAGCTGGCCATAGAACCTAGGTAGACAAAACCCTTTACTACCTCAAAATGATATCTGTCTATTGTGGCGTTCTGTCCAAGACGCCAATGTTGGGTGTCCTTTTTTGTAGACAGCATATGGTATATTTTGTTTTGCTTTCATTGACCGCTAGACCCATCTTTGCTGCTTCGATCTCAATACTCGTAAATGCCCCATTGACTACCCGCTGAGTTCTTCCGATTATGTCAATGTCATCGGCATAAGCGAGTAGTTGTACAGACTTGAAGAAGATTGTACCTCCGGGGTTGGCTTGTGAGTTTCGTACAATTCTCTCAAGTACTATGTTAAAGAGATCGCATGATAGCGCGTCACCTTGTCTAAGACCTTTCCAGACATCGAACGGTTCGGTGATGCTCTGACTGACTTTGATGGAGCAGCGAGAGTTCTCCATCGTCATTCTGCACAAACGGACGAGCTCGGCAGGGATGCCAAGACTAGACATGGCTCTGTATAACTCGTCTCTATACACGTTATCATAGGCAACTTTGAAATAGATGAAAAGGTGGTGCACATCGATTTTATATTCATTTGTTTTTTCCAAGATCTGCCGTAGTGTGAATATTTGGTCAATGGTGGACTTTCCAGGCCTGAAACCGCACTGATAAGGGCCTATCAGTTTGTTGACGATCGGTTTTAGGCGTTCACATAGTACGGCAGACAGGATCTTATATGCGATATTTAGGAGACTTATACCTCTGTAGTTCGCGCAGTTCAGAGGGTCTCCTTTCTTCAGGATCGGGCAAACGATGCTGAGGTTCCATTCATCGGGCGTACTTTCGTCCGACCAGATTTTACAGATGAGCTGGTGCATGCTCCTTACCAACTCATCTCCTCCTGCCTTGAAAAGTTCAGCGGCAAGACCGTTGGCTCCAGCAGCTTTGTTGGATTTGAGTTTAGATATCGCTATCCTCACTTCATTCTGATCGGGTTGACGGGAATCTTGACTGCCATCGTCACTGTTGAATGGCTCATTCTGCCTGACAGCGGAATATTGGTCATCATCGCCGTTTAACAGTCTGCAGAAGTGTTACTTCCATATTCACAGCACCGACTGCGACTACTACTATGTTGCCATTTTCGTCCCTGCAGGCTTCTGTTCTGGCTTTGAAACGCTGGCATGTTCTTTTTACCCTTTGGTAAAATTTTAGAACATTACTCTTGCAATAAAGTCTCTCAATCTCCTCGATCGAGCGCTTCTCATGCTCCTTTTTCTTCTTTCTGAGAAGTCGATGTTCCTCTTTTCTCCTGCGCACGTAGAGCTCGTAAGCAGCTCTAGCCCTTCTAAACAGCGCCGCTTTGTACGCCTCCCGTTTTGATGCATGTGCTTGCTGGCATTCCTCATCAAACCAGGGGTTTCGTTGTGGTGGCCGAGCGAAACCCAGTACATCAGAGGCGGCATCTCTGATGGCTTGTTGGCAACGCTGCCACTGGTCTTCCGCATTTGCTGCTGGCAGCATAGGACTTAGATTGAGATTAGAAGAAACACGATCGGCAAAGGTTCTGGCGGTCTCTTGCGATTGTAGCCGCCCGACGTCAAATTTCCTCACAGTATTTCGTTGATTTCGCTCCGTTGTGGATATCCGCATCCGTACCTTGGCTACAACTAGGTAGTGATCCGAGTCCACGTTGCCTCCTTGGAAAGTCCGGACACCCAGAATACTGGAAGAGTCCCTTGCGTCGATCGCAATGTGATCGATTTGGTTGACAGTTTTTCGATCAAAGTAGAGCTATGTTCCTTTGTGAATGTCGAGACGTGGGAACCGCGTACTAGCTACGACAAAGTTTCGCCCCGCTGCAAAGTCGATTAGCCTGAGTCCGTTGTCGGATGTGATGTCGTGCAGGCTGTGCTTTCCGACCACCCTACTAAAGACGTCCTCTCTTTCTAGCTTTGCGTTAAAATCACTTAGGATAATTTTAACGTCGTGGCTAGGGCATTGCTCATACGTTGTCCAAGAGCTGGTAGAAGTCGTCGTTTGTCGCGTCGTCCTTCTCCTCATGAGGGGCGTGAACGCATATTAGGCTAATGTTTGAAAATGAAGCCTTGATACGGATAGTCATAAGGCGCTCGTTAACATGCCGGAAACTCAAGACTTCTTGCCTAAGTCTGCCTCCAATGACAAATCCGCACCCGAATAGACGCTGTCCTTGTTGTCTGTAGCAATCGCCGTAGTAGATGTCGCAGTTTTTCATACTCCTTTTGCCCGGCCCATCCCATCGCACTTCTTGGATGGCGGTAATGTCTGGTAGGGAAGTTAACCCGACGGCACAACCCCCAACCTGGAATGCCAGATCCTTTTTTTTTTGTACCCCTAGGACAAGAGGCCGGATACACCGATGTCAGAAACCCACTTCGGGGATATGAGCGCTGCCGTTGGCCCATTAAGGGTTCATCCGCCATATTGAAAATCCTTACAGACCTCAGCTCCAAATATGTTGAAGTAGCTCCGGTAAGGTATCCGCTGGTCTATAGACGTCACCGTTGATTCCATCGAGAGAATTCATCCGCCGCACGTCCTTCTTCTGAGGAGCTCTTGCTAGACTTCTGAGACGTATATGGATACTTAGAGACCAGCTGCGGATATCGGTACGGCCTGTTGAGAAGTTTGCGTAACACCACCATAAATTTTCAAGGTCCGATGAGAAAATGTCGACACAACAGTACACGTCATGCTCTTCAGGCGTAGGATGACCCTTATAGAAGTTTCGTCGCATATTCCTTAGAATGTTGACTATAGAACAGCTATGACTACGTCTGAATCCAGTCTGAAAATGATTTAACAAGAAATTGAGAAACAAGTGCTTCAGTATCTGCTTAACTATGAGTTTCTCGAAAACCTTCGACAAGTAAGGCAAGAACCTTATAGGGGTGTAGTCACTAAAGGAAATTGCGTTAGTGCGATTTTCAAGGACTGAACAAAGGTTGAAGTCATTATGCAGTTGTTGATTAATATGGGTTAAGTGGCTAACGACTTGAGGTAATAAGAGATTAATAAAACAGGTACGTACCGCATCCTCCCCATTTGAATTTGACTTGATGACTGCAACATACATATTCCATTACGACTTTAAAATTGGCCAATGTGGGTACTGATGATCCTGAACTACAAGGTCGAAGCCACCCAATTTTTCAACTCTACAAAAGATGTATTCATTTAGAGTATCCGGATCAAGCTCTATGTTTTTTTTTTGCTACCAGAGCTTTCGATCTGGCACAAATTACTCCACAGTCTCTTAGGCGGTAGCAAAGATTAGTTTCACTAAACAGACCAAATGCCGAAGTTTGGATTATTCCGTGCAACTTTATAAGCGCACCAATTTGCTTCAGAGCGTCGATTTCTGTTTACTTTACAATTTATTCCGAGTTTTGATTTTGTTGATAACATCGGACGTAAAGCAGTAGCTTTTATTCTGAATGTGCACAATTTTTTTTTGGGACACACTGGTTGTACAAGTCAGATATCAGTATCTGATAATAATTCAATTTTTGGTTGGTATCAGTACAAAGCCTGCAAAATTCCTACGTAGTAGAGACAGTAGCAATTTGTAGGGCCAGATCATTTTACAAAATCATAAATAACTGTCTTCGAAAAAATGTATATCTAAGGTGGTGGACGCCAGAACAATGACAAAGAAAGTGGATTGTATCTTCAAGGGCTTGTTCATCATTCCAACCTCCATGGATGTCATCTCCACCCATCCGTAAATTTTTTCATATCGTGCCGTAGAGTGGTATATCTTGTAATCATTCCCTTGGTGCGCTTGGCTACTGGCAAACATGCTTGTTCAACGCTGGGAAATATTGGAAAAATATTTCCAACGTTTTCCAAGGTTCTGAAAACTGCGAAATTGAAGCAAATTTTTTGGTCAAAATGAAGCCTCTTCAACGGCTGGTGTATGTTTGTGGGTAATAAAAGCCGAGCGACTGTTTGGTTTGGGTTTTGGAGTGGTGGCATTCGTGCTCCCTTTTTATTTTAAAATGGAGCTCGCAACAGCATAACTGCGAACAGAGGGCGCTACAGAGACATGGCAACTGATTGGCTGCTATTAGACACAGTTGGAAGATTTGGAATTTGACGAACTTTGGTTTCATTAAGATGGCACAACGTGTCACGCCAGCTGTAAAAAAAATGTATATTTTCCATACTAAGTTCGGTAATTGTGTTATCAACCGTTTGGAGACGCCTCTTCACCATCAGCCATTGACTTTTTCTTATAGCGAACTGTTTAGGACTGTTGTAACAATTGTCACACTTAAGGAAGACATCGAGTTAGCTATTCTCGAAATGAAGCAACAAACATTCGAAAATAATCTGCAAAATTAGTTGCTTGGATGGACTACTGCCAAGCCAGCGGCGGTAGCCATTTAAGTGAAATTGTTTTCCATAAATAATCAGTGTAAAATAAATAAAAATAAAATAAACAAATAAAAATATTGAACTGTGTAGTTTTAATAGAAAATTAAAAAAAAAAAACCAATGGATAGAACTTTTCTGTGAGAACTTGTTTTCCTATTTCGCTCTTCAGAGTGCACGGCTGGACTTTTGTTGAATGCTCGATGAACTCTGGGTTCAGCACTTACCCTTTACTTGCTAATTCATCAGTTTTGTCATTTTCTGAATTGCCATCATACCCAGTAGAGACTCTGTGATGTGCTCCAAGAACTCTAACTTCTTTGCAATGGCACTTGAAAAGCTTCGCTTTCACTTATGTAATAGTACAATAAAAAGATAGATCGCTATTGAAAAGGTGATATCCTTTTAAGGTATTTCACCCATAAGTTTTCCGCCTGGAAAACGCTTTTACGGTTTGTAAGTCTGACTGACCGGTCATGCCCGGTGTACGGGAAGAAATGCCCTTACCCACGCCAATGTCCATCTTGAGCCATGACAAATGGTTGTATATTACTAATAATTCCCTTGTCAATTTCTATTTTTCCAATGATTTTATGCAACAACAAAAAAATTCAACATGCAATTGGCGGGTGTGAGGAACTTTCATTTCCAATGAAGTGTCCCCATATTGTCAATCAAATCTAGGACATATGTTCAAAAGTCTGAAAATTTCAATTACTCCTCATTAAATATTCAGTTCATTTCGTGGAACTAAACCTCATCATCATTACTAATAGTGCGGTCGGGCGGCAATCACATGGCCAGCAGAAAAAAAGAGTTAATTTGCATTTTATGATCAATTTTACATAAATTTCCCCATAATTAATAAAAACATACATATCTATAAACATGCGCATGATGGTGGTGCATGATATCCACGATATCCTAATTACAAATTTTAAGGTAAATTAATGTCACTTTGCAAACAAAGTGGCTATTAAGGTGAGTAATGCGACAGACGATATGTAGGAAATCCTACTAGCATGCTCGTATTGTCGAAAATATTTATAGAATGGATAATGACACTTTGTAGATGTCATAACGGCACTACCTAGAACGAATTTTAATCTAGGTTGAGCATTATCCTAATTGTCGGTCAATTGGAAATATTTTAAACAGAATTTTTTTACAAAAATAGGCAAACTTTGAGAGAATGTTAATAATTCAAATTGAATTGAGATTTTGAAACCGAGTGATCTGATCGGTCTTGATTAAAATTAGCTCAACAGCTACAACCATAAGTTGCAGTAGATTTGTAAATTCCTTATAATATTTACAGCGGGTGAATGTAAACCGCGATTAAAATTACTATGTATCAACATAAAACAACGAAAACGAAACAATTTAAAATGGAATAAATCGATTTTTCTATTAAATCGAAGTGTTATTTTTATAGAAAAGGTAAAATAATAAGACAGAATAAATTCATGTTATTAGCTTTTGAAATAAATGATCAGAATTCTTTCCGAATTCAGTCTATTTTTTTTAAATGTAAAGCTAACCTTTGAAAAACGCCTGCTTCATTCATCTGAAAAAGCAGCAAATGCAACCGCTGCCCTTGCAACGATCCTGCTATACATTGGCGTGCGAAAATATTGAAGAAGATAACACTTAACAAGAGTTAAAGCTCCTCAGGGTACTAGATAAGGAAAAAAGACGATAGTAGCTACGTAGAATCAACGCATAGAGTGGCTGGTTTGGTTTCAATCGACCTTCTGGCAAAAGAAGCGCAAAAATAGTACCACACCAGCAGAACAATACCATCAACAACGACGGCGCAAAGCGAATCCTGTTATTGCCATGGGTAACAAGTCTGCAGGTGGACACACACAGAGTGTTATCCCACATAGATGCATGAATCAATAGGAAGCAGTAGGAGCTAAATTTCAATTATGTCTTTAAGGTGGCCATGGTGAAGTGGTAGCGTCGTCAATTGGCACGCTAATAGTTCATGGCTGAAACCCCAATGTCAGAATGCATCTAATTATTTCTCATGAAAAAAGAGTGAAAGCTTGTTTGAACACTATTGCAATAACACTAGCAGTAGGTTGGTCATATCACAGATAACAAGTATATTTTACTTTTTATATTTTTTTATATTATTTATTTTGTTGGGTGATCATGACATCAGGTGATTGAAAAAAAAAAAATACAGTGAATCACAAGCAAAGGCAAAAATAACAAAAATCTTATCAGTTATCTGGACGCCACCCGTGGAATTTTTTTTTAAGTATAACATCTGCGTTCCAAAACTACTACACCAATCGTTCCCTCTCTTTGTTTCTCTATTTATCCTTTCCAACGCCAACACTGTTTTTTTTTGCGCTGGAAGGTGGGACTCTTTAAAGACGAAACTGAGCCCATACTCAGTAGCAGTGTGGGATTTCCACCCACTAAACCCACCTGCCCTTCTAGCCCTGGTCCACGCGGCACTACCGTCAAGCATTTCATTGCGAGAAAGGCTTCAGCTTTACATACTCGGCTGTGTTGGCAGCCGCCAGGGCCACGATTCGCTGTCGATCCTGTCCTCGTTATTCTTTCATGATTGTAGTCACAGTTTCACTTACTGATTCCAATGCATCTTGCGTGCTCAGCATCTGTCTGGTGAAGTTCTCTGGTGTTAAATCCTCACCCAGTCTCTTCGCCAGCAAGTCACGTTTTTCCTGATATCGTGCAGACATGATGTGTTCCGCATCCTCGACTGCTTCCGTTCACGTTGGGCAATAAGGGTTGTCTTCGTGTCCAAATCTGTAGAGGTAGGCCTTGAAACATCCATAACCAGTAAGCATTTGCGTCAGGTAGAAGTTCAGGTATTACTTACTTTACTTACTTATGTCCTGTATCCCCATGTGTCTGAGTTCTCCCCAACTTTTCCCTAACTGCCGTGCCTCCTTCTCGACTGTTCTGCGCCATGTTCTCCTCGGACCGCCAGGTGTTCTGCCATCCTGAGTTAAACGGTATCACCATTACGGAACTTGTGACAAATCCACTGCCACTTCCGCCGTTAGATGGTTGTGCCTATTGGTTTTGGGCCAGAAGATTCTTAAGATATTGCGCAGGCACTTACTAATGAACGTTTGCAGCTTTCTGGTGATAGTAGTGGTAACTCTCCACGTGCTGCAACCATATAACAGCACGGATTCAACGTTGGAGCGGAACAGTCTTATTTTGGTGTTCAAACTGATTGCATTGCTTTGCCATATTTTGGACAACATCCCGAACGCGGACTTTGCTTTGGCGATCCTGTTGGTTATATCCAGTTCGGTTCCACCAACGGTCGAGACAATACTCCCAAGATACTGGAAATCCTCTACTCTCTCTAACGGTTGCCCAGCAATGCATATTTGAGTCGATGAGTTAGTTCCAAGGCTGATAATTTTGGTTTTTGCCGTATTAATTTTCAGCCCGACGACGCCTGCCTCCCTCTCCATATCTGCTGTTATTTGGTGGAGGTCCATAATTCTGTGGGAGAGTAAGCATACATCGTCAGCGTAGTCAAGATGTTTCAGTCAAGATGTAAGAGTCCATGGAATTCCTCTGTTTCCCGTCGATAAAGCTGCTCGAAGCACATCGCTAATCACCAATAGGAATAATATTGGTGAAAGGATACAGCCTGGTCTTACCCCACTTTGGATTTCAAATTCCTCAGACAACCTTGCCCTGTGCAGAACGTGACATTTGGAGATTTCATATGTAGCTTTGATACTAGCAATTAGTTTATCGGGAATACCTATCCTGCGTAAGGCACGCCAAATAAACTCCCTGTTGACACTATCGAACGCCTTCTCAAAATCGATGAACAGCAGGTGCAGTGGCGATCGATATTCAACGCACTGTTCGATGATAATCCGCATGGTGTTGATGTGGTCAGCACAGGAGGATCCAGAGCGGAAACCTGCTTGTTCGGCATCGAGTGTGTCTTCGAAATGTTGTTTGATTCGCTCCAGGATGATTTTAGCTATTATCTTAGCTACAGCAGGCAGCACGCAGATACCCATACAATTTCCGCACTCCATTAAATTTCCTTTCTTAGGAAGCTTGACGATCATTCCCTTTTTCTCGTTAGGAAGCTCTCAGCTTCCCAAGCTCTCTCCATAAGTGGAAGCAGAAGCTCAGCCGATTTTGTCGGCGATGCTCGTAAGAGCTCTGCTGCAATACCGTCAAGTCCTACCACTTCGTTGGTTTTAAGTGCCTTGATCGCGGTAATGATCTCATCTCTACTGGGAGTCGTGGTGCGTATTCGGTAAGTTCTCACCTGGGGCATCTCAGTCTGATTTGGGAGCATATCGCTAACAAATGCGCGGTTCAAAACCGAAGCAAAATGCTCTCTCCATCTCTTGAGCTAGTCCTCATCCGAAATGAGTAAACAGCCGTCTAGGCTTTTCACTGGGTGTTGGCTGGAGCTGCGACCACCTGTCAGCTCTTTCGTGATTCTGTAGACGGTCCTCCTGTCGCACCTCCGTACAGCTTCTTCTGTTTCTGTAGCCAGCGCGTTGATGTAGTTGCGCTTGTCACGTCGCACGCTACGCTGAACTTCTCTCATCTTCATGCGATATAGGGACTCTAGCTCTCTTCTCCCTGCTGCTGGGGTAGCTGCAACGCGAGCTTTAAGCTGTTTTCATCCGTCTCCAGGTATCCTCGGAAAGCCACGCCCTATGTCTTCCCTGCGATCGACCGACAATTCTTTCAGCACCAGATGTAAAAACATTTTTCACAGCACACCAATGGTCTTGGACGGTTGCGGGCATTGAGCTGCTGATTGCTTCCACACCTTGCGAAAAGTGTTCCCTTTATTGTTGGCGCACTGAGGGATCATTAGGTCTATCGACGTTGAACCTGGCCATTCTTGTGTTGTCTTGGGATCTTCGAACTGCAGCAGAATGCAGTTCGAGAGTAGCTATCATAAGATGGTGATCTCGTACTATCCCCATATCTGCCCATCGCCTGTTTCGGACGTCCAGTAGACTACTTCTAAAGCGGCGACTGATGGCAAAATGGTCAATTTGCTTGGAGGTTTGTTTGCCTGTCGTTGGAAACCCAGCTAACTTTGTGGCAGGTCTTGTGCTCAAACATGGTGCCACCTATCAGAAGGCCGTTGACATTGCAGAAAACCACAAACCTTTCGCCGTTGTTATTGCGGTTGCCTAGTCCATGCTTCCCGATTACATGTTTGAGCCCTTCATTGTCGTTGCCTACCTTGGCATTCAAATCCCCCATCACTAGAACAATGTCCCCATTTGGTGTGGTGTTGAAGACGGCACTTAAGAGATTGTAGAAGCTCTCCTTTTCGTCCTCAGATAAACTATTCGTTGGGGCGTAACACTGTATGATGGTGACGCGTTGTACTCTAGTCCGGAATTTGGCCGTCAAAATCCTATCACCATGAGGCTGCCAGGAAATTAGGCCCTTGCGTGCTGTTGTTGTAAGCAGTAGTCTGACTCCATATTCTCGCGAAAAAGTTCAGGTCTTCATGCTTCCTATTGATCCAAGGGTCTACATTGAGGATCAATCCCTGCGTCCATCTGCCTTTGTCAGAAAAGTTCCATCTCTCTTGCCGTTCTACGAGGTCTGTTCTTGGTGATACTTCAGTGTCAATTCGACTCATCGCTATTGACACCATTGCCCTGCACGATATTTGCGTTCAGCTTCTTTAACGAGAAGGTCTATTGACACCATTCCAGCCACTACGCATGTGGCATCGTAGGAGATTGTTCGAAAGACGCTGTATACTCTCAAGGCATTGGTTGTGTGGACCGCCTCCGTCTTCATTTTGTACGATTTTGTCTTCATGGCACCTGCCCATATTTGGGAGCAGTAAAGCATAATCGACGTCACAACTCTTGCTAAGAGCAGTCTCTTCTTCTGTTTAGTTCCCCCAATATTTGGCATGATCCTGTACTGTTTACTTCGGTGTTTCCATCGTTTTCCTTGGTTTTTTTTCGCTGTATTTACGACTTCGTCGATGGCGTCAATTGTAGAACGTGCCTTAGGGAATCCAAACAGGCGGTCTGCGAGGCCTCCCGCTTCATCGATCGCGCTTTTCAATCTGTCATTTATTATTCGCTCCAGTATTTTACCTATGGTGTCCAGCATGCATAGAGGCCTATATGATGAAGGATCCTGCGGTGGCTTATTACCTTTTAGTAAGAGGACAAGTCCTTGCTTCTTGCACTGATCGGGGAATACTCCTTAGTTGAAGCAGGCGTTGTATACGTCTGCAAAGATATGTGGGCGGCAATTAATTGCTGCTTTTAATGCAATATTTGGGATGGCATCGACTTCAGGTGCTTTTTGGCCCTTGATGTTTTTGCAGACTTGTAGAATTTCTGCTGCTGTGACGAGAGGTATTGGTAACGCCCCCGTCGTGGTTCTCCTCTCCGTTTGTTTCTCTATTCCCTGTTGTTGTGGAAAAAGCACAGAGACCACGCTTTCGAGAAGCATTGTTCACGTGGGGGAGGGTTTTCTGCTACCCTTCCACTTCATCATAACCACTTGATGGGCTTTTTCACACGGGTTTTGATTGGCTTCGTTGCACAGTTCTTCGAAGCTTTTCTTTTTGCTGTTTTTAATTGCAGCTTTTAAGTTTATTCGGGTGATTATAAATCCCTCGTGGAGTTCTCCGTGGCTGTTATGTTCCCCGGAACGCCTGCACTGTGTGTAAACATACTAAGGGTATTCATAACCCCTTGAATGTAGGAATAATCTCAATTGACGATTTTGGTATTTGAATGAAACACAGTGCTTAAGCAATTCTTTTTCTTCCTTTATTGTTTTACATCTGTCGACTGGACATTAAGTAATCGGTTTTACAATTAGGATTACAACAGTCATAAGGACATTGCCTTTAAGAACCGCTTTGGTTATACAGTAAATACATATGAACATAAAACATTTCTCAGGTAAGGCAGAAGTTTAAAAATTAAAGTATTAACATGAATTGGCAAAAGGTGCATATACATAGATATATTTAAACACATTACTTTTTAGTTCATATCCTGGTTAGTAAGTCGGATGGTCTCATTCGTTTCAGCCTTCGTATATGAGGGTATTCTTGGGCGGGAAGAGGGTTCATTTAATAGTTTTCATGGTAAAGAAGTCGAATTTGGTGTTTTTGACTAGAATTTTGGATTTCTTCGAGTACTGTCGGTATGTTGAGATCTTTGTGTATATTCCTGTTTGGAACGTACCAGGCTGCATTCACTATTGTGCGTAGAATTTTGTTTTGAAGTCTTTTGATGATGTCAATATTTGTTTTGCTGTTTACACCCCAGAGTTGTAGACCGTATGTCCAAATTGGTTTGATGATTGTCTTGTATATGAGAAGCTTGTTGTCAACTGAAAGTACTGAATTTCTTCCCAGCATCCAGTAGTGCAGTCTGAATTTATCTTTAATTTGATTTCTCTTTTTAAGAATATGTTGTTTCCATGTTAGTTTTTTATCTATATACATTCCCAAGTATTTAGCTTGATTGTCTGAGTATACTGTGTTATTGTTTAGTTTAACAATTGGTGGATCCACGGTTTTTCTTGTTGTATATATTACTTGTTGCGTTTTGTCTTCATTTGTTTGTATACCCCATTCTTTGAACCAGTATGCTATTTCGTTTAGATGTAGTTGGAGTAGATCAGTTGCTGTTTTTAGACATCGGTGCGAGACAAGTATTACTGTGTCGTCTGCAAAAGTGGCGGTCATTGTGTTGATATTTCTCGAAGTTGGAATGTCTGCTGTATATATTAGATTTAATGAAGGTCCTAGCACGCTTCCTTGTGGAACTCCAGCATCAGCTTTGTAGAGAGATGATTGTTCATCTTTATAATGCACATAAAAGAAACGGTCACTAATATAGCTTGTTAATAAAAGTTGAAAGTCCGGTGGGAGAAGAAGTTTTAATTTATGTATCAGGTCATTGTGCCACACTTTATTAATTGCCTTGGATATATCTAGGAAGAGTGCAGCACAGAAATGTTTGTCATCTAAGTCTTTTAAGATTTTGTTTGTTATACGATGTATTTGTTGTATAGTTGAATGTTTACGTCTAAATCCGAACTGATGTCTAGGTATTATGTTATTTCCGTCCAGTATTTGCTGAAGTTGAGTAGCAAAAAGTTGTTCAAATAGTTTTGATAGAATTGGTAGTAGACTTATCGCTCTGTAATTTTCTGGTTGTGTACCATCTTTTCCAGGTTTGGGAATTGCAATTACTTTAGCTACTTTCCAGGCTTTTGGAAAATATTTTGTAGTAATGATGGCATTGATGAGATTCCTTAAATATGTTATTGCGTTTTCCGGAAGTTCCTTTAGGATTTTACCTGTGATGAGATCGTATCCTGGACTTTTGTTTGGGTTGATGTTCTCTTTGATGCATGTTTTGATTTCCTTAACAGAAGGTTTCTTTATTTTTATGTCATGGTGAGTTACGTTTATTGGTTGGTTAATTCTACTTCTGTCCTTGTCATTGGTAAATGTTTGCTTGAAATATTCTGCGAGTATTTTTGCCCTTTCATGATTCATCCTCGCCCATTTACCATTTGTAGTCCTAATTGGGGGTTGGTGGTCTACAGTTTCTTTAATGGTTTTTGTAGCTCTCCATAGGGAATAGTTTGTCGATGCTGTTGAAGTCAATTTTTTTAAGTAGTTGTTGATTTTATTATTTCTATGTTCCTTTAATAAATCCTTAAGTTATTTTATGGACCTGTGGAGTTTTGTTTTCGCTTCACTTGTTCTATTGGTTTGCCATATTTTCCTAAGCTTCTTTTTTTCTATCACTTTTCTTTTTATATGCATCGGTATGTAATCATTTCTTTCCAGTTTGATTGTCATTGGTGTAGATCGATAAGTGGATTCGAGTATTATATCGTTGAAGTTTATTATTGCTGCTTCAAGTTTTTGAGATGTCCTTAGCGGAATACTTAGGTGTAACTCCATGTCAATCACTTCTCTGAAAGTATCCCACTCAGTCCTTTTATTATATAATTTTGCTGGTATGTTCGGATGCTTTATGTACGACTTATGGTAAATAACAATTGGTGAATGGTTAGAGGAAAGTTCATAGCAAGATTCTATTCTTAATTTTTCATGTCTAATATTTTTGTAAATGCAAAAATCTAACAAGTCAGGTATTCTTTTCTTGTCAGTAGGCCAATAGGTCGGTTCACCAGTACTTAGATGGCTTATGTTATTCGCTTTTAGGGCATCTAAAAGTATGGTTCCTTTTCTATTAGTGAGTCTCGAACCCCAGTCAGTATGTTTAGCGTTAAAATCCCGCCCTGCAAGAAACCGCGGCCCTAATGCCTTGAAGTATTGCTCAAACTCTTGTTTACTAATAGTATGTTTGGGTGGGCAGTATAGACCGGAAATTATTATGTAGCCATCTGTGTCATCTATTTGAATCGTCTTTGCTTGGATGTAGCTTTTGTCGTGTTTTACTAGCTCAGTGCATTTAATGCTTTGCTTGATAAAGATTGCAGAACCAGCATGTGCTTTGCCGTTTGGATGATTAGTGTAGTAGACTCTATACCCTGGAATTTAGAGGTAGCTTTTATTTGTGAAATGGGTCTCAGAAATCATTAATATGTCTATTTTGTTGCTCTGTATAAATAGATTTAGTTCAAAAAGGTGTTGGATTAACCCATTCGCGTTCCAGGCGACTATTTTTAATCATAACTACCTGGCGATTCGGTTCAGCTTGTGAGCGAGCGATGAGGAGGCACAATAACGATTCATCACGCATATCTTATTATATCTATTTTTTAGTATGCTTCAAATACGGATTATAAAATTCAAGTTTTCTAACTACGCGGCCCGAATGTGTCGTTTTCCGTTTTCTCGAATAAATGACTCTTAACCACCTAAGTTTAAGCTGTTAATTTGTGTCAACAGCCCTAATTCTATACACGTTTTAAATCCTAATAAGGCATGCAAGCCCTCCTCAGTTATCACGAACTAATTATAACTTGACTACCTTTATGCACTACATGGCAGTCCGCAACCCCTGCAGCTGAAAGTCTATAGCCACCGTATGCTTTCACATTAATTGCAAAGGGCTTCAATTTGGGTATCGGATTAAACTTATTGTAAATACTCAAATTTAAGTGCTCTGTCCAGCAAGGGTTAAGGCTAGATTTTGGATTCTCATACATGTGCACAATTCACCTTCCTCATCAAAACTATATGTCCTTTCATCGAAGAAAAGCAATTAATTCTCCCACACGCCGCACATTCTTTTTCAAACGCGCGCCAGGCATTGACTTCTTTTATGTGAATAGTTGCAATGTTTACATCTTGATTTACCGTATGATTGTGCATTCCCCTTACATAAATTGGGGCTGTAATTAAAGTTGCAAGTGGTATTAATATCTCTCCCGAATTTTGTTTGCCTACGAGTACGTCCCAACTCTCCGCTTATCACAAGCACTTATGTTGTGGGTTCAAGCGTGTTTGTCATATCAACCTGCATTATTTTACTCTGCAATCATGTTATCGCAGCTACTTGATAAGTCTCCACAGCTTATGCAAAATCTAAGTCGCTATTTATTAATAACATGATCTCGGTCTGCGTGTTACGAACATCTATACCGATAACGATTCTATCTCCAACCATAGAGTTCCTCTGCTCATCAAAACTACAATTTTCAATTAGGGTCGAAATTTCTTTATGAAAGTGCTCAAACGATTCTCCCTCCTTCTGGTTCCTATAGAATCGATTTTGTTCATAAACCACAATATTACTCATTGTCCACTACAATATTACTCAAATTTCTCACAGACTTTCGTGAAATTCTTTTGATCTTTGCTTGACAGGTTCAATGTATTATATTTATAGTTCTGTACCAGAACAACTTAGAAATCTTGCCACTTGTAACACTACTGTTTCTTTACCCATTTTAGTTGCAGTTGCATATAGAAATAATAGCAGACTTGCTCTTGAAGGTTTTATTTCAATGAACGATCACTTAGAACTGAAAAATAATCTTAAAACTAAAACAACTAAGATATTCGACGAGAATCAAACAACAGTGCTCTACGTGACAGAATGTGCTGACCATTCAAAATGATGGCGAGCGACGAATCTGTGCGCGTCGGATTTCTATTACAATGTCTGTACCTCCCTTTGGGGTACAGTGTGTCTTAAAAGACGAGCAACACTATTAGAGTGTTGTTAGAATCCGGTTATAACAATATATATCATAGTGCATTTTGTACTTTTTCAAGTTCTCCTTAACTTCCCCTTCTACCACGTACAAGCTTTTCTGTGGCACTTTTGTTTTGTTTTTTTAATTCTTGCACAATGGGTACTCCAAAATGATAGTGTGGGCGCCGCGCCGTGGCGCAGTGGTTAATGTGTCGGACCATTGCCCGTGAGGTTTAATGTTCCAATCCCAGAAAACACAAAACAGTTTTTCACGGTTCCACCTCTCGCGAACGTTTGACAAACATCGGAGAGTATTGTTGTCACGAAAAAGCTTCTCAAACACAAAATAATAAAAGAAAAAAAAATTAATTTAAAAAAATGGCCCGTTGGATACGGTATAAAACTGTAGGGGCCTTCCATTCGTGCGAAAAATATAACGCACACAACATGGGTGGTTAAGAAAAGCTAGTCTTAGGCTCTCCATGGGCTGTTGCGCTAAATATGTATGTATGTAAAATGATTGTTTTAATATTGTTTTGAATAATTTCGACACTAGAGGCTAGGTATTGGCTGCGTCATGTGGTATTTGAATGAAACACAGCACTTAAGCAATTCAGTAATTGTTTATTATATTATAGTTCTTTACAAGGTTGTGTTCGCTCTCACTGTCTAGCTGCAACTAACTGGTGATTCGGTTCAGCTTGTGAGAGAGCGATGAGGAAATACAATATTGATTCATCAAGCATAAATATTTTATTACAGCGATAATGACACGCAGTACAGGAGGCTGCAAGTAGGAGTTAACCGACCACATAAAGCTGGAGCTCTGACTCTAGTCCGACGAGGACTACTACAACTAAGAGTCGGTAAGAAACGGACATAGCTTTTTGCAACGGTCCTTGAACATCTTTTGTGGACGGTTGATTATCAGATACAGTAGCTCAAGCTAAACCGATTTCTTTTTCAAGGAAACACAAATCCTAAAACACTCAGAATCTCCTGTCGATTGTACAATGTACGTTAACCATCGCTTAACGAGCAAACACCCTGTCCACTGCACCATTGGCACCCCGTAAGTTTAACAGATAGTAGAACTTAAAAAATAATGTCTCAGAATTCTGACTTAACCTTTAACTCTAGATAGTATTCTCTAATCTGTCACAATACTGAACAGCGATAGATTACCAATCGACTGGATTATTTTGTGATTGACAAACAACGTGTCCAACCACAACCAACTGCTACACAGATTAGGTGCTTCAACATCTCCGGATAGGCCCAACTATCAATAATTATTGTTCGCCAGCTGATGATCATTCAAGAGACTTAACCCCATGTAGTACAGGTAAAATGATTACCTTGGCACCATATATCCAACACAGTAGAAACTTTATCACAAGTAATAAGAACTTCGCAAATAAGTCTAACCCTACACCATTACCTGCATGTACAATAACATCTTTACAGCAATCAAAGGCTTACAACCTGATATACCTAGCAACTCTCTGTTACAGACGACAGACCACTTAACAAACCCCATTCGAAAATCTGTTTATGAATTATCGTCCGTGTAGCTGTCAGAACAATATACTTCGTGATATCCTTGAGCGCGACCAAAACTATATACAATATGCAAAAAGTCATAATTAGAAACCTGTCAACATGCATGACAGGTCACCGAAAAACTTTTCAAGCCACATTTAATGGGAAAAGTTAGTATTTTAGTCCGACTTCGGCGGAACAGACACCAGGTGAAAACTGCTAATTACCAGATGCCAGTGAATATGAAACCCAGGAAACAATTCGGATTTCCTTTCCGAACAAGAAACACAGTTGACGGCTGTAAGCACTCACAACAACAACGAAGTTCGATACAATGGTGTAGTGTCGTGTACGTTTCATTTTTTTGCTGTATCCCAACCGGCTGAAAGTATCTAAACATGCGAATTGGTAATTTGTATGAGTTTTCGCATTGTTAACGTTCAAATTGAAAGGTAGCGAATGGTAATTTAAAATATCTAGACTACAGACAGGAAGAGAGTGTAAACAAGAAAAAAAGAGGGTAAAATTCAGATTAGCCATTTACCATTGAAAATAAATCCCAATACCAGTCAATCAGTAACATTTTCCGACGCTCCCGGATTTTTGCAAAAAGGTTCTTATGTCAGAAGCAGTAGACAATAAATGCTCGTCTCTACCCTTTGGGAACAGGAAAAGGATGAGGAGGGTGGAACAAAAAAGGACAATCCTTTCCAATCGCTTTCGAGTGCAGAGGACAGATTATGGATTTAAGCCCAAAAGACCAAAGGTGGGTCAGCAGTTTTATGGGATGCTGTTTGAAAATGGAAGGATAATTGGCATTTAAATAAATCGAATGGCGACGGCTTTTAGCATGAAGCTGTCTTTATGATTGCTGTTTATGCATTTGTATTGATTTATTGGTTTGCGGTTTTGAATGCTTTTGGTGCGAATTTGAAATTTGAGACTGGAGAGAATTTAAAGGGCCCTATCGGGAATTGAGAAGGTTCAATTTTATTTATTGAATGCTTAAACTGCAATGAAAAGTTTTCAAAATAATGCATAGACTGAAATAGACCTAGTAGAAAATGAGTGTCACACTTAACCTTCAAGTCACAGCACCTAAACATTCTTTTTAAACTTGCATACATACATATCTCATAATTTATGTTTGTAAATACAGTAGATGACTGATATAAGAAAGTTAAAAAATCCTGAGAATTTCTTTCTTATATCAGCGTTTTCTTATATAAACAAAACTGATATAAGAAAGACATTTTCTTTTATCAGTAATATGCATATAAAAAAGAAAGTTTCTTATAAATAGATAAAGCAAAAGCATTTAAAACAATTCCTCTTCACATTGATAGACACATTATATATGTCGTTTATTATTTGTATATACATACATACATACATACTAATCATAAAAAGCTCATAACAAAACAAACAAAAAATTAAATTGCACTTCATTTAGAATTAGATATGTACATAAGGGTACATACAAAAATAAGTTTATATACGATTTACATTGTATGTCCACATTTACACGTCGCATCATTTGGGTGGAAACAAATTTCTTATACACGTTTAATATTCTATGCAATTATAGAATTTTGTGTCAGAATAAGTTTCTTTTATAAACGTGTTTCTTATAACAGATTTATTTAACACGTAACTATATGGGAAGTGCATGGTTCATTAGAATGTGTGTCTTATAAGCGTGTTTTTCTTATATAAGGTTTTCTTATATCCGTCATCTACTGTACCTTCTTGTTGTTAATAGATTGCGTAATATTTTCAGTTATGTTTTGCCTGTTTTTTTGAGTATTTAGATTTTCGAACAATATGGGGCGCATAAACGTGATTGGAAAATTGTCTAGTCGACATTTTAATCACGCGACTACTGAGTTGTAAAAAATGAAACACACACTTATCAATATGAATACGCGCATAGAACATTTAAAAATCGAAGCGATTATTATGCCGCGATTTGTTCCATTTTGTGAGCGACGCGATAGTCGCTAAAAAAATTAAGAATTAAAGATATGAATGAATATAAATTCAAAAGAGCAAGCACGCACTGGTGATTTTAATCGCCGCGATTAAAAAATCGTAGTCCTAATAATACAATATAAAACAGTGCGCGCACTGGCGATTTTAATCGCCGCGATTAAAATATCGTAGTCCTAATAATACAATATAAAATAGTGCGCGCACTGGCGATTTTCTATCGCGCTACTATTTTGTCGCGAGAAATGGACAACATATTTATAGCTTGTAATAGAAATGCGCGCATTTGCGACTAAATACTTAATCGCAGAAGTTAGAAAAATGGAACAAGTCCTATATTTAATTGTGATTTTTCAGTCGAAAGTTTTAATGAAACATGTGGTTGGCATGGATGCTCCCGTACTTGCGATTACTTAATCGAAATTGAACACTTTGAAAATGAATTTTAATAAGAAGTGTTGTGTTGTGGCTTTAATGCTCTGTCTAAAAGCAAATAAAAAACGTAAAAAAAATATTGGATACATCTTATTGTTAGTGAAAGATTACTAAATGGTCAATTTCATAAAATTCATGAAGGCTTAAGACAGTACCCTCAGAATTTCATGGGATATTATAAAATGAGTACATAAAGCTTTGATGAATTACTAAACCTAATTGCATCTAAAACAACTCACAAAAATACGAATTATTCTTTTATGCAACTCTCTGTGTTCCAGTTTTAAATTTAAATTTGCGACTAAAAAATCACCTCGAAATTAGAGCTTAATTTTATCGCGGCGTTTGTTTAGTTGCAAGTGCGTAAACTCGTATTAAAAACCATGTGCTCTATTTTTATCGCGAATAAAAAATCGCCGCGTTTACTGTCGCTTGTGTGTGTATGGCAATTGCCTACAGCGACTACGATATTTTAATCGTCGCAACAGAAAATCGCATGTGCCCGCCTAGCCCAAGAGGTTTTAATGAAGACATAGATATTTCACTGATTCTAATAATAATTGTTAGTCTGAAACTCCAAAGCAGACTGAATTATCTGCTTTTTTGTCCCAATTTGCATATGCATTACATTAGCCCAGTCAAATTATCTGTAATTAAGGTATAACCTAGTTATATATTTGACATAACATTATAGAATGTTTTGGGAAGGATTTGGAATATGTTCCTGGTAGTAAATAGGAAAATTTCAAAAGATTATATTTGCAAAAAACAGGTTTGAATATTTTTAATTAAGTACTTTCCGTGATTAGAACATGCCAGAAAGGCTTAAAATAATCCAAATGCACACATGAATTCAGAGATTGGCATGGATGTGAATACTTTGTACAGTTTTTCTTTTTCAATGCAATTTTTGGCATATGTCAATGCATATTTTTTGCCATACTTCTAACGAACCTTAGAGCACTTACCGGTTTTCGTGATGAGTCTAAAACTATGCATATCTTCTTTTATATACGAGCCCAAACGCAAAATAGTTGGTCTACCAAGGAATTGATACTTACACGTGCTCATCCTTTGCAGTTTTGAAGCAAATAACACACTATTTAATGATTAACGTAAAGTTTAATTCAGATTAAATGAAATAAGCAACAAATAAGGAAGTCACCTAAATAAATTCACGATAAGGAGTGATCTTATAGAGAAAAAACATGTTTGCAGTACTTTTATGAACGCAAAATAGTTGGTCTATGAGCCAACATTTTAATTTTACCACTCTGTTACGTCACCTTTTTTCTTAATTACAGCTGCTATTCTTCGTGGCATAGTATCAACTAGTTTTTCACATTCTTCAGCAGTAAATGATTGCCAAATATTAGTAATTTCATTTTTTAAGTCCTGAAGAGTCCTTGCCTGCTCTTGTCTCAGTTTCTGCTTCATCTTGTGCCAAACAGTTTCGATTGGTGAAAGGTTAGGGCTGCTGGAAGTTCCATTAAAGGAATACCTGCAGCAGATAACCATCGCGTTGTGGACCCAGCCGTATGACAAGAAGCGCCATCTTGCGGAAATATGTAACTTCCGTCACTTGATTGAAGCCGTGGTATTGATGGAAGAAGTTGCCCTTGCAGAATATGTTCGTACTTCACCGCATTAACCAATCCGTCAACAAAGTGTAGATTCCCAACACCATGCCCAGACATGCATCCCCATACCATGAGAGATGGTGGGAACTTGACGGTTCGTTTTAAACAATCCTTGTGAAAGGGTTCTTTGGAGGTTCGAATCATACGTTTGCGTTCGTCGCCAACGCTAACCTCAAACCTGGATGACTTAATGTCCAGTTTTTACGTTGTTTCGCCCACTCGATCCGTCTTTTCTTATGTTTAGGCGTCAAAAGTGGCTTTTCTTTCGCCTGAGTTTTGCATGAATGAAGTTATTTTAAAATTTATGATATTAAATTGTTTTAAAACAAACCTTATAAAAACGGTAACTCATTTTTTTCATTATTCTTTTGCAAGTATCGACGGAAATGTTTTTCTTAATGCAACTTTTCCATTCTAAAGTTAAGGCAGCGGCTGTTTCTTTGATAATTTTTTTCAACACACGACAATCTCGAGGTTTTGCTATCGTTGGACGTCCCGTTTTTTACATATTTCCACATTTCCGGAATTTTTGTATTTTGTAATTATGTTTTGCACTGATGATCGCGGCAAACTAAATTTTTTAGCTATTTTATAGCTGGATAATCCCGTTTGGAATGCCTTAATTATCGACTCCTTAAGAGCTCGCGATCGTGCAACGCCACGCGCCATGTTTGACCAAAAACTGATTCTAACTTTGCATAAACAAAATGGTCATGCAACAACAAAAAATCATTTCTCTCAATTTGTTCGTAACGGTTTAACAAATCACTATTAAAATAATACTATACCAACTATTATGCATTGAAAAGAGAGCAGACTAACTATTATGCTCTTATCTTTGTTTCAGTAAAACTTACATTGCCACCGTATGCTTCATTTATTTTGTTTCTCCTGCTCTAATTTTATTAAGAATAATTACTTTATTACTATTTTCATATACTTTTTTTATAAATGACTGCTACCAACCAATTCATTTCAGCATAGGAAATAATTTTTGTGTTAAAAATCTAAGTAGACCAACTATTTTGCGTTTGGGTCGTATACCATATAAGAATCAATTGTCGTGCGTTAGTCTCACAAAAACTCGAGATCGGCTCAACCGATTTAGATGATTCATATTTTGTTTTGTTCGTCTCCATAGGCTTAGGAAAAAAAAAACCCAAAGAAAAACCCGAAATTTGCGTTTCGTATGGGAATTCAAAAACATTGTGGTAAGTTACGTGATATACAAGTAATCTTAAACATTTCGCCGCCCCTGAAGCATAGTTTCAGAACACGAGAGAATAATCAGTTTGTGAAAAGGGCGGACTAAGTTGCTGTTGGCCGGTTTTAGCGTCACGACTCGAACATGGCCATCTTTCCGACACAAAACTGTTCTCTTACAGACTTAGCCCCACGCGCCTGCCTGACAGTTTTTTTTGTTTTGTTAGGCGCAGCAACGCACGCCGGGTACCCGCTAGTAAGAAATACAAAGAACATTAAGAACATTTTAGCATTTGTCTGTACTAATCTTCCCATTCGTAAAGTGATATAATATAAGCGAGATATAAGGTCCGTTGTGCGCTCTGACGCTTGATTCTGTAGTACTGTAGTAAGAGTAGACTTCCGTCAAGACACTGAAAACAGAATATGTTTGATAGTCCTCACTGATGGTCGTTGGTAGGCTTCGTCTATACCTCACCAAGGTATCAGTAGAAGCCAGAATATACCGCTATGTCATAGTGTAAGTTGCACTTCATTCATCAGTAGATGGTAATGATATACAATAACGAGCTTATAATTATATGTGGAAAATATAATTTTAAAAGTAAAAAGTGTCGAAAAAATGTTGCGACTATCACTTCAACTGATTAATAATTTGTATACCCTATCACATAGGGTATATAAAGTTAAGGAATTTGAGGGGTGGTAGTTTGAGTAATATTCTAAAGTTACGTTACTTTTTTCCTGAAGGAGGTGAGGAGGAGCGAATCGTTTAAAGACGAAACTGAGCATGCATTTAGTAACAGTGTGTGATTTCTACCCGCTAAAACTATTTGTCTTTCTTAACCATTTCCCCTACTGTACCGTCGTCTTTACATTTCTTCGCGGGGATATACTCAGTTCTAGCTGCTTGCCATGTTATCAGAATACCTCTTTTCATGTTCTACCCGTTTTAGCTCTGTTGTAATGCACACTTATTCGCTGCGTTCCATTTTTCTTCCAATTGGATGGTGCGTCCCACTATATTCTTATCGGTAGCTCACCCTTCTTTACTCTTCGAAGCCCGAATAGTGAAAGGCCACATGTTCTACGACTTCGTCAGGCCCTTCGGAGGACGAAAAGTGGGAAGCGACGACAGCTAAAATATGTATAGGTACATATACGCGGAAAACGTGCCTATACATGTCCATTCAGAAGTTACATATTGCATTGAGCCTACCTTCGGACTTACCGTGAAATACAGAGATTCTTTTATGAACCGCACATCACGTTTGTGGAATGCTTTCCCTGAGTCTGCCTTTCCTCTCCATTATCACCTACAGACCTCCTTTCTTCTTAACCCCTCTTCCTTAATGCTCACGCTATGTATCGAAATACATTAAATGGGTAGTCATAAACCCTTTAGCGCGAGTAAATTATAAAAAAAAAAAATAAGGCGATATGTCTATCCATCCTTAATTGAGATGTTCCGTGGATGCTGCCATTTTCTCATCCTGTATGCTCCTTCCGATATACCATATGTGTGTCAATGCAAGCGATCTCAGCTTCTTGAGTCTTTGTTCCAATATTTTCCTAATCTCTTTAACCAGTATGGCAATTGGAAGCAATTCTGCAATAATACAGACTGCATCATCCGATGTTGTACGAGCAGTACAGGATACTCTTATGGTGCATAGTCGCTACGTTGTTTTAATTTCACGCCTGTAGGATGTTATTTTCATACATATCTCCGGCCCACATTAGTGGTCCATAGATAACTACTGATGTAACAACTCCGGTCAAAAGCCGCTTTCGACTATATCCTGGTCCTTCAGGATTAAGCCTTGGCACTAACATACTCCAAATGCTTTTTGAACGAGAACCCCATGTCCATCATAATACCTGAGCATTTAATTCCGAGTTTTTATGTACGAATATTTGCGTGTCCTCCTTTTGTAGGTGTTATTGTTTCGTTCTTCTTTCTGCTAGTTTTATTGAAATGGATTCAAGGAAGCTGTGTCCGTCTGTCAGTGCGTGTGTCAACAGTTTTTAGGCTGTGAACTAGGAGGATGAAATTTCGCATACATACTATTTAAATTCTGAAACTGAAGTATTACAAGTGAAAACGTTTTTGAAATTCGTTCACTGTGCTGTCACTTTTAAGACACCTTTCTTGTGATGGCACACACACAATTAATACGCTCTCTCTGTTTAGAATTTACACACTGACAAAGAAAAAGCAGGAAAAACACCGTGTAGAATGCATTATTCTTCCGTATTTACCTCTCAAGTCCGGAACATAGAAAAATTCAGTTTACTTGTTTTCTCCCCCTTTCAATACGATTCATAAAAGTGGTGTACGACAATCACAACCAAACCTCTACAACCAAAGTTCTTATTGAAGCGTTTATAGAACCATGTTTTTAAATTTTTTCGGATTCAAGAAAAGAGATTATAGGTTCTTGTTATGCATACGCTCAAGGAAACTGTAATAGTAAGTCCCTGTTTGATTTTAACTTAGTTATATACAGGAGTGTTTGCAATACTTGGTCAACAAATTTTCTTTTATAAATTAAGTCTCCACGATATCATATCCGACATGTCTCATCTCTCCTAAATTTTTCCCCAACTATAGTGCCTCACTCTCGACTATTCTGCGCCACGTTTTCTTCGAACCGCTAGACATTCTAGTATTTTGGGTTAAAGGGTTCCATTGCATAGCATGGTTAGCTATAGAACTGTCTCCTTTTCTCCATTGCCACTTCCGTCGTTGGATGGTTGTGCCTATAGGTTCCTGATCCATTCTGTAGTAGAGGTGTTCGTTAGAGATACGGTTGGGCCAGAAAGTCCTGAAGATGTTGCGTAGGTACCTGTTAATGAACGTTTACAGCTTTCTCGTGATAGTAATGATCACTCTCATCGTGCGGGATTCATAAACAGCGCGTATTCAACTTTGGAGCGGAACGGTCTTAGTTTCGTGCTCAAACTGTTAACATTGCTTCATTATATTTTGGACAACATCCCGAACACGGACTTTGCTTTGGCGATCTTGTTAGCTATATCCAGCTCGGTCCGCTATAGGTCGAGACAAAACTCCCCAGATACTGGAATTCATCTACTCCCTCCACATGTTGCCTAGCAATGCATATTTGAGCTGATGAGTTTATCTCAATGCTGATTGTCGTGTAAACACTTATTACTTCACTGAACAGAACTAAACAATAAAACTATTTACATACTTAGTTCTTAATATGTCACTGGAATATTGTATATAATATGCAGTTGTTAGTTACTTTGAAAGATGTAACAAGTCAGTTGTTGTATGGTGGTCATAATTAAAACGCCATTTGTTTAACCTTGCTTATTCATTTTTAATAAAATGAATTTCGAATTATAACGTACGAGTATACAAAATACCAAGTATCAGTTATTTCGAATCTTAAAAACACAACATATTATGGCGACGAGTGGCGCCTAAGAACACAACACTGATATTTTTAGTTTTCGCCGTATTTATTTTCAGCATGACGACACCTACCTTTTATCCGATAAAGAAACACGGCTTAACCAATTCATTGTGCCTCTTTTTATCCAGTAAACACCCATGAAGCAATTTGGAAATTACCTAGCTTCTCGCAACCACTCGAGTTGTGCGCGTTATATTTTTCGCACGAATGGAAGGGACCTAAAGCTTTGCGTCATATGCGAAGGGCAATTTTTATTTGGTTTTTGAGAAGTTTTCTCGTGACAGCAATACTTTTGGATGTTTGTCAAACGTTCGCGTGATGTGGGATCGTGTAAAACTTTTTGGTATTTTCTGGGATTCGAACGTAAAACCTTACGCGCAGTGGTCCAACACACAAAGCCACTGCGCCACGGCACCCACATACCTATGTATGCGATATAATCGTGTGAAATTAAAGACAGGGCAAGCCCGACTCAAAAATTGTATGAATCTATGTGTGGAAGGGAACCACACAGTTTCAAATTGAGAACATTAGAATTTTTACACGACCGTCCTAAATAAAAAAGTCAGCTTATTTTTTTTTTCTTAAATTGTCAAATTTTCACACGAACAAATATCAGTAACCCGTACTGTATAGTAATACCAGGTTGGTTTAATTTGGACGTACTTTTTTTTAGGAAGGATTAAACGTCTATATATTCACTTTTAACTTTCGGAACAAAGTATAATAAACATGATAAGCAAAAGCATTTTCATGAGCGTTTCGAAAATAGCAGACTGTGAAATGTATTTGGAAGCGTCAACCACTGCCGAGGTTTCCTGAGAACTGTCCTTGAAAAGTGGACTGCCTAAGAAAAAAAATCGGCATTTACATACATATTCTGTCAAGTACAACCGCGGTATTTATTTGCCACTTCGGCTTGGCAAGGATTTCATCTTTCAGGTGGTTTCCATCTTAACTGGTTCTTAAGGGCATTAAAATGCAAACGATTTTTAGACTGAGATTTTTAAGATGGAAAGTCCTTTTGCAGAAATTCATAGGTTAGGTTGGGTTAGGTTAGGTATGCATGGCAGATTGTATTAAATGCAGCCATACTTAGACAAGGAAGGGTTCATTGTGGTATTACCTGATGAAAAACTACCATTAAAACTAATTGGAGCTTGTTATAAAGCGCTGGTGTCTGCTGATGTTAGCACTAGCCAAATGGCTTAAACTCGCGAAGAACTAGGCTCCTATGCGGAATATTTTTCGAGCGGAGAGAGTATGGCACGCACAAAGGATGTATAGTATGGTTTCCTCCTCTTCCTCGTCCATACAGCTTTTACAGAAGCCATTTGCGAGGAGGTCTAGCCTGATGACATATCTTCCAATTTTGCACTGCCCCATAATGGCACCTACTACACTATTAACTATTAATGTCCTGTATTCTCTTGTGGGTCCTATGACCTACTACGCCTACGCATCATCGTGCCGTGCCTCCTTCTCGACTGTTCTGCGCCATGTCCTCCTCGGACCGCCAGGTCTTCTGCAATCCTGAGTTAAAGGGTTCCATTGCATAGCATGGAACTCGCTATGGAACTGTTACCCTTTCGGAACGTGTGACCAATCCACTGCCACTCTCGTAAAGGTGTTCGTTAGAGATACGATTCGGCCAGAAAATCCTTAAGATATTGCGCCGGCACTTATTAACGAACGTTTGCAACTTTCTGGTGATAGTAGTGGTCACTCTCCACGTGCTGCAACCATATAACAGCACGGATTCAACGTTGGAGCGGAACAGTCTTATTTTGGTGTTCAAACTGATTGCATTACTTCGCCATATTTTGAACAACATCCCGAACACGGACTTTGCTTTGGCGATCCTGTTGGCTATATCCAGTACGGTTCCACCATCGGTCGAGACAATACTCCCAAGATACTGGAAATCCTTTACTCTCTCTACCGGTTGTCCAGCAATGCATATTTGAGCCGATGAGTTTGTTCCAATGCTGATAATTTTAGTTTTTGCCGTATTATTTTTCAGCCCGACGACGCCTGCCTTCCTCTCCATATCTGCTGTTATTTGGTAGAGGTCCATAATTATGTGGGAGAGTAAACATACATCGTCAGCGTAGTCAAGATGTTTCAGTTGAAATGTAAGAGTCCATCGAATTCCTCTGTTTCCCGTCGACAAAGCTGCTCGAAACACATCACTAATCACCAATAGGAATAATATTGCGGAAAGGATACAGGCTTGCTTTACCCCACTTTGGATCTCAAATTCCTCAGACAACCTTAATCTGTGCAGAACATGACACTTAGAGATTTCATATGTAGCTTTGATAATAGCAATTAGTTTATCGGGAATACCTCTCCTGCGTAAGGCACGCCAAATAAACTTCCTGTTGACACTATCGAACGCCTTCTCAAAATCGACGAACAATAGGTGGAGTGGCGATCGATATTCAACGCACTGTTCGATAATAATCCGCAGGGTGTTGATGTGGTCAATACAGGATGATCCAGAGCGGTAACCTGCTTGTTCGGCATCGAGTGTGTCTTCGAGATGTTGTTTGATTCGCTCCAGGATGATTTTAGCTATTATTTAGTAGCACGCGGATACCCCTCCAGTTTCCGCACTCCATTAAATTTCCTTTCTTAGGAAGCTTGACGATCATTCCCTTTTTCCACTCGTTAGGAAAGCTCTCAGCTTCCCAAGCTCTCTCTATAAACAGAAGCTCAGCCGATGTTGTTGGCGCTGCTCGTAAAAGCTCTGTTGGAATACCGTCAAGTCATACCGCCTTGTTGGTTTTGAGTGCCTTGATCACGGTAGTGATATCATATTTACTGGAAGTCGTCTTGCGTATTCGGGAACTTCTCACCTCGGGCATCTCAGTCTGATTTGGGAGCATATCGCTAGCAAATATGCTGTTCAAAACCGTAGAAAAACGCTCTCTCCATCTCTTGAGCTTGTCCTCATCTGAAAAGAGCAAGGAGCCGTCTAGGCTTTTCACTGTGTGTTGGCTGGAGCTGCGACCACCTGTCAGCTCTTTGGTTATTTTGTAGACGGTCCTGCTGTCGCACCTCCGCGCAGCTTCTTTTGCTTCTGTAGCCAGCGCGTTAATGTAGTTGCGCTTGTCACGTCGCACGCTACGCTGAACTTCTCTCATCTTCATGCGATATAGCTCGGTTCTTCCTGGAGTAGCTGCAACGCGAGCTTTCAGCTGTTTTCATCCGTCTCCAGGTATCCTCGGAAAGCCACGCCATATGTCTTCCCTGCGATCGACCGACGATTCACAGATATTGAACCTGGGCATTCTTATGTTGTCTTGGGATCTTTGGACTGCAGCAGTGCGTAGTTGGAAAGCAGCTATCATAGGATGGTGATCTCGTACTTTCCCCACATCTACCTATCGCCTGTTTCGGACCTCCAGGGGACTACTTCTAAATCGGCGGCTGATGGCAAAATGGTCAATTTGCTTGGAGGTTGCTTGTCTGTCGTTGAAAACCCAGCTGACTTTGTGGAAGGTCTTGTGCTCAAACATGGTGCCACCTATCAGAAGGCGGTTGGCATTGCAAAAATCCACAAACCTTTCGCCGTTGTCATTGCGGTTGCCTAGTCCATGCTTCCCGATTATATGTTTGAGCCTTTCGTTATCGTTGCCTACCTTGGCATTCAAATCCCCCATCACTACGACAATGTCTCCATTTGGTGTTGTGTTGAAGACGGCGCTTAAGAGATTGTAGAAGTTCTCCTTTTCGTCCTCAGACAAAGCATTTGTTGGGGCGTAACACTGTATGATGGTGACGCGTCGTACTCTAGTCTGGAATCTGGCCATCATAATCCTATTACCATAAAGCTGCCAGGAAATTAGGCTCTTGCGTGCTGTTGTTGTTAACAGCGGTCCGACTCCATATTCCCGCGGACTTCCGGATGGTCTTCTAGAATAGAGTAGTACAGTGTTACGTGTTGGGGACTGTTACTCCCCCGCTTCTAACCATCTTATTTCACTTACCCCGAAAATGTCTAGTTTATATAGCAAGAAATCTTTTTCCAATTGAAGGAATCTGGCATAGCAAGGACCTTAGCTTCCCGAATCGAGGAGCGTCCTTACATTCCAGAAGCCTACGAGTATCTTTGTCCGGGTCCAATAGCCAAAAGTCGTCAACATGTGATCATTCCTTATCCGAGGCATGGTGTCGGTTTCTGTAGCGGTCGGTTTTCAGTAACGTAGGTTGCTGGCCCACGTTACCTAGTCTAAAATCAAGGCCCTAGACAACCCGCACTTGCAATTTTAGCCTACACGTATAAGGGTTTATATGTATAGTTGCCCGGGGACCACCACTAGGAGGTAACGTAAGCACTTCATCACGAACTTGATTGTTGCGCTACTGGCCCAAGCCATGTTTTGGGCAGTCAGTAGTTTCCCGATCAATCGCAATGCAGGTAACTAGCGGACTCGGCAATGCTTCAGTATTGCTACATTTACGTATATCTGTACAAATGAATAGCAGTCTATAGTCAATGGTCTTATGTGTGTCAGGGAAATCACACTCTTAAACACTGCTCGCACTAATAAGAAGAAACTAGTAGTTTCTAGTCGATAGGGCATACTCGTACATACAAATATTGCCTTTGGCATCAACACTCCCGACCACTGCAGGAGCTGTCAAGATATAGAGGAGATAGAAACTACTAAACACTTGTTATGTGATTGCCCAAATCTTCAAATCCGCCGCCTTCATCATATGAGAAGCAAGATTTTTGCACTTAGGAATATGATAGGCTCATGAAGAGCACTGGCTGGTTTGCAACAGAACCGACCGCTAGACAAACGTTTTAAACACAGGTTCCACACAACAAAAGGGAAACACAGTAAAACGTATGGCCCCCGTGATAAAGACTTAGGTGCACTTCCCTCCAACCTAACATAACCTAACATTGAATTTTATTTATAAAGATATTGCGTTTCATTTATGTCGATCTACTTAAATTAAGTAATAGCCCAGGATTGCCGGGCGTATTCGGCTGACTCATGTTTGCATTTTCCAGCTCTGCTTTTGTCGTCAGTTTTCTTCTTTCCTTTCTCTTTCTAAGGTTCTGAGGGACTTCATTATACCCATTGTGCTCTCAGCGGCTGCGTCTCATACCTCCTGATTTTTGAGCATTTTACTAACAATGTTTTCTGGTGTTGGTGGCTCTCCAATTTTTGTCCTTAAGCATTACTTTCATCGAGGAATCTTGGTATTAAAAAAACACGTGTTTGGCGTTTTCCACACAGTCAATGGGCTGTCGCCATGCTTATACTTAAATACGTACAAGCAAAAACATCCGTGGCCCGTTAAGAACTGGGTTAGGTAGAAATCAAGTTCTCCGTGGCTTTATTTATCTATGACTGTACAAGTATTTGTTGGATGAGTCGATGAGTCCACCTGCCTTTTCCAAAAGTATTTCAGCGTTATTGATAGTCTTGGAGGATATTTGTTCTGTTTAACCGATTTTCGCTGAACTCATTTATACTTTATTTTCGATGCAGTCTGCATCGGTGGAAGTAGTGCGAAATGCTCCCAAATGAGGCGAATATTGAATTGTGTAACCATCTCATTAAAAGGCAGGCGACAATCCAGGAATTCGATCGCGGCTTGACTGTCAGGAATATTAAATTCCATTTGTACAACCAACGTTTGTGAAACAAAATTGTACGTATTCAGAATAAAAGCTGCACTTGGTTTACGTCCGATCCTATCGACAAAATCAAAATTCGAATTAAATTGTGAAGTAAACTGCTGACGACCTCAGCAAACGAAATAAATAATGACAACGACCTTCGGATCTGTACGTGGAATATTCGGACATTTAACAGACCATCTGCAGCCCAGCAATTAGAGCTCTAGGCTGCTATAATCCAGATATAACTGCCATCCAGGAAGTGCGATGGGAGCGGTGGGACAAAAAGAGGATGACAAACTGTGACATCTATTACCGAAGATTGCTACAGAGGCAACAAGCAGCGCTTATTGCGATGCGGATTTGTTATACGCGGCATATTCGTGTAGGCAAAACGTCTTTAGTTTCCAACAGGTGAGCGAGCGTATTATGACAATTCGGATCAAGCCTAAATTCGCTAACATTAGCTCATGCTCATGTGTTCATGCCCCCACAGAAGAAAATGACCCTGCCACCAAAGATTGTTTCTACGAGATCCTCGATACGAACAATTTGGAAAATCCAGCGTTAAAATCGTATTGGGCAATTTGAACGCTAAAATAAGAAAGGAGGACGACTTTGGTAGGGCAGACGGTAAACATAGCCTACACGACACCACGTATGACAACGGACTAAGACTATCTGATTTCGCTGTGGAGTGAAACGTTACTATAGCAAGCACATGGTTTCCTTATCCCAGTGTTCACAAACAGACATTGCGGTCCAATGATCATGTAACGATCAACCAAATTGAGCATATGGTATTGCGATCGACGCAAGACACGCCTTCAGTATTCCGGATGTTCGGACCTTCGGAGCGGCCAACATAGACTCGGATCATTACCGTGTTGTAGCCAAGCTATGAATGTGGATATCCCAAACTGAGCAACAAAGAAGAATCATTGTGAGAAAACTTAACGTCGAAAAACTACAATCGCAAAAAACCGTGGGAGTCTTCGCTGAACGCGTATCCCAAAATCTCTCCATCACCCCTATGCTGGGTTTCGCCTGACCAACGCAGCTACATCTCTGATTTGACGAAGACTGCCGGTGAGTGGATATAGAAAAACAAGAGTTATAGAAAGCGGTGCTGCAAAGGAAGGCGTGTGCTCGTGAGCTCTACGAGCAAAAGAGACATTAAGAACATCGGTTTCTCCAAAAAAAGAAGAAAGAGCATGAGAAGGGGCGTTCAAGAATATTGAGAGCTTATACCGCATGAACAATGTAAAAAGAAGATGTTCGCGAAGCAAAACCCATACAGAAACCTTTAAATATGAAAATGGAAACCTGGTAGTAGAATCACAGTCGGTATTGAGAATATGGGAAACTACTTCTGCAGAACGTATAATGGCGGCGAAGACAATATCTCGCTGTCAAGCAGCATTACATTAGGTAAATTTCCATCCACTAGACCAAAGCTAAGGGAGGATAGCCATATCCAAGATGAAAGCCAACAAAGCTGCTGTACCTGACAGCTAACCGTCCGAACTTTACAAGGCATCTGGTGTCGAATTGGTAGAGAGCATACACCAACTCATCCCTAAGATTTTGTCAAACGAGTGTATGTCTGATGAATGAAATCTCAGCATCGTTTGCCCGATCCACAAGAAGGGAGATCCCGTCACATGCGCCAATTATGGAGGAATCAGTCTCCTCAACATTGCGTACAAGATATTTTCTGAGATATTGTGTGAACACCTAAAACCTTTTGTCAACAGCCTGACTGGCCCCTATCAGTGCGGTTTCAGGCCAGAAAAGTCCACCATCGATCAAATCTTCACACTTCGACAGATCCCAAGAAGTCCAAATCGATATTCAGCATCTCTTTATCGATTTCAAGGCCGCCGACGACAACATCTATAGAGAAGAGCTATATGTATATAGGTTGAGCCATGTCTAGTTTTGACATACCTGTCAAATTAGTCCGTCTGTGCAGGATGACGATGGAGAACGCTCGCTGCTCCATCAAGGTCGGTAATGACCTCACCGAGACCTTTGATGTCAAAAAAGGCTTTAGACAAGGTGACGCGCTGTCATGTGACTTCTTTAATATTGTACTTGAACGGATTGTGCGGAACTTACAAGCCAACACCGGAGGCACAATCTATCACAAGTCTGTACAACTGCTTGCATACGCCGACGATATAGACATTATCGGAAGAACTCAGCGGCCTGTCACCTGTGCGTTTGCAAGCATTGAGGCGGAAGCAGCTTAAATGGATTTAGCGCTAAAAGAGGGTGAAACCAAGTATATGCTGTCGACAAGAAGGGACAATAAACACCGACGAATGGGACAGAACCATTCATTTTCATTCATTCATTTATTTGTTCCATTCAATGAATTCATATTAACATTATTAACTACAATAAACTAAAATGCACAAGAAACTTACCTTTTAAAAAGCTATAAAAATATTGCTTAACAATGTCATTGAGGAATATTTTAGATCCATCCTTTAGTTACGAAAACTAGTGGCGGATGAATCGAGTGAAACAACTAAAAAACAAAACTAATTCAAATAAAATGATTGAGCGGTGGTGATAGTGTTAATTCCAAGTGTACAATAAAAAAGTAATATAAAAAAAAAATAAAAAAAAAAAATTAATGATTTGAAAGATATAAAGACTACAAAAAAACTACAAGGTCCTTTAAATAATTACCCTTATTAGGTTATTGATTTCAAGAAAGTCGAAGTTGAACAGCCATGATTTGATTTTCTTATTGAAAGCAAAAGAGTTACGAATACTACGAAGTTCAATAGGTAGTCGATTGAAAAGCCTAGGTGCTACTGAGCTATAAGAGTTTAAGAAGGTATGGTTATTGTGCGGCGGAATTGAAGCCAGAAAACGTTCATTACTACGAAGACTATAAGCGGTTACATTGTGATTAAGAAAATTGCCACTTCTTAAGTAAAAAGTTGTTAAGAATTTATAAAAGTATAGATGCTTTAGTGGAAGTATCTTAGAATTTACAAATAGATAAAAGCTATGTTCCCACCGTCCTTTTTTCCACATAGTTCTTAGGATATGTTTTTGGACAATAATTAAGGGTTGTAAGTTGTAGCTAAATATACTATCCCAGCATACGAGCCCGTACTGCAATTTAGACTGCACTAAGCTGTAGTAAATAGTTTCAAGGAGTTTCCGAGAACAGAACTGTTTTAGGTGATACATAATGTAAGTAGTTGACAGAAGATACTTTTTAATTGGGAGGTGTGAACGCTCCAGTTAAGGTTGCTGTCTATTAACAAGCCCAAGTACTTAAAAACAGAAACGTTTTCGATTATAAAGCATTTTGAAGAGCAGCTTAGGCTATCATCAAATGTTGAAGTGGAACTGATCGCAGTGCAAGTAGCAGCATTAACACACATTTTTTTGCAATCAAAACTGTGGTAGATGATGTTCGGGGAGTGCAGATAAAAAGTAGGCATATTGAAAAACATAAGTTTGGTTTTGCCACTTATGACTAGTTTATGCATACCAAACCAGTGTCTCAGGATTTCCAAATCGTGGTTGATGTCCGCTACCAAGTCCAGTGCCGAATTATTTGAGTATGAACATGCTATGTCATCTGCAAAACCAGTTGTTTGCCCCTTTAGATCAAGGTTAAAAATAGAATTAATAAAAATTAGAAATAAAAGGGGACCAAGAACAGAACCCTGTGGAATACCGATTTGAATATCCAGACACACACTGAACACGTTACCAATCTTCACCCTTTGTTTTCTATCCTTAAGGTAGGAAGCGAACCATTTAAGAATAAAACCTCAAAAGCCAGCCTTTTCTAGTTTCATCATTAGGAGTTTGTGGTCCACTGTATCAAAAGCCTTGGTAATGTCAATAAAAAGTGCAGCAGTCATTTGTGTTTTATTTAAACTATCGTAGATCTGACTACACAAATTTAAAAGCGCATCTTCCGTTGATTTGCCAGCTCTAAAACCGTGTTGATTAACGCTTAAAAACGAACATCTCTCAAGAAAGTAATAATTTTAACTTTAATCACTTTTTGAAAAACTTAGAAAAAACCGGTAGAAGGGATATTGGCCTATAATTATTTAATTTTTTGGGGTCATCTGTTTTGAATATGGGTATAACCTCAGCAATCTTTAAACTGCTAGGAAAAATACCACCATAAACGCTTTTGTTGAAAGTATGTGCTAAGACATCCACAACGTTCAAAGAAATGTTTTTTAGGAAAGCATTTGAAAAGCTGGTCTGTGTAAGCAAATTAGAATTGTTAAGAAGCAAGATATTCCTATACAGTTCAAAAGACGAGATAGGTTCGAAGAAAAAGCTATTTAGCGAGGCACTTTCCTTAATAAAACATTGTTCAGTACAAACATTTTGAGATGTAAAACCTGCATTTAAAAGGGTATAAGTGGCAACACTAGTGAAAAACTTATTAAAAATATTGGCCACTTCAATTGGAGAATTGATTTCCTTGTCCTTGTAGGAGATACAAGATGGACCATCAGAAGAGTTACTTCTAGAAAACATCTCATTAACGATTCCCCATTCTTTTTTGAGATTGCCTTTTGCACTATGAAATTTTCCAATATAGAAATTATCTTTACAAATAGGAACATCCGCGGCAACTTCTTTGCAAATTCTTTCATAGGCCTTTCGAATTCGTTCATTATTTGGCTGTTTATTGAATTTAGAACGCAGTACATTTTTCTTATGAATTTTATGTAATAAATAGTCAGACATCCAGGGCTGCAGTTTCTTCAATTTACTTCTCTTGTTAACAGATGGTGCTGAGCAATTCCTAACGTGGTCATTTAAGACCCTACAAAACGTATCAAAAGCCAGAGAAGGATCATTTTGATTGTAGACATCTGACCAGTCTTCCAAGAACAAGCTTGAGTTCAAGCTCTCATAGTTAATTTGATTTGCTGTTTGAAAAGCACCAGAATTTTTCTTTTTTGTAGGATACTGTTGTTGAAAAACGAGACAAGTCATGCAATGATCAGAAATTTTAAAATCAGATATTGCACTGGTGAGAGAAATATCAACCTTCCTATCAAGCCTAGCAAAAATATGCTCAATGCATGTTTCAGACGTATCAGAAATCCTGGTTGGGCTATTTATGCACGACTCAAGACCATTAGCAGACATTGGGGTAATGTATCTTTCAGTGACCAAAGATGTAACTAGAATATCAAGATTCATATCACCACATTTTTCGAATGTTCATCCCTCAAGAGGAAAGATAAATCATCAACAAAAACATCTTTTCTTTTATCATGAAGCCTATAAAAACACATAAAAATAAATCTATTAGCATTTATGATGCAAGTGACCTTGAACTTGAAAGTTGGGGGCAGAAAACAACACAATTTTCAAAAATGCTATCGCTTGAATACACCGCAGTACCACCCGCCGCATAAGAATTATTACAATTAGCATAAAATTTGTACCCAGGTATTATAAAAAAATCTTTCTCATGATCGTAGATCCAAATTTCAGTCAAAAAAATTAAAACAGGCTTATTCAAGAATGATTCCAAGTGGACCAGTAGTAAATCAAAGTTTTTTCTCAAGCTTCTAATGTTTAGGTGAATAATGATGAAATTATGTTTAAATTCATCACTATAAAATAAACTTTTAGAATCTTCTTTATCATAAAAAATTACAAAAGGGTATATTAACTAAAATATTTAAAGGAACTTCAGTTAACCTATTAAGTGAATTGTTCATGTTCATACTATACAGGACAAAAAATATATTAAATTAATTTTTCTAAATCCTCAAAACAAGAAATGCGTAAAACTTTACCACCTTAATTTTTTGTCATCAAAACTACTCCATTATGAACCCAAGCAAAAAAATATTTTTTTCAACTTTAACTTTTCTTGCTTGGTTATAAAGAGATCTATTGAAAATAGATAGACTTTCGTTTATAAAAATAGGCTTATTGCCAAAGTTTTGACCGAATATACCCGTTGTCAGCTTCTTCTTACGTTTCTTGCTAATTATACTCAGCTTGCATTCAATGGACTTAAGCTTCATACACACAATTTTCGTAGCTACCTCCGATGATGCGTCGGAATGTTTGTAGTTCTTATTTTCAGCTGACCTGCTTGCGATAGTTTTAACACAGCACGACTTGACATCATCCACAGTCACAACTTCACCTAGGCCTTCTGAAAGAAGCTGAACAGCACAACTCAAAGCATTTTCATTGTTGACATTTGGGATTCCAACAACAATATGCAGCTACGACTTCGAGGAAGTAAGGGACTTTGTCTACCTTGGCTCTGCTATTAATTCTCAGCGCAGAATCAAGCGAAGAATAACTCTTGCCAGTCACTGTTTTTTTTTTTTGGGGGCTAATAAGGCAATTAAACAATAAAGGCCTATCTCGTACAATTATGGAGACTCTAAATAAGAGTCTGACCATCCCGGTCCTGATTTACGGCGCTGAAACATGGAGTTTATCTTGCGTTGATGGATTTTGGAGGAGAAGATTCAATGAGGAACTATACGAGTTGTATAGCGACATCGACCTAATCAAAACACTGCGTATTGTCATTTGAGAAAGCTAGAAGCGTCTTCGAATCTAACCTAGAGTGCCGAGGTGCCGAGGCCGTAGGTGGCAGGCACAACCTCGAGCAACTTGGAGTTCTCAACTGGCGGCAATTAGCTAAAGACTGACCTAAATGGAGAGACTTGTTGGTTGAGGGTTCAGGTTCAGGCCCATGTCCACTGTTTTATCCTCTGTGTCTTGTCAAAGTCTCGCAGCTGCCGCCTGATGCTTTCACTTTGCCTACCGTGGAGGGAGAGAGAGAGGGAGGCCTTCTACAATGTGAGGTTGTTGTCGATCTGTAGCTTTTTGGACAGTTTGCGTGGTCGCTCTCCAACCACACAACGATCTCGATTTGGTTTATCATGTAGCTGACTAAAATTACAGTATTTGGCCAACGCGCATATCGATATGTCCATCCATCTATGTAGAAGCATATCTTCCACCGCCATATCTTCCTTCCGATAAAGTCTGAGGGAATGCTTTTTCAAAGTATGGATAATTTTGTATCTCAATCAAAAATTCCGTATATTTAATAAAGGTTTATGCATATGTTTCTACGATGACCTACTCCACCTCAAAGAGTGCTGAATGCACTAGATACTTAGAGCTTTTGCCTGAATCAAAACTGTGAAAAACAAACACCAATAGGACTGCAGCCAGTTTGAATCGAAAAAAAGATAACTCACGAGAATCTACCTTTGAATTAATTAAAACAAACTTCCATGTATGTATTAGGAAATAAGAGCACTCACAAGGATTCTAGTTTTAGTTACCACTGCAATCCAATGAACTCTGCCTCAAATCAATGACGTTATATAGGTACAATCTACAACTACTACTACCGACCGCGACGCCACCATCATCACCGCAACCTTCTGATGTCAACAGAAACATATAATTACCATTTTCGATTATGAATGTCCTTACCGAGACGACTTTTACTTTTCACTCTTGGCATGAACTTCTGTGTTCAATTTTCACAAAACTCAACCCCAAGCAAAGTCATCCCCTTCCCAGATGCAACTATACTGTTACCTGTAATTGAATTCTATGTGTTGGAACTTTCTCTGAACTCAATGCGGTTATACGAATTCCAGGGAATTTCTAGAGTCATCGTAATGCCGGCCGGTTGTCGCATTACCACAGAGAATAATAATTTAGTAAATGGACATTGAGTGGCAGATATGCTTGAGTTAGAGTGTAACAGAATGGTCATCTCTATTCCCCTTCGATACAAAAGGGCTGGTATTCAAGAGAGCGGATGCACTGCTCTGCAGGCATAATTTCTCTATCCTGGGAATGAAGTGCCTGGTGTACAATTCACAGGATATAAGTACTCAAAAATTTACACAAGGACATTCGTAGTACTGATGCATTAGTAAAGTTGGCTGGGTGGGCAGAAAAGCCTTCCAGAGATAGACGTTGCTGCAGGATGACTACTAAAACACTATTGCTTCGTCGTCATCCTGGTTGGGCAGGAATAAAGGTCATAACAGATGCAAATAGATTAGCCTAATGAAATCACTGACATTTTTGGGATATTCTGGGCGATTTTTAAATTAGATTTAGGGATTAAAGTTGCATGAAATGTGGATTGCATTACATTATCGGACAAATACAGAACAGACATTTTCATAAATATTTAAAATTGATAGGGCATAGATACCTTGTCACAAATTTAGAATACGCCTTTCGTATACATTTCTTATCTATCCCACCCTGTGCAAAACCAATACAACTCGACAAATTTTATGTAAGCAACCCCTATACACGGCGAAATATTTAAATACGATGAAAAGCGGAACTGACTTGAAGTCCAATTCCATTTGTTGAAATTTATAACTGCTGACAGCCAAAAGGTTTACGATTTGCAGACATCCCACGGTTGTAGTTCCGACTTTGCTTCGTTGTTTCTGTTTTTTTTCTTCGTTGGTCGAAGCGTACAGCTGTGTGTATGTGTTTATTTCATTTGCATAAGCGCCTTGAAGGGAAAGGATATTTGTACCCCTCCCCCTCCATGTCCTATTGTTGACAAATGGTGGTTAATTATGACTCAATGTGATACAAATTATGCGAGGGTGTCACAATTGACTATCAAGTGGCGGTTTAATTGCCGTCCTCATCGTTTAGCATAGCTCTGATGGTCTATGATGGTGTAATAGGGTTGTTTTATTAGAATGTGTGTCATGTATAGGTCTAATGGTAAATCTTTTCCCGAAAGTTGAGGTAGTGGAGCTCAAAATTACAACTAGAACGAGTTTTTATTTATAATATAACGCCACTGAAACAAAAATAATTGCAATGAATAGGAGGAGAGCATTTCGAACTTCCACTGCTCCAGTCCGGCTCAGTTTACAGGAATATGCATAGCTATTGATCGTACTCCAAGTATCCCAAGAAGATAAGAATATGTGCTTTTTTCTGAAACTAGTGGTTGTAACCACGAACTGACAATACATAGATTACTTTTAATGCACTATCAGATCTGGGTCGTTGAGCTCTTAATGCTACAACGGACAGAGGTTTGTCAAGCATACCAAATGGTTCCACAGACTCATCACGTGCTGATGAATTTTACAATTTTTGTTTGTCTGTCTGTGACCGTATTACGCGAAAACAAATTGACGGTTCTTAATGAAACTTAGCATAGTAATAGTCCACATCCTGGGTCAAAATTAGGGATACTTTTTAACTCGGAAAATATAAGATCCTACAAGATAGTCAAAATAAAAAAAAAAATATATATATAACAGACAAAACCAAGCATTATAAAACTATACATTAGATAAGTTTGGAGAATTTAAAAAACGAATACTAAAACTAAAAATTCCATTGCCTGTTTATGGGTGCAATGTAATATGGTATAAATAGTAGCGTGGTCGGAAAGCACAGCCTGCACGACATCACATCCGACAACGGACTCAGGCTAATCGACTTTGCAGTGGGGTGAAACTTTGTCGTAGCTAGTACGCGGCTCCCACGTCTCGACATTCACAAAGGAACATGGCTCTCCTTTGATCGAAAAACTGTCAACCAAATCGATCACATTGCGATCGACGCAAGGCACTCTTCCAGTATTCTGGGTGTCCGGACTTTCCGAGGAGCCAACGTGGACTCGGATCACTACCTAGTTGTAGCCAAGGTACGGATGCGGATATCCACAACGGAGCGAAATCAACGAAATACTGTGAGGAAATTTGACGTCGAAAAGCTACAATCGCAAGAGAGCACCAGAACCTTTGCCGATCGATTTTCTTCTAATCTTAATCTAAGTCCTATGCCGCCAGCAGCAAATGCGAAAACCAGTAGCAGCGTTGCCAGCAAGCCAAAAGAGATGCCATCTCTGATGTACTAGGTTTCTCTCGCCCACCACAACGAAACCCCTGGTTTGATGAAAACAAGAGGCGTACAAAGCGGCGCTGCATAGAAGGACTAGAGCTGCGTACGAGCTCTACGTGCGCATGAGAAAAGAGGAACATCGACTTCTCAAAAAGAAGAAAAAAGAGCATGAGAAGCGCTCGATCGAGGAGATTGAGAGACTTTATTGCAGGAATAATGTTCGAACATTTTACCAAAAGGTAAAAAGAACATGCCAGGGTTTCAAAGCCAGAACAGAAGCCTGCAGGGACGAAAATGGTCCATGGTAGTAGAATCGCAGTCGGTGCTGAGAATATGGAAGGAACACTTCTGCAGACTGTTAAACGGCGATGATGACCAATATTCCGCTGTCAGGCAGAATGAGCCATTCAACAGTGACGATGGCAGTCAAGATTCCCGTCAACCCGATCAGAATGAAGTGAGGATAGCGATATCTAAACTCAAATCCAACAAAGCTGCTGGAGCCGACGGCCTTGCCGCTGCTTTTTTCAAGGCAGGAGGAGATGAGTTGGTAAGGAGCATGCACCAGCTCATCTGTAAAATCTGGTCGGACGAAAGTATGGCCGATGAATGAAACCTCAGCATCGTTTGCCCGATCCTGAAGAAAGGAGACCCTCTGAACTGCGCCAATTACAGAGATATAAGTCTCCTCAACATCGCATATAAGATCCTGTCTGCCGTATTATGTGAACGCCTAAAACCGATCGTCAACAACCTGATAGGTCCTTATCAGTGCGGTTTCAGGCCTGGAAAGTCCACCATTGACCAAATATTCACACTACGGCGGATCTTGGAAAAAACCCATGAATGTAAAATCGATACGCACCACCTCTTCATCGATTTCAAAGTTGCCTATGATAGCGTGTATAGAGACGAGTTATACAGAGCCATGTCTAGTCTTGGCATCCCTGCCAAGCTCGTCCGTTTGTGCAGAATGACGATGGAGAACTCTCGCTGCTCCATCAAAGTCGGTAAGAACATCACCGAAGCATTCGATGTTAGGAAAGGTCTTAGACAAGGTAACGCGCTATCGTGCGATCTCTTTACATAGTACTTGAAAGAATTGTACGAAACTCACAAGCCAACACCGGAGGTACAATCTTTTACAAGTCTGTACAACTACTCGCTTATGCCGATGACATTGACATAATCGGAAAAACTCAGCGGGCCGTCAATGGGGCATTTACGAGTATTGAGACCGAGGCAGCAAAGATGGGTCTAGCGGTCAATGAAAGCAAAACAAAATATATGCTGTCTACAAAAAAGGACACCCAACATCGGCGTCTTGGACAGAACGCCACAATAGACAGATATAATTTTGAGGTAGTAAAGGATTTTGTCTACCTAGGCTCTATGGTGAACTCCGCAAATGACATCAGTAGGGAGATCACACGAAGAACTACTCTTGCAAACGGCAATTGAGAAGCAAAGCCCTATCTGGAACTACTAAGGTTACTCTTTATAAGAATCTAATCATCCCAGTCCTGCTGTATGGCGCAGAAGCATGGGCTTTGACAAAACCGGATGAAGATGCCCTTGGTTATTTTGAGAGAAAAGTTCTTCGAGCGATCTTTGGTCCCCTCTGCATAGACAGTGAGTGGAGGAGAAGGTACAGTGTCGAGCTATACGGCCTGTACAAGGACATCGACTTAGCCAGAAGAGTCCACATACAGCGACTAAGATGGCTGGGTCATTTAGAGCGGATGGAGCCCAACGTTCCCGCTAAGAAAGTTTTCGAATCCACCCCGGATGGACGACGCAGTAGAGGACGACCTCGCGGTAGGTGGCGCAAACAAGTGGAGGGGGACCTCAACCAACTTGGCGTGCGCAACTGGAGGCAGCTGGCTCGTAACCGTGCTAGCTGGAGAGGTTTGTCCGTTGAGGCCAGGTCTACCCGGACCGTAGCGCCATTTAAGTAAGAAAGTATAATATAAATAAGCACATTAGATACGATGCTTGAAAAAAAAAACCATGAATAACATATCAAATCGATACGAACCCCCTCTTTTCAAAGATGGCTATGACAGAGTGTATAGAGGCGATTTATACAGAGTCATGTCTAATTTCGTCATCCCGACCTCAACCAACTTGGCGTGCGCAACTGGAGGCAGCTCGCTCAAAACTGGACGGGTAGAAGAGGTTTGTTAGTTAAGGCCCAGCGGCAAGTAAGTAAGTAAGATTGGAGGTTTCTGATATAATTCTTCCAAGACCTGTTTTGATTGTTTTCTAGAACATTGAGTTCTTTTGTATACCATGGGTGAGAAGAATGTAAGTTCTGGGCAATTTGACTGGTATGGTTCTTTTCATGTAATCATTCTCATCATCGAGTAGAACACGTTAACTACATCGCCCAATAGTCATATTTCTTCGGAAAGTTTTCCGAAGGTCAAACGTATGCGAGGGTTCATAAGAGTTTATATGCTCGAATATACATACGACAGATCAAGTCAAGAAGAATATCCAATGGTGGATGAGAACTATCTATGGTAGTAAATAGTAAATACAAAACAACGGTGCTATTAGGTTCAGATGAGAAAACTTAATCGGGAAGTTGATTATTTATATTTTTATACAGCTTACTTCTTCTAAGTAAAAAAACAGTGCATTATCTAGCAAAATAAGCTCCCCCCGAGCTGAAGCAATGGTCGTTGTAAGATGGGACTCATCATCGGATGGTACCCAATCTATATTCCGCAGATTTAAATTACCCAGCAACATGATAGTGTTTTTATAGCTGGATATTCCCCAGTTGTCAAAATTGAATTGAAAATATGTGAAATATGGAAGTAGGATTGGCAACATAATCTTCAAGAATAGAGGATTAATCTCGTATTGTCCTACAATTGAAGACTTGGTTGTTGAGACTATCAACCACTTTAGCACAGTCTACTGTTACGAAGCCAAAACGGAGAGCTTCTGTTGCAGACGATAAAGTTTCACTGGATGAAAGACTAGACGATGCTCTCATAGAATTCTGTGGTTGTGAGGTTGCAGATACAAATTTGCGATTGAGATCATTACAATCAATATTTTCAGGCTGTCGGCCACCTAGGGCGGGGTTTAGCCGATTTGAAAACACTTCAGACTTGATCTTGGAACAGTTTACGGGAACATCATAATTATATTTGAAACGAAATGACGTTCAACGCTGTCAGAGGGGGTGTCTGGTTTCAAGCCAGAATTATAAACTGAGATTAGGTTTCCGAAAATATGTGGTCTTAGAGTGCCTTGCTGCAGAGGACATCTCTATCTATACCTTCTTGTTCTTGAGCGCAAGTAATACAATCAATGCTTGAGTGGAGTTTAAGGTCATTGCTGTATTTATTCAACCTTATCTTGTTCTGATATAGATGATAATGATCAACGACAGCAATAAATTTAACAACATATCTTGTGTGACCTATGAGTACTATGACCTCTCTTCCCCAAGTTTTGAAGCGAGTTATGTCCATAGTACATAGAACATTTAAATATAATCTTAACTTTCAGTAATCTTATAGTTACATGTGTCCATAGTGCATTAGAACGTATTATCAGTAATATTACATATCATGTATCATTCACTGTGGGAACAGACACTACGTCAGCTTTCCGAATTCTAATGTAATCATATATCTTTGCTCCAATGCATAAACCATAAGACCGAATATGTCACCGTGTTCTCACTTGCATGCATTGCGAGCATATTTAGAGAGAAAAATATTAAAGATAAATAATGCAGTTGTAATTTGGAACTCAAAGGCGTTGGTCTTTTATTTTTTTATAATTCGCGTTTGGTCAGCTCTTTGAAGCTTTCCACTTTTTGGTATATTTTTGAAACTTATTAGTTTTAGTCAACTATACGTAAAGTGTCGTCCGAAGATATTTCAGTTTTGAACTTCAAGAACCTCGTTGCATGATAGATTTATGTGCTCAAGAGTCAAATTTAAGTTGAAATAACGACCAGTGCTTTACAATACAATAAAGGTCAGTGAAAACAAAAGTCCTTTTCGAATTTCTTCGAGTAAATCATTAACAAAAAAAAAATATATATATACGTACGTATGTACTTTTCGTTTATAGGACCAAATAAAAAATACAGTTTCATGTTGCAAACATCATTTACATAATGATGGCTCAGTCTAATATTCTTAACGAGCTTCGCGAAATTGCAATGAATACAACTTCCTACTCTCTGTCACGTGAGTTTCTTAACATTAATCCGCTTAAAAAACATACTCGCAGACCACAGGTAAACATCATCATAAAAAAATAAACAACATACAAGTACAGCTTGCAATGAGCAAGAGGAAAGAAATCAGCTGTAACATGAAAAGCTTCGTGTGTTCAGTCATTACTGCAGCCGGACTGTAATAATAAAAACCACTTCTCCCGGTTCCAGGAACATTAAACCGGCCCTGCTGCATGATTTTCAGTTGATTGCAAAAGCTGCCCCCTCTCGTTAGTTTATCAAAAAAATATGGGGAAATAAATCCCATCACTCGAAAATCAGTTATTATTAAGGATTTGTGAGGAAAACTTGACCGCATGTCAATTCCATTTTTTTTTCTCTGTCTGACGATGTAGACGCAGGAAGTACGCGTCTAATAATTACTCTTAATTGCCACTGGTGTTGAGAACATGTTCGATGTGGCGCGTTTTGAGATTTTTAACTAAAAGGGTGTAACAACACTGAGCTTAGCATAAAAAATGTCTTGAAGTTTGAAGTGGAGGCGTGACACTTACTAGACATAACATACCATATATAAAGTCTTATTGTTGGCGGTAGAGCGACAATTGCGTAAAGCTGGATATCTATTGAAAATAACAGATAAACTATTGCACGAAGTAAGATGTAATGCATATGTAAGAATGTATTGCCTTGAAACTGACTCATTGTTAGTTTTATAAATCCATGGATAGTGTCTTCCTTTTTTAACAAACAACCGTCCACTCCACATTCGAGCACCGTACCATCTCATCGAAGGCACCTTATAAGGAAAAACAAGAAATGCATTCGGTAAGTTATCTAGGATCTTAACATTGAGAAACAGTTCATTCACCTTAAGCACCAAGTTAAAACTATTTCGTTTAAACTTGAAGTCCGTGCTGGTACACAGTATTGTGTACACTGCTGTTGGGAAGTGACAAGCAGCATTTCAAAAACAACTGCGAGGTTTTGTTAAAGTATGTCCCAATAATTAAGGACGAGTCCCTGTCCAAACCGCTTTGTAATAAAACTGTGTATTAATACAGTTATATGGTTAAAAAATAAATTGGGAACACAGCACAGGCGTCTCAACAGAACTATATGTACATTATGGTGATCATCTTGAACGAGTGACACCACATGGCCATTATTTATGAAAAACGATCTTCTATTCATAGAAAGCCTTACTCAGCAGTCAACAATGAGTTAAATGCAATTTTTTATTTTACAGTCAGATGATAAATATATGATCGCGACTATTTTTAAATTAAGCGGGAAACTGCTATTTATAAACATTGTCCCTCATTTATTAGATCTACCAGACTCTACTTCGAAAAAGCGCAACTGACCTTGGATGCAGTATAGCAATACCTAAAAGGTCACAGCTGGAGAACTCTTTACAAATAAGCTAAAGTAATTTAGAAATATTGGTCCCAAATTATGAATGAAACTGTGTTTGCTACAATTAGATTTTTAATTTTACTCCCAAGACCCAATTTATAGGTAATATTATATACTTTTGATTTTAAAAGTAAATCATATCTAATCTAATCGCAGTCTACATTTAGACAAGCGGATGCTTTAACCGAGTTACTCGTACTTCGTGCCCATGTCATTAAGGTTTTACAGTCCCTCAGAGAGGAGATGGTGCCGGATGAACCCTGAATGGGACAAACGCGGTACTCATGTCCAAGTGGATTACTGGCTGCTCTTCATTTCCAGTAAAACTTCATATTATGGGTTCTCAATCTGAAAACTGGTCTTCGAAATTGAGGGCCATGTTATCGGGGTAACTGTCTTACCAAGAAGATGAAGACCAAAATTTTTGTATACCCAAGAGATAAAAATATGTATCGATATCGATCGTTTTATCCCTTTCCTCTAAAAGCAGAAGTGTTTGGACTTCCGTTAAGTTAGTAGCCTAATAGGGGTTTTCATGGATATGAATTCGGCATTGGACAAGTGAAAAGGATGACGGGTTAAGAATATCACTGCAGCGCCCCCAAGAAATAGCGCTTGACATAATAGTCGACTGGCTAGGTAGTGCATGCGATTATATGAAAACACAAGCGTTTTCACTTAGCTGAGGCCTACTTACCCCTACTCTTAAGCTCCACACGTTGACAGCTAGGTGCCTAGTACCTTAATCCAAGAAATGGGTAACCAACCCCGTTTGGAGGATATTTGGTGGCAGCAGATGAGAGGGGGGGAGACTGCTTTCTCACTAGAGCACTTCTACTTGTTCAAGGTGGTAGCGTACGAATTCCTTACACGGAGTCAACGGTGGCGTCTATAGTTCCAGTTAGGTTAAACTTCAGTGCCCGGGCTGCTGCGACGTATTCGGATCACAGTTCGATAAGGAATTTCCAATGTTGGTCAGGACTTTGGAATAGAGATGGTGGCGAAAGAGCCTTTAATGGGCCAACGGCAGCGCTCACACTCCCGTAGTCAACTACTGGCACCGGTGTACTCGGCCCTTCGTTATAGGGGTATAGCTAAAGGAACTGGTCCTCCAGGTATTGTGTTTCAGTCATTACATTATTGTAGCCAAGGTACGAATGCGGATGTCCCAAACTGAGCAACAAAGAAGAATCATTGTGAGAAAATTTAACGTCGAAAAGCTACAATCGCAAGAGATCGGCAAAGTCTTCGCTGAACGCGTATCCCGAAATCTTTCTACCACCACTATTCCGCCAGCATCAAGTGCCAACATGCCACCGGAAACACCGCGACTGATGTGCTGGGTCTCGCTCACCTACCACCGCGAAACCCCTGGTTTAACGAAGAATGCCGGCGAGTGCATGCAGCAAAACAAGAGGCATACGAAGCGGTGCTGCAAAGAAAGACAAGAGCTGCTCCTGAGGTCTACGAGCAAAAGAGACGGGAAGAATACCAGGTTCTCCAAAAGAAGAAGAAAGAGCATAAGAAGCGCGATCGAGAATATTAAGAGCTTACACTCCAGGCATAGTATACGGAAGTTTTACCAAAAGGTAAAAAGAACGTATCAGAGAAGCAACACCCGTACAGAAACCTGTAGAGATAAAAATGGAAACCTCATAGTAGAATCACAGTCGGTGCTGAGAATATGGAGAAACTACTTCTGCAGACTGTATAACGGCGGTGAAGACCAACATCGCGGAGTCAGGCAGAATGAATCATTCAACATAGACGATGATAGTCAACATTTCCATCCACCTGACCAAAACGAAGTGAGGATAGTAATATCCAAGCTGAAATCAAACAAGGCTGCTGGACCTGGCGGCTTGCCGGCCGAACTTTTCAAGGCAGCTGGGGATGAATTGGTAGAGTGCATACACCAACTCATCTCTAAGATTTGGTCAGACGAGTGTATGCCTGATGAATGGAACCTCAGCATCGTTTGCCCGATCCACAAGAAAGGAGACCCCCTCAACTGCGCCAATTATAAAGGCATCAGTCCTCTCTACATCGCATATAAGATATTTTCCTCGCTATTGTGTGAACGCCTGAAACCTTTTATCAACAGTTTGATTGGCCCCTATCAATGCGGTTTCAGGCCAGAAAAGTCCACCATTGATCAAATCTTCACACTTCGGCAGATCCTGGATAAAACCCAAGAAGTCCAAATCGATACTCCCTAACTCTTTTTAGTTTTCAAGGCCGCCTATGACAGCGTCTAAAGAGAAGAGCTCTATAGAGCCATGTCTGGTTTTAACATCTCTGCCAAACTTGATCCTCTGTGCAGGACGACGATGGAGAACGCTCGCTGCTCCATCAAGGTCGGTAATGACCTCTCCTCCTTCGACCTTCGATGTCAAAAAAGATTTTAGACAAGGTGACGCGCTTCTTTAACCATGTAGTTGAAAAGATACTGCGGAACTCACAAGCCAACACCGGAGGCACAATCTATCAAAAGTCCGTACAACCGCTTGCCTACGCCGTCGATATTGACATAATTGGAAGAACTCAGCGCGCTGTCACCGATGCGTTTACAAACATTGAAGCAGAAGCGGCCAAAATGGTTTTAGCGATAAACGACGGTAAAACCAAGTGTATGCTGTCAACAAGAAGGGACAATCAACACCGACGAATTGGACAGAACGTGTCAATGGGCAGCTATAACTTTGAGGTATAAAGGACTTTGTATACCTTGGCTCTGGCATTTTTAAAACAACATCAGCGAAGAATAACTCTTGCCAAGCGCTGATTTTTTGGGCTTTTAAGGTAACTCAATAGTAAAGCCCTATCTCGAACAACTAAGAAGACTCTGTATAAGACTCCGATCATCCCAGTCCTGCTTTACGGCGCTGAAACATTGACTTTATTAAAAGATAAAGGTATCCTTGGTCGCGTCGAGAAAAAATCTTCTTACTATGAAGACTGCCATGGAGGACTGGGATACGGCACCAGGAACCTTCCTGGTAAAGACATCCTAAGCATGTGCAAATCACACGGTTTTATCGTGGTAAATACCATGTTAAAACAATCGAAGATGAAATTCAAACCTACGCGAGAAAGCATAGAAGTCGACTAGAAAGTCACGTAAATATTACAGTCCTCCAACTTTTGGAAGAAAGAAATTTACTGCGCCGTCTACAAAGAACCAAACCTTTAGACCTAGCGCGATAAGTAACCGCGTCTAAACTGCGGAGCTGGCAGGAACTTCTAATGGGAAGGTGCCTGCAAAACGTCATTATTTCGCGAAACGAAAACTACTTGATAAGTCGAATACTTAGTTGTAGTAAAAATAAAAACAAGTCTGTTTTGAAGGGAGGTTTTTTAGTGGGTAAGAATCCCACACTACTATGAGCACGAGCTGTCGATCCTCATAGTGTCTTGTTGAAGATTTTCACCTACCCTCGGAAAAAAAAAAAAAAAAAAAAAAAAAAAAAATACCATGTTCATCAAACAAAGCCGACACCGGATCACTCACAGCAGTGGTGGAGATGAAACCCATATTGACTACCATCTGGGAGCCAGTTTAATGAAGCCTCCGGTAAAAGATTGCAAAGTGATCCTGAGAGAGGCGATCGCTCAGCGACACCGTCTCCTGCTAACAGAAATTTATGAAGACACCAAAGAAAAGCAAACAAGGTCCCTAAGAAAATCAAGTGGTACAATCTGGATAAAGAGAAAGGCTAGGCTTTTGCTTTCGCAGTGAAAAACTACCTCTCTCACACCATCAACGGAGCTGAGGATGAAGAGTGTAGAGTACAAAATATGTGCGATTCCCTACAGTGAACTTGCTTAAAGAAGGCCAAATCACTGCTAGCTTCGAAAGGCCAACGCCAACACGCCAAAGAAACACTGTGGTTGAATGATGAAGTTAAGAAAGTGATAAATGAGAAAAAGGTGGCTTTTAAAGCTTGGAAAAAGTGGCCTTACAATAATAGAAACGAAAAAGCTCGCCCCGAATACAGATGTTGCAAAAAAAAGAAAAGAAGTGCGTCCAGTTTCAAGCAGAGAGTGCGGATGGCTTGTATCGGGAGCGGTTGCTGATGCAAATCAGGCTCTCCAAGAGATGCGACGACACAATATGAACAAGAGCGCAACCATTTCCAAAATAGCCACCCAAAGAAGGAGGAGATTCGTTCGCCAAAGTTCATTAACAATGCTCATGGCCAGCTTCTCGTGGATGACGACAAAATTCTGCAGAGGTTGGGCCTTATACTTTCCAAGAGCCATCCCTAACAGTGAAGATATACCCGACATTACAGTCGAAGAAGTTAGTGAGGCGGTCAAATACTCCAAAAAACGAAAAACGGTTGCGCCAGACGAGATGCCCTCTGAGTTCTGGAAAAAGATGGGATACGTCGGGTTGGGATGGCTTCGAATTCTCAACTCAAAATTTATGAGAGGTGATCCAATGCCGAATCAATGGAGAGAAAGTTACCTTCTCCCTGTATACAAAGGGAAGGGTGATACACGAAACTGTGATAAATACCGTTCGATCAAGCTGATGATCAATGCGGGTTTGTAGCGGGTAAATTACCACAGATGCAATTCAAAGTATAAGGATCACAATGGAAAACATCGTGATTCCTTAAAGGATTTGCATATTGTATTGGCTGAGTTTGAAAAGGCATTCGACAGACCGCCACGAGATCTGATGTGGGTGGCGCTAAGACATCGAGGGGTTCCAGACGTCCAGATCTTAGCCCAGTACTATATAATATATCTACTTTTGATCTCCCACAGCTCCCAGCTTGTGAAATAGCGATGTATGCCGTTGACAGATGTTCAGTTTCAATATTGAGACTGAACATCTGTCATCGGCATATATCGCTATGCGGTGAGAATAGTAGCTGAATATTTAAGGTACGATACCGTAGCGTGTGTGGTGTGTGGACTGGAAACCAACTATCAAATATCTGGGAATCCATTTAGATCGAAGACTGACCTTTAATGAACACACACTAAACACAATTAAAAAAGTAAATATTGCTATCAGGAAGTCCTTGTTCAGCAAATCTAATCAAATTATTATACATAAAGTAAATTTTCAGTCCTTACTTCTTTATGGATGCCAAGTCTGGAGAAATTTTGCAAATTGGCACGAAGGAAGGAAGTTACAAATATCATAAAACAAATTGCTTAAATTAAATGCTCCACATCTGATCTGCATATCCACGCTAATGTTGAATTGATCTCCGACAGAATCTTTATGCTGACGAATAATGTTCTGCAAAACTGTGTTTTCTCTAAGAATCGCCGTATAAATGCACTAAATGCTTGAGCATATTCAGCGCTGTCGGATGGGCTCCTTTGATGAGCACTGGGCTACCCAAATCCTAAAGTTAAATTTGCAAAGAAGAAAAGTAATAAGGTACATTTTAATACCTATGCTAAACAATATTTCCATTTCATTACAACTTCAAAGCGGATATTCGTTGCATACCTAATTTGCATATCTCTATTTCAGGCAGAAAATTGCCCTTCCTTAACACCGTATCTCCACGAGCTATGATTCATGCTTGGGCATATAACATGTGTTTAAAATGTCTCATGGAGATCGCATTATGTGTCCATGTTTCAAAGATTTACCTAGAAAACCATCGATTAAGCTTCTCCATATTGTAAATGCTGCGCTCGGATTAAAACACGCGCCAAGCCAATGAAAAGTCGCCAAATGAGGTAAAATCGTATAGACCAATTTCGCTTCTTCCAGTCATATCCAAATTTTCGAGAAGATATTACTAAGGCGTCTCCAACCGGTTATAGAAGAAAATAATCTTATCCCTAACCACCAGTTTGGGTTCAGGAGTAAGCATTCGACCATTGACCAGGTGCATAGAATTACTGACATAATCGAGAAAGCACTTGAAGAAAAAAAGATTTGCTCAAGCGTATTTCTTGACGTCCCGCAAGCTTTTGATAAGATGTGGTATGATGGCTTGAAATGCAAACTACGACAAGTTCTCACTGTATGTCTATACGATATTCTGGAATCATATCTCGGGAATAGACTCTTTCGTGTTAGACTTGGAATCGAATACTCCGAGCTCAAAGAAATTAAGCACGGCGTACCGCTTCTCTATTTATTATATACCGAAAGAAGATGCCACTATTTTTGCTACGTTTGCCGATGACACCGCTATCCCAGCAGTAGGTAAAACAATCGAAGAAACGATTACAAAACCGCAAAACTCACTGAATAATGTAAATGAATGGACGAGGGACTGGTGGATCGCCCTCAGTGAATCTAAAAATGTTCACGTGAATTTCACTTACAAGAAAACTAATGACTTGCCAATTTTTCTAAACTCGGCCGACTACATTTTGCAAACGAAGTCAAATATCTGGGAATGACACTCGATGCAAGGCTGAAATGTAATTCGCACGTGAAAATAAAACGTAAAGAACTCGAAATCAAATAAAGAGAAATGTACTGGTTGCTCGGAAAACATTCCCAGCTCAGTACTGAGAACAAACTGCTTTTATACAAGCAAGTGCTAAAGCCGGTGTGGACCTACGGTATACAACTTTGGTGTTGTACCAAAAAAACAAATGCCAATATTTTACAAACTTTTCAAAATAAAGTGCTAAGAGAAATTGTCCAAGCATCGTGGTATAGTAGAAACGACGATATCCACAGGGATCTCGGAATTCCGACAATCGAAACTGAAACTAGAACCTTCGCGAGAAAGCATAGAAACCGACTAATCGGATACAACAATACAATTCTAAAAATTTTGGATGAGAACAATTTATTGCGCCGACTACAAAGCACGAAACCTTTCGATTTGGCGAGATAATGATTAACCGCGTCTAGATTGCGGAACATGCAGCATCTTTCAGTGTTTTTATTTCGTGATAGAAAAATTGCTTGGTAAGTTATTATTTAGTTGCGATATCTAACAAATTTATATCGAATGGTGATGTTTTTTTAGTCAGTAAGAATCTGACACAACTATGAGCACACGATTGATATTCTCATAGTGTCTATGAAAGATTTCTTCAGCTACCATCGAAAAAAAAAATGTTTTCATCTCGTGACATGTATGTTTGAATTTATCGCTTGCAATCTACGTCTGCCATGAAGTTGGGCAGACGTATTGAGCCGTCACTTGTTCGCTTACATTTATTCAAATAAAAATGATTTTTTTCCTTATACGAGTTGGAAAATTATTTTTTTTATTTTTATTTTATATTTTTATTTTATATTTAATTTTATTAGTTTTATAATTTTATTTAGTTTTTAGATCTCTAATGAAGAACTTTGCATGATAAGTAGAAGAGTTAGTATGTTTATTTTGCTAATTTAGATTTTTTTTGGATTTATTGGTATCTATAAACTATTTTTACAATATTTGGTTGTAACCGCACATTTTGAGTTATGATAATCTATAATCTATCTTGTGAAGTGAAAAGAGACTAGAATTGAACAATATTTCGAAAGGAAAAGCTACAGAAAAAAACCTTTCTATGCGATTAAAAAAGAAAAAAAAAAGAAAAGATAAATATAAATAAATAAAAAGTTCATGAACCATTTATGCAGGAATATATAATAAGTCAATAAAATAGATACATTAACAGATAAGTAAGTAAATAAACAAATAAAATAACAAATATGTACACAAAAAATAAATAGTTAATACAACTATGAATATGTATATAAATAAGTGGATAACAAACGAATAAATAAATAAATTAATAAATAAATAAATAAATAAATAAATAAATAAATAAGTAAATAAATAAATAACTAAATAAATTAATTAATAAAGATAAACGAATATATAAGAACATAAATAAATAAATAGCGAACATAATGTACATATATATAAACAGGTAGTTAATAGACAAATAAACAAATAGATAAATATGTAATGTATATTATATTAACTTACAAAATAACTAGGCTCAAGTCAAGAGCATTATCGGACATTTGACCATTCGATATATTATTGTTATTGAGTTTATTAATTCTTGAGTAAATAAGATCGATGTTGACCATAACATGCAGCTCGAGGGTCGAAAACTACCATACAACATGAAGGACTGAAAGACTACCTTAAATACTCGTATAATTGGCCTATTTTCTTCACTCAATATAGATTTTTGGTTAATAAGCGGATACATTATTTTAATTGTTTTGTTAACGTTATCCAGCGTATTTGTAATTTGTTTGTTGACTGTAAGTGTTTTGTCTAAAGATATACCCAATTATTTCATAGTATCACTCCAATTGATTTCAGTATTATTTATGGATAGATGACTGCGAGGTAAAAGACAAGTTTTCCTTTTCCTTGTGAAAAAATGGCTTGCGTCTTCGAAGCATTAATTTTTTATTTTCCACCTATCAAAGTAAGTCGTGATAGTGTTGATAGCCGATTGAAGATTGCGTTCAATTACGAACCCATCCTCATCGGATGAATACACTCCTGTGTCATCTGCATACATTGCAAACTCACAGTTGGGTAGTTGTGGAAAATCGGAAGTATAGATGTTATACAACACTTGCCCTAATACTGAGCCTCGGGCAATATCAATTTCGGAAGAGTAGGAGTTATTTACGCAAACCATTAAAAAAAATGTTTAGACAAGAAACTTTTAACCAGTTTAACGACAAACTCAGGGAAACCAAAAGTTAGGATTTTATATAGTAACCCAGAATGCCAAACGGAATCAAAAGCCTTTTCAACATCCAACCCGCGGATTTATTTGCTGTAGAAGCATTTTTGACATACTTGGCTATTTTGTGAACTTGGTGTACAGTATTGTGATGATTCCTAAATCCAAGCCGTTGTAAAGGCAAGATATTCTTTTCTTTCTTTCGTACTTTATCAATCTTTGTTTTGACAATACTTTCGAAAAGTTTACCAATGTAGGCTTATGGGCTGATAGCTTGTGGAGAGATTCGCAGGATTACCAGGTTTTAAAATGGGGATCACTTTGGCTTTCTTCCAAGCCACAGGAAAATATTGAAACTTTAAAAAAATAAATAAATACATACAATACAAATACTACTAATGCAAGTCCAGCGATTGGCAATTATTTAATGTAAATGTTTTTTTATATTGTCTAGCCCAGAAGCCTTACGCACTTTAAAATGTGTGATAAAATTCTCCAGTTCTTCGCAGGTTACATACGTATTAGCATGAGTTATTTCTGATGGTCGATTTAATCTAGAAATCGCACTTTCAACTATGTTCTGGGTCTCTATGTCGCCCATTTCGCTGGAAGTCATACGATTTCTAGCAAAGGAGGAAGATAAGATATTAGCCTTCTCGGAGTTTGTAGTCGAGGAAATACCTAGATCAGTAAGCGAAGGGATAACAATGTATTTCTTCTTCATAATTTTTTCAATATTCTTAAACAATTTGCTGCATTTTTCCAAGTTTTGAAGCTTGTGATTCCAACTTTTGTTCTGAAATTTGCAAATTTCTTCTTTATAAGATTGTTTAGAATGTTCATCGTTGCCAATTTCTTCTGCAATAGTTTCGTAATTTAATCATGCTAAGCATCTGGGCTGGAAGTTTCACATTAGGTTCGAAATTGCTAGACTTTTTGGGAACAGAAAGATTAATAGCATTCTCAACAGTACATGAAAAATTATTATTAAGATCGACAATATGAAGACTTGTTGTAACCTTAGCAACATCTAGTTCATGCCTACTGAGACTATTTACAATGGCTTGTCGGTATCTTCCCCAGTTTGCATTTTTGAAATCAAAGAAAGCGTCGCTTCTATTTTCAGGGGATAGAAGTATAGAACACAATACTGGCAGATGATCTGAGCTTAAATCATTGATTGTCACTGGTGTGGTGAAAATATGGGGAATATTTGTCAAAAACAAATCAAGAGTCGAAGGGTTAGATCTACTGTTGGAAGTAATATAGGTTGGCGTATTAGGGTATAATATTTGGAATTGGTGACTTAAGTACAGATCTGTTAGAATGTTACCCCACGAATTAGATCGCAGACGACCCCAGCTTCTATGTCGGCAATTTAAGTCGCCACTTACTAAAAATGAGCCAGGAAGATTAATAAATCTCCGAATATCATTTTTAAACCAATATCTACTATTTGGCAAAATAGATCCACTTGGAAAATAAACACAAAAAATCGACAATTTTTTTCCATTCGAAAAAAAAAAATTTCGACTCCAATATTTTCAATTAATTTCGTATTTAGTTTAGGTAACAAAGAATGTTTCAACGACTTTTTAATTACAATTGCAACTCCCCCTCCAATTCTGTCAGTTCTATCCGACCGATAACACTTATATAAACTATTTGAAAACGACACATCAGTTGCTAACCGAGATAATGCCAACATCGATATTATTTTTGCATAAAAATGAAAAAAATTCAACAGATTTATTGCGAATGCCGCTAGCATTCCAACTTACTACTTTTAGACTAGCTGATATTAATTATTTTTATATAAATATTTTAAAGCTAATTGTGCGATTACGTTAAACTGTTTAGATTTATTTTTACACTTAGATAGTTGACTTGACATCTCTATGTTATGATAAGAGATTGAATTTCTCCTGGGGTAAAAAGCTCTCCCTCAGTTGCATCTTCATCAACAGCAGCAGGCTCTATAAATGGATTTAATTGAAGCTCACTCCACTCTTTTAAATAGATTTGCATGTTGTGCGTAGGTGGTTTCTGTAGAGGTTTTACCTTAATTGCAAGAGGTGGAAATTCTTCCATGGAGTAGATTTTTTTTTCCCCCGAGAGCAGGTGAACAATCTTCTAAAGACGCCATTAGGCCCGACCGCACGTGCTTATGGTAGTGTGAGCTTTTAACTCACTAAAAAAACACCTCTCTTCAGAACTGATACTACAACTAAGCCGACGCTTATCCAGCAGTTTTATTTTTGCTTACGAGGCTCGTGATTTTTGGAAAAAGAGGATCGTATGTAATTAAAAAGAAATGTAGAACTTTAGACAGGTTAAATTCCAATGAAAGTTCTTGCGTTTTTCATGACCGGCATATATAATACTATGACGCGTGGTCAAAAGGTTTTAACCTTTGCAGACGACGAATTGAATTGTTCGCGTCAAGTAGTTAAGTGACAATATGGCTACAATGGCGGTGAACACGATCTTTGTGTTTACGCGCAAATGTTGTTATCTCTTCGACGACGCTGGGAATTCCCAGATCTCGATGAATATCTTCGTTACGTACATACCACGGTGCATTGACGATCGTTCTAAGAACTTTATTTTCAAAAGTTTGTATGATGTTTCTATTACTTTTCTTGGTACAACCCCATAGTTGTATACCATACGTCCACATTGGCTTTAGCACTTGCTTATAGATAAGCAGTTTGTTATGTAGGCTCAACTTCGAATGTTTTCCGAGTAGCCAGTATATTTACCGGTATTTGTTTTCTAGCTCGTCGCGTTTCTTTTTTACGTGTGATTTCCATTTAAGCTTAACATCTAGAGTCATTCCTAGATATTTTGCTTCGTTCGCAAACGATATTTGAGCCGAGTTCAGATATACAGGTAATATATCCACTTTTTTGTAGGTAAAGTTGACGTGAGTAGATTTGCTTTCGTTCAGCACAATACGCCAAGAATTCGTCCAAGCGTGGATTTATTAATAGCATGTTGAAGCTTTGCAGATGCTGCTTCAATAGTATCGCCCGTTGGAATATCACGCGTATAGAGTACATATACTCGCAGAAGTGGGCCAAAGACACTTCCTTGTGGGACTCCGGCCGCAATCTCCTTGAAGTCAGAGTAATCATTTCCGTGCTTAACACGAAAGTCTATCAGTGAGGTACGATCGCAAGATTAGAAAGAGTTGCAGTAGCAGTAGTAGTCGCAATTTATACTCCAAGCCTTCGTGCCAAACTTTATCAAAATCTTGTGAGACGTCAAGAAATATACCACAAAAAATCTTTTTCTCTTACAGAGCTTTCTCAATCACATCACGGGTTGTAGACGTTTTGAAAGTCGTTTTTCAAATATTTTTGAGATAACCGGCAATAGGGAAATAGGCCGATATGATTTATTTTCATACAGAGGTTTGCCTGGTTTCGGGACCATTATAATCTCGGCGACTTTGTTTGTCGCTTTTGGCCCAGTTTCCATCGTTTTTCCGAATTGGTGGTGCTTGCATTTGAGGTTTCCGGATGGCTTTAAACGGTTTCCAAAGCGAATAATTTGTCTCACTTTCACCGGAGAGATTTTCAAGGTAGTACGCTATCTTATTGCTTTTAAATTCCCGAATACTATCTCTAAGGCGATTGCATAGTCGGTTAAGGACCGTTTTATGTTGCAGTGCACAACTGATTTCCCATTTCTTTCGTGCTTTTCTTTTCTCCCTCACCAGTTCAATGATTTCTCTGGGATACTTTTCAATGTGGTTGATCTTGTAGCTTCAAGAAGGAGTGTTTCTCCACGCCGCTCTTTGAATTGCTTCCACGAAACGATTAACTTCGTCCTCTAGTTCACAAGGTGTTTTAAGTGATACATTTAAGGCGATATTTGTTTCGCAATCATTTCTAAAACCCTCCCAGTTTGTTCTATTGCTAGTAAGTCTTGGATGTCCTTTCTTCTTGATCAGCGCTTCTCCAAGTAGTAAAATTACCGGCGAGTGGTCAGAAGAGAGATCAAAACATTCTTGGACTGTAATAATCTTATCGAAAATGCCTTTTGTAAAAAAAAAATCGATAAGATCCGGAATTTTTCCTGAGTCGGTTGGCCAATAGGTCGGTTTTTCTGTCGAATAAAAACAACAACCGAATTCATTTGCCACTTCGTAGAGTTTTTCCTTTAGAAAATGTGCATCTTGAACCCCAAAATGTGTGCTTCGCGTTGAAATCTCCACCAATAAGGAAATTTGAACCAAGGGCATTGAAGACACGAAAGTAGTCATCTTTTTCTAGTGAGCATCGCGGCGGACAGTAAGCAGATGCTATATTGTAGCTCAGGTGTTTATTTTTTACCCTTACCGCGCACAACTGAAGTTTTTCCAGCTCTATGCTAGTATCGACTGAGTGTTCGATGTTAGTTTTAATGGATAAGGACGAACCGCCCCGCACTCTATCAGAAGGATTTTTTTTTTTTTTTTTTTTCGGGATAGGAAACACTCGACTAGAGCACTCAGGCACAACTGGTCCATTGTACTGCCAGAGAGCAAACCCTGATTTACCCATTTTCTTGGAATTTCCTTGACTTTCGAAGAAAGCCAAGCAAGCACTTCAGTGATGAGGAGCTTACAGTACCAGCACTCACCACATCCGCACCGAAGATCTGCCACCTGATACGAGCAAAGGGCGGACACTCACAGAGGTAATGTTCCGCGGTGTCGTCGCTTTCTCCACAAGCGTCGCAAATTGTAGTGTCACTTAAGCCTAACACGTTAAGGTGCTTGGCAAAAGCGAAGTGGCCTGTCAAGACGCCGATAAGTTGTCTACAGTCTTTTCTGCTGAGAGACAGCAAGAATGCCGCTGATTTCTTACAGACGTCCGGGAGCATGCGTTTAGTCAACCTGCAACCTGTAGAGTCATGCCACACACACAATTGTGCTCGTGAGAGACCCAATCGTCAATGGAAGCCCTAACCGAGGACGCTGGAAAACCCAACACGGGTTCGGGACCGGAGAAGCCTCCTCTGAGCCTTGTCTAGCAATCTCATCGGAGATCTCGTTCCCCAAGATCCTAGTGTGACCTGGGACCCAGATAAGAGACAGAGAATTCAGCCTTGCGACAGAGTTCAAAGGTATTTTGGTTTCACGAACTATTTTGGAAGTGGTTAAAGGGTTAAGCAAGGCCTTAAGCGCAGCCTGACTGTCACTACAGACACAAATGCTACGTCCCTTCCACCTGTTCTTCACAACATAGTTCATGTCCATTAGGATTGCATAAGTTTCCGCTTGGAAAACAGACGCATATTTGCCTAACGAGAAGTGAAGTCTAATGTTGTCGACTTCCACGAAGACCCCAGCGCCAGACCCTTGACTGGTTTTGGAACCATCCGTGAAAATACGACTACATTCCATTCCCGGCTCAGATTCTGACCGAAGCCAGTCCTGGACACAAGGAAAGTCGGCTCTGAATTTGCGCATCAGCTGGAGTTCTGGTGTCATTGCATCAGACGGCATATCCATAAGACAGGAGTCGTAAGATAAGTGTCGCGCAAGTTCATCAAAGTTCCAGTGTGGAGTATACCAAAAACCGCCCCGCCTAAGACGATGGATGGCTTTGATAGTGCAACCCATGATATAAGTATCAAGGGGAGATAAGTTCAGCAAAGCGTCTAGAGCAGAGCCAGGCGTACTCGGGAAAGCTCCTGAGTAGCCGAGACAAGCCGTTCTTTGGAGTTTCGAGCAAAAAGCAACCACATATTTACGCGAGAGCTCCTTCCACCAAACAACCGACGCATATGCGAGGAATGGTCTTATCATAGCCGTGTAGATCCAGAGAACCTTATTCGGTGATAAGCCCCAAGTCTTGCCAAAAGCACCCTTACACTGCCAGAAGACTGAGAGCGCCTTGGATGTTTTCGACTCGACGTGTTTAGACCAATGAAGTTTCTTATCTAGAATCACTCCCAGATATTTGGCTTCATTGGAAATGCGAATGGTGACGCCTTTTAGTACTGGCTGAGTCAGACCGGTCAAAATCCTCCTTCTCGTAAAAAGAACAACCTCAGTCTTAAGAGGATTCGCCGAAAGCCCACTCCTAGTACACCATTCATCGATCATGTCCAGCGCCGCCTGCGCGTTAGCATAGACCGTCGCCAGGCATGGCCCGACAGAAAGTACGGCGACATCATCCGCATATGCCTGAGCGTAGACGTTAGAACTATTTAGAGTGTTCAACAGAGAGTCGACCACCATGCACCATAACAATGGAGACAGAACGCCACCTTGCGGACAGCCCCTGTTTACCCCTGTCATAACATATTGGCCACAATCCGCATCCACTACTAAAGTTCTATTCATTAGCATTGCTTTAATCCACAACACTAATGTTTTATCTACCCCGTGTTGTCTGGCAGATTCGCACATGCAGTCAAAAGTCGCATTGTCAAAAGCACCCTCAATGTCGATGAAGATACCCATCGCGTATTCTCTCCTATCAAGCGCGCATTCAATTCTGGCCACAAGATTTTGAAGTGCGGTCTCACAGGATATCCCACGCTGGTAAACATGCTGCATCTCCGATAGTGGATGCAGTTTCAAAGCAACTTTGCGCACGTGAAATTCTACCAGTCTCTCCATACTTTTCGGTAAGAAGGATGTCAAACTTATGGGTCTGAAACTCTTGGGGAGCGAATAGTCTTCCTTACCAATTTTCGGTATGAAAGCTACTCTGACTGTCCGCCAAGGTGTAGGAATATATGCCATCGCCAAGCCAGCGGTGAAAATTCTTTTCAGAGTTGGCAATAGCTGATCTATACCCTGTTGCAGCATAGCCGGATATATTCCATCGGTGCCAGGCGATTTGAAACCATCAAAAGATGCCACAGCATATTTGATGGCCTCATCTGTTACCACGGCTGATGCAATATACCAGCTGCGCCGAGTTTTCTGACTTAGATCAAGCTCAGCCTGGGTAAGCGGGCCAAGCTGTGACCTAGTGATTATCCGATTGCCAGGAAAGTGAGTCTCCAGCAGAAGACTAAAAGTTTCCGCTTTTGTCTCAGTAAACCTGCCATCAGACCGTCTGAGTGACTCCGGTTTGGTCGGCTTACCTCTTTTGAGGACTTTAACCAACCTACTGGTTTCACCGAGTGTCTCGATCTTTTCACAAAAATCTCTATAAGAAGCACTTTTCGACAAACGAATTAACTTTTTATAGTCTTTTTGCTTCGATCTAAAGAGATCCCAGTCACCTTCTAAATTTGTCTTAAGAGACCTATTCAGAAGTTTTCTGGATTCTTTCCTAAGCCGCTGCAGTTCCGGGCTCCACCAGGGAACCGGCGTTCTGCAGGAGTTTTTTGTCATTGGACACGCCAGTTCAAAACAGTTGGTAAGGGACACTGGTCAGGTTTTGAACAGCATCCTCAACCTTTCGTTTCGTTCTGAGTTTAGTTGGAGTTTTGACAGATCTGTCTAGCTCTTTCCTAAACCGCACCCAGTTGGTTTTCCTCGGATTCCTCCTCTCCTGCAAAGTTAAAGCTTCGCATTCGATTTGGAAAACGATGTATCTATGATCTGATAAGGACACTTCCGGCAGTACCCTCCAGTTAGTAATCGACTTGAAGTATCTATTAGATAAAGTCAAGTCAATTACCTCCTGCCTCCTTGCCGTAACAAAAGTTGGCTGGGAGCCAACATTGTTAATTGTCATACCAGATGATAGTATAAAGTCTAGGAGATGGTTTCCTCGTATGTTGCATTTGCTGCTGCCCCAGACCGTATTCTGAGCATTAGCATCGCAGCATATGATTAGTCCCGTCTCCCGAGTGTCACAATACTTTATGAGTTCGGCAACCGCCTTCGGTGGTGGAGGCATTACCGAATCATAAGGGAAATAAGCCGACGCAACGACGAAAGTTTTCCAACTTCCGTTTGTTTCGTAGCTTACAGCTGCAGCAACCAAGTCCTGACCACAAAATTGTCCAAGCTTGCTTACTGAGAGGAAATTCGGCACAATTAGACAAGCTCTCGGTCTTTCAGATCGCTCGTCACATAGCACCGTTACTCCACGAACACCACTAAATCCACATATGCGCTTGTTCCGCACATATGGTTCCTGGATAGATGTTATGTGGGGTTTTGTACGCACCACGGAAAGTCTACTACTTAAGAGAGCGGTAGCAGCCTTGGAGTGATGCAGGTTAATCTGCGAAAATATCATAGATATAGTCGGTGGTTTTCGCCCATTACTTGCACTCATTTGGAAATTAAGCGGAAATGAATCCTTCCAAGATGCAGGTAAGGACGCATATCATACCTAGACTTCAGGACCTCCACAGAGCCAAGATCTAAACCCACAACAAGCGAAGAGCCTTCCACATTTTCCCGATTCTTGCACTTGCCGTGAGAGTAGACGAACCATTCGCTCGTGTCGAGGCCAGGATTCTTGGTACGGAGACGCGTCAGCACATCCGCCGTTTTCCTGAGTTTCCCCGGGATAAAGCAAATGACGCGCGTTCTCTTGATGGGCATGAGAACCACAAAAGAAGTGGTCCCCAAGGGTGGTATTTTCGGCACCGCATTGCTTAGCCATTCAAGGGTTTGCTGCGAGGAGCACTTCACCACGCATCAGATGCGCACACGCTTCCACCGATGAAAGTAGGCGAAACTTGCTTCGTCCGCTTTGACCTGTTCGAGCCAACCGGAGGGGAGCCGGCGTTGGGTCCGAGGGATAGACCGACTCCAGTTGGAGTACTTTCTGTCGACCTAGGCCTCTTTTTCGCCGCCATTGAGGGATGACTACTACCAGCGCTTGCGCCTTCAGCTGACTCTGCAGCCTCTTTGCACCGCGCCATCGCCGCCTTCCTTCTTCTCCTCTTCAACTGACTCTTAGTCAGGAGCTTTTCGGAGTGCGCCGTTTCAGGAGCTCGTTCACCTTTTTCGGTATCCCGAGTCAAACCGTCTTCAACACAACTTCGACCAGCTGCCCGACTATTAAAACAGAGATTAGACGTTCCAGCCGAAGCCTTTCCGCCACTTTCTCCGTCATTCCAGCCCAGTCTACCAAACGAGTCGGAGACAGAGCCGCAGGATTCTTCAGAAGCAAGCATCGCTACTACTTCTGGGTCAACGCCAGAGGCGGGGGGTTTGAGTATGCTGGTTGGGACCTCCAGAATCCTTGTCCCGGCCGGGGTCGAAAAGACCACGGGTGGATTGTCGCTTGCGCGAGTACCACCTGGAGTATATACCGTGAATGTTTCTTACATCATACTTTTAACAGGTTTTGCGTCACAGTCAAGACGTCTTCAGCCTTTGGTTCGATGTCTCACCTGGGGTCCTTTCGGATCCTTAGGGTCATTGACTCTTAAGCCGTTCCGCCACCTCAAGGCAGCTGAAGAATGGGAACGGCTATCAGAAGGATGATATGGGTGATAACCAGCGTAGCCTCTTAGCTTTATTTGCGATGCCTTGTTAGATGGGTTTCGGAGATCAAACATATGTCGATGTTTTCTCTCGTTAGGAATATTTCTAATTCGTTAAATTTTTGTAAGAGTCCTTTTGCATTCCATGTTACTATTTTAAGCATTTATTTACTTAGATTTAGATAGCCATACTGTTGTGACCACAACAGCAATTACGTTTTTTATTATAAACACAACACCGGACAACATACTTATGTTCGATGTTGTTGTCAAAATTTATTTTATAATTTCTCAGCCAGTCAACACAAATATTCTTCATACTGTCTGTATATATTGATTCATAATGTGTAACAAAAAACTTTAGCACCTAATTTTGTACATTTAACATCATTTTCGTATTTAAGGCAGGTAATTTTAATAAACAGTGAGTTCACGTTGAACCCGCAGCAAAGTCAGTGTTTTATTATAGACTTCCCCCCACCAGCGGTAAGGGGTCTTTATTGACCTAACTTGCTGGTCAAATCACATATAATAGCTTTCGACGTTAGTAAGACGTTCGAGAATCCGTTTATTCATTTCGCATTGTTCCTCGAACTTAGCGTAGATGCAGCTCAAAATTTCTTTCAACGGATCAGCGGGGGGCCCGTCGTTCCGCTTGGTTGCTTTGACTGCAGCCTGAGAATACCTCAGATAACTGGGGTTCGCTGGCTTTTCCGATGTTATTTTTCGTTCAGCCTTTTTAGTGGACAACTTTGATGTGCTTTTAATCGGCTTAGACGGCTGATTGACTGGTTCAAGAGTCTGCACTAGTGATTCGAGCGTCCTTTCTGTCAGCTTAGGAGTCTGTGCAACTAGCTTACGAGCCTGCTAAGTCTGCTTAGCAACACGTTCTACCGACTTAGGAGCCCAATCGACTGATTTCGTTCCCCGTACAAACGGCGTTGTAGATTTTCTCGGTCGCATCTGTAATTCCTTTGCGACCTCGCAACCGCGATAATTTGCTGGGTGCCTTCCTTTGCAATTAACGCAAATAGCTTTCTGATTTTTGCTCAGACTGTAATTTTCCGAAGAGTGTTTTCCAGCGCACTTAACGCAGCGCGGCTTTTTCCGACAGAATGTGTATGATTAAACTCTTGCCATTGCTTGCATTGAGGGATTGTCTTCGTGTTGACACGTTGTGGTTCGATTTGAACGACCATACTCATGATTGTACGAATATTATATATCTTTTCCTGGCTTTCGGTTTTATCGAATGATAGCACAAAAAACGCAAGTTTACGTGTCACTATAGCTTCTTCTTCACGCTCGAATCGTTTTCTCTCTTTTTTTGAAAGGTTCACGGTGTCGAGAATGTTATAACCTCTATCGCGTAAATCGCCTATAACGTCTTCTTTAGCGCATGATGGATGAAGTCCTCTAGCTACGACCCTCAAGGGTCTCTCAGACTTGTCTTCGTTAGTATTCCATTGAATTTGTTCGTTGTTAAGCTTTTGAGATACAGCCCGGTAGCCCTCAGCATCATTAACCTTGATTTTCCATGCATCGTTTCACAAGGAAGTTACTTTACTTTCAGTAGCAATCGTTGTTTTTAAAATATTCCTCAAAAAATTATAGCCTGCAACGCCTGTAATATTTATTGGTGGAGTGGCGCATTTGCTTTCAATTTGCTTTTCTGCTTTTGGCTGCGCTTTCCGATTAGGTTCGTGTTGCGGAACAACCTCTGGCGATGAACCGGCCTTACGTTTTTTAGATGATCTACGTTTAAGTGTCCAGTCCGTTTCGCGCGCGAGTTCTTCTTCGTCCGTACTGTAGGGATTGCTACCCGGAGAAGGCTCACTATGAATAACCGTCTGCGTTTTTGAAGACTCGTTTTGAAGCAAAGATACTTTATTCTCTGATTCAAGATTCTCAATTTGGTTTTGATTTCTCGACACAACAGCTCCATTTCATCGAGCCTCTTTCGGAGCACGGCGTTTTCCTTTTCCAGAGTACTATGTTCCATATCTTGCGTTTTTCGAGTTAACACGTCCGGATACGCGAGCCTTTTATTATGCGCTTTAGGAGAAGTCTTTCGAGGCGGAGATCTTTGTAGCCTTCAGCTTTTCCTAAATGGGTTGATTAAATTCTGATGCAATGAATAGCTCTCCCAAGAATTCGTAGAGCGTGCCTTTTACGAGAGTGGATTTTCCAGTTGGACTGGGCTGCCACCTGGGGTATCAATACCGCTAGTTTTGTTCATTGCATAGTTTTCTGTTTTCCGTAAGAAAGACGGCGGGTTGGCATTTTAGTCGCCTTTTACGACAGGCATGCCTACCGTGGGTATATTCTGTCCCCTAACCCACGGAGTAGATGAACGAATATCAAGCTTTCTTCACAGTTGATCGTGGAGAGCTTTCTCTGTAAAGCTTTTCTTTTATCTCCAAGAATTTTTTTCTTCTTAGACAAGAGCTATCAGTTGACTTGTGTTTACCCTTGCAGTTGGCGCATTGCACAATATTATCTGGTGCGATGCATTCAGCTGTTTTATGATTACCTGCACATTTGGAGCAGAAGGTTTTAATACTGCAGTTCTTTTCACCATGCCCGAACATTTGACAATTTCCGGATTGAGTGATTTTATTAGGTTGTCGCCGTTGGAAATCCCACTAAATTTGGGTCTTGAAGAGTGTTCTAATGTTTTTTCTAAGTTCACGCATACAGATTGATCCATTTTCAAGATAAACAATGTAAAATGTGTCAATTGGTGCGTTTTGGTGAATCGTCGCTTCTCAGTGAAGTAAGATATAATACGGAGTACAACAACACAAACTGACTTGGAACCACTTTAGCTTGTTTTTCAGTCGAAACTGAGTTGGGATGTTTACTTCGCGCTACTAAAGAGCTTTTTCTCTGAGATGAGCTTTTTCATTCAAGTTGGAAGATTCAGTAGAATTTCACAAATTTAAGCACAACTTTTTTATACTTTTTAATTCAGTTTCAATTCAATCACCAATCTTTAAACAAATAAAAAAAGTTTTAAACCACATTGACTTGGAATCGTTTTGTGGAGAAGCTTTCACTTTGCTTTGCATAATTCTCACCAAAACGCACCAAATATAGTAATCATACCGCTTGGAAATCATTTTGATGTCCATGCACTTAAGGCCAAGCGATTTAGGCTCTCAGTAAAGACTCTAGTGGCATTTCATCTAAGCCAAAAAAGAACAACCTTGAATGACTTAGAATTGGGAAGGTCATGGGAGAAGAATTGGCAATTTGCAGATTTAAGTGCACTTAGGGTTTTATGGTATGATTCTAAGTCATCATAAATCATTTTTACATTTACATTTTTAACAACTCGTATTGAACTCATTAGTTTATGTATAAAATCAGAAGTTTTTTGAAGCAGTTTAATAGGTGGAACTTTTTCTTCGAATTCACCAATGTCTCATTTTCACACACTTCATCGGTAATGTTTGAGTCAGAAAAACACTACAGCGGGCTCCAGTAATTACTTCTGGAACCCATTTTGAAATTTTCCGAAGACAGGTAGTCTTCGTTATCCGGGGATCCATCCCGTTTTGGAATTGCGGGGGTTAACTACAACTACGAATACAAATACTAGTTTAAGCACCGAACGAATACATGTCATGCGCGGATGAGTTCAGTTTGCAGACTGCATTTTTTTTTTTTTTTTTTAATGCTTCAATTTTTTTGTTTTTAAGTAATTATGGAGTGATATGTTTAGTCTTTTTTTAATAAAGATACATTTTCTTAACAAAAAAATGTTTCATTTTTATGTGAGGTAACGGCTGAATTTGTTTGTATACCTTACTCATACAATTCAATGGGTTAATCGTTACACTAAATATACGATACTTTTTCGGTGGCTCCTCTTTCACGGAAATGACTCCCCAAAAACTTCAAATGGAAAATCGAAAAACGACAGCACTTAGCATGTTGTTGTGTATTGAAGTATTTATAATTTTACTTAGTTACTTGTTATATATTTACTCCTTTTTTTACTTGTGTATTATGTACTTTTGTATTAATTATCCATTTGTTTATTTATTTACTTGGATGGTAAACGACTAACAAAGGCCTCGTAGGGGCGGATAATTTGTTGACGACCTTTGGCTATCGGACACGGATAACGATCGGATTCTGGAACGTTAAGACCCTCCTGGACTCACTCAAGGAAGGGCCTTATAACGCCAGATTCCTCCAATTGGAGCGCGAATTCGCACGGTATAAAATCGACATCTTAGGGCTGAGCGAGATAAGATGGTACGATGCTGGGGAATACATCTCCCCAACAAAAAGCACTGTCATGCTCTACTCTGGTAAACCAGCTGGAAGTGCACGGAGTTCTGGCGTAGGACTCATGCTAAGTCCAGCAGCACGTAGTAGCCTCATATCCTGGAAACCCCATAGTGACCGGATATTGACGGCTAGGTTCCAGAGTAGAGTTAGAAAAATTACCATCATACAGTGTTATGCTCCGACTCTAGACGCGACTGAGGATGAAAAGGATAATTTTTATAGCCACTTAGGTGCCGCCTACAACCAAACGCCTAATGGGGACATCGTAATGGTAATGGGAGATCTCAATGCCAAGGTGGGTAGCGACAACACCATGCTTAAGCACGTGATGGGAGTTCACGGCGTGGGAGACCGTAATGACAATGGTGAGCGGTTTGTGGACTTCTGCAATACCAACCGCCTAGTCATCGGAGGTACGCTGTTTAAGCATAACACCTGCCATAAGATCAGTTGGGTCTCTACTGATAGGCAACGAACATCCAACCAGATCGACCACATTGCGATCAGTCGCCGCTTTAGAAATTGTCTCCTGGACGTCCGAAACAGACGTGGAGCTGACGTCGGACAAGAACGAGATCACCATCTTATGGTAGCTCATTTACGCCTTCGTACTGCATCCGTCAACAGCAACCGCTCAAACCTGCTTAACATCACCAGGTTTAATATCGACAGGCTCAAGGTTCCCCAAGTGCGCCAACAGTTCAGGGACCATCTTGCCTTAGAAGCAGAAGCAATCACCAGCATAGAGAACATGGATGGCCACCGGAGTGCTGTGAAAAATGCTTTTGCGACTGGGGCACGCACTTATGTTGGTAAAAAGCAGAAACACCACCGCACATGGCTTTCTACAGACACCTGGAGACGGATCGATGAGCGTACAGCAATCAAGGCTCGGATTGCAGCGGCCTCAGCAGTAGAGAGAACCGAGCTTGAAGCCCAATACCGTGCGAAGAAGAAAGAAGTGCAGCGTAGTGTGAGACGTGACAAACGTCAACATGTCAACTCACTGGCCTCAAGGGCTGAAGAAGCAGCGAGTAGGTGCGACAGTAGGACTGTTTACAACATCACTAAGGAGCTCATTGGTGGTCGAAACTCCAAACAACATCCAGTGAAGAGTCTAGACGGTAACCTTCTGATTTCGGATGAGGATCAGCTCACTAGATGGAGAGAACATTTTGCTACAGTGCTAAATCACTTAGACGACGGCGGTATGAATTCGAATGAGCAGTTCGAAAACCAAATTCCCGAATTCGCATCGTACCTCCCAGTAAAGCTGAAATAATGACAGCAATCAAGTCCCTCAAGAAAAACAAAGCGGTGGGTATTGATGGCATCCCTGCGAACTATTTCAAGCGGCGCCAAATACATCGGCAGATTTGCTGCATCCGCTAATACGGAGAACTTGGGATAGTGAACAATTTCCACAGGAGTGGAAAAGGGGGATGATCATTAAGCTTCCAAAGAAGGGTAACTTGATGGAGTGCGGTAACTGGAGAGGTATATGTGTTCTTCCAGCTGTAGCCAAAATAATAGCTAAAATAATTCTAGAACGAATTAAAGATCATTTAGATTCAACTCTCGATGTCGAACAGGCAGGCTTTCGCGCTGGATCCTCCTGCATCGACCACATAAACACCTTACGGATCATAATCGAACAATGCGTTGAGTATAGGTCTCCGCTACATTTAATGTTTATCGACTTCGAGAAGGCTTTCGACAGCTTGAATCGAGATGCTATCTGGTTGGCCTTGCGCAGGAGAGGCATTCCAGAAAAACTTATAGCTATTATCAAGGCTACATATGAGGGCGGCAAGTGTCACGCCGTGCACAATGGTAAGGTGTCGGAGGACTTTGAAGTCCAAAGTGGAGTACGTCAAGGGTGCATACTGTCTCCACTATTGTTCTTGGTGGTTATCAGCGATGTACTCCATGCAGCATTGACGGAAGCTAATTATGGAATTCGTTGGGCTATGACATCTTACCTTAAACACCTAGATTACGCTGACGATGTTTGTCTACTTTCACATCGGATAATGGATCTTCATTTGATGGCCCAAAATCTAGAAGCTGAGGCAAACAAAGTGGGGCTAAAAATAAACACAGCCAAAACAAAAGCCCTGAGTACTTCCAATACCCGCGCTCAACTTAACATTGCCGGAAAGCAAGTCGAAAAAGTTGATAACTTTCTATATTTAGGAAGTGTAGTCTCGGCTAATCGTGGTGGCACCGAACTGGATGTGTGCAGCAGAATCAGGAAGGCTAAAGCTGCGTTCGGAATGCTGTCCAAAATCTGGAGAAGCAATGTTATTAGCTTAAGAACCAAGCTACGACTGTTCCGCTCCAACGTAGAATCAGTGCTGCTTTATGGGTGCAGTACCTGGAAGGTGGACACCATTAACACACGCAAGCTGCAAGTCTTCGTAAACAAATGCTTAAGAATCATCTTGATGATTTTTTGGCCGAACCGCATCTCCAACGAACAACTTTATCTGAGAACGGGCCAAGAACCTATAAGCATTACTATACGAAGAAGAAAGTGGCAATAGATTGGACACACCCTACGGCGCGAAGACAACTCCATTGCGAAATACGCTATGCAGTGGAATCCGCTCACCCAGGCAGGCAGAATAGCGGGACGCCCTAGGCAAACGTGGCGCAGAACACTTGAGGAGGAATCGAGCTCTTTAGGAATGAGTTGGAGGCAGCTCAAACGCGTTGCAGAGCTCCGAACAAGATGGCGCGCAGGCGTGGTTGACGCTCTATGCCTCCCGAGGGGTTAAAGGGTATAAGTAAGTAAAGTAACTTATTTATTTACTAGCTGGCCAGTGCTCGCCTTGCTTCGCCCGCATTTTAGTTGTTGAAATATAATTGCCAATTGAGTACAATACAAATAATGTGTAAACGCAATTATAACTTCCCCCGTGGGAATCGCCACCAGAGCACATACAAACCTGATCACAACATATCATACAATTTATTTCAAATCTATTAAAGCATTCTAAAATGTGGACAAATCCAACGATCATCAACATCTCATCTAACAAAATGGAAATCGCACACTGAAGATCAAAACATAATCATGGGATAGCGCGCCCATATACTCACACACACATACTATTGCAACGATAGCCACTGCTGCATGACTGCTGGCCGTGGTCTTCACTGAAGGAAAATTGTGGGCGATGATTTGATTAATTGTTTTTAGCATTGCTCAGCTTCGGAACAACGCAGAAGGATGTTTTATACCTTAAATGAATCAGCGGCGAATTTAATAAATTCACTTATTTATTATTTTTTTAATCCGGAGAGCCAGTACTGAGCTACGGCTGTGGAGTCAATATTTACAGATGGAAAATTCGATCTCAACCCCATTTATGCCACTTAGACCTCGAATTTCAGAAAATCCCTTCTTATCTCGTATCTAGGCAAAATAAGGAACAACTGTGCAAAATTTCAAGTACCTACGTCTAGTAGTTTTAGAGAAACGGTGTTCACAAGGAAAATCGACTTTGCTTTTATAGTATTTAAGATTTACTCATCTATTTATTTCTTTATTTATTTTACTTATTTATTTATCCATTTTATATTTAGGTATTAATTATTTATCTCTTATTTGTTTACGTATTTATTTGTTTATTCCTTTATTTATTTGTTTATTTATTTATTGTATTTATTTTTATTTATTTTTTTTTTAATTGAAGGTTTTTCTCGTAATTTCCTCCAGAGTTGACTCAGTATCCGTACACCGTTTCTTCAAATACAAATAAATAATAGTTCAGTAGAAAGATATAAAAATAATATCGATTCTCTGTATGTATAATAATGTGTGGCAAGTTGGCCCATTGTAAATTAAATTACGAAAATAAGTGTATATCTATCTATAATATTTTTCGATAATATTATCGGTTACATTTTTAATTTCAAATGAAGCATTTTCTGACAAAAATCTGATGTGACCTGACTCTTTATTTAGTTTTCCTGATTTTATAAATTCTAAAGATTACAAATCGTAAACTTTGATCTCCGAATAAAAATTAAATACTTTTTTTTTGTTGACCAGTGTAATTAGAGTTTTCATTCTAAAACTATCGACTGTGGTAAACCTAATGCCGACGCTTCACCTTATTGAATACTTTTTTTTTTCATTTCACACTTATAATCGCAAAGTTAGATGGAAACAAATATTGTTGCACAGATGGAAATCACTTAAACTTGGCGGTTTTATCGAAGTACTAGTGAGTGCTATGGAAACAAGATTAGGGATTCCTTTCAAACGCGAGGGGGGGATATATGTAACAAGGTCGTTGCCTGTAATCACTTTGTTTGAATATCTTTGGTGTTTTTTGATCTTTGTTTGAATATCAACCAGGCAGACGGCAAAGCCATGGTAAATTTTAATTGTGTACTATATTAGAAAATATTACAGAAATAAATAAAATCTTTTAAATCTAAAATCTAAATCTAATATCTTTGGCGAAACGCCATTGTTTAAGGGCGTGTTAGATACTTATATTTACGATAATTAGGAAATTTGTAGCAGCAGACAGAAAATGAGTGTACTGTATATATGTAGAGCTGGTTTTATTCCACTGCTTGTTCCACACCTCGTTGTGTAAAGGGTATTGTCATGTCACTAAAAAATTAAGAGGGACCTAATATATTTTAGCGTAAAAGGAAAAATCGCAGAGCTTCAACAAGAAATCAATAAAAAATGGAATTCAAACCCCGATCACCGCGATAAGAATGGTGAACACAGCACCCTAGGTTCAGTCCCTGCCTCTGGATAAAATGTTCTCTTTTTTTATCAATTCTCCAAAAATAATCATTCTTTACATTGCAAAAATAAGCCGCTTGAAAAATTGAACTGCATATGTGTACATATGGATCTACATCGCAGAGCTCCTCTGCACCTCTAAGCTAGAGGAATGCTAGTGAATGCGTTGCTGCTTTATTCCTTGTCGACCTCGTGAGCCGTTGCTCAAATTTTAAATCTAAAATTTAAATCGATATCTACTCATCCATATCCCATTGTAATCCTTAGGAATTTGATAGCAACTCTTTCAACTAATTTTGGTTCTGTCGGCGTATTCAAATCGATTACATAACCCACTTACACCAATTGGATCTTCTCCAAATTACCATCCCAATTATAACAAACGTGTCATAATCATACGGTATGCTGTTCCCCACAAACTTATTCAATTTCCCAACTATATCATGCCGAGTATAAACCTTTGTTAATAGATCTCCATTTTCTGATTAGCTATCATCAACATCCACACGGAAGCATTTTCGCACCTTCACCCCGCAATTAGTGTTGGTGATAATCGTGTGTTACATATCCAAGGTAGCGAAAAGTGAAATTAATCTTCTCCCAGTCAAAAATTAGCCTTTAACACTAGTGGCACGCTACGAGAGAAAACTACCACCATATGAAGTTAACAAACTCGTAAAATGTTCTGAATTTATAATTTCATCCCGATAATGACTTAATATGGGTTGACAAAATTTAAATATGAAAATATCTTCAAAGTTTTATGGTCTACGACTACGAGTAGGTATCTGTACCTGTGTGTAAATATGAATACAACCCCAATGAAAATTTTCATTTTTGTGGTTTTTGCGAGGCACGTTGCAATTTTATTGTTTACACCTGAGAGGTAAATAAACAATAAATTGATAAAATTTCAGAGATTGATGCGAAATTTATCACGAATTTAATTTTCGGGCAAAGTTAGTGCAAATACGGATGATGGGACAACATTTGCATGTACTTACGTATACAAATGACTGAATTACCCACCTTTTTGAAGGAATAATCCTGTTAAAGGGTCGAGAAGACTTATCGATATTTATACAACTATGCTTACAGTACATCATTAACCGATATAATATCTTCAATTTACCTTCAAGATGCTGCAAGTACCAATTAAAGTGATTAAAATTTCAATTTGTCAAATGAATTTATCGGTGAAATATGAATTTTAATTTCATTTCACAATACTGGCAATTGAAGTGGTTTGAAGAGAGTACGTATACCCTGTTTCAGCAAGGATTGGAGTTTCCAGACATTTTAGGGGGAAGGACACAATGAGATTCGAGTGAATGGTAAATTACTTTTGAATGGTTTCTGAGCTATTGTGTGCCAGTCGGTATTCGGTGTGGGCTGTGAGAACTTTGTCATGGTATTGTGGTTACAGGAAACGCAATTCCTTGGTTATATTCGATTATTTACAAATTGTATCGTAGATATTACCCAACGAGATGAATTTAATTGATACTCGGCAGTTAATCGTCTCTTGATTATGATTGTCAAATCAGTAGTACATATTTTGTAATGGGAATCAATTATTTGTGGGCATTGGTAAAAGTTAATTGAAACAGGGGTACTTAGAATCGCAAAATAAGGATCTACGAAACAAGATTGGAGACAGAGACTCGTTATGAACTGGGGTGAGTTTAATTTCCACAGTTACATGTACCGGATTTTGTCATCTAGATCAAATGCGTGCAACAGCAATATATAGAGAAAGTTGCGGTTAATTATAGCTCTGTGAACTGCTCTATTTTAGCTTTTTTTCTGAGCGTGTTGATTTTTTTTTACTCGGGCAACCCTACCACGGATACACGTTGACACATTGTCTTAACCAAATTTCTGTGAAAGACGCCATATCTGTTATGTTTGCAAATAAAGATTAAAATAAAAATGTTGCAAGCCAAAGTGGAAATGCGATACTCACATGGTAAAAGTGAGAACATTTTTTGGAAGTAATTTTCTATGGGTTATTGAAGAATTTTAGGCACGCATTGCCTTGCATCAATGTGCCGATAATTGCTACCGAAATACACCGCCACTGCAAAATTACTTTGTGGACAAGAAATACAATGATTCACTTCACATACGCGGAGCTGAGGATTTTGGACAGGAAATTAAGCTTGAAACCTAATATTCAGGAAAGAGTCATGAAAGCCATAGTAGTAATTTTGTCTTACAAAAAAGTTATAGAGAATATACGAAGTTTGCTACGTCGCTAAACTTACTGACTCTATATCTCAGTCATTAGAGCGATACTCTCGTATGGGGTGATTGTCTGGTGGACGGCCTTAAAAATACCATTAACCGCGATAATCTTAGTAAAGTCCAACGATCAGCTTATTTTTGCATAAGTGGAGCACTGCGTGCAACTCCCTCTGCAGTAGGTACTGGATTTTCTGTTTCATCTGTTATCCTTCGATATCTTTAGGTGCCAAATGGCAGCTAGTGTAGTGTTCGCCTTCAAGTAACGTCATAGTAGTCAGGAAAAAAAGTTGGTCACGCATCTATTCTGAATAAATTAAAAATCTCTCCCAAAAACCGGACTACGCCACTCCCAGCCTTAATTTTGACAAAAACTTCTATTTCAGCATTCTTTTAAGGTAATTCTGGGAGGAGGAAGTACTCCTTGAAGAAGAAGAGTCGATTCATTCTTTCACCACATGGAGCTGGTGGAGGTGTCTCTCCTTTCGTCTTCCAAATTATTGCAGCGTATTCCAGGCGGAAATAATAGCTTTAAGGAAGTCTTACCTTGACTGAATAAAAACGTGATATTTATTAAAGATATCCACATTCAGATAACCAGGTAGCAATTTAATCCTTGTAGTCGATCTCTATAAATTTATTAGTAGCATAAGATTACCGATCGTTTCTCGCAGAGATGGCGGAGCAGTTCAATATTTACCTTTGTTGGGTGCCAGGGTATAAGGACATTCTGCGGAATTATAAGGCTAATGAACTTGCCAGAATAGGAACAATTCTACCCATCCCTCCAAATAAAGACACTCTAGGTATACCGATCGTTACTTGCAAACCCAAATTTAAGATGGATGCTATCGAAAGAAGAAATTTTAGGTGGACAAGTGGAACATCATTATCAAATCATAAAACAAACAAGCTGGATCTAAAATGCTGTAAGAATTTGATTTCTCTCATCAGATTGCATATTGACGCTACAATAGATGTCATATCTGGGCACTGTCTAAAAGGCTACATGATTGCTTACAAATGATTGATTACAAGGCGTATTTTGAAATGATTTTGCAGATGCTGCATGGACGAAGAAGATTAAGAAAGAATTCATTACTATATTTGTACATGCCCAGCTCTTTCCTACAGAAGGAAGGTTCACTTACGAGCTTTCTACTACAGCAAATACAACAGTCTGATAAGGATAGATATTAGAAGTCTCTTACGCTTCAACCGAAGTTCAAAATGGTTCTAACGAGAAAGTAGCGATTACATGATACATGTGGTATCACAAACATCACAAATAAGTTTCCAAGCAACCTGCATCCGGGAACTCATACGATCCAAAAGTGGGCCTCAGTAGAAACTATCACATTTGAATATTTTAGACCGCCAAACTATCTTTAGAGGGTGGGCTGTGATTGTAAAAGACAGATGAGCCCGACTGGCTTATGCAGACACATTTCTGCGACTGTTTACATTTTAAAACCTAACCAGAAACTTTTTCTTTGTGTACAACGTTTCTAAATCACAGCGCATCTAATTTTACTTTAGGTAATCGTCAAATATCACCCTTCAGAAACTTGAACATGATTGTCGTTGTCGACTCCATTAGATGATTAATGAAAGATGCTTTCATGTTCACGGTGTTATTTCATCCCTTTGTTTTTTCCGTTCAGGGTTGTCTCTACCCTCTATCTAAGTGGGTGGGGATTTTTTTTTTACATTTTCCCTATGTATTTTTACTTTTATTTACCTACTTCATTTCACTTTTTCGTAGTCAATTGGCTGAACTTTTTTCTCTTTACATGTGAGTTACATTTGACGACTGTGAGTGATGAAAACAAAGTAAAAGCACGCACCTAATTCCGGTCTAACGCATTTAAGCCTTGGGGAAATTAGTAAATGACCAATCTGTGCTCCCCAATGTGTACGAGTATATGGCGGAATTTACTTGATTTCGCCGCAAAGCTACCGATAAAATGGGAATTAATGCGATAATTAATGGAATACTTCTATTATACATGTTTGTTTGGAAATATTTACCATGTAAAAGATTAGGCCCAATGGACCAACGGTGGACAAGCAAATGCTATTAATCTGATGTGATGGTGAGCTGCTATTCGCGCTATGTTACTGGGTCTGTTGTAAATTTAATTTTGAAGCATGTATCTCTTTGCGTTTCATTGATGTATGAAATACCTGATTATAGGGGTATCTGTATTGAATTCTAATTAAAACAAAATATTTATCATTCTGATTTTGAAACTATTAAGAGATTTCCAAATGAATTCATTGAAGATTTGGTCAAATATTTCCGTAAGATAAAACTTTCTATTTATGTTAATATCCGACAACTTGTACAATGGATTCTGTTTAATCTCCACGTCTTGATTGGCATTACTGGATGTTGATGGGCTTTACTTAGATGAATTGCAGCTCAGATTGAGGTATTTAAATACGGGCAAACCTAAGAAACTCATAGAAGAACTCACTGATAAGGGTGTACGGGTGTTAAAATATATGATATCAATGGCGTGTTGGATAAATGTCGTATCGTAACCTTCAGTTTTATTTATTTCTCTGGAGACGAAAATGAATTTTGATTGGTATGATAAAGTAAGTCTTTCTATTTTTGTTACAATCGTCAATGTCTGAACAACAACAACAACAACAACAACTGAAACGTCAACGTCAACGAATGAAGTTGCCAAAATAATCCAATTTTAGCTCGTAAAAATCTCCAAATTCCGCAAATTGTTTTTTTTTTTTAGTTGTTTTGTTCTGTTCACTTGCCTTTTTCGGGCTTTTAGAGAACATTTTTTACCACCCACCGTCCCATTTGTGCCATATGCTTTACCGCCCATTATGTCCGACCAACCATCTCCACGGGAAGTAAGATCATCTATCAAATCTACCACCAAAATTCACCTGCAGCTAGTGTGACAACAAAATGTGTATTTTTGAAGAATATTAAGATCCGACTGAATAATCGGCTTGATGAACACAATACACAGCTGAAACCGCTCATTACGGAGCTGCCTAATAACCTAGCAGATAAGCTGGACACCACCGTAAGTGATTTCAATCGTCGTTTCGAAGACAGCAACAGGACTTTGTCTGCACTGACAGTTCGTGTTGAAGTACTTAAGCAAACTTCCGAAGCCACCATCTGTTCTCAACTAGAGACTGAAATATTTACACTTCGTAGAGATCTCGATCAAGTTCAACGAGAAAAATTATCAACTGATCTTGTTCTCCATGGCGTCCCCAAAAACTCCGATGAAGATCTACGCAATATGTTCGAAAAACGTTGTTTCTCTATTGACTGCGCACCAATACCTGTCCAAGAGATATGTACACTTATCCACAAAAGTCTGCGTACAACGACGAAACTTTGAAAAACAGAGGCCAAATAGTAAATATACGTAATACAGGGTGTCCGCCGGGAACGTATACTACTTTGTTTTGCCGCCATTTTGGTAAACATTAGTCTTGACAGTTCATATTTGGCAGTCGTGAAGTAGACACGTGGCAAATTTATTTTGGAAAGATATTCGATAAACCAACGTGTTTTAATCGTTAAAACATTTTATCAAAATCAATCATCGATTACTGTGACGATGAGAAAGTTACGTGAAATTTTTGGTAGAAACAACGTGCCAACAAAACGCACTATTTATAGTGTAGTGAATGATTTCGAAGAAAGATGGTCTGTAGGTGATAGGCCCAAGCATGGGCCACAACGTACTGCAAGATCGGCTGAAAACATTACTGCTGTTCAAGGAAGTGTTCAAAACAATCCATCAACCTCAATTCGACGCCGTGCTCAGGAGCTTGGTCTTCAAAGAACAACTGTGGCCACAATTTTGCGCAAGGATTTGCATTTGTTTCCATTTAAGATTCAGTTGACACAAGAGCTTCTTCAAGAAGACCATTTACGCCGCCGTACATATGCCAATACGATGTTACAGCTAGCCCATGACAACCCCGATTTTCATGAAAAAATCATAATGAGTGACGAGGCACATTTTCATTTGAATGGATATGTGAATAAACAGAATAGTCGGTTCTGGGCAATGGAAAACCCTCAAATTATTCATCAGTCACCTTTGCATCCATTAAAAGTAACAGTCTAGTGTGCAATTTGGTCAGGAGGAATCATTGGACCTTACTTCTTTGAAAATGAAAACGGCGTAACGGTAACTGTGAATGGGGAGCGATATCGTGATATGATTGAAAACCTTTTAACACCACAACTGCATGCTTTGGGCTTGATTAACATGTGGTATCAACAAGACGGTGCCACATCGCATACAGCCAGGATTACAATGGAATTACTGCGAGACCTCTTTCCACAACAAGTTATTTCAAAAAATGGTGATGTTGATTGGCCTCCACGGTCGCCTGATTTGACTGCTCCTGACTTCTTTTTGTGGGAATATCTGAAAAGCAAGGTTTATGCAAACAAACCAGAAACGCTTGAGCAACTCAAACAAAATATTCGTGATGAAATTAATGAAATACCGCCTGAAATGTGTGAGAAAGGACTCGCATTTGTGAGACTAGCAGAGGCGGACATTTACCTGATATTGTATTCCATACATAATTGCCGACATTAAATAAAACATTTATCAATATAAGATCCATTCTCTTTCATTTAATCAAAAATTATAAACAAACAAAGTAGTATACCTTCCCGGCGGACACCCGGTATATCTTTCAAATTGGAATATTTCAGTAAAATAACATTAAACCCTCATTTTGAATAATATTTACATAATTTTTTTTTATTTTCTTAAGAAAAAATTAACGAAAACAAAAATAGTCTTAAGTCAAGTCATTCCCACGGAAATGGTTGGTCGGACATATTCCACAAAAGTTTGCGTAGAGCTACAGATTTTCCTTGCCTGAATTCCGTAACGGTACATTTTTTTTTGTAGGTCATGAATAAGTTGCGTGGTTGTTTGCTTGTAGTGTTTGTAGAGAGAATAGTTTTCTTTGAGATTCGGTCAAAATTAATTCAGAAAATGGGAAAATAGAACTAAGTGTGTCTGAAAGGCAGTTGATTCTGAATTTGTACATACAACAGCAAAAGCCGTACTCTCAAATATCCGAAATAACTCCAAGAACCCGGTCAACGATCCAGAGAACAATAAGTCGCTTTACGGATGAAGGTGAAATTGAATCAAAGCTAAGATCTGGGAGACCACCGAAGCTAACTCTGAGGGATCAGCTAGCGATCAAGCGGATTGTGGAGCAGGAGCCCTTCATTAGCGCTCAAAGGATAAGTTCGAATCTCGAAATATACAATAACGCCACAGTGCATCCAAAAACAGTAAGAAGGGTCATCGTTTATATGGGATATAAGTTGTGCACACCCAGAAAAAACTCATTTGTGAACAAAATTAACAGAGAGAAAAGTCTCACGTTCGCAAAGGAATACGTCAATAAATCTCCAGACTTCTGGCGCAATGTTATGTTTTCGGACTAGTCAAAATGTAACTTTTTTGGTTCGGATGGCCGCTTGAGAGTCTGGCGACGTCAGAGTAATGCACTAAATCCCAAGTAAAGCGTCAAGACAGTAAAACATGGAGGTACAAAAAGTATTTTTCTTTTGTTATAATTTTGTGTCTACCCGGAGTCAACACAGTGGCTTTTGATTCGAACGCGTGAGATACGGAATAAACTGCAACTTTAAGAAGCCTTATAAACGCTTTCAGTACCGTCAACTGGGGTAACTTTGACCGGTGGTGTAACTATGACCGAAAATTAGTAAAACCCTTAAATGGATACTATAGCCATCTTTTGAAAGATATACCTACTTATTATTAATACATATTTTCAACCTCTATTTGTTACGAGATGGCAGAAAAAAAGTTAGAGAGATTAAATTTCATTTGAGTGCCGTTCACTTTAAATTTGTAACAGCTACCACTTGCCCGCGTTTTTGAGTGCTCTAAACTTTATAGTTTCTGCGAATGTTAGTGAACTAATCTCAACAACATTTTTAGACAGGTAAGTCATTTAATTAACTTTCTTTAAAATAAATATACTTCTTAGTCGGTATTCCTAAATTTGCAGTGTTTAAAGGCAAAAAGAAATAAAAGTGCTATGATTTTACGTAAGAAGGCTAACTTTGACCGATACCTTCCTAACATTGACCGGGCGGTCAAAGTTAAGCTTAAGACATTAATCATCCCAGTCCTGGTGTATGGCGCAGAGGCATATGCTTTGACAAAACCGGACGAGGATGCCCTTGGTTATTTCGAGAGAAAAGTTCTTCGAGCGATCTTTGGTCCCGTCTGCATACGGCGAGTGGAGGAGAAGGTGCAATGCCGAACTATACGGCCTGTACAAGGACATCGACTTAGCCAGAAGAGTTCACATACAGCGACTAAGATGGCTGGCTCATTTAGAGCGGATGGAGACCAACCTTCCCGCTAAGAAAGTCTTTGAATCCACCCCGGACGGACGGAGCAGTAGAGGACGACCTCGCGGTAGGTTTTTTTTTTTTTTTTTTTATGGTTGCGCCAAAGGGTGTGTAATCTTCTAAAGATACCAGTAGCCCGAGCTACTGGCATGCACGATTCGCAAACCTGAATAATCGATGCCAGGAATACGCCTACGTACTAAACCACTCTCCCCGCGGGACTACCGTTAGGTATTACTTCGCGGGGCTGGTTAGCTATTTATGCTCTTCATTCGCTGTCTTCCGCTCCTTGTTCCAAAAGTGTTGCCGTTTGGACTTGGTTGCTCTTTCTGACTCTTTCCAGCCGCCTAAGTTCCTGCACGATTATCGCTGCAACTTGTTTCACCGCGTCCCATATTGCATTCGATGCTATCATATGGTGCACAATGTTTTTGGGGGTTGGTATTTCTCCAATTTTTTCCTCCAGTTCTCTGTGCTCTATATGAAAACGTGGGCACTGAAAAAATACGTGCTGAGCGTCTTCTGAGGCCTCTCCGCAATTTGGACAGTTGGGAGATTCATCGAGCCCAAACCTGTTGAGATACGCTCGAAAGCAGCCATGTCCGGTTAGGAACTGGCTAAGATAGAAATCTACCTCTCCGTGTTTCCGGTCCATCCATTTTTGGATATCCGGTATAAGTCGATGGGTCCATCTTCCCTTTGAGGACTGGTTCCATCGCTCCTGCCATGCTCTAATGCTTCGCTGTCTTTCTTCCAGCTTGATATTATTGACTGACGCTTGAGGTTCCTGAATTTTGGCGTCGTAGGTCCTTTGTAGCTCGAAAGCCAAGATATCCGCTGGTAGCATTCCCGCGATGACACATACTGCCTCGTCTGACACCGTACGGAAGGCACAGCATACTCTCAGCGCACATAGTCTGTTGACAGAGTTTATCCTTCTTGCGTAGGTCTTTTTCGCCATAGCTTTGGCCCATATGGGTGCCGCATACATAAGGATGGACTGCACCACCCTGGATAGAATAAGTCTCCTTTGTTACCTAGGTCCTCCAATATTTATCATTATTCTTGATAAGGCACCGCTCACCCGAGCCGCTTTGTCACACGTTCTTTCAAGGTGCTCCTTGTAAGTGAGCCTCGCGTCGAGCATCACACCTAGGTATTTGATAACCGATTTTGATGTCGTATTATGATCTCATACTCTGGTGGTGATTTTCTCTCTTTTCTTGCGGCTGCTTACCAATACTGCCTCTGTTTTATGTTCGGCGAGCTCTAACCCGACTGCTGCCATCCACCGTTTGACTTTTCGGATACATTCATTTGCAATATCCTCTATTTCCTCTAGATGTTTTGCAACCACGACAATTGCAATATCATCGGCGAAGCCTATGATTTTTCCCTCATTTGGGATTCCAAGCCTTAGAGCCCGATCATACATAATGTTCCAAAGGATAGGGCCTAATACCGATCCTTGTGGAACTCCGCCAGATATGTGGTACTGCTTTACTCCATCGTCGGTATCGAAGAGCAGAAACCGTTTCTCGAAGTACCTCAGTATTATTTTAATTAAGAACCATGGCACCATCATTGACCTAAGCGATTGCACTATGAGTCCCCAATTCGCAGAATTGAACGCGTTTTTGACGTCCAATGTTATTACGGCACCGTATTTCTTTGCACCGCCTCTCCATCTCCTGCCCTGAATGGCTTCTTCCAAGGTTGTAGTTACCCTTCTTATTGCGTCTACTGTAGAACGAGCTTTCCTAAAACCGTACTGTTGGTTGGAGAGTCCCCCGGCTTCACCAATTGCTACTTCTAGTCGGTTGCATATGATTCGCTCCAGTATTTTACCCATTGTGTCTAACAGGCATATGGGACGGTATGACGAGGGCTCGTCTGGTGGTTTTTTCCCTTTAGACAGCAGCACTAGACGTTGCTTTTTCCATTGGTCTGGAAAAACTCCCTCTGTTAGACACTTGTTGTAGAGTTCCACAAATGGTTGCGTATTTGTTTTAATGGCTAATTTAAGGGCCTTGTTCCGTATGCCATCCAATCCAGGTGACTTGGTATCCTCGAATCGTCTGCATACATCCAGGAGTTCCCTTTGCGTGACAGTTGGGATGTCCTGTACTTCCGGAGGTGGCTCTATACGCTCTGCTGGTATTTGAGGTGGAAACAACCCCGATACAATTTTCTGCATAAGGAGAGGGCATGAGGGGGAGGGTGCCCTAGTGCCTTTGAGTTTTGCCATTACTGTTCTATAGGCGGTGCCCCAAGGATTTACATCTGCTTGCTCGCAGAGTTCCTTAAAGCTATTGCTCTTACTTCTGCGGATATCTAGTTTTAGCTCTCTTCGCCTATTTTTGAATTGCACCCGTAGGTCCTGATGTGTGGACAAACCTCTGGATCGCTGGAATAGTCTTCTGGCTCTATGGCACTTGCTGCGTAGCTCTGCTATCTCTTGGTTCCACCAGTATACTGGTGGCCGGCGATTTGTTGACGTTTTCCGGGCCATGGATGCGTCGCAAGCCCTAGTTACTTGTTTGGTAACCTCAGCGGCCATAGCGTTTGCTGTTCCTGGGCTTATTGTTGACTCTGCAAAAATCAGGGCAAAAGTGTCTTTGTCCATGGTGCTTATTTTCCACCCCATTCGCTGTGCCTTCTTTGGGCGTTCCTGGGTTGGTCGCCTAGGTTGTACTTCAAACAGGATGGCAAGGTGGTCGCTGTGAGTATATTGATTACTGACTCTCCAGTTGGCGCCTCTCGATAAGGAACTAGTTGCAAAGGTGATATCAACTATGGAGCCTACACCATTTCTACTAAAGGTGTGCTCACTTCCTGTATTAAGCAATATTAGGTCTAGTGACGATACGGCTTCTAGGAGAGCTTCTCCCCTTCTATTGGTCCGTGCGCTGCCCCAATCCGTGGCCCATGCATTGAAGTCTCCAGCTATAATCGTTGGGCTACGACCTCTAGCACCATCCACGAGCCTATCAAGCATACTTTGGAACTCCTCAATGGTGTTGTTTGGAGATGCATAACAGCTATAGATATGCACTCCTTTGACCTTTGCTCGCACGAAGCCTGTTCCGGGTGTCATCATTTTTTCTTCAAAGCCGCAATCTCCGCAGGCCCAAATAGCAGCTCTTTTTGAGTCATCCGCAGCCCAAACTGTATCATCGAGATTTTTGTACTGCTCACATAATACGGCAACATCTATCTTTAACTCGCGAACAGTTTGTGTCAAGATGTCCTGTGCCGCTTCGCAGTGGTTTAAGTTTAGTTGCAGCACTTTCATATTCTTCTTGCGACTTTTGCAGCTTCTTGGTATACCGGGCATACTATGCTTCCTGCCGCGTGTTTGATGTTGCTACTTCCCTTTTCTTCGCAAAGGACGCACCTTGCATCATTGCTGCAGTTCTTGGATACATGGCCTTTCTGTCCACACCGAACGCAATCCTCACTGCTATCCAACGTGTTTTTACACGCCTTTGCTAGGTGCCCGAAGTTAAGACACCTAAAACATCGCAGCGGTATTATTGTCTCCCGTATTCGGCATACCGTCCATCCGATTTTTATTTTTCCAACCTCCAGAACTTTTTTGGCAGTATTTATCGGGAGGCTAATGACGGCAGTTTGCGTCCCTGCATAGGCTCTCCTCATAGATTTGATGGATGAGATCTCTATGCCTTGTGCTTCCTCGAACTGCTCGGACAGAGCTTGGCAGATTTCTTCCTTTGTGGTGACGCCATCTAGGTCTTTGCACTCAATGAGCACCTCTTGCGTTAGGGATCTCACTTCCGCTATTTCACCGAGAACTTTTCCCACTTTACTTTGGTGTTCTGATGTTCTTCCATCAGCTGCTTTCTTGAGCTCAAGCAGTAGCTCTCCCTTGGCTGTCCTTCTTATGCGGGTTACATCACACCCTAATCCATTCAACTCGGGGTTGGTCTTCACCTTTCGGAGTATGTCGCAATAGGAAATTTCTCCGATCTATTTAATCACCAGTGCGTCAGGCTTAGCATATATCTTGCCTCGACTTTTTTCTACTCTTGTCCAAACGACTTTATTAGTGGTTTCTGCACTTGGTTCTTCGATCCGGGGTTTCACTGTCTGTCCATGGTTTTTCCCTGTGGCCTGTTTTTTTTCTCTTTTTGGCCCTTATGCACGATTTGTTTCACCTCCATTTCCGTTTTTTTCGCAACAATTTCGGCGTATGACAGTGTGGAGGGTTCTTCGGTATTTGGAGATCTCGTCCTTTTTCGCTTCGGGTCTGGCAGTTGTTCCAATGAAGAAGGGAAAGCCAATACACTCATTTCTGGAGAGTGAATGGTTTGAGTGGCTTTAGACACTCTACTGCATACCACTTTATCTATTTCGCAATCGACTGCGCAGCTGTAATTTTTGCGAATTACACTAGCCAGTTTCCTAATCTCATGATGTACATTGTTTTTTCCCTTAATGAATTCCATGAGTGCCGAGATGTGCTTTCCCAGGGAATGCATGGCTTCACGTTTTTCTTTCTCTTCGCTGGTTTCTTTGGCCTTTACTTCCGTGTTGGTTTCGGACTTCAGACTACCAGTTAATATTTCACTGGGGAGAGATTTCGACAGCATTTGCGAGGTTGTCTGTTCATTTATTGGTTCAGACGGCATCTCCGCGTTTGCGTTCTCTTCTTGCGTCGGTCCATCCGTTATTTTTAACGGCGGTGATCGCATCAGTACCGAGCTTCTCCTGAACGGATTTTCCTCTGTACTTTCGTCTCCTGAGTTTTGTACTTTTTTTTGTTCTTTTTTTTCTGTTTTATTTGTATTTGTTTTTGATTGATTCATATTTGGATCCCACGAGTATGGGGGAAAGAAAGGTCCACCACATCAGAGACCCCTGTAATGTGGTAAGGCTATATTACAACCAGAGGGCACCAGTTATCTGGAGGGCTCCGTTAGCGATGCTGTATGGGTTTTACGTCCCCAGCACCATTCAGGCCTCGGTACGGGTCGCATAACGCCTTGCCTTAGGGACCTACCTCGCGGTAGGTGACGCAAACAAGTGGAGGGGGACCTCAACCAACTTGGCGTGTGCAACTGGAGGCAGCTGGCTCGTAACAGTGCTGGCTGGAGAGGTTTGTTGGTTGAGGCCCAGGTCCACCCCGGACTGTAGCGCCATCTAAGTAAGTAAGTAAGTCTTAAGCAGATTACAATCAAATGATGATGAAGAAGAAAATAACAATGTTGTCGAAACAGTTTCGTCTGCAGTCCTATCCGTTCTAAAAACAATGCGCCATGGAGATCATGAAGATGTTCGCCCTCGTAAAAAACGAACGAAAATAATAGCAGAACATGAAAAAAGGGTCCAAATTAAAGCTGATGAAGTTGAAAGTTTACATTCAGATCAACACTTTGAAAATATTGAGTACTTAGATGATCCTGAGACAGAAATTTTGGAAGAGAATGATCCTGAGAAAGGAAGTTTGGGAGAGGACGAAAGACAAAATACTGATGAAGATCTCTCAGTGGATGAAATATTTTCCATTCTATGTTCTCAAAGGAATATTTAATTCCTTTTATCTTTTAAGACTTTCATGACTTACAATTCTATGTTCTCTCGAGTACCTTTAAAAGGACTTACTATGTTTAATCCTAATACTTACAAAATTAACTTTGTTCCTTAATTACCCCTTATTTAGTTTTAACTATTTATTGCTATTAAATACAAATAAAATACTTAAAAAAACATGATTAAAATACTTTATTTCGTTTAAAACAATGCACGCGGTCAAAGTTTAGCTCAGGCCAGGGAAACATTGACCACCCAGTTTTTAACCAAAAACAGCCCCTAACTATATATATATTTAAATATTTTCATATCAATAATATAGCATTTAATACAGCCCCTAATATGAAGAAAATAAGTTCAGGCAAATATAATTTGTTAAGTTTTTACATTCATTTTAAATTTGAAATCGGTCAATGTTTGCCCAGTTGCCGGTACTGCAAATAAAAAAACAGATTGCATACTAAACAAAAGTATGAACTAAAAATTGATATGCTACGCATAAGTCAAACATTAGGTATACTAAACACTTACAACATCAAGAAGTTAGTATCGTTCGTATAATTTATATTTTAGATCTAATTTACTTCAGTCGTAATCAAATTTGTCGGGGTTACTATTTTCTTCCATCGCCATACGCGTAAGAGGCTCACTAGAACCGTAGTTCGTTCGGTGGAAATTTACGCGGAAGATCTCGGTATTTCTGTAGTTGTAGCATCTTACGTTTAAACCCAACTTCATTTGAAAGATCCGGCGAGTCAATAAAATCATTTACCAGTTGGTGTAAAAATACTGCATCACATACTTCCCTACGTTTCTCCAAAGAATTAAGATTTAAGAGAAGAAGGCGGTCGCAATATGATGGAAGACGTGTATGGTCATTCCAAATCGGACAAACTTACGCTGTACCGATTCAATACGGTTAATGTATACTGCATACATTGGAGACCAAATGTTAGACGCATACTCTAACTGCGGACGAACAAAGGTATTATAAAGCGTGGATGTTATAAGAAGACATTTGAATTCTTTACTCCAACGTTTTATAAAGCCAAGCATTGAATTTGCTTTACTGACAATCTGTTCAATGTGAAAATCGAAGTCGATATTTTGAGAAAAATGCACTCCTAAATCACATATTGATGTGACTTTGTTAAGTACAGATTCATTGAGATTCTAATCATAACTTATTAAATTTCGTTTTCTTGAAAAAATCATCGACTGGCATTTAGATAGGTTCAAAAATAAATTGTTATTACAGCACCATTCAGCGAACGTATCTAAATCATTCTGCATAGCAACACAATCAGACTGACTGCGTAGAAGTCTAAAGACTTTTATGTCGTCAGCATAGATTAAGATTCGAGAACTCTTAAGTATTGCCACCATGTTGTTGATCGCAATGATAAGTAATAGAGGACCTAAGTGACTTCCTTGGGGTACACCGGATGTAGCGAGGATTGGTTCGGATGTTATTTCCCGAAATAAAACTTGATAAGCTCGTTCTTCAAGATAAGAATGTATCCATCGAACGAAATGATTTGGAAAGCACAAAGACGTTATTTTAAACAGAATTAAGCTGTGAGAAGGTTGTCAAATGCCTTGCTAAAATCTAATATAAATACAGTCGACATGACCATCCTCTTCGATAGATTTGTTTATAAAAGATGTAAATTCCAACAGGTTGGAAACAGTGAATCTTCTATTCATAAACCCATGCTGCTTGGTTGATAGAAATGGTTTGCAAACAAAATAAAAACCCTTACAAACTATAGCCTCGAACAGTTTTGGCAGACATGATAGCTTGGTAATGGGTCTATAATTACATATTTCACCTCGATTTCCGTTTTTGTGTATTGGAATGATAAAAGAGTTTTTCCAAATTTTAGGTAAAATGTTCTGCTTTAATGATGCCCGAAGGCTAAGGGTGATGCCACGCTATTGCAACAATATTTTAGCACAATCGGAGGAATTCCGTCAGGGCCACAGGTACTAAGTAAAGCTAAATGCTCTCTCACGTCTTCATCAATTATTGAAATCTGGCCCATTGAGGTCTTAGAGAAACCTTCAAGGTGGGCATAATTACTTTGGGTAGGTAAATAGGTATCGGAACAGAGAGATAGACCAAAGAATGAAAAGAACATATTGCAAATTACAAGAGGGCTACTGCTTGATTCGTTTAAGTAAGACATATTAGCAGTATACCCATCCGTTTTTTTTTTACTGTTTACAAATTTCCAAAAGACTTTCGGATCATAAAGAAGTAAGCCACGCATTTTCTTAATGTAACTGTCATACAGATTTTTCGATAAGTTTTGAAAGTCTCTATAGAGGATAGCGAACTGGTTATAATCGCTTGTTCTGTTTGACATTAAATAATTCTTCCACGCTTTATTCCTTTTATTTCGCAGACTCCGTAATTGGTTATTGTACCAAGGAGCAGTTGTAGACAAATTCTTACGTGTGTTTCTTAGAGGTACGGACGAGATAAAACATTCAAATATACGTATATAAAAATGTTCAGTCATTTGTTCAATATTAGTTCATTTAGTAAATTCTTAATCAAATTCAAGAGTAAGATTTTCAAAATTATCGTCAACGTCATGAGAAAGAATAACGTGAAGTGGAGGATGATACAAGTCAATAGTACTCATCGTGGTGGAACTAGGTTCCACAATACAAGCGCTTGAATTTGTATAGAAAACCCAGCAGAATGGAGAAATATTAGTAGTTCGTGTACAGAAAAATTAGTTCCTTCTATGCAAAACAATTTGAAGGAGGTAATTAAGATGAAAGGATATCCGAAAAAATATTAAGCATAAAATTAAAAGAAATAATTACTTTTTATTCAACTGAACTAACGTTTTTTCACGGTCCCACCTCTCGCGAGCGTCTGACAAACAGCCGAGAGTATTGTTGTCACGAAAAAGCTTCTCAAATCGCCGTTCGGATTCGGCACTAAACTGTAGGTCCCTTCCATTCGTGTGAAAAATATAACACACACAACATGAGTGGTTGCGAGAAGCTAGGCCCTGGCACTCAAAGAGCTGTTGCGCCAAATATTTTTTTTTTTTTTAACGTTTTCCATTTTATTTCAGAGCTATACGCAAACTTTTGTGGAATGAATTCAATGACTTTTTTAAATTCGGATTTTAATCGTCTGTATAACATCTACATCTATCCTACTCTTCTGTGCTCTTTCCGAGTAGATAGAAAACAGCATTTGTCCAGCCCGTCCCTAATAAAGGCGAATCTTCCTCCCCGTCCAATTAACGACCCATTGCACTTACGTCCCTTCTTTCCAAGGTTATGGAAACGCTGATAAATCGTCAGCTTATGAAATATCTTGATTCTTGAAAGCTCCTCATATGACCGGCAGTATAGTTTTCGTAGCAACAGGTCCACTGGTAATTTGATGGCATATCTCACCGAGAAGTGGAACCAATATCTCCATCACATATTCGAAGTCGCCAAAAATGCCGCAAAATGTATAGGATTCCTTAAGCGTTGCAAAAAATATTTTACCCCGTCTGATCTGGGCTTTATCTATAAGGCATTCATCCGCCCAAATCTGGTCTGGTGCACCCTAGACCGTTCTGTACATTCTAAATAGGTTACAGAATCGCGCGTTAAAACTTATAGGTGATAGAGACATTATAAACTCCATAGTCTCACTCGAACATCGTAGAAATGTCTCGTGTTTTCCCTATTTTATCGCTTTTTTATAAAAAATACTCCAGCGAAATAGCCAGTTGCATTCCTCCCCTCCAAAACTTCACCGCAATACGCGTCATGCTTCGAATGCACATCAGTTCACCCTAAAGCCCAACGTCGGACGTACTGTCAAGTACAGGGATTCGTTTATAAGCCTAACAAGACCTTTGTGGAACGATCTACCAGGCTCTGTCATTCCTAATCATTACAACATACAAACATTTAAAGCCAACGCAAACCGGCATCTCGTCCGTTCTTCTCCCCCTTTTTCCCATCCGCCCGTGACCTGAGCATCAGTGGTATTAATAATCCCTTCGGCGCGCGCAAATAAAAAATAAAAAAAAAAAAAATCAAACGATATGACAAAAAATAAATTTTCGATCCTTTTGCTATTCTCTTGGTGGGGTGAGAATGAAATTTAAAGGAAAATGAAGTGAATAAACAAGCATGAAAAAAGCTTATCTGATTGTACTTTAAGCAAAAGCTTTTTGTCGGTTGGTATAGGAAATGAGCTCACATTTTTGTATGGGCAACATCTGTATGGTTATTATCTGTGGTCGAACGTTGATGCATATCGGAGACCTGGGGTCGAATCGCGTCCTTCTTGAACGGATAACTCCGTAATTTGTATGAATGTTGTTGCTAGGTCTACAACAACAAAATACAAATTACGTTACCAGTCATCCATTGACGGAGGACGCGATTCGACCCCTGGTTTCAGAAGCATGTTAGAGATGAAGTGTACGGCTTGAGCGGCTACAGAACTTTTCGGGCTGATAGGCCCTGTAGGACTGGTGGCGGAGTTGCCATATATGCATGTATATTCGGGATGATATAAACTGTAAACCTGTAATCAGTTTTCCTTCCACTAGTCCTATAAGTACTATTTTGTTGAAGTGGTAAGTGGACGAAGTAAGTGTTTTTTACGCGCTGTCTATCGCGCAAACAGAAGCATTGATGTTGATACTTTCTATTCAGTGATTGAAAGTGTTTCATCAACATTTGCCGAAATTATCATTATCCTTAATTGCAATCTCTTAAGAAGTGAAGTTTCAGTAACATTTGTTGATAATTTATAAACATTAAGTTTGTATCCTTCCAATACTGAAGTTCCAATACATTTAACTGATACATCTACTATACTACCAGAGTTGTTTTTAGTTAATGACAATATTGAAACACTACTATATGATCAATTATCCGCTCCTACTTTCTCGAAACATGACTTAGTGTTCGTGATCTTTAATAAAACTAAGTATTGTCAGGCACAAACCTACTCATATACATAGAAACTTTAAAAATATTAATTATGATTTTTTGGAAGAAGGTGTTTTGAGCAGCACTTATATTATAAATGGTGAGCCAATAGCTAGTGTGGAAGTTTTTATTAAATTAAACACACATATATTGCGAAATCAATGCAGAACTTCATAGATTAATGAAGTCGGCCCGTGAAGTCGGTTATGAATGGAACACAATATCGTTCATGTGACCACCATGGCTTCTGTTGCAAGCCACTACCTGAAGGTCAAAATTATCGATGACTTTTTGAAGAGTAAGTGGGTCAATGGCCACAATTTTAATTTCTATGTTATGTTTGAGATCCTAAATTGTCGGTGGGTTATTGGCATAGGCCTTACTCTTCAAATAACCCCACAGGCGTTTGGCCCGATACCGAACCAGTTTCTTCAAAACGCTTCAGCATTGCACGAATTCCGGACTCACTCTGGCGATTATGTTGACCGCCTTACGTAATGAAGTGAATTTAACAATAAGACTAGTATTTAAATCGGTTCAGCAATAGCTTGCCTACAAAAATACTATGAATTAATTTGCGTGAAGTAGGGGTTGGCCGGAAGAATAAAGAGGATTTGGATAACTTAGATCCCGATCAACTAAACAATGAATTTGCAAAATCTCACTTCACACCGACTACTTCGCATATGTTTCCTAATACGATTATAGTGAGGTAACTATAAATACATTGCATAGTTTTGAATTCAGCTTTGTCGAGCAAGCCGACGTTGTTAAAGCTGCGAGAATATTGAATGTTAAGTCCAAAGCTGTTGGTTTTGATGAAATTCATCCTAGTTTTCTGAAATTTTTTTTGCCTCACTTGCTTCCAGCTCTTACACATGTTTTCAATACCATCATTTTAACGTCATCATTTCCATCTTTATGGAAATGATCAAAAATTACTCCCATTCTAAAAAAGCTGGGGTCGCGTGTTGCTGCTCCTGGATATAGACGTATCCCCATTTTGCCTTTTTTGTCCACAGTCATGGAGAAATTGATTCACTTTCAAGTGTCTGCATTTTTGCAAAATAACAAATTGCTGTATAGAAACCAATTTGCATTCAGACCGAAACATAGCTGTATCTCTGCTATTTTAAAAGTTACCGATGATATTCGCATTTCAATTTATAAAGATGAGATTACGTTTTAACGTTACTTGATTTTTCCAAGGCTTCTGACGTGGTCAACCACACACGAAAACTAGAAAGGATATATCGCTTCTCTCCGGCAGCTGCAAAACTTATAGCTTCTTACCATGGAGGAAGGAAACAAGCCGTAGTATTAAAAAAAAAAGTATCTACATTTTTAAATGTGTCAACAGGAATACCGCGAAGGTCAATCTTAGGTCCATTGTTGTTTTCCATCTTCATTAATGACCTTCCGCAGTCAGTTAAAAATAGTGCTATACACATGTACGCTGATGATGTACAAATGTATTTAAGCTGTAAGCTGGGCCTAATTGAAGATGGAGCTCATCAGCTAAATGAGGACCTCAAGCAAGTTTCACTTTGGGCAGAGAGAAACTCTTTAAAGTTGAATGCACTTAAGTCAAAATTTCCCAAAGATATATCTTGGAACTTCTGAAATTGAGTAGGTACATTGACAAAGCGAACAATTTAGGCATATGGTTTAACCGAACTCTCCGTTGGGAAGATCATATTCAGTCAATTATTGGTAAAATGTATGGTTGTTTAAGGAACTTATCACTATCTCAATATTTAACGCCGCAAGATACAAGATTAATGCTAGTGAAGACATTAATTCTCCCACTTATTACTTATGGGTTCGAAATTTTTTGTAGTCCAAGTGGCGGAATGAAAAGAAAACTTATAGTTGTCTTTAATAACATTATTCGTTATGTTTTTCTACTCAGGAGATACGACCATGTTTCCCTTTTTCGCAACAAAATTCTCGGCTGTACTTTGGAAGCGTACTTGGATTACTAAGTCATATTTTCTTTGCATTAAATCATTATCAGTAAACAACCACTATATTTACATGAAAAGATATATTTATGTCGGTCATTTCGCTCACACTCTATTTTGCAACCTGATTTTTCATGTCTTACTACCGAGCGTCAGTTTTTCACTCATGCTATCCGCCTTTGGAATACATTACCCATCAGCATAAGAAGGCTGCACAATAATGATCGATTTGATGAGTATCTATTTCTTTATCTGGCTAATAGGTGGAATTTTGAAATTAGCTTGAAATTTATTTATTGTTGTACCTATGCATTTGTTTAGCTGTTGTTATTTCATACATAAGTATTTAAATATATACAATAATAACTAGCTTTATTAAGGAATTATGTCATTACTTCGCTCTTTTATTTGAATTTCATTTATAATAATGTTTTTTTTTAATTACACTTCCGCTATTATAAAAATTGTTACAGTCTAATGTAAGAGATACAAAGTTTATAATAACTGAAAAAATGGAACCTTTGTTTCAGCGTATGAAGTATAAACTTTGCTTATTATCCATACCTTATCAAAGATTACTAAACTAGAAGCCATAGAGACCAGCGGATTAAATGGCTTAAAGTATAAGCTGAACATTGTACTTATATTAGTTACTGTATAATTCTACTCCATACATATTATTCCTAGTCAGAAGGAACAGAATCTAAGTCTACAGGACAAATAAAATACTGCTCTGAAAAGAGGTTAGAAAAGTACTTTGTACAGCAAAGAAGCGTTTCTAAAACACTGTTAATGAAAATAGGTACCATCAGGGCAGCATAAGCTTTCCGTTAAAAAGTCTGCTGATTGATATTCATCTAAGCAGCCGTATTCTTAATCTTAGGGTCAATATGATCACAAAACAAGAGTTTAACATTTACTTTGTTATTAGCAGGCGCTCATTAGAGATGTCAATTTATCAATTCGAGTATTTATCACTACACTTTTAAGTCATTTCAACAAGCATCTCAAAGCCGTGAGTGACGCACGTCAGCACAACTATGGTCCACTCACAAGAGAACTAAAATATTAAGCATTTTGGGGCCTTTTTTACTCGTAAGCCACTTCTGTGATGTATTGTGCCTATTGTTAGATAACCACTTTCCATATTAAAATTTTCAGTTTATGGGATGTTTTGTATATTATTCCTAGTGTACTAAAAATCTCTAAAATCATGTTGCTAAAACAGACTTAAAATCCAGCTATGAATAGATGTTTTAATCATCGTAAGGTTCTTTTTACACATATCCGGCGTCAGATTTATGACTTTTTGTAATTTTCACATATATCCGATGCCGTTTATAGTATAGTAGGCGCTATATCCGATTCTCAGTGTGCATAACTCAATGAGAGCGTTCACACTTACCCAGCATCGGATACATGGCACAAATGGCCGATACACAAGGTTTTCTTTACCAAAGAGATCTCAGCTCTTTACACCAAAGTGTACACAACTAAATGGGAACTTCCACCACCACCAAGTGTGTACAACTAAATGGGAACTTCCACACTAGGTATTTTTAATTTTTATTTTTTTTTTAGTCTTTATTTTATTTAATTTTGAAATTACAAATATTTTACAATCTTTACAAATGAAATAGCTAGAGATATTCCATTATTCCAAACAACAAGAGGCGAATGTACTACTTACTTAGGTGGCGCTATAGTTCGTGGTGAACCTGGGCCACAACCAACAAGCTTCTTCATTTAGCTTGATCTTTATCTAATTGCCTCCAGTTGCGCACTCCAAATTGGTCGAGGTCCCCTTGAACTTGTGCGCACCATCTACGGCGAGGAGGCGCTCTACTGCGTTGTCCCTCAACCATAAAACAACCATAAAACATAAATTTGTGTGGGTACTTAGGGGGTTGGAAAATATGACCGCGTCCGTGGTTTTTATTGTCGCTTCTTCTCACGCACTTACCTGGTATCCCTCGAACTATAAGTGTCTCTCGTCTTAAAAAATTACCTTTGACTAATCCTCGAAGTCCAATATCTATGTTTCCTCGCTCATTGCAGTCTGTTTTTTCTCATAGGGTCAGTCAGAGGTTGCTTCTTAAGCATGTCCTGCATTGCCTCGACTTTCCAACTCCAACATCAACTGAAATCTCCTGTACTTATACTTTTTCCACTGTGTTCATGTAATGTAATGGTTTTTGCCCTCTTCTCCACAGAGATATCCTTATCTGGGTTCCAATAACATAATTTTCTCAACAACACTCAAACTATTTAAAATTCACAAGAAATGCGATCTACCTTCAGAACAGCCAAAAGAAATATTTTTCACAATTAATTGGTAAAGGACTTAAAAACATTTTCAAAAAAACAACACAACCATCATAGCCTCTCTTACAATGGCATTTAAGAAAGTCTTTGTCCCATTTAATTTATACAGCACTGTACATACAATACTAGAATGCAGCTTAAGTAGTTTAGATATTGTTTAAATTGTTTATTGTTTAAACAACTCCAATTCGCAAGTTCGAGGTTCAATTTTCGAAAAAAAAGAAGGAAAATAATACGATCTCGGCTTTCGTAGCAAAGCATCCGTGCTTTCAGTAATTACCATTCGCCGTAGAAATAAGTGTTCACTTTCTCTATCATCTCGCAGAAAAACATACAACAGAAAATTCAATAATCAAATCTGCGATTAAAGCGCAAGCTCTTTACTTGAGTACTCGTTTATACACATGTATATAAGTATGTACTTATATGCGGTGTGGTGAACCAGTATTTTTCATGCAACTTTTCTAATTTCGCTCGGCGACTGGTACCGTCTCGCTTCGTGCTATAGGTATGTACTTGTATACTGTCAGACCCCAGACATGTGTACGTGAATGATTGGTAATTAAAAAACTGACAGCCTTAATGAGGATGTCAGTAGTTCAGAAAGCCACATCACACATATGAGTTAAAGTTTTCTCCTCACAGTCTCGAGGTCTGACACCTGCCAACGAGTGAATGCATTTAAGATTGTCGAATAAGTTTTGATTTTATTCCTATAACAAGGATGCGCATAGCGGAATTACGTGATAGGCAAGGTGCAGTAATCAGCGTCCAAAAATGTAGAATACCCCCCAACGAGCTTTTTTGATATTTTTTCAAAATATGTTTGTATGATTATAAATACACTGTTCAGAAATTACTTGACATCTACCATTTAATTCCGTCTTTCGTGTCATAAAGCAATTTCCCGTTGGTGGTTGATACTTGCCTTGATGGAGCTCAAAAAGACCTCGAGTGCGGCTTGTTTGAGAGGATTATAGTACAATAGTGCAACTTCGTGATTGTGCACTTGCCTTAGTCCGTAAAAATAATAATTTGGCGATTGCCTTTACCGCACAAAATCTTTATTATACAGATCTGCTATAATTGAACACTGACCCAAATTGTTTTCAGCGCCTTCGAAAATTATGAAGCCAGTATCGCTGAAGAAAAAATAATTATAAAGTGCACGCCTGATATACCTAAGTAGGGTGACTGATTTAATGCAACCCTGATTAGGTTTTAGATAGACCGTGAAGGTGGTGGTGGTGCGTAAGAGCAGTAGGGTGGACTGATACAATCAAACCAATGGTTCTGTTATGCAATTGTATTCAACTATATAGTTTAGAGATAATTTGCTTATGAAAACCGCTTGTCGCTAATGAGAAGGTGACTGCTCCAGTTCTAACGTCGCGGTCAGTCGTGGTGTTGTTGAGAAGTGACAAGGTCCGGAACCTTAATATTACTATATTTTCGATTTAAATAACCAATGCATTTTTTTCACGAGACAAAAAAAAAATAGAGAAGTGTAACTGTTACGCTGTCAAGTCTGCAAAGAGGTATTCCCCTAGAATATTCTTATTTAGGGCAACTAGTGCCTTAGAGGTGAAAATTCTTCCCCTCTTCCCCTTCGTCCCTGTAAATTCTATAAAAGTCATTGGAGAGGACCCCGATTCTTCTGGTCTGCCTGTCTAGGAGACTGTCATGTGATCATTATTACTGTAAGGCTAATACAATATATCTTCTATTTACAGACATAAATCACATTAATTCACTTGATCTTTACGATTTTTAGGGTTTCGGTGAATAGGCGAAGTTTTATCGTCGGCATTAGGGCGACCTTGTCCAGTTAGCTAGTTTATCTGCCTTGCAATTGCTTGGAATATATTATATCTGCGTTTGATGACGCATAACAGAATAATGTAACTAATACATGTTACAACTAATATATGTAATCTCAATTAGAAATCTGCGGCAAATTCTTATTTTTGAGGCTTCGAGCGCTTTAATTGCTGACTGACTGTCTATGTTATATACAGGACAATCGATTTACCATCTATCGAACATAAAGCGGTGCCTCCTGAATAGCCGTCACTTCCTTTTCAAATAAGCTACAATGGTCCGGAAGACGTCGAGGAATATTTCCGTACCTTCCGATGAATAACCTTTTTACTATTCAAACAAACCCTACAGGCGGATCAGTAGAAATGCGGTGAAGTGGGAGGGTTGTGATCTCTTGTTTTCGGATCATAACCTCGCTGATAAAAGGAAGAAGAAGAAGAACCTATTTACTATTTAACTTGACGATTGCCTGCGAGAAGAAACATTCACACCGCCTAGCAAGTGCTGCTTGAATTTGAAATTCGCAAGCGAACCCCTTTTAAAGATTTCTTACTCGGTTCTCGGTAGCGACTCATTCTCGCTACTTATAGATATATACGTAATTTGCCCTCCTTTGCTTCCATTTCCAAACTCGTCCTGACTGCACACATCGTCGTGGTGTAAGGGCCTAGTAAAGTTCGAAAATTCTCGGGAATTATTCCCCAGATGAGATTTGAAGCCAAGATGCAGTCGACCCTATTGCTTCCTCTCCAATCCTTTCCTTCTCCCCTCTCCCTCCGCTGGGCTGGATCAAGGAGTAATACGATCCGTGCCCAGGATCAACTTGGCTGGGGGCCCATTCCAAAAATAGCTTAGTCTCGAACGGAGTATTCGGAAACTTGGCGACATCCGGATTAACCAGCCTTATCCGAATATTGCGGATCTCTGAACACACGGACATTCCCTTCTCCGCTACTCGTGGGAACACAAATATAATAAATAATAAGAAAAAAAAAATTAACAGGAACTGAGACCGGTTTTCCTTCCCAGGCGGTAGTACGGCGATTGAGCTATCTACCGTTGCATCTCCTGAAGTGCTGGGTAGTAAGAGAATTGGGGAATCACATGGTCCAATTACTACCAAAAGTCGTGTCGAGCCACAGCTACCCGTGGTTCGGGTACCAACCCGCGGTCTTAACAGGACTCTTCGGGACCGAGTCGTAGCGCAAGCTAAAAACATCTGGCTCTCTCCAAACAGGCGTACAAGGATCGACGCACAGCAAACAGGATTCTTGAGCACTACAGAAGCGTCCCGGAGTGCAAAAGATCCGAGAAAATAAAGACACTTGTGGAATGGGGTAGAAAAATTACCGGTAACGATACAGCTAGGACCAACAGAGACTTAACGTCGAAGCGTCAGAGATCGTTGGGTGAAATCGTTTCAGATTCAAAAAGAGCTTAGGAACAAAACACCCACCAGTACCAAGAAAAGATCAAGATCGTGCCGGCAGTCACCGACAAAAGCAGATAAGTAGAAGATGGTTTCGGCCAAACTGGCGACAATTTTTCGGGAAGTGATGAAAGAAAATCCCGGCCCACCTCCTATGTGTCACAATGGCGGATGGCATCATGGCTACGTGAAGCGGAACACCTCCGATGATCTGAGGTCATGCGCCTCTACAAATCAGCCATAAGCAAATGTCCCGAGCCGACTGAGGAACACTTACTTAGATCCGAGCCGAGCCCTCCAATGCAGATGTAATACTCCAGATATTGTAAGTCAGCAATGCAGAGCTTAAGGCGTACAATTGGAAAGTCGCTAAGCTGGACGAGCAAAGACGTCTTTATAGATGCGCACATATTGTGATCAATAAAAAATCTCATGGTCCTTTGGCGAAGACTGAAGATGTGATTATATATGGATTTGATTCAATCACCCTTAAGGTACACGAGACAAACGAAGAGTCTGATTCAGGCAAATTACCTCCCCACCATTCGGACTCTATTCCTGCGATTAAAGAGCCCACTCCTTTTCCGATATTAGTCCTCTGGTTTTTGGGAATTATTGCAGAACTGATCGGCTCAAATCTACAGGAACTCCAAAAAATTTAGTTACCTCGATTCCCCTTAGGATTCCTTGCAGCACACAAGAACTGGATCGCATGACCGATGATTTTATCTCGGCCCCTCAATAAGGCGATAAAGTTGTAAGCAACACTATTTTAATAGACCGACTGCACAAATTAATAACTCTTTAAATTTGATTACACAGAACAAACTTTATTGGGCGCTACATACCTTCAAACTTTACGAATACGCAGGACCAGACGGCATAATACCAGCCAAATTACAAAAGTCATCGAACCTCATACTACCGGTGTTTGAGAGAATTTAAAAAGATGGCTAGTTATGGTCTACTTCCAGGGAATGGAGAGTATTGAAACTAGGAGTGGGTATAAATAAAACGGTTTGAATAGTAACTACATTTATCTCCTACTCCTGGTCTCTACTGGCAATAATTCATTGCAAGAAATATTTCATGCAATCGAAATTTCCAATGGAGACCGCAAATTTCTTGAAATGACTCATTTCAAGAAATCGATTTATGCTTTCATTTCTTGCCATCTCTGTGGAAATACGCCCTGAAATAAATTTGACAGGGAGTGTCAATTTGAGTTTTACTACGAAGAAAACATGGCTGATTGGTACCTGACATGAAGTCTGAAATAAATATGTCTCGTGAAGACTCGGTGCCAAGCAGGAATACACAAAATTCAACACAGGCATGCGAACGGATCATTCTGTAGCGCCCACAAGAAAAACGCATAAAGGAGAAAACGAATAACATGATTCCACCCCTGATACATACACTAATTAGTTGTAAAAAATAACTACTTCACTATCTCGTTATCGTTTTTTCGTTTTTTACGTTTTCTCCGTTTTTCGTGAAGTAGTCACTCTCTCGTTTCGTTTTTCTCGTTTTTTAACGTTATCTCCGTTTTTCGTTAAACTACTTCACCATCTCGTTATCGTCTTTTACGTTTTCTCCATTTTTCCTTTAACTACTTCACCATCTCGTCGTCGTTTTTTAACGTTTTCTCCGTTTTTCGTTTAACTACTTCACCCGCTCGTTATCGTATTTCCGTTTTTTGTTCGTTTGCACTAAATGATATGAAAACGCTTTCTCGTTCGTTTTGTGAATGTAGTTATTTTTTTAACTAGTTTTTAAACTAGTTATATTTTTTTTAATAACTGTTTCGTTTCGTTAACACGAAAAACGAAAACGACCCACCTCTAATTGAAACTAGTTTTTATACCGAAAGCTGGCAAATATTCTCATACTCGTACAAATCCGAAAGATCTCAGGCTATCATCATTCCTTCTTAACACATGAGAACGACTGATCGATATCCATTTACGCAACAGTATTGATACGAAACTTCTTTTAGCGGCCCAACATGCTTTTGCAAATCAGTGCAAACAGCATTACATTCGCTAGTACGTAATATCAAATATTACCTGTTTCATAAAGAGTATACGATGGTAGATTTCTTAGACATTGAAGGCGCTTTTAGCAATGTCAATACATCAGCGATCAGACCTGAAGGTAGACAGCTCACTTTGCGAATTGATTAATTCACTGCTTACTGGTAGGATTATGAACTCAAACCTGGGTGGTACGTCTACTAGAATATCTGTCAGTAGAGGCACTCCGCAAGGTGGTGCTCTATCCCCTCTTCTTCGGAATCTGGTGGTCAATAAACAATTGGTAATCCTGAAAGGCGAGGGATGCACGGCGGTCGCTTGTGCAGATGATATTGTTATAGATGCCTTATATTTAGATGGAAAGCACCTCATCACCCAAAAAGTATTTATTTAAAAAAATTTAAGCAATCTTACTAGACGGGCGGTTCGATATGGTTTAGGTGTAAATCCCAACAAAACTGAACTGGTACTCTTCTCCAAGAAGTATAAAATTCCGTTCATCGACCATCCTTCTCTTAATAGTCTGGTGTACGATCTTAGAAAAGGCCATTAGCCGCGATAATCTAAGTAAAGTTCAACGATTAGCTTGTTTGCGCACACTGGAGATTTTGTTTCATCTATTACCCCTCGGCCTCTTTAGCATGCAAATGGTAGCTAGAACAGTCGTTCGCCTTGAAGCAACATCACAGTAGTCAACAAATTTGGTCATGTCATCATTCTGAACAATCTCAAAATCACTTACGAAAACATAGACTACATCACTCTCAAGATAAATTTTGACAAAAGCTTCCAAGTAGCCATATTTTCCAAGCTATTATGAGAGGAAGGAGTTTTTTGGAAGAATAGTCGAATCACTTCTACACCGAAGGATCAAAAACTAACGACGGGGTAGGTGGAAGTGTTTTCTCCGATATGCTTAATCTCAGCCTCCCCTTCCGTCTTTCAAATCACTGTATCGTGTTCCAGGCGGAGATGATGGCGATTAAGGAAGTTGTATATTGGCTAAAGAAAAAGGTCATATCTGCTAAAGATATCCGTAGCTTTTCAGATAGCCGAGTAGCAATTAAATCCTTGGAATCGATCTCTATAAATTCTTCAGTAGCTCTAGATTGCCGATCGTCTCTCATAGAGATTGCGGAACAGTTTCATATTCATCTGTGTTGGGTGCAAGGGCATAGGGACATTCCGCGAAATTACAAGACCAATGAACTCGCCAGAATAGAAATAACTATACACATCCTTGCAAATAAGAATACTCAAATTTAAGCTGGATGCAATAAGAAGGTGGACAGGTGGTAACACATCACTTGCGACAAAACAGATTTGGCCCAAGCTGGATCTTAAACGCTCTAAGGATTTGATTTCTTTAAATAGATTGCATATTGGCGCTGCGATAGGTAGGTGTCATTACTGGACACTGTCTAATAGGCAGCAAACGAAATAAGGATAATTACCTTCGGATCGGTACGTGGAATGTTCTGTCCCTTTACAGACCAGTTGCAGCCCAACAATTAGCAGAGATCCTAGAGGGCTATAAAGCAGATATAACCGTCATCCAGGAAGTGCGATGGGATGGTGCCCGGCCCATCCCAAGAGGATGGAAAACTATGACATCCATTACGCTGATTGCTACTGAGGTAGCAGTACGGTAGGCGAACCCCACATGCGGATCAGTAGAAATGCGGTGAAGTGGGAGGGTTGTGATCCCTTGTTTTCGGATCATAGCCTCGCTGATAAAAGGAAGAAGAAGAAGAAGAAGAAGTAGCAGTACGGTAGCAGTACGCTTATTCGGATGTGGATTTGTTATACGCGGCAGACTTAGGCAAGAAGTCTTAAGCTTCCGACACGTGAGCGAGCGTATTATGACTATCCGGATCAAGGCTAAATTCGCTAATATATGGTAAGCCTAATATGTGTTCATGCCCCCACGGAAGAAAATGATCCTGCCACCAAAGATTGTTTCTACGAGCTCCTCGACAAAACATACGAACAATGTCCTAAATACGACGCTAAAATCATATTGGACGATTTTAAAGTCAAAATGGGAAAGGAGGACGTCTTTGGTAGGGAAGTCGGTAAGCATAGCCTACACGACACCACGTCTGATAACGGACTAAGGCTAATTGATTTCATAGCAAGCACATGGTTTCCTCATCTCAATATTCATAAGCAGACATGGCGGTCCAATGATCATGTAACAATCAACCAAGTTGATTATATTGCGATCGACACAAGACATGCCTTCAGTATTCTGGATGTCCGGACCTTCCGAGCGGTCAACACAAACCGCGTTGTAGCCAAGGTACGAATGCAGATATCCCAAACTGAGCAACAAAGAAGAATCGCTGCGAGAAAATTTAACGCCGAAAATCTACAATCGCAAGAGATTGCCAGACTCTTCGCTGAACGCGTATCCCGAAATCTCTCAATCACCCCTATGCCGCCAGCATCAAGTGCCGAAGACCAGCGGCACCGCTGCCAACATGCCGCCCAAAACGCCACAACTGATGTGCTGGGTCTCATGCTGGTGCATGCAGCAAAAAAAGAAGCATACAAAGCGGCGCTGCATAGGAAGGCGAGAGCTACTCGTGAGCTCTGCGAACAAAAGAGACGGGAAGAACATCGGATTCTCTAAAAGAAGAACAAAGAGCATGAGAAGCGAGATCGAGAATATTGAATAGTATACGGAAGTTTTACCAAAAGGTAAACAGAAAGTGTCAGAGAAGTAATACCCGTACAGAAACCTGTACAGATAAAAATGGAAACCTCGTAGTAGAATCACAGTCGGTGCTAAGAATATGGATAATTTACTTCCGCATACTGCATAGCGGTGACGAAGACCAACATCCCGCTGTCAGGCAGAATGGACCATTCAACATAGACGATGATAGTCAAAATTTCCGTCCACCTGACTAAAGCGAAGTGAGGATAGTAATATCCAAGCTGAAATCCAACAAGGCTGCTGGACCTGACGGCTTACCGGCCGAACGTTTCAAGGCAGCTGGTGATGAATTGGTAGAGTGCATACATCTCTAAGATTTGATCAGACGATTGTATGTCTGATGAATGGAATCTCAGCATCGTTTGCCCGATCCACAAGAAAGGAGACCCCCTCAACTGCGCCAATTATAGATGCATCAGTCTCCTCAACATCGCATATAATATCGTTTCTACGATATTGTGTGAACGCCTGATTGGCCCATATCAGTGCGGTTTCAGGCAAGGTTCACTATCGACCAAATCTTCACACTTCGGCAGATCCTGGAGAAAACCCAAGAAGTCCAAATCAATACTTACCATCTCTTTATCGATTTCAAGGCCGCCTATGACAGCATCTACAGAGAAGAGCTTTATAGAGCCATGTCTAGATTTGACATCACTGCCAAACTTGTCCGTCTGTGCAGGGGACGATGGAGAACGCACACTGCTCCATCAAGATCGGTAATGACCTCATCGAGGCCTTTGATGTCAAAAAAGGTTTTAGACAAGGTGACGCGCTGTCATGTGACTCCTTTAATATTGTACTTGAACGGATAGTGCGGAACTCACACATCAACACCGGAGGCACAACCTATCCAAAGTCCGTACAACTGCTTGCATTTGCCGACAATATTGACATTATTGGAAGAACTCAGCGGGCTGTCACCGGTATGTTTGCAAGCATTGAGGTGGAAGCGGCCAAAATGGGTTTAGCTGTCAACAAGAGGGGACAATCAACACCGACGAATTGGACAGAACATCAACGTGGGCACCTATATGTATAGCTTCGAGGTAGTAAGGTACTTTGTCTACCTTGGCTCTGCTATAAACTCGAAAAACAACATCAACGCAGAAATGAAGCGAAGAATATCTCTTGCCAATCGCTGTTTTTTGGGCTTATAAGGCAATTTAACAGTAAAGCCCTACCTCGAACTACTAAGGAGACTCTGTATAAGACTCTGATCATCCCAGTCCTGCTTTACGGCGCTGAAACATGAACTTTATTAAAAGAGGATGAAGTTATCTTTGGCCCCTTCGAAAGAAAAATTCTTCGTAATATTTTCGGTCCCGTTTGCGTTGACGGGTTTTGGAGGAGAAGATTCAATCACGAACTATACGAGCTGTACAGCGACATCGACCTAGTCAAAAAACTGCGTATTGGACGTTTGAGATGGCTCGGACATGTAGAGCGAATGGACACCAACGCTCCGACCCGCAGAGTCTTCGAATCTAACCCCGAGGGACGACGCAGTAAGGGACCTCCTCCCCGTAGATGGCGCGAACAATTTCAAAGGACCTCGACCAACTTGGAGTGCGCAAACTGGAGGCAATTAGCTGAACATCGAGCTAATGGAGAGGCTTGTTGGTTGAGGCCCAGGTTCACCCCGAACTGTAGCGCCACCTAAGTAAGTAAGTAAGTCTGATAGGCAAGCATGCAATAAGGCTTGGCGCATTTTCAAACGATTTTCCAGGAAGAAGAGGAAGAAATTATTCATCGCCTTCTTTGTACATGTCCAGCTCTCTCCCACAGAAGGAAGCTTCACTTAGGACCTCTCTTCTACAACGACTTAGGCGATCTGATAGAAATAGATATTAAAAGCCTCTTACGCTTCATCAGAAACTCGAGATCGTTTTAACGAGTAGATAGGGATCGCGTGATCCAGCTGGTATCACAAGGGGCATATCTCCAGTCTCAGTGCCTTGTCGTAAGCTGGCAGCCACTTCAGCCTAACCTAACCTTGCTTTCATTTATATATATATTTTTTTATACATAACTAGCAGACTTTTTCTGCGTGGTCCACAATAAAATTGGCTATATATGTATGTATTTAGCTAACAGGAGGAATATATGTGACGGGTCGTCACTATTGCTGGCATCAAAATACACCTGTAGCTATACATTCGTGCCTTCTAGTTAGACAAGGAGACAAATTATCGCATTCGGGGCTGCCACATTACCACAGTTGTGTATGTCATTGTTTATCTGCGGGGCTAGAGGGAAAAACGATTACTGCATACTTTTAACCTTCCGAAGGCAAGCGGGGTTACCTATAACCCCACTACTTGAGAAAAGGCTTAATATTTTTTGTTTATGTTGGTGTCTCTTTCTATCGATCGGTCTATTCTCTAATTATATTGTAGGTAGTTAGTTGCTTGCATTAACGTGCCGTGGTAAGTTGCTATTTTGATTATATTAAATTATTAATTTTACTGTGGGGTTACCAGGCACCCCCTTTGTGATTTAAGTAAATTTTATTTTTTCGTGGTTTATAACATTTATGCTTGGTTTATAGACAAAAATGGCTTCACTTTTGGATGATCAAATTGAAAATTACTTGCAAAGAATTACTGATATGAGTTCTGATGATAAGCTCTATTCAGAGGATGGTGGGATATCTGAAACTGAAGATAAATTTATCTGTGCACTTAGAGAATTAGGAAGAACTTTACGAGATATTTTAAATATGAACCAAGAACCTCCTGGTCTTAAGTCTTAAGCTTCCGACACGTGAGCGAGCGTATTATGACTATCCGGATCAAGGCTAAATTCGCTAACACAAGCCTAATATGTGTTCATGCCCCCACAGAAGAAAAGGACCCTGCCACCAAAGAGTGTTTCTACGAGCTCCTCGACAAAACATACGAGCAATGTCCTAAATACGACGTTAAAATCGTATTGGGCGATTTTAACGCCAAAATAGGAAAGGAGGACGTCTTTGGTAGGGCAGTCGGTAAGCATAGCCTACACGACACCACGTCTGATAACGGACTAAGGCTAATTGATTTCCCTGTGGAGCGAAATGTCACCATAGCAAGCACATGGTTTCCTCATCTCGACATTCATAAGCAGACATGGCGGTCCAATGATCATGTCACGATCAACCAAATTGATCATATTGCGATCGACGCAAGGCATGCCTCCAGTATTCTGGATGTCCGGACCTTTCGAGCGACCAACATAGACTCGGATCATTACCTTGTTGTAGCCAAGGTACGAATGCGGATATCCCAATCTGAGCAACAAAGAAGAATTACTGTGAGAAAATTTAACGTCGAAAAGCTACAATCGCAAGAGACCGCCAGACTCTTCGCTGAACGCGTATCCCGAAATCTCTCAATCGCCCCTTTGCCGCCAGCATCAAGTACCGAAGACCAGTGGCAACGCTGCCAACATGCCATCAGAAACGCCGCGACTGATGTGCTGGGTCTCGCTCGCCCACCACCGCGAAACCCCTGGTTTGACGAAGAATGCCGGCGAGTGCATGCAGCAAAACAAGAGGCATACAAAGCGGCGCTGCAAAGGAAGACGAGAGCTGCTCGTGAGCTCTACGAGCAAAAGAGACGGGAAGAACATCGGATTCTCCAAAAGAAGAAGAAAGAGCATGAGAAGTGCGCGTTTGAGAACATCGAGAGTCTATACTCCAGGAACAATGTACGGAAGTTTTACCAAAAGGTAAAAAGAACGTGTCGGAGAAGTAATACCCGTACAGAAACCTATAGATATAGAAGTAAAACTACTTCTGCAGACTGTATAACGGCGACGAAGACCAACATCCCGCTGTCAGGCAGAATGAAGCATTCAACATAGACGATGATAGTCAAAATTTCCGTCCACCTGACCAAAACGAAGTGAGGATAGCAATATCCAAGCTAAATTCGAACAAGACTGCTGGACCTGACGGCTTATCGGCCGAACTTTTCAAGGCAGCTGGGGATGAATTGGTAGAGTGCATACACCAACTCATTTCTAATATTTGGTCAGACGAGTGTATGCCTGATGAATGGAATCTCAGCATCGTTTGCCCGATCCACAAGAAAGGAGACCCCCTCAACTGCGCCAATTATAGAGGCATCAGTCTTCTCAACATCGCATACAAGATCTTTTCTGCGATATTGTGTGAACGCCTGAAACCTTTTATCAACAGCCTGATTGAACCCTATCAGTGCGGTTTCAGGCCAGGAAAGTCCACCATCGATCCATCAAGGTAGGTAATGACCTCACCGAGACCTTTGATGTCAAAAAAGGCTTTAGACAAGGTGACGCGCTGTCATGTGACTTCTTCAATATTGTACTTGAACGGATTGTGCGGAACTCACAAGCCAACACCGGAGGCACAATCTATTACAAGTCTGTACAACTGCTTGCATATGCCGACGATATCGACATTATCGGAAGATCTCAGCGGGCTGTCACCGGTGCTTTTGCAAGCATTGAGGCGGAAGCGGCCAAAATGGGTTTGGCGATAAACGAGGGCAAAACCAAGTATATGCTGTCAACTAGAAGGGAAAACCAACACCGACGAATTGGACAAAACGACACCGTGGGCAGCTATGACTTCGAGGTAGTAAGGGACTTTGTCTACCTTGGCTCTGCTATAAATTCTTCTAACAAAATCAGCGCAGAAATCAATCGAAGAATAACTCTTGCCAATCGCTGTTTTTTTGGGCTTATAAGGCAATTCAACAGTAAAGCCCTATCTCGAACAACTAAGGAGACTCTATATAAGACCTTGATCATCCCAGTCCTGTTTTACGGTGCTGAAACATGGACTTTATTAAAAGAGGATGAAGATATCCTTGGTCGCAAAAATTCTTCGTAAGATTTTCGGTCCCGTTTGCGTTGACGGGTTTTGGAGGAGAAGATTCAATCACGAACTATACGAGCTGTACAGCGACATCGACCTAGTCAAAAAACTGCGTATTGGACGTCTGAGATGGCTAGGACATGTAGAGCGAATGGACACCAACGCTCCGGCCCGCAGAGTCTTCGAATCTAACCCCGAGGGACGACGCAGTAGAGGGAATCATCGCCGTAGGTGGCGCGCACAAGTTCAAGGGGACCTCGACCAACTTGGAGTGCGCAACTGGAGGCAATTAGCTAAAGACCGAGCTAAATGGAGAGGCTTGTTGGTTGAGGCCCAGGTTCACCCCGAACTGTAGCGCCACCTAAGTAAGTAAGTAAGAACCTCCTGGCGATGAACCCCTGGTAAAATTACAGAAGCAGGCAATATGCGCCCTGTGTCCAAGAAAACGGGACAAACAAGTTAAAACTTCTTGCGTAAAATGTCAATTGCCCGCATGCTCTGAGCATCGCAAATATATTTGCAATAACTGCATATTATCTAAAAAATGATTTATTAAGTTTAAAATAAATGTAAAAAAAAAACGCTTTTGTTCAGGTTTATATTTATGCAAACATGCGATGTCGTAATAAATAAAAAATACTTTTTTAGTTTAAACAGTTTTATTTGCAATAAGCTGTGCTGGGGTGATGAACAACCCCAGTTGCTATTCACGTAGAAAAAAAAGCCTGGCCTTCGGAAGGTTAAGTTTTGTCGTGGCAAGAGGTTTCCCACAAATTGCCACAAAGAAAACGCTTTTAACAAACCATACGCAGTATCAACACTTCTGAGCCAATGCCCGATGATGCGGATGATATATGTAGATCTTGGTTCTCTGAATGTAAATTTTGTTAAAAAAAAGACAACAACTGCCCCTAGTCCTCTCTACAGCACCTCAAAAAATATCTGTTACCAACTTATTCATGTTTCGTAACGTTGATACCCATGAAGTTGGTAAAGTAATTTTTCCATCAAGTTCAAGTTGATATGTCACGGTAACATACAATTATATTACCAGTTTTGCTCCCATTTAGAATACATATGTATGTATTATGCAATTTTTACTAAGTCTATATTCCGTATATTGTTAGAGCATGGCTAATATATGGAGAGGTTGTTTGGATGCCGAGAGCCCACATACTCAATGACTCACTTCTACGCCTTGCGTGCCTGTGTGTTACAGGGTTGACGAGAGGACCACGCACTGTTGCAATGGAAGTCTTACTATGCCTTTCCCCCTGTATCTCTTTGCTGAAAGTGAACAGCAAAGGACTCAGAGATAGAACGCTAGTAGGCCTTCGCAGTAGCATGCCGGGCACTTGACACTGTGTTATCGAAACAGCTTTTGACCGTTGTTTTCGATGTATTTTTACTGATCGTTTGAAACGGAACAGTGTGGGTTGTATTGACTTCAAGTCAGGTGAATAGTTAAGTGTAAAACCTTATTCATCTGCCTAGGTAGCTCAACTCCTTTCAAAGCCTGTTCTAATGATCACATTTAAAATAGTGAAGGAGACTATCATTAAGCACCGGCTAGAGCGATGCACCTCTGTGATGCTCGACACGCTTTTATCCAGAGAACTGAAAGAGCTAATGCTTTTGAAAGGAAACCTTTGCTGGCCTCTCAACATTCTATAGGCTGCTGCTCGTCGGTTCATAAACGTGAAATGACAGAGCTGACGTGTTTTCAGCATTGCAGATATATACAGATAGGGACGGACTGAATTCATGCTGATATTCGAAAAGGATGGATTACTAATGAGCAGGTCTAGGTATATGCTAGGACTAAGCAGACGTGACTTCAGAACCTAAATGGGTCTCGTCCCTGGCTTTAGTTCCTTAAGCGAGCATCTTAAGATTATGTGTATAAGAAAGTCGGGCATATGTGAGAGTTATCTTGAGGCGGTTGAGACGGCTTTAGATTTTATCTATGAGTAGCCAGCTTTCGCCGCATTAGGCGTCCTAGTTAAACACTTCCTCCAGGAAGACAAGCTGATCGAGGTCAACCTTTTGAGATCTTGGATTGGTGCACACTCACGTCCCCCTTCGGGTAGGAGTCAGAATATACCCGAGGTAGGCATGCCTGTCGTAAGAGGCGACTAAAATCCACCCTCCGTATACCGAGTATGGCGTATACAAAAACATGCAATGAACAAAACTTACGATTTTAATACCCCAGGTGGCAGTCCAGGTACACTGGAAAATCCACCCTCTTCGGAGGTCGGCTCTACGGATTCTGGGGAGAGCCATTTATTGCACCTAATAAATCCCTTCTCAAAAAGTACAAGGGTATCTCGATCTCCACCAACAAGATCGAACGTCTCCGGAAAAAGAAGTCCGCCGGAAGCGCAAGCGCGTGAAAAACGGGACTCAGCGAAATCAAAAAGCATTGAGGAGGAAAACGACGTACTCCGTACCAAGCTTACCGAAATGGAGCTACTCTATCGTGAGCTTAAGAAAGAGGTCGATTTGCTGAGGCAAGAAAATAATGCCTTAAAAAACTCTTATCCACAAAAAGAAAATACAGTTAGCCCACATCGCTCACCTAGTCGCGAATATCAGACGGACGAAGAAGAGCTAACACGTGAAACGAATTGGATCCAAAAGAAACGACCCAGCAAAAAACGAAAAGCAGGTTCCTCACCGGAAGTCGAGCCACAAAAAGATACAAAGCGCAAGGAATTGCAAGAAAAGCCACAACAAATAAAATTACGTCCTCCGCCACCGATAAACGTCGTCGGAGTTACGGACTATAATAAGTTGCATTGCCTTCTTAAAGGAACACTGGCATCGAAATTTAAGGTGACATCTCTCCGAAACAATACGTGGAGAATCAATGTCGATGATGCCGACGGTTATCGAGCAGTCTCCCAAAAATTGAATGCCGAGAAGATTCAGTGGTATACTTATGAAAATAAGTTAGAAAGACCACTGCGTGTTGTAGCAAGGGGTCTCCACCCCTCGTGCACTAAAGAAGATGTAATGAACGACCTTCAAGGCAAAGGCTTTCAAATTCTTGATGCAGTCAATATTATCAAGAATGAGAAGCAACAGTCGGAGGGAGATCAGGAAAAAACGGTAAAGCGTGGACTTCCGCTTTTCATGCTAACTTTTGATAAAGTCGAAAACAAAGATGTAATATATGGCATTAAGACTATTCTAAACATCGTGGTCAAAATTGAACCTATGCGTAAGAGCTCCAGATCGATCCCGCAGTGTAAGCGCTGCCAAGGCTTTAATCATACGCAGACTTACTGCCAGAAAGAACCGCGATGCGTGAAATGCGCAGGTAAACATCTCTCAGGTGAGTGTCACCTAAATAAGCAAACCCCAGCCACTTGCATAAACTGTAAAGGAAAACACCCTGCGAACTATCGAGGTTGCGAAGTGGCGAAAGAGCTCCAAAAAAGGCGCGATACGCTCAAAATATCCATGGGCATGAATCCAAAACCAACTAAAATTAGACCCAAAATAGCTACGAAAAAAGCAGCGAAAGATAAAAAATCGGTCAATATTCCCTTAAGCTCGGGTAACGAAGAAAAACCCAATCGTAGTAGAGAAAATGTAGCAGGAACTAAATCTTCGAATATTGGCGCGCAGTCTTATGCTCAAGCGGTGATGACAGTTAATGGCAAGTACAAGACCGACAGCTCACGGGAGATCAAAGCAAGAAATACTCCAAGCTTTAACGTAAAGGCTCCTGCTCAAGCTGCGACATTGGAAAACATTGTTAGAGCTAGCTCACAAGATCATGTATCCAATGTTTTTTCCCTAATTCTTGCGAAACTTGAAGAGCAATGCAAAACAAACAAACTTATTTTCGAGAGACTAGTTGCACTAGAAACCAACATTCATAACACGCGCACTTCAAGCAGTATATGAAAGAAACGCTTAAAATTCTTACATGGAACGCCAACGGGCTCATACGACGACTCGACGAGTTAGAAATACTTATACGAGAAAAAGACATTGATATATGCTTGGTCTGTGAAACTCATCTGACAAAGCAATCGAATGTTAAGATAAGGGGATATAGCGTGTATCACGCCTTCCACCCATCGGAAAGAGCCAGAGACGGGTCATCTTTGTTTATAAAAGAATGTATCGAACACTCAGCGGAAGTAAAGATTGAATTAGAAGCAATGCAAGTAAGCACGGTACGCGTTAGAAATAGACATTTTGCTTTCAACATTTCGTCTATATATTGTCCACTGCGATGTAAACTTGAAGAAAGTGATTTGACAAACATCTTCAACTTCCTTAAACCAAATTTTATTATTGGTGGCGATTTCAACGCGAAACACCCCTTCTGGGGTTCAAGGTACGCCTCTCAGAAAGGTAGAAAGCTTTATAATGCGGGTATGCAATACAGTTGTGATTTTCACTCGACGGGTAAACCAACATATTGGCCGACTGATAGAAATAAGATACCAGATCTGATCGATTTCTTTATTGTTAAATGTATATCTGGCAACTGTATAAAAGTTGAAGAAAGCTTTAATCTCTCCTCCAATCATTATGACGATAAGCGATGCTCTGATTAAAAAAGTAGGTCCGGGCAGATTAACCAGCGCGAAAACGAATTGGGATGGCTTCAAAAAAGATATTGAATCAAATACTGAGCTGAGGGTTCACTTAAAACGCCCTATGAACTTGAAGTTGAAGTTGATCGCTTCGTCGAAATCCCACAGAATGCCGCGTGGAAGAATACTCCGAAACCTAAAAAAACGCCGGCCAGCTACATTCAAAATTATCCGCAGGAAATAAATGAGATGATTAAGGAGAAGAGGAAAGCGCGCAAAAAATGGCAACAGAGTCGGGCTCCGCAACATAAAACACATCTTAACCGTTTCTGTAACTTATTAAAAAGATCTATTAAAGACTTTAAGAATAATGAAATGCAAACTCAGCTAGAAAGCTTAACGGCAGAAAAAGATTCTAATTATTCGCTTTGGAAAGCTATAAAAGGTATTAAAAAACCTCAAATTCAAGCCGCCCCAATTAGGAAAAATGAAGACGAATGGGCCAGGCATGATAAAGAGGGAGCGCAAGTTTTTGCCGCCTACCTGGAAGAAACTTTCAAACCGTTGGGTGGACAAGCTCTTATTCAAAATATAAATACGTCGTATATTGACAATCGTATAATAAGAAATGCAACACTAACCGAACTTAAGGAAGAAATAAAGAAACTTAAACCTAAGAAGGCTCCTGGATACGACCTAATCACGGGAGAGGTTCTTAAAGCACTTCCGAGAAAAATTCTAATTAAGCTTCTGTTCATTATAAACGCCGCGCTTAAACTAGAATATGTTCCCAGGCAATGGAAAGTGGCCGAAGTCATAATGGTCCTTAAGCCCGGAAAACCGCCGAATGAAAAAACGTCTTATAGACCGATTTCGCTTCTTTCAATCATATCCAAAGTGCTCGAGAGAATTTTGATTAGGCGAATACAGCCGGTTATAGAAGAGAGGCATCTCATTCCGGATCATCAATTCGGATTCAGAAGTAAGCATTCTACAGTTGAACAAGTGCATAGAATAACTCATGTAATCGAAAAATCTCTTGAAGAAAAAAGGATTTGTTCAAGCGTATTCCTTGACGTCTCTCAAGCCTTTGACAAGGTCTGGCATGAATGCTTAAAGTTTAAATTACGACAAGTTCTGCCAGAGCACCTATATAATATTTTGAAGAACTGCCTTACGAATAGACTATTCCGCGTCAAATGTGGAAATAAATATTCGGATTTCAGGGAGATAATGGCTGGAGTGGCGCAAGGAAGCGTCCTTGGCCCAGTCTTATATCTATTATACACCCGTGATATACCGCAAGTAGAAGGCACTATGCTAGCTACATTTGCCGACGACACTGCCATCTTGGCAGTAGGTAAAACGGTCGAAGATAGTACAGAAAAACTGCAAGAAGCTTTGTATAGAGTAAATGAATGGACAAAGGTTTGGCGAATCGCGCTTAATGAGACCAAATCTGTCCATGTAAATTTTACTTATAGGAAAATAAATAATTTGCCGATCTTTTCAAACTCGGTTCAAATTCCGTTTGCAAACGAGGCTAAGTATCTTGGAATGACACTTGATGCAAAGCTGAAATGGAAAACGCACGTTAAGAAAAAACGCAAAGAACTAGATAATAAATATAGAGAAATGTATTGGTTACTTGGAAAATATTCCAAGCTTAATATATATAACAAACTGCTTTTATATAAGCAGGTGCTGAAGCCTGTATGGACATATGGTATACAACTCTGGGGTTGTACCAAAATAAGTAATATTAACATTTTACAAACTTTTGAAAACAAAGTGTTAAGAGGTATTGTTAATGCGCCATGATATATCAGAAACAGCGATATCCACAGAGATATTGGCATTAAGACGATCGAAGACGAAATCAAAAACTACGCGAGAAAGCATAAAAGTCGACTAGAAAGTCACGTAAATATTACAGTCCTCCAAGTTTTGGATGAAAGAAATTTACTACGGCGTCTACAAAGAGCCAAACCTTTAGACTTAGCGCGATTAGTAACCGCGTCCAAAGTGCGGAACTAGCAGGAACTTCTAATGGGAAGGTACCTGCAAAACGTCATTATTTCGTGAAATGAAAACTACTTGATAAGTCGAATACTTAGTTGTAGTAAAAAAATGAAAACAAGTCTGTTTTGAAGGGAGGTTTTTTAGTGGGTAAGAATCCCACACTACTATGAGCACGCGCTGTCGATCCTCATAGTGTCTTCTTGAAGATTTTCACCTACCCTCGGAAAAAAAAACTCACTGATATAAGCAGCGAACGAGCAGCTATGCTGAAGTAGAGTATACCATTAAGTCCACGCGCTTTTCGTCTTCTCGTTATATACAATAAAATACAAAAATTTAATATCCAAATGGATGAGGGAACGGGTGCAAAAGATAAAAACTAGAACGAAAGAGTACTCAAGTAAGGCAGACATAACATAAACATTATGGGAGAGTTTTCCATTAGAAATAATCGCTCAAACTTGCAACACACGTATGATCAAGGATTTCATCGCGATTGTTTACACAATTTGCATTAAGACTCCTACTTAGTGTGCGATATTAAAGCCACCGAGTATGAACTAATGAAACGTCTTCTTTTTTTTTTTTCTTGAAGAACAATTTTATCAAACTAATCAATTACCGAATAATAATTGATTCTTTGATTTTACCTCAAGTTCATCGCCTCTTTCATTATCACCATTTTCATTGAATGACTTAATGCCTAAAAGCCTATACTTGAAGTTCGCACAACCAATAAACATGATTCTGTTACATATTCTCTGCAGTTTCGAACATTTCACTGACGATGGTGCTTATCAACTTTTATTGCAGATTTATTCAAATATGTACACCACAATGGACAAATTTCAACTAATTTCTTCAAAAATGGACAAAAAGGTGGTTAACAGCATCAAAAAGTACTTCCTTCCTTGAGTAGTTAGTTTTGTTAATGCCAATTAAATTGTACGATAATTGGGCAACTTGGTCCTTCGACTGCCAACAATATAGTTCTTGTCCCCGTTTCACCAACGCCCACCACAACCCAAACAAGTCCTTCTATTACCAAACTTCCTTTAGTTGAACATTCTAATCAGTGGATATTTTACATTCAAAACGGAAGTGTGAATATTCCACGGACAAATTTTTAGCTTGCCGACCACGTTTCGACCATTCTGAGAGTTCTTGTAAATGCACAGTGAGTTGAGAAGTGGAAGTAATTGCACTCAGTATCTACCCCCAAACATCTGCAGGGATGATATGACGAACTATAAAATGAAGACAAGAGTGCTTTTGGCAGACCTAAGGTTTTTCGTAAGTCGAATATCCTGTTACGTGATTTGACTGGAAGTTAATGTATCTCGATAGCGTATTTAATTTTTGCTTATTGGTTTTCTTAGAATTTTCTCTCCTTCGGTGTGTATACTTTTTTTAAATTAACATATTTCAATGCTGAATTATTTTCTTTCACATCAGCAAGTTTAATTTTAGTTAGCGCTTAACACGTAAGAAACAACTTAGCGGAAGAGCTTAATTGCGTGCTACAGAGATTCGTGTGACTGTTAACGCAATCGTGTATAATTGCTTTTGGTGTGAGTTCGTAAAATAAAGCAAAACAAACAAAAAATAATCATATTCAGGCTCCAAAATGAAAGGACATTCAAGGTATAGAAAGCAAAAAATAAACACTTTGTTTTTGTACTGCGACAAACGGGTTGAAGGTCATATCATAAGGCTTTCATATATGGCAAATTTTCACGGCAAAGGTCATTTATGAAGCATAAAAAAGTCTTTAAACGGAATTAATTTTTAGCCTATTGTTACAAAGCGGCTACCAGCCAATGCGTTCGCATATAATATAATACTAACTTTGGAAACCTCTTAACCGCAATACCATATATCGGAATTCTATGTTAGTAAGAAAGACATTTTTTGAGCCAAATCAACCCTACAAGTCAAATTAAAGCTTTTGCGACATGCCTGCCTTCAATCAGCTTTTTGAATTCTTTCTTACAGTGAAGTTGTGATTTGTTAATTTAAATATACCAAACTTGGGTACTTTCCCAACAATTGGAAAACTGCAAAAATAATCCCAATTCTAAAGCCAGGTAAGAATGCAAATATGGCTTGCAACTATAGGCCAATAAGTTTACTAAGCTCCCTTAGCAAATGCTTCGAACAACTAATTAAAAAGAAATTGGTAGCTCATATAGGCACACACAATATCTTGCCGCCCCAACAATTTGGTTTTCGAGCCCATCACAGCACAGTTCATCAAGTCCATCGTATCACCAATCACATTAAGAATAACTTTGCTTTAGGAAATAGTACCGGTATGGTATTACTCGACGTCGAATAAGCATTCGATACTGTTTGGCATAATGACCTCGTTCACAAGTTAATGACGTTAAATTTTCCCGTTTATTTAATTAAAATAATTCAGTCCTTTTTATCGTGTCGCAAGTTCAAGGTGTCCGTTAACAACTGGACATCACATGATCACCTTATTGGTGCAGGGGTACCTCAAGGATCAGTCCTTGCCCCAATTCTATTTAGCCTATACACATCAGACTTTCCACGCCTAAGAAACTGCGAATTAGCCATGTTTGCAGATGATACGTGTATTTATACGTCGGATGCAATTGGTTTCAATATTGAAACGAATTTACAATCCGCCTTAAATACGATAGAAATGTACTTTATTACTTGGAAGATAAAAATAAATACTTCTAAGACCCAGGCTATCTTTTTCACAAGAAAAAGAAAAACCTGTTTCTTACCAAGCAGCAGACTTGTAATAAACAGTACACAAACTGAGTGGAAATCTAGCGCTAAATATCTTGGTGTACATCTAGATAAAACATTAACCTTTGGTTTACATATTCAAGAAATCATCAATAAGGTGAACAAAACGACATTGATCTTGTGCCCATTCGTTAACAGAAAGTCTAAACTTAGTGACGATAATAAGCTTATTATTTTTAAAACTATTTTTCAAGCAATTATGTTTTATGGCTCACCTGCATGGGGTAACTGTGCATATAGGCACATTCGAAGGCTTCAAATAAGCCAGAATAAAATCGTTAAACTTTGCTTAAAACTACCACGGCTATTTCCCACAGACGAGCTGCACACGTTAGCGAAAATTGAACAGGTGTTACCTAGAATACAGAAACTAAGCGATCGCTACAATATCACTTGCATATCATCTGACAATGACTTAGTTGCAAATCTAGCTACTTAGCATACACTTTATTGGAGTATATATTAAATTGTCTATTCAGCTTTATATTAACTGTTATTTATTTATTTCTTTATTTACTTATTTTTTGTATCTGCTTATTTGTTTTTATGTTTATTTATTTACTTCCTAAGTTATTTACGTATTTATTGTTACTTAATTTCTATTTATTTATTGTTAGTCTACTTATTTATTTATTTATCTACTTTTTTTTTTATATTTATTTACTTATGTATTTATTTATTTACTAATTCATTTATATATTATTAATTTATTAAGTATTTATTTATTTATTTATTCATTTATATATTTATTTTTTTTATTTATTTATTTATTTATTTATTTATGCATTTATTTATTTATCTATTTATTCATTTATTTATTTATTTATTTATCATATTTATGTCATTATTTATTTATATGTTGTTATTTATTCATTTCCTTGCTTATTTATTTATATTTATTGGGCATACATTCAATTGCTCTGTCTGTCCCTCTTAGATGTATTGAAATTATTTATTTACATTAAGTGTTATATATATGTATAAGCACTTCATAATTCAAGGTTGATTTCAACCAAGTACTGCTTAAGACTTTCATCGCCCCATCTTCTCTCCACTTCAGTATTTAGTTTTTAATGAAGGTTTTTTCAGTAGCTTTTCCTTCAAACAAACTCGAATTTATAATATATGTTTTGTTGTAATAGTTTTAGTATTTTCAGTAGTAAGGTAGTGTTATACCATATCTCTGTAAATTGTGCAATATAGTCCTAAGAAAATAATGTATCCTTATAGCTACAATAAAAACAAATGACAAATGACAAATATACCATATTCGTAATAATATAATAATACACAGTCCTGCAAATTAACAACTTTCTCTTTCTCCCGATTATGGCGGTTTAGAACCTCTTATTTACCAATCTGAACGCGGTTTTTTTTTCACGTCAGGATTTTTCACAATACAACATTTTTAAGATTACTCAATATTTTCGGTACTTTAGTAAAAAAAAACCATTAGTTAAAAAATAAGGTTGGTCAAACGGTAGTGCATGCGATCATATGAAAACACAAGCGTTTTCACTCAGCTGAGGCCTACCAACTCCGACTCTCAACCTCCACGCGGTGACAGCCGCCGCGTGCGTAGTACCTTAATCCAAGAAATCGGTAACCAACCCCGTTTGGCGGATTCTTGGTGGCAACAGACTAGAGAGGGGGAAAGAGTGATTTTCCACTAGAGCACTTCTTCCTGTTCCAGGCGGCAGCGGACGAATTCCCTAGACGGAGTCAACGGTGGCGTCTATAGTTCCAGTTAGGTTGAACTTAGTGAACACATTGCGCGAGCTGCTTCGACGTATTCGGATCACAGGTCGGTAAGGAATTTCCAATGTTGGTCAGGACATTGGAATAGAGATGGTGCGGAGGAGCCCTTAATGGGCCAACGGCAGCGCTCATACTCCCGTAGTGGACTACTGTCACCGGTGTACCCGGCCCCTCGTCCTAGGAAAATAATTAAGGAACTAGCCCTCCAGGTTGGGGGTTGTGCCGTCGGGGTAACTTCCCTACCACGTAAAAAACTCATGGTTCCGAAACAACCAAAAGCCTCGGATAAGGATGACTCAACTAATGACGACCCCAGCAAACGAAATAAGGACAACGACCTTCGGATCTGTACGTGGAATGTTCTGTCCCTTTACAGACCACGTGCAGCCGAACAACTAGCAGAGGCCCTAGACTGCTATAAAGCAGATATTACCGCCATCCAGGAAGTGCGATAAGACGGGCCGGGCAAAAAGAGGATGAAAAACTGTGAAATCTACTACGGTGATTGCTACAGAGGCAACATGCAACGCTTATTCGGATGTGTATTTGTTATACGCGGCAGACTTATGCAAGAAGTCTTAAGCTTCCGACACGTAAGCGAGCGTATTATGACTATCCGGATCAAGGCTAAATTCGCTAACATAAGCCTAATATGTGTTCATGCCCCCACAGAAGAAAAGGACCCTGCCACCAAAGAGTGTTTCTACCAGCTCCTCGATAAAACATACGAGCAATGTCCTAAATACGACGTTAAAATCTTATTGGAAGATTTTAACACCAAAGTAGGAAAGAGGACGTCTTTGGTAGGGCAGTCCGTAAGCATAGCCTACACGACACCACGTCTGATAACGGACTAAGGCTAATTGATTTCGCTGTGGAGCGAAATGTCACCATAGCAAGCACATGGTTTCCTCATCTCGATATTCATAAGCAGACATGGCGGTCCAATGATCATGTAACGATCAACCAAATTGATCATATTGCGATCGACGCAAGGCATGCCTCCAGTATTCTGGATGTCCGGACCTTCCGAGCGACCAACATAGACTCGGATCATTACCTTGTTGCAGCCGAGGTACGAATGCGGATATCCCAATCTGAGCAACAAAGAAGAATTACTGTGAGAAAATTTAACGTCGAAAAGCTACAATCAGAAGAGACCGCCAGACTCTTCGCTGAACGCGTATCCCGAAATCTCTCAATCACCCCTTTGCCGTCAGCATCAAGTACCGAAGACCAGTGGCAACGCTGCCAACATGCCATCAGAAACGCCGCGACTGATGTGCTGGGTCTCGCTCGCCCACCACCGCGAAACCCCTGGTTTGACGAAGAATGCCGGCGAGTGCATGCAGCAAAACAAGAGGCATACAAAGCGGCGCTGCAAAGGAAGACGAGAGCTGCTCGTGAGCTCTACGAGCAAAAGAGACGGGAAGAACATCGGCTTCTCCAAAAGAAGAAGAAAGAGCATGAGAAGCGCGCGTTTGAGTATATCGAGAGTTTATACTCCAGGAACAATGTACGGAAGTTTTACCAAAAGGTAAAAAGAACGTGTCAGAGAAGTAATACCCGTACAGAAACCTGTAGAGATGAAAATGGAAACTTCGTAGTAGAATCACAGTCGGTGCTGAGAATATGGAAAAACTACTTCTGCAGACTGTATAACGGCGACGAAGACCAACATCCCGCTGTCAGGCAGAATGAACCATTCAACATAGACGATGATACTCAAAATTTCCTGGCCAAAACGAAGTGAGCAATATCCAAGCTAAAATCGAACAAGGCTGCTGGACCTGCCGGCTTACCGGCCGAACTTTTCAAGGCAGCTGGTGATGAATTGGTAGAGTGCATACATCAACTCGTTTCTAATATTTGGTCAGACGAGTGTATGCCTGATGAATGGAATCTCAGCATCATTTGCCCGATCCACAAGAAAGGAGACCCCCTCAACTGCACCAATTATAGAGGCATCAGTCTCCTCAACATCGCATACAAGATCTTTTCTGCGATATTGTGTGAACGCCTGACACCTTTTATAAACAGCCTGATTGGACCCTATCAGCGCGGTTTCAGGCCAGGAAAGTCCACCATCGATAAAATTTTCAGACTTTGGTAGATCCTGGAGAAAACCCAAGAATTCCAAATCGATACTCACCACCTCTTTATCGATTTCAAGGCCGCCTATGACAGCATCTATAGAGAAGAGCTTTATAGAGTCATGTCTAGTTTTGACATCCCTGCCAAACTTGTCCGTCTGTGCAGGCTTACGATGGAGAACGCTCGCTGCTCCATCAAGGTCGGTTATGACCTCACCGAGACCTTTGATGTCACAAAAGCTTTTAGACAAGGTGACGCGCTGTCATGTGACTTCTTCAATATTGTACTTGAACGGATTGTGCGGAACTCACAAGCCGACACCGGAGGCACAATCTATTACAAGTCCGTACAACTGCTTGCATACGCCGACGATATAGACATTATCGGAAGAACTCAGCGGGCTGTCACCGGTGCGTTTGCAAGCATTGAGGCGGCAGCGGCCAAAATGGGTTTAGCGGTAAACGAGGGCAAAACCAAGTATATGCTGTCAACAAGATGGGAAACCCAATACCGACGAATTGGAAAAAACGTCACCGTGGGCAGCTATAACTTCGAGGTAGTAAGGGACTTTGTCTACCTTGGCTCTGCTATAAATTCTACGAACAACATTAGCGCAGAAATCAAGCGAAGAATAACTCTTTCCAATCGCTGTTTTTTTGGGCTTGTAAGGCAATTCAACAGTAAAGCCCTATCTCGAACTACTAAGGAGACTCTATATAAGATCTTGATCATCCCAGTTTAATAAGTACTTTAATTATTTTGAAACATTACAAAGACTTGTGAAACCTTGTCTGTTTTTCATGGAAGCTCCGGTGGAGCGATTTACTCTTGTGTGCCTTGTTTGGATGATCAGGTTTTAGCACCCAGCAGTAATCTGCGATCATGCTTCTATTACTTGTTCCCTCATACCTACGTTCCATTTCTTGCATATAGTATTCTGAATAAATCTTTCACGTTGCTCTTCACTTACAGCTCCCAAGTTATCAGGAAAGTAGCTTAAATGAGAATGAAGAAAGTGAAATTTTAGACTCATCAGACAACATAATTTTTGGAAATTTTAAAGCATATTATTCATTATTTCTCCATAATTTTGACTCTTTTGGTTGTTCCTAATTACTTCTTTTAACAATACCCATGCTGCCAATTCTGTAGGATTTAGTTTTCTATCGAAGTTTTCATCTTTCATCAGATATTTTGTAAATCCACTTTGCTGTCGTAATACGCGTAACATACCAAGCATTTCTCCACGCACAATCCACTCAGGCTGGTTGCAGCTGATTTCAAAACTGTAACTAAATTTAAATTTAAAAAAATAGTAATAACGTAAAAAATTTATTTTCGAAAATTGTGATGCGCTGAATTTTTTTCACTTTTTTTCTTAGAATCAACACACTAAAATCTATGAAAACGGGAACTACCTTGTAGTGTAACCAACGATTTTTGACGTTTTTTTTTTGCATTTTTCGATGGCTTTACAACAACCCAAAGCACAGAAAAAATTGTAGGAAGTAAACCGGATATTTAAAACAAAAAAAATTTGAAAACTATTGGAAGAACAACGTATGCACCGAGGAAATGCAATGACACTTAATTATTCCTTAAGCGCCATTCAGTCAAAATTTTCGTCCACCTGATCAAAGCGAAGTAAAGATAACAATATCCGAGCTAAGATCGAACAAACCTGCCGAATCTGACGGCTTACCAGCCGAGCTTTTAAAGGCAGGTGCTGATGAATTGGTAGAGAACATCCTTGTACACCAACTCATTTCTTAGATTTGGTCAGACGAGTGCATGTCTGATAAATGGAATCTTAGTACCGCTTGTCCGATCCACAAGAAAGGAGACCCTTCAACTGAGCCAATTATAGATGCATCAGTCTCCTCAACATTGCATACAACATCTTTTCTGCCATATTGTGAGAACTTCTGGAACTTTTCATTAATAGCTTGATTGGGTCCTATCAGTGTGGTTTCATTCTCACCATAGCCTTATTGATTTTAAGATAGTCTACGACGGCACTTGGCGCCGTGGCGTAAGTGTTTAGTGTGTCGGATCACTGCGCGACTTTAATAAACCACCGAGCAGTGTGTGAAGAAAAAACTTTATTTATTTGGAATCAATCTTAAACAATCTAACATAGTTCTTAGCTACCCGTCGATCAACGGAAAATTCCCAACACATTCTGTTTTACAGTTCCATATATCTACTTATTACTAATCATCAGCGGTTTTACTATCGCAATTTTATGTTCACACGGGAAAACTCTGTGTGACATATGATTCCTGAATTTTTATGCAGCTCGCCGTATGAACGACTTGCTGTAATTTAAACCTTACTTTGGAGGTAGTTCGTTGCCTCCGACAAAAACGTGTCATACTTACATATCTATTGGGGATGCTAACGCATACATAACTCGCGTGAGGTTCCAAGTTCGAATCCCAGAAAACACCAAAAACTTTATTCACGATCCCACCTCTCGCGAGCGTCTGACAAACATCCGAGAGTATTGTTGTCACGAAAAAGCTTCTCAAAACAAATTGCCCTTCGGATACGGCACTAAACTGTAGGTCCCTTCCATTCGTGTGAAAAATATAACGCACACAACATGAGTGGTTGCGAGAAGCTAGGCCCTGGTACTTAAAGAGCTGTTGTGCCAAGTATTTATTTATTTATTATCTACGGCAGCATCTTTAGAGAGGAGCTTTATAGAGTCATCTCAATCTTAGGCATCCCTGCCAAAATTGTCCGTCTGTGCAGGATGACAATGAAGAAAGCTCGCTGCTCCATCAAGGTGGGTGAGGACCTGACCGGGACCTTTAATGTCCGAAAATTTATTAAATGATTTGCTCACGGCAGAAAACTGACTCCTCTGATTATTCAGCCCTTGTTCTAAACGACAATAATATTCAATATGTAGGCAAAGTCAGGTATCTAGGATATGAAATCAATAACACCTTAACCTGCTGTGATGCCGTTTCGGATACTGTAAAAAGGATATATTTTGGTCTACGTGGGCTGAGGTCTTTATCGTATTCACTGCCTATAACAATCAAATGCCGTTTAGTTAAAAGCTTGTTACTCCCCATTTTCACGTATAATTGTTCTGTGTATCCTTGGCTTGATTATGATTGTAAACGTAAAATGAATGTAGCTTTTAGCGACTGTATTCGGTTTATTCATAATATTCCAAAGTTCAGAAGTGTTTTGCATCTAAACGGGTCGCTGTAAGATTTAAAATTAGATGTATACCATCATTTTAGATATATTTTGAAGCTGTTTAACATTATTCACGGTAAATGTCCTGAATTTTTGCGTGAAATGCTACTTTTACTCAGTCGCGCAGAGGGTTGAAGTTAATAATACCGCGTTTTAAACACACTATTGGAGAGCGGTCCTACTTTGTCCAAGCAATTCGACTGTGGAATAACCTTCCACAGGAATTGCAAAACACTTCATCACCAGCCACATTTCGCAGAAAATTATTTTTAGCATTGTCAAATCAGAGCTAACAACCGCATAAATGCTATGTTTGTAAAGCGTATATTTTCATCAATCTTTATTTTCCACTTTCTTTTTTTTCCGATTAAATTTCATATTTGTAATCTCAATTTTAGATACTTAATTAAAGATAAGATATCTTGTAGTATCCAGATAAATTATTTAGTATAATATATAAATAAAATAAAAATAAAACAATGTGACGCGCTGTCATGTGACTTCTTCAATATAGTACTTGAACGGATTGTGCAGAGCTCACAAGCCAACACCAGAGGCACAGTCTATCGAAAGTCTGTTTAACAGCTTGCATACACCGACGATATTGACAATATGGGAAGAACTCAAAAGGGGATCACTGACGGGCTTCGTAATCGTTGAGGCAGAAGTGGCCAAAATGGATTTAGCGATAAACGAGGGCAAAACCAAGTATATGTTATCAACAAGAAGGGGCAATCAACACCAACGAATGGGACAGAACGTCTCAGTGGGCAGCTATAACTTCGAGGTAGTAAGGGGCTTTGTCTATCTTGGCTCTGCTATAAATTCTGAAAATATCATCAGCGCAGAAATCAAGCGAAGAATGACTCTTTTAATGTTTTTTTTTTTGTATTCATTACCCCTTGAGTGCATGCAAATTATAAAATAAAAAAATAAAAATAAATATAAGGTAATTCAGCAGTAAAGTCATATCTCGAACAACTAAGGAGACTCTATATAAGACCCTGATCATCCCAGTCCTGCTTTACGGCGCTGAAACGTGGACTTTATTGAAAGCTGACGATGACGATATCCTTGATCTCTTCGAGAGGAAAGGTCTTCGTAAGATATTCGGCCCCATTTGCTTTGACTGGTTTTGTAGGAGAAGATTCAATGACGTACTATATGAGCTGTAAAATAAATAAACTACACATATACTTTGACAGTTATGGTAACAGCCTTTCATTTCTACTTTTGGAAATCTTTTCGTGATTCCACAAAATTTTCCAAGGGCATACCGTGTCTATAAATTTGTTTTGATTTCAGTTCAGGAATACTTCTACAACATCATATCACTGATCTAAATATTTGCTTGCAAGTGGCTCAGAGCAAGGGTTTAGCTTAATTCAGCAGTGGTTGAAAAAGAAATTGAATAAACCCTTGTATTATAAGCATATCGATTGTAACTATCTATTTATGCAGTATATGGTATATCAATTCAGATTATAGAAAAATAGTTAAAACTCCAACAGAATTAATTCTCTGATTTCTGTTTTTGAATGCATCCAGTCTAAAATTCTATTCTGTTTAACACTCGTCTGGTCCTCATATATTCCCACTTCCAAACAAATGCCTGTATTGTGCCAAGTTGCCCCATAGCTTCTACCACCCTGCATAATGACATTTGATCATAAATGTATTTTCAATTGCACGCCATGGCGAATATGTGTCTTAGTGTCCATTGTGTTCAGAAAATCACGCGATACAAGTACGTATAAAGTAACGAATTCGACAGGGTCGATCGATACAAGCCCAGGTAAGAAGGAAACCTGGTACTATAGCTACTTGTAGACCATTAAATTTGCCCATCAAATAAGCGGTCATTAGTCCTTGCCAAATTATCGCTCTTCTACAGAACACTTAAGTTATTTATAGCGTGCCTTGAGTATAATTTAATTCCTTCACTTTTAAAAGCGGTTTCTTTATATTTGAGGAAGTATAGTACAGGGGATGATTAGTAGTTGGTATTCTTGGTTAAATAAAGCTAAAGCCTTCGAAATTTACATACTCTGGTAGCAGATGGAAATTACTTGGTAAGAATTTTTTTTCGATTTCCTTTGCAGCAGTAATTGAGCAACATTTAGTGGTTAGGGTCTGCTAACATAAAGAGTAAGGAATGAATAATATGCAGCTAAAAATAGTATGTAACCTATCACTCTATCCATCGAAGAATGGTCGTTTTATTGCTCAAAACGCACTTTTAAAGTTCTGGGTTACTGAATTCCATTTCAGACATATGTGTGGTTAGTCGTAATATGAGCATAGATTGCGCAAACTCAGAGTCTTAGAAAACTTGTCGGCTAATGTGAGTATTGACAACCTTTCCGGACAAAGATCAAATTCTGAAATGTGAAGACGGTCTTCGCCTTGTGAAGCGAAAAAGCTCGCACTGCCAGATTCCTTCAACTATAACAGATGAACAATTCACGCGATATGGACAGGATATTATAGGGGTAAGTGGGATAAGATAGTAAGAAGCGGGGAGAGTACTAGTATCTAACGCGTAACACTAAAAGACTTTCTAGATGTCCGCGAGAATATCAAGTTGGAATGCTGCTAACACCAACAGTATGCAATGTCCTGATTTCCTAGGAGCCTTATGGTGATAGGATTTCGACGGCCAGATTCTGGACTAGAGTACGATGCGCTACGCCCCAATGGATGGCTCATCTGATGACAAAAAGTAGAGCGTCTACACTACTTAGCGCCGTCTTCAACACAACACCAACTGAGACATTGTCATATTGATGAGGGACTTGAATGCCAATGTAGGGAGCGTGAAGGGTTCAAACGGGTTATCGGGAAGCATTGACTAGGCAAACGCGAAAGCGTTTGTGGATTTCTGCAATGCTAATGGCATTGTGATAGGTGGCGCCAATTTGAGCACAGACCTGCAGTAGTTTAGTTGGGTTTTCAATGAAAGGCAAGCAACCTCCAATTGAACTGACCATTTTGCCAGCAGCTGCCGCCTTAGGAGCAGTCTTCTGAACATCCAAAACCGGCGAGGGGCAGATGTGGGGGCAGTACGAGACTACTATCTCATGATAGCTACTCTCCAACAACGCACTGCTGTAGTTCTAAGATCCCACGATAACACAGGAAAGTCCAGGCTCAACATCGACAGACTATGTGATTCCTCAGTGCGCCAACAATTAAGAGACCACCTTTCGTGAGGTGTGGAGCAATCAGCAGCTAATTACCCGTACTATTTAAGACCATTGGTTAAGGGAATTTAATGTGCGAAACTGGACTGTGAAAACTGGAGGGGTATCCTTGTGCTGCGATTGTCATCGAACAGTGCGTTGAATATCGATCGCAACTTCACCTACAGTTCGTTGATTTTGAGAAGGCGTTCGATAGTGTCAACAGAGAGTTTGTATGGCGTGCCTTACGCGGAAGACGTTTTTCCGATAAATTAATTGCTATTATCAAAGCTACATATAAAGGGTCCAAATGTCACGTTCTACACAGACGAAAGTTGTCTGAGGAATTTGAGATCCAAAGTGGGGTAAGACAAGGATGTATTCCTTCACCGATAGTATTCCTAATGGTGATTGGCGATGTGCTTCATGCAGCTTTGTCGACGGAAAACGGAGCAGTTCGACGGATTCTTACATCATAACTGAAACATCGTGACTACGATGATGATGTATGCTTAATCTGTCACAGAACTATGAACCTCCACCAAATGACAGCAGATGTGGAGAGGGATTCAGGCGTCGTCGGTCTGAAAGTTAATACGACAAAAACTAAAATTATCACCCTTGGAACAAACTTATCGGCTCGAATATGCATTGCTGAACAACCGGTAAAGAGAGTAGATGATTTCCGGTATCTTGACACGTAACACTACACGTAAGTAAGTAGTATCTCTGGAGTATTCCCGTTCGGGATGTTTTCCGAAATATGGGGAAGCAATCCAATCAGTTTGAACACCGAGCTAAAGCTGTTCCGCTCCAAAGTTGAATCCGTGCTGTTATGTGGTTGCAGCATGCGGAGGGTGACGATTGTAATCACTAGAAAGCTGTAAACGTTCGTTAGCAGGTGCCTGCACAACATCTTAAGTAGGCCCAACCGTATCTCTAACGAACACCTCCACCCAAAAACCGCCAGGAACCAAGAGGCGCAATCACTCAACGACGGAAGTGGCAGTGGATTGATCAGACGCTGAAAAGGTGGCAATTCCATAAATAACCATACTGCGCAATGGGGCCATTTAACCCAGGATTGTAGAATACCTGGCGGTCCAAAGAGAGGGCGGCATAGAACAGTCGAGAAGTAGGTACGGCAGTTGGAGAAAAGTTGGGGGAGCTGAAGCACAATGCCGCAAATCGTACACAATGGCGCGTAGGCGTAATAAAGGCCCTAGGATCCACAAGGTGATACAGGATATACAGCTTAATAGAATCATTACTTTTATTATTGAAGTGGTGAAAAATTACATGTATTTGAGTATAACCATTGACAACCATTTTCTCTGTGACATTCATGCCAAAAATTTAAGCAAATCGTTTAAGGATCATTAGTTAGTTTAAGTTTAGTTTTATTGACTGAATATTCATAAATATGTATGTTGTACATCCACTACAAAAATGTACTTATAGTCTAGTTGGTTTGGCATTATCCGTCTACCAGATTGACATTTAGTCATATATGATAGAATTACATAATATATATGTACATATATACGAGTGTTTTTTTTTTTTTGCTTAAACAATAAAAGAAAACAATTTGATATTTCAAAAGTTGCCTTAAATGATGCGTGTTCTTTGTCGTAATGCGGTCTCCGTTCAGAAAAGACAATGTATCCTCCATCCTCAGTAGCTTTACTCTAAAGAATATTCCCCGTAGTTCACCCAGAATGGGACATTTTGCGATGAAGTGAAAGACGTCTTCTCTTTCTCTAAGGTTGCAGAGATTACACTGGAAGATCAGGTCGGTGTGGTATATCATTTATATATATATTGCTTCACCTCTAACTTTAAATATCATCTTTATTTTTTCAGTTGAGTTTGTATTTACGAAATATGCTCTTTCCTGCATATTATGATTAAGTTTACTATAATATGATCGGTATTGTGACGACTGGGGTTCATTGATGTATGAGTCGTAGAGATGATTGCCTGTTTTTTCTTCAATATTCTCTAAAATTAGCTTTTCAGAAAAATTGCTTGTTCGTTGTCTACAAAACTTAGGTTTATCCCACAATAACGTGCCAAGATGTCCCGTTCATCTACCCAGTTAATTCTCCTTGAAAGTATAATATGTACGAGAGAACTATTTTTGGCAATCTTCGCTCATCCATCCTTATTACTTTAATCACATAATCAAAGTGCAGTTTTAAAGTTTACAGAGAGAGTGAAGCCATTCCTGCTTCTAGGTAAATCATATAACTGGGGCTGTTCTTTGATATCCTGAACACTCGCCTGATGCAGTATCGAAGAAATGCTTCGACAGAAGTAAACGGGTGGTATCCCCATACCTGAGCTCTGTATTATAAAATAGATGTCACAGTTGTATGTATAATTTATTGCTCTAAGCTATGGTTTAAAAATCTGTTTGTAATATATCTTCCCCATCTGAGCCGATCGCTCGTTTTGCTTCAGATAATTTTGCATTAAAGTGCTCCTGCATATTAAGGTTAAGTGTGATTAGGACTCCTAAACACCTATATTCCCTTACTATTTCAATACGTTCCCCATCATTAGTTCACTGTTCAGTTCTCGAATACCTCCCGCCACCAAAATTTTTCAGAAACGCAGTTTCCATCCCATACTAAAAAAAAAAATACAAACATTTGGCGCAACAGCTCTTTAAAGTGCCAGGGCATAGCTTCTCGCAACCACTCATGTTGTGTGCGTTATATTTTTCACACGAATGGAAGGGACCTACAGTTTAATGCCGAATCCGAACGGCGATTTGAGAAGCTTTTTTCATGACAACAATACTCTCGGATGTTTGTCAGACGCTCGCGAGAGGTGGGACCGTGAAAAAACTTTTTGGTGTTTTCTGGGATTCGAACTTGGAACCTCATGCGTAGTGATCCGACACACTAACCACTTACGCCACGGCGCCCACATACATCCATCCCATACTATCGCTACGTTATTTTCGTATAAGGCTCTCAAAATCGGTATCATTTTGCTTTAGACTCCAACTCCGTACAGCTTGTAAAGAAGTGCATCACGTGGAATGGAATCAAAAGCGGCACGAAACTCCATAAATGTACGGACGGGATGTACGAATAGCCAGTTTTTAAAAATGTCTACGGTAAAAGACAATTGACGTAACTATGATAAATATCTTTAACAATGCCCCAAACGGTCTAAACATTGTCCAAGTTAACTCGAGGAAAAGAGGACTATGAATAGTTTTAAGAATCGATAACCTTAAGCTAATTTAAGTCTAAAGTAATCTAACCAAATTAAAATGGGAATTAAACTTAAACTCCGATTTCTTAAATTTAAGTTTTTTTATACGTCCTTAACTTAAAAGTAATTTTAAATGACAGAAAGCGTTGCAAATATATGTATATTGAATCGAATTGTAGACTGTAATGGTACCTACTATATTTGAAGAAGCACAATTTGGAAAGCAATCTCCTGCTGATACATAAGCCACGAGGCTTCGCTGGTGAAAATAAATATTTAGCAGCTTAAATTAAATCCATTTGAATAAAACAGATTTAAAAAAGAAAAATATTAATTGTTGCTATTCGAAAAAAAAAACTAAACTATCGCAGCTAGGGCAGCAAACTTAATTAACATAACCTAGCCTTCCCGATGTCTCTGAAGCTGCGGAGATTTAGAAACCTGAAATTTTAGTCTTTAGATAAATGGCTGCCTAATTATAGCGCCTAAAATCCACAAGGGTCAAACTCAAAATGTTGATGGCTGCATAATGGAAATTGGTATAAGTCACGCTATTGCCACAGACAGTTGAACATGCTGAAACTAACAGCTCTCTGTTAACTCGTCTGTCAACAAAGTAAATTTTCTGCTAAAAATTCACCACCATAAGCTTTACAATCTTCGAAAATGCTTTCTACCCTCAACTCATCTATACACTATAGTCTCTCCACTGTTACTGCTAAGGGGTATTCACCTTTCGGCATTTTTGGAATAGCATATAACAAGTTCCCTTGTAAGGATACGACCACCTCAGTATTCGAATGATGCCGCCCGCGTAGGGTTGGTGTTTCGTCACAACAAGTAAAGCTTCAACTACAATCGCTTTAAGGATGGGTGAATGTAAAAAAAAGAATCACGCACGTATTTTGCTCTCACATCGTATCGAGGATCCGGAGCTCGTTCATAGAACAAACATACAGTGTGGTTGGCCTCGGGCTGTTGGCAACGTGTCGTGCTTTGTGGTTTTTAAACACAAATAACTGAGAAGTGGCATTTGCATTTGTTAATTATTGATAATCGTCGCCTTCCTGTTTAACTACTCTACGTTGAATGGGTTGATCAAGGGTCAGGAGGGAGCAGGATTCAACCTTTCTTTACACAGGAGAAAATGAGTCCGAAGAGGAATTAATGAAATTCGGAAGCGTTTATATAAATGAAACTAAGGCATTTTGGACGCATGGTTCTGACTTTAACAGGCCTTTAAGCAGTAATGAGATAGTTTGGAGGGTTCCTGCCGCTTTTGGTATTGCATTTTTTTTTCAGGTTTAAAAATGTGGACTTAAATGTTAATTGGCAATTAAATAAGATCTATCAGATCTATAAGCTTGGTATATATACATAATACATATGTATAGGGTGAGCCAAGAAGGTATGACGCTTCTCACAGCTTGAAGCGTGAACACAGTTATTTTTCAAAAAATAAAATATATTTTTAGGTATGTTGTAAATAATGGCATTTCAGTATGCAAAAAAAAAGTTTGTGAATTCAAGTAATGAACAGAAAATGACGTCGATTTTTATTCAGGCACTCACAAGACTAGTTGAAATTCTCCATCCACCTCTCTAACATTGCCGTTGAAATCGCATGAATTTCTCTTGTCATAGCCGTGCACTAACTTTGGTTTTCAAGCAACACCATAAAAAATAATCACACGAAGACAAACTCGGTGATCGAGAGGGGCACTCAACATCTGCTCCTAGTGAAAGGGAAACTCGCAACTGAACGGCAAATAACACACATTAAGGAGTGTATGCCAACCGTTGTACATACGAGTATGTTTTGTGGGATGCATGTGCACTGCGACCTTGAGTAGATCTACTGTGCCCCCCAAACAAATGCTCCAGTCGATGATATGCTCGATTTACAGTACTTCCTCAGTCTAAAGTGGATCCAGCGAAGGTAGATCCGGCTCTAATAGAAGACATGCTCTTAGGTGATATCTTATTTTATGGATTAATGCTTTGCACTCCATGAGAAGGTTTGCTGATGTTTCTACGAGGTCCCTGTAGAATCTCCAGTATGCATTTCCTTCTTTCTGAGTTTCCTAAGGGGCTCCTTGTGTCTCCACTCACCCGGTAGATTGCATGTCAAAATGAGGAGTTGTTTTTTGCTAACTCTTAGGCAGGTTTTGCTTCTTTTCCGGTTGTTATTCCCCAGAATTTCTTCCACCTGTCTCAATCGGGGGATATCGCAAACCCATTTGCTCGCTTCTTTCTCAGTTCTTCCCGTGTTTTGTATCGCATAAAAAGGTTCTGGTCCAAGGGTGACTGATCCATTTCTTACTAGTTCATCAGTTACTTCATTTCTCTCTACTCCTACATGCCTTGGTACGGCGCACTGTGGCGCCAAATGCTAAAAGTCGTGGCAAAATTAAAATTTTCGATGTGTTAATCAAAAAAAAAAAAGATTGGTTTCACAAAGCAAAATAAACACAGCTTCAAACCCAAGAAGAAATTGTTTGATTGGAGGAGCCGTTTTTTAGAGCTCCTTAAAGTTGGACGACTTTTATCTTTGGTAAAAAATGATATGATGTCTCATGTTTCCCTGTACAAATTTTACATATACACCAAGCAATATACTTTTCTTTAATTACAGTTCCGTTGTGTAACAGTATTGCGATGTCTTGCCCGCAATATTTTCTGTTGAGGTTGGGTGCATTTTCGATCGCGTGAAACTCTACTTGGATTACACTGGGGAAAATTCCCAGAGATTCTGAGTACATGGTCCTGGGCCCGTATACGCCTACCCCAGTGCCTGTAAAGGTTTTCAATCCGTCGTGTAACATTTTATAGTATATTGTTCGAATTGGTACTTATCAGACTCAGTGCTCCAATCTCTTTTATGGCTCAGCTTTGAGTAAAGTTTTCCTTCAAAGCAGTCTTTCTTGACCATATCATTTTTAGGTCGGTCCAGAAACGGCCGTAATTCAGATAGGGTTTTCTTTCTATTTGCTTGCGGTGCATTTTCCTTTTCCGACGTCCTCTTTGATTATTCTTAATATGGCCTTCTTGCGATACTTTCTAGCACTGTATGTGCTGCTCTGGTACAGACTAGTCCTTGCACTTTGCTTAGGGATGTCCTCATCGTGCTTAGTATGGTTTTTGTGAGCCATGTCTAAGGACAATTTGTCTTAAGACACTTTTTCTAAAAACAACTTGCCTAAGGACAATTTTCTGACGTAAAATTCTATTCTACGGCGTCGTCTTCCCGGGTTAGATTCGGAAACTCTGCAAGCTGAGGCGCTAGTGTCCATTCGCTCTACATGTTCTTGCCACCTCAGACGTTTGTCCAAGGGTCCGAGTTCTAACTGTAACATAAAGTTTAATTGCTAACCTATTAAAACTGAATTGTACTCATGTATTATTAAAATAAATTCAAAAACCAGTGGAAATATAACTCTGTATACAAAACCGAAATCGATAACCTTTTCCGATTCGCATAATAATTCGGGAATATCACCACTGGCGACATTTTCATTGCAAACGATTTGTTTAATCGGCCATCGATTATTATGCCACAAATCTGTCAGCAATAAACAAGGGCACCCTTCGGCTAAATAGCTCAGTTACCGGTAGTGCTGGTGTGTGAGACAATTTATTATGAAGCGTGACAATTGGTTCATGTTTATATCGCTTTCGTGGTCAATTAAATACAATTTCTGCCTGCAACAAGCAAACACAGTTGAAGTTGTAAATATGTACATATATGCATGTCAAGCTGCTGCAGTTGTTTACCGATAGAATAATTTTATTAAGGTATTAAAAAACTTGACTACGTGAACTAATCACTATACAAGTATTTACTCAATGATATCTCATACAAATGTACACATGTGGGAAGTGGTAGAATATAAAAGGACAACCCTACAAATGCCGCTCTTACAATGAAAACCGCCATATTTAGTTAGATACTTGGTGATTAGATATTTCTCTTTAATAGGCCATCCTGGAAATTTGTGCAGTTGCACACAAGCTCACGCTGAATCAATGGATCAATGCATTTTTCCCTCTTTTAAGATTCCTAACTATTGAAATTGACTATGCTGCACTCGTGTATTTTTTTATAACTTATTGAAATTCATTCAACTGTTTGGCACTGAGTTTTTGAAGCGGAGTTTTTGATATAAAAATATTTTCACCAGATAAGGGCGTATACAGAAAAAAAGTGAACAAGCAATCCTATTGAAAATCATTCTGCATACTTTTCGAGAGTTAATGAAAGTATGCACTTATATTTCAACATAGCAAATACACCACCATCGCGTTGATAGTATTGAGGCTTAAGGTTATAATAAAAATAAATATTGATGTTTTTAACGAGTATGTACAATGTACATATGGGTACATATGGGGTATTTAGGCAAAAATAAATAAAGAAAATGAATGTTAAAGTGCGAATGACTTACATTTTATCACTTAGAAAGCACATGACAACAGATCAACCTTCAACTTAATTAACATAGATTGCAATGTGAGAAATTTTGTAATATACAAAAAAAAATACAAATATTTGGCGCAACAGCTCTTTAAAATGCCAGGGCCTATTTTGTAATATACTCGTATATTTTTGTGTGCCTGTAGAATCCCGTCAATTTGATTTACATAAAGCTTTGCTTTCTACTTTTTGACTTATGTTAACACGTACTAGGTTCTATTTACCGTAAACAATACATATATTCATGGCTACAAGTATTTTATCAGGTTGTAACATAAGTATTGGGCAATTCTTGCTATGTTGAATTATAAGTGACTAATTTCATTAACTCTCGAAAAGTATGCAGAATGATTTTCTGTTTAAAATAAATTGGACCAAAAGTAAAAATTTAGTCGTCAATGTAATTTCCTTCATTAGAGAAACCTTTGTCCACCATTCCGGCAATTTCTTACCTAATTTCTTAAAAAAATACCCCCATACTCTTGGACATTAGTGAAAGTAGGTGTATCAGTAGGCGAGAAATGATCTTTATAAAAGCAGGATGCATTTTTTGTCCAATGGTAAAAGAAACGTTATATTGACAAAGAAAAAAAATAATTGAAATAATTTTCTGTAGATATATATTTGAGGTGGTTAAAGTCATAGTGGTGGAAGTCATTTCTCCAAAATTTTGGAGTAAAGCTATGTTCAGATGGTTGTCAGATCGTACAATATTGTCAATGAAAAATGTGTTTCAAATGTCTTCAATCTCTGAACTGCCGATTTCGGTTTGACAACGTTGTCAGAAAACATTGCCAGAGAGGCATCTAACAACGAAATTGCCAGGCATCTACCAATCGCGTGAACACCCTCTTGTACCATTGTCAGACCGTTGTCAGATTTTTAGGATATCGGCAGACTCATTGGCAACTGTCAGATGTACGAAGCTTATGATATCTGACAATGGCATTATTGTAAGATGTTTTTGATGTGAATTCAGTCAAATATTTGGTGCAGGGATATAACTTCACGTGAATTTACTTCACATGGGAATTAAGTTCACCTCAAGAGATTCACTTTTGTATATGAAGTGGGCGCCGCGGTGTAAGTGGTTAGTATGTCAGATCACTGCACGTGGGGTTCCAAGATTGAATCCCAGAAAACTCCAAAAAGTTTCTTTTACGGTCCCACCTCTCGCGAGCGTCCGACAAACATGCGAGAGTACTGTTGTCACGAAAAGGCTTCTCAAATCGCCCTACGGATACGGCACAAAAACTGTAGGTCCCTTCCATTTGTGTAAAGAAGTATAGTGCACACAACACGGGTGGTTGCGAAAAGCTAGACCCAGCCACTTGAAGAGCTGTTGCGTCAAACTTTTTTTTTTTTTGTGCATGAAGATATTTCTCAAAGTGGGAAATAATTTAAGCAGACATTTTGTGAAATTATTTCTCACCTATGATATAAAGTTGTGACTTAAGTTTTAAGTCCACAATGCATAAACAGTGGAATATATATGGGGGAGCATGGTGCCCCTCTGCAAACCCCCTGCTTGAGGTCACTGTTCGATTTGGAGTAGGTGCGAGCTTGGGTACATGCAAGGTTTCTTTAAATCCATGCGAAATATGAAGAATCCATGTGCAAAAATGTGCGATACAATTGTGGCTCCCCAGCACGCAATTCGACGAACAGTTTCACATAAAACCCCTTCTGCTGGGGGCGCACCACCAAAATCATTGACAAATGAAATTGTCAGAAATTGGGACTGACCTGACAACATTTGTAAGATCCGATAAACGTCTGAACATTGCTTAGGTCCAGAGATGATACTAAACATCCCGAACTGTTGCATTCATATGCGAAGTAAGTTTAAATTTCACTACTCCGTCGACAGATGGTAGCAGAAGTTTGTTAAATAAAAGGAGCAGCCTTTTGTTGTACGGTTCAGCAGTGCAAGTCTCAAGTTCTTAAATGAGCTAAATATGACTTACTCCACTATGACTTTAGTCGCCTCATTTATACTTATTTATACGTTGTTTCATAAAATTAAAACCGTAAAGAAATATTTGCTTATAAATTTGAATATTTGTTTTTTTTTTTTTTTAATTGTGTTCTTATATAACTCGAAGTGAAATACACTATGTTTACCATACGGCCATCAATAAGAAATACATAACGTTACATAGCACGTATGCACATTGTTAATAACGTGCATACGTGTGTGTATGCTTAGTTTTTACTTTTACACCTGGTAAAAATTTAGAACGCTTTATTATACCTATATAATATGTATGCTCCAACTAACGGAAATATTAAATTTAAACAAAATCGCCAGTAATCGGCCTTAAGTACTCGTAATATAATGCTAGTTTCTGGGTTAGATTGCAAATTTTGATTTCGCCTTGAATTAATAATTGACAGACTTCAGATATAATGTTTGAACTAGATTCGTGCAGTTGTTTAGCCTACAGTCGGCTATACGTACATAGAAACAGACAAAAAGAATTGGCAAGCCCACTTTTTTGAGTTTATCTATAATAGTGATACAAAGGTTTATCAAAATTTCGAGATCGAACATTTTTACGGAATCAATACTTCCCGCCCTTATATACGTACTTACTTATTTATATGGCGCTACAGTCTGGGGAGGACCTGGCCCTCAACCAACACACCTCCCGTAACGGTTCGGTCATAAGCCAGCTGCCTCCAGTTGTGCGCGGCAAGTCGGTTGAGGTCCATTTTTTAATTGTTCGCGTCACCTAAGGTGAAGCCTTCTGGAATGGATTTGAAGACTTTTCGGGCCGGGGCGTTGATTTCCATTCGCTCTAAATGTCCTAGCCATCTCAGTCGCTGCATACGTACTCTTCTGGCTAGGTCGATATCTCTGTACAGCCCATACAGTTCTGGATTATATATTCTCCTCCACTCGCCGTCTATTCAGACGGGTCCATAAATCACTCTAACAAATTTTCTTTCAGAGTAGCCAAGGGAATCATCCGATTTCGACAGGTTGCATGCCTATGCGCCATATAGCAGGACTGCGATGAATAGGGTCTTTTACAGGGCTACCTTAGCCGTTCGAGAGAAGACTTTACTACTTAGCCCAAGGAACCAGCGATTGGCAAAATTGATTCTTTTTTTTATTTTCGCGCTGATGTGATCGTTCGAGTTTATAGCACCCTATGTAGTCTTGATTTCGCTGAATAAAAGGTTTTGTATTTCGGTCATAAAACAAATATTATAGGAATTTCCAGGTTAAATAATGTCATTCTATTGAAAACCAATGAACGTACAATCACATCGAAACCTTTCGTTATCTCATTAAAGTACTACAACAAGTTCTCTTTTCATGTAATCCCTATACCACATCAATAGTCCTGTGTTAGAAATAAATCACACAACGTGCAATATGAACCGAAATTAAATCCCACTATCCACAGAAGAGACAATCAATATCTTCCAGCGCCAGATTTATCAAATGAGAGATGTAGCATGCCATAAGGCTCCTAATTTTACGTCACCCACAGAGCCCACATGGATTCACCTGCACAGCACTATTAATTAATGCTGTACATGCACATGCATACATAAGCGCGGAAGTAAATTGAGCGTCGATGCTTGGTCTGGCAACCGCCCACTCGCTCTCAAAGTGTGTGTGAAATTTAAGTAGGTATCTTCATTGTATGCATCTGGTTATTTCAATTCTGTTCATCCTTTTATAAAGAGCAATCTAAGCCTATAACGATCCTATTATTGTAAGTGAGCATGCAACACATGCTTTCACCTGTATACATACATGCTAGTATAGATTTGAGGGTTTGCAATGCTATTGAAATATGAGAGCTGGACCATTGTTTCTGCTTGCCAGAGAGAGCTGTGAAGAAATCTCCCTTTAAAGAAATTAAATATTGAGTACTTTATATACCATGCAGTTTTAGTTTCATAACCGCATAGTAAGATCTACATGAGACTACTTACCCAGAGCTCATTCCTTAAAAAAGAAAAACAAAATCAATACCATACCTCCCTAACAAAAATACTCCCATCTTTGCATAAGATTAGGTAAACAACAGCCATAATCCTTTAAGAACACTACAACCAAATGTCCCAGTGTCAGTCATTCGCTTGAATGTCCGCTTCCGGGCTCAACGTCTAAAGTGTTTATAACAAAATCAATAGACAGTCCATAAAATCTACTTTTTTTTCTGCTACTTGATAAAAAAAAGGCAAATTCTTGCAAAATCCTTGCAAATCCGTTTCAAATCCCCTAGGTAAGATTATGATTTTATTGACTTGTGGTGTCGCTAGCGCAAGGGGTTGGAAGGTAGGTTAATACCGTTTCGCTTGTTAACAATCAATTGTGGTATACTGCTAAAGTGGTTAAGGAAATGTGGTCATCTACATTTATTGAAACTGTTTGAGATAAATGAAAAAAAAAATAAAAAAAATAGGCACACTAACATGCAGCAGAGGCATTATTCATCATTTTAATTTTATACAAATTTAAAGTGAAAAGCTTGCAGGTAGCCAGCGTCATGATTCAATTCCTGAAAAGGGGCGTAACTTTAGCTGGATAAAATCTTATTCATGGGAACACATGCACATGTTCTTCCTGAGGATAAAAATTGGTATCCTGGGTAAGGAAAAGTAATTATAAAATTTCAGCAAGAAATTTCAAAGGACATGGGTCTCATAAGCACTGAGCTCTTGGTCAATAGTAATTACAGAGTGGAAAGCTGTTTCACTAAACAATAGGTACGCGGGTTTAAATTTTTAGGTAGATTTTGTGCTTGTTCATTTTTGACATGATAAAGGAAGTATGTAGTTACATGAATTGGTTTAGTCCTGCTATTTGATTTCTTTTTTTTTGTGATTTTGAATATTTCTGCTTTTTAAAGCTAGAAAACGAAATTCTACGAGTACAGGACAAAAGAGGTGCCTCTCAGAGCAATTTGATGACATTGAGATCTGGCTAAAATAAAGTACTCGAAGAAAGCTTACGATGTTTTGAGCTAAGGAATAGATAATATATGAAGGCCTTTCTAAAAAATGTTAAATCTGGCTCAAGCAATGGCGGGACATTTGCACATAATATACTCGCTACTGTATGGTGAAGATATATTCTGCATGTGTAAGATTGACTTTTACCAGTTTCCCTCAGGTGGTATTTGAGACCAGTTAGGAAGTCAATTATGATCTTGACATTGAATTTGTTCATTGATAGAAATGTTGACAAATTTTGTGTGCACGTCCTTGGCATATTTTTGAGTACTAATATGAGAGCTTTACATTTAGTTCCTAGCGATTTAACTATATGTTTCATTGTCTATAGGCAAGCCACAGAATAGCTCGGACAATGAAGGCGATATGATTCCCTTGTTACCAGTAACCCAGGAAAGTATGTAGCAAGCTGCAAGAGGGTTTGTAGAGAGCTCCAAACTACCTTGAATGACTATCTGACAGAATGTTTACATGTGATCTTTGGAGGTTTCTCAACCTCCAACCTCAACTTGGAAGATACTAGTAGTGAATTCCGATGTCAAATCAGGTTTGAAGTTTGGACCGACAATTTTGGCACCTACTCAACTTACCATTCGTAAACCATCAATGTACCCATTAGATTGGTGCTCGGGCTGAGGGATTTTAATATTTCAAAAGCATTTGACAGAAATTGGTATCAACATCTTCTATCGAAAATGCGTGCATTTTGCATCGATGAATCTCTTTTTCAATGGATTAGAAATTATCTTTCGGACCATTCAATTTAATTTAGTTTGGATGGCTTCAAGTCTACAATCCACCATATAAATGCTGGTGTTCCCCAAGGCTCCGTTTTATCTCCGACTCCCTTTCTTATTTTTATTAATTATGTCTTGCCTGCTACTTCTAATTCAAGACACTCCTTTGCTGATGACAGTATTCTCAGCTTTTCATAATCATTCCCAGATTCACCTCTCTGCTCTTCGGCTGTGGAACTTAAGCGGTGGTGTATGTTAAGCTCATTAAGTTCCGACCATCATAATTAAATCGGGTAGAAAGAATAAAGTGGAATATAGTGCTTCGAAAACTCAATGCTGTCTTCTATCGCTCAAGCTAACATACCTAAACCTAAACCCTCACCGGAACCGAAAGACTTTCCATTCTCGGTATGTGTTAACGACACCCTACGTTGAAATGACCACATACATACTTTATGTCGCCAAGAACGCTGCGAAATGTTTAGGATTCCTTAAACGGTGCAAGAAATACTTTACGCTCTCTGATCTGACTGGGATATAAAGGGCATACATCTGCCCTAAGCTCGGGTATAACGCCCATACCTGGCCCAGTGCACATAAAGCCATATTGCACCTACTGAATCGGATTCAAAACCGTGCGTTAAAGCTAATAGGGGGCAAAAGCATTGCGGAGTCAATAGACTCGCTAGAACACCGAAGAAATGTTGCCTGTTTCTCTTTATTTTATCGCCTTTATTTTACAAAAAGGGGCATTTCGTTCCTTCAACAATTTTTTCGCAATACCCTTCACGCCATGAATGCGCACCAGTTCACCTTCAAGCCTAACATTTCACTAGGCAGCAATCAAATCACTGTCACTGTTACTCCCCCCAACGGGTAGTTCTCTCCTCTTTATTGTGGTCTATCGTAGTGAGTGAACTACTGAAAATGCTCAGCAATGAAGGCTTTTATGTCCAAGGCTTCGCAGGTGATATTGCGTTATTAATCAGAGGAAAATTCGAAGAAACAATTTCGAATCTCCTCCAGAGGGCCTTCAATCTAGTTGGCCTTAACGTCAACCCAAATTAGAGCAAATTCTCATTGAAGGAATTTGGCGCCTAAAACCCAATAATGCTACGGCTCTACACCGCAATAGTAAGGCGAGTTGTCACATATGCGGCACAAGTATGGTGGCAAAGAATAAGAAAAGGTCCACACAGGTCAGGCTTAAGAAATTACAAAGACTTGCCTGTATATGCACAACAGGTGCAATGAAAACTGATCCAGTTGCAGCTCTGGAGGTTATTTTTAACCTACCACCTCTTCATACTCATCGCAGAAGATAACTTAAATTCCGAAGTCGTTCACTCGGATATTGCACATGAACTCAATAGTAATGAACTAGGTACTAGGAATAATTATTACGGACAAATGTTTCCCAAAGTTTGCATTCCCAAATCGCAATAACTGGGAACAGAGCAAGCCTATATTTGTCAATAAATCTTATGTATGGTACACAGACGGATCAAAGGCAGATGGAGGAGTTGGGTTTGGAGTTTTCGGCGCTACTAGGAAAACCTTCATTCACTTGTGCATGGAAAAAAGTAACTCCGTATTCCAAGCCGATGTATTCGCTATAGAACTTTGGATCAGAGAAAATATAAAAAGATCTATAACCAACAAGAACATTTATATTTTATCAGATAGCTGGTCTACTGGCAAATAAGGCTTATGAAATAACATCCAAACTAGTATGGGACTGCCTTCAACTACTCATATCACTAGCAAGCACAAACAGAGTTCATCTCATTTGGGTGCCAAGACACAGTGGGTATGAAGAAAATGAAAAGGCTGACTGCTAGCAGGAATATGAGCTGCGTCAAACTTTATGATGCTAATCCACTGCTGTGGATTACCAGTGAGTACGGCAAAAGATATAATCGTATTGAAAATTGCCTATCATTACTACATTGAAACTGAAGGTAACAGACAAGTCAAGAACTTTCTGCCAAATACTTCCTTCAAAAGAACGAGATAATTCCTACAATTATCTAGGAGTCAGACTCGAATAGCCAGCTATGGGAATAGCACAAGACAATATCTGCAGAATGTGCAACGAAGACGAAAAATCAGCAGAAAACATCTTACGTACATATATATCACTGTAACTGTTTAATCAGAACACGCCATCGTTATATAGGTAAATTCTACCTTAAAGCAGAAGAACTATTTGCAAGCTCACTCAAAAACATCGTAGAGTTCATCACCAAATCGGGCATATTGAGTGAGCTTTAAGATAAGAAGAAATCACAATCGGACCAATGTGCCGGCAGTGATAAAGGACATATTTAAAAAACTAAATTTTTCGAAAAGAGGACGTTTCAGTGGGCGGATTTTAGAAATGTTTACACTTTTTTTTTTTTATAATTTGCGCGCACTCAAAGGGTTATGAATACCTTTAACATGTTTACACACAGTGCGGGCGTTGAAAAGGATAGAGAGAGAGAGAGAGAAAGATTTTTGGTGTAGTGGTTCTTGAAGCTCAGTTGTTTATGCTTCAGCTATTCTCCGGGAGTGGCGTCCACATAACTGGGGAGATTTTTGTTATTATTGTCTTTGCTTCTGATCCACAGTACTTTTTTCCCAATAACCGATGTCAAGGGCAAATCATCATCAACAGAGCGAACAATTTTTCCAGCCACATGATCAAGCTACTGCCAGTGTTATGCCTTCGCAGTAGTGTTCACAGAAGCTTTTGCAAATGATCGGACAGTTAGGGTTAAAAATAAGCACCTGAGTTACAATATAGCGTCTGTTTACTGTCCGCCGCGATGCAAACTAGAAAAAGACGACTACTTTCGTTTCTTCAATGCTCTTGGTTCAAATTTTCTTATTGGTGGAGATTTCAATGCGAAGCACACCGTCTGGGGTTCAAGATGTACTTCTTCTAAAGGAAAAATTCTCTACGAAGTGGCATATGAATTCGGTTGTTGTTTTTATTCGACAGGGTAACCGACCTATTGGCCAACTGACTCACAAAAAATGCCCGATCTTATCGATTTTTTTGTTACAAAAGGCATTTACGAGAAGTTTAATACAGTCAAAGAATGTTTTGATCTCTCTTCTGACCACTCGCCGGTAATTTTATTACTTGGAGAAGCGCTGATCAAGAAAAAAATGACCTCCAAGACTCACTAGCAATAGAACAAATTGGGAGGGCTTTAGAAATGATTGCGAAACAAATATCGCCTTAAATGTATCACTTAGAACACCTTGTGAACTAGAGGACGAAATTGATCGTTTCGTGGAAGCAATTCAAAGAGCGGCATGGAGAAACACTCCTTCTAGAAGCTATAAGATCAACCGCAACGAAAAGTATCCCAGAGAAATCGTTGAACTGGTGAGAGAGAAACGAAAAGCACGAAAGAAATGGCAAAGCACTCGTGCACCGCAGCATAAAACGGTCCTTAACCGACTATGCAATCGCCTTAAAGATAGTATTCGCGAATTTAAAAGCAAAAAGACCTATCTTGAAAATCTCTCCGCTCTGGAAAGCGCTAAAAGGCATCCGGAAACCTCAAATGCAAGCACCACCAATTCGGAAAATCAATGGAAACTGGGCCAAGAGCGACAAAGAAAAGGCAGAACTTTTTGCCTTGCACTTAGAAGAAACATTTAAGCCGTTCGACGGCCCTTCGTTAACGCCCGACTCCCCAGTCACGACATCTGACAACTTTAAAGTAAAAAAAGTTGCATTGATTGAACTGAGGGAAGTGATTAAAAATTTAAAGGTAAAAAAAGCTCCGGGTTACGACTTGATAACGGCGCAGGTAGTCAAGGAATTGCCGAATAAAGCTATTATCAAACTGCTATATTTGATCAACGCTTCGTTCAGATTGCTTTATGTTCCGAGGCAATGGAAAGTCGCCGAGATTATAATGGTCCCGAAACCAGGCAAACCGCTAAATGAGAAGAAATCATATCGGCCTATTTCCCTATTGCCGGTTATCTCAAAAATATTTGAAAAACTTATTTCCAAACGTCTACAGCCCGTAATCGACGAAAGACGTCTCATTCCTGACCATCAGTTTGGATTTAGAATTAAACATTCTACAATTGACCAAGTCCACAAAATAACTGTCGTGATTGAGAAAGCTCTGGAAGAAAAAAAGATTTGTTGTGGTGTATTTCTTGACGTCTCACAAGGTTTTGATAAGGTTTGGCACGAAGGCTTGGAATATATATTGCAGCGACTACTGCCACGGCAACTCTTTCCAATCTTACGATCGTACCTCACCGAGAGACTCTTTCGTGTTAAGCACGGAACCGATTACTCTGACTTCAAGGAGATTGCAGCCGGAGTCCCGCAAGGAAGTGTCTTTGGCCCACTTCTATATGTACTCTACACGCGTGACATCCCGCAAGAAAGAAACTGTGTCGTCGCCACGTTTGCAGACGATACGGCGATATTGACAACGGGAGATACCATTGAAGCAGCAACCGGAAAGCTTCAACATGCTATTAATAAAGTCCACGCTTGGACGAATTCTTGGCGTATTGTGCTGAACGAAAGCAAATCTACTCACGTCAACTTTACGTACAAAAAAGTGGATAGATTGCCTGTATATCTAAACTCGGCTCAAATGCCGTACGCAAACGAAGCAAAATATCTAGGAATGACTCTAGATGTCAAGCTCAAATGGAAATCGCACGTGAAAAAGAAACGCGACGAACTTCAAAACAAATACCGACAAATGTACTGGCTACTCGGAAAACATTCGAAGCTGAGCCTACATAACAAACTGCTTATCTATAAGCAAGTGCTAAAGCCAGTGTGGACGTATGGTATACAACTATGGGGTTGTACCAAGAAAAGCAATAGAAGCATCATAAAAACTTTCGAAAATAAAGTTCTTAGAACGATCGTTAACGCACCGTGGTATGTACGTAACGAAGATATTCATCGGGATCTGGGAATTCCCAGCGTCGTCGAAGAGATAACAAATCACACTACCATAAGCACGCGCGGCCTTATGGTGTCTTTGGAAGATTTTTCACCTGCTCTCGGCAAAAAAAAAAAAAAAAAAAAAAATTATCGGACTGACTTTATATAGTTCAGGAAAAATAAATAAATGCTTGCTGACATCAGGATTTGAACCATGAACCCTTAGCGCGCCAATTGACGACGTTACCACTACACCATTGCCACGCCCACTGCTGCTTTGTACTGCTTTGGGTGCAAAGAGGAAGGTATACCAAATTTCATCTTTGAAATGCTGAACATTTAGGGTACAAAACTAATTATATAGGAAAATGGACATATAGATATGGCTCCATTGACTCGACTTATGGTGCTTATCATGAAAGCATGAACGCTTTCTCGTTTATTTATCGGCTGGTTACTAATTTGAATTAGGAGCCTTGTTAATCGAACCAAATTAAACTGAGTTCACGATTGTATAAAGTGTCAACTGACGCAAACCATAAATTAACACAAGGCCCTTTCCATCGGGCGTATTTGACTACATATTTATCACAGCATGCATATGTATTATTATTATTATTTGTACGAGTATAGGGTTATTTTGCACTGCGACCTAGTGGTCTATTGTGCCCCCTGCTAATACCTTGGAGAGGAGAATAGTTCACCTTAGAGCTCTCTCTCCAAACCAGTTTCTTTTAAGAATCTGAGAATGAGAAGTGAGTCCATGGTTGGCATATCCTCTTCTTATATTTAGTATTTGCCCAAGTATTTTAGTCTTTTCTGGGTCAGTGCCCCACAAGATTTCAGAAGGTGTTCCGGAGTCTCACTTGACTCATTCCAAAATCTGCAAAGGCCTTCATTTGTTATACCTAGTTGCTGTAAATGCTCCCTGAGTTTGCAGTGCCCCGTTAGGAAGCCTGTTAAGATTCGTAGGTTATTCTTGCTGAGGCAGATACAGGCTTCCACAGTGATTGATGAATTCGAAACGGCAGAAATCGTTGATGAAGTTTTTAAGTGCTCTAGAAATCTCGCCGGCACGTCTATTTTTCTTGAGAGGGATCTAAACACAAAAAAGCAAATTCATAAGAAGGCAATGTTTCAGCTGAGAAGAAGTATCTTAGACAAAAGCCAAAACACAGAGTAAGCGTACTTAACGAAAAGATGCGAATCGGTGCCAAATGGTTCAAATGGAACAGTCAGAATGAGCTAGTATGTGGGGCATTAAAAGGAGAAGATGTGATCAAAGCGCTTTATAACTGTGAAATCAATTTCTTAAATTGCAATTTTACCACTCTCATCGACAAAGCTCATCAAAAAAACTAAAAACCTTCTGTCGATGCAAACAAAATATATCCAATTCAATTTTAGATTTAAGCAAAAATGAAGACATACAAATTTATGAAGTAATTAATATTAAAATCGTATTATACAATGTACATGGCTTGGAAAACAAAATCGTACTTACCGATTTTTTTTAGTTATTTATCATCCTACGAGATATTTATATTCATAGAAACGCATCTACCCGAAGAAAAAATAGAACAATTCAGAAAATACTTCAAGGTCTTCCATACCTACTGGAAACCTGCAACGCGTAACAGCCATTTGGAAGAGCAATTGGTGGTATGGTTTATGGAGTCAAAAAGAATTTGAACAATATTGACATCCGACATAGGCCATCACTGCCAGAGGAGGTACGCCATTTAACATTAATGACAACGGCAAAAAATGACAATCTGCTTCTGCGCTGCGACGCAAATGCCAGGCACACATTAAGGGGCAGCTCTGAAATCAACGAACGCGGTGAGTCCTAGTTTGATTTTTTAGTGATGTCCAACCTTTCTATTTGTAACGTAAGTAACACCAACTTTTGTTTTTCGAGTACGGAAAATTTCAGAGGGTGGGAGAAAGTTTTAGACATCAGTCTTAAAACCAACAATAATAACCTTAGGGTAGTTAACTGGCGAGTATCCGATCGATGTCCTTCTCCGATCACAGATGGATTCTCTACAATATGTGCCTCGAGGTCGAGGCTCCCAAGCCATTTAGAAACCCTAAGAGAATTGATCGGAAGAAGTTTGGTCAGGTTATATTTTTACTAATCAAAACTTCACAGAATACCCGACCTGAAAATTGAATCAGTCGAGGAACTAGAAGGCAAAATTAGGACCTTCGGAACAGCCATGGGCGCGGCTTTTAAGGTTTCGTGTCTTATTAAATATTGCAAGAAAAAATTCCCCCCTTGGTGGAATGAAGATCAATCCAATCTGCGGAAGATTACTAGAGAGATCTTCAATATCTGCTTTAAACACAAGTTCTGGCAACCTTCTAAGGATTGTCTGAAGGAATATAAGAAATCCATTAGAAGTGCCAAGTCTCTTACCTGGAAAAATTACTGTCAGTCCATTGAGACCATAAAAGAGTAAAATTCTGTCTAAGAACATTCTAGCCCGTCCTTGATTAAACGGCCGGATGTGACTTGGACGAACTCCTCTAGTGAGTCACTGGAACTTTTAATGCAAACACACTTTCCAGGATGTAATAATGAGATTGCCCTCCCACCAGCCTCTGAGGTCGCGCAATTTTCTTCCTGGAATGACATTAAGACAACAATTACAGCAGTTAATACCTCCTGTGCCATTAACAGCTTTTCTGCCTATAAATCAGCCGGCCTTGACGGCATTCTTCCGATTATGCTGCGAAAAATATTGGACCAGGTGGTCCCATGGCTAGTACCGATCTACAGAAGCTGTATTCTCCTAAACCACGTTTCCCTAAGCTGGAGACGTGTTCGTGTTGTGTTTATCCCGAAAGCTGGGAAGCGGGGTCATGGATCCGCAAAGGGTTTCAGACCCATCAGTTTCTTCTCTTTTCTTTTAAAGACGTTGGAACGCATCTTAGATACACATATTCGAAATACCCTACACAAATCCCTTCTATCCAAATCTCAACATGCGTACACTAAGGGGCGATCGACGGAGACGGCGCTCCACGATTAGTACAGGCTACTGGGCAACTAGCCACGCGGCCAGATTTTATTTTATTTTGACTGACTGTGACTGGCTCTAGGTAGGGCCAGACTAGGCAAACCTTTCCTTGATTGCCTAGTTTGTTTAGATTTGTTTTTTCTTTGACTAATAAGTTGATAATGGAATACTATAATTATGCACTATACATTCGATATCACATAATGATTTTCAAACCCCTTTACGTAGTTTGCCTACTTTAGTTTAGTTTACTTAGTCAATTGGAGTAATATTCTCTTACAGACAACTTAAAACTAGGAATATAATATGCGTACAAAAAAAGTTAAGGCTCGGTAAGTTCAATAAACAAGCTACAAGTATAGATGTACCGACTTTAGGTTTCTTTTGGATGAGTCTATGAGCAATAACATGGTTAACTCCTTTAATGCAATGTTTAATGTGCTCATTTCTGCCATAATTCGTTCATTGGGAGTTTTTACAGAGGTGAAAACTCACGCACTTGCATAAAAATAAAAATGTAGCAGCTTAAGTAAACAAGAACATATGGTATAACATGCTAATTTATAATATCGCTTAACAACATTAGGTAGAGAAAAGTACCTTCTTCTGATTCCATGACCTAAAGATGTGCTTTCAGTTCGCAGAGTTGAATGCGTTTTGAATGTCTAACGTAATGTTGGGCTAACTAATTGAATGTTTATACAACAAATACATATGTACATGTATGTACGTATATATGAAGTGCTGTTCTTCGAGCCCGTTGCCCTTACTTACAAGTTTCCATCTGAACGCCTCTTACTACCTTGTTTCTGAACGCTGAAGGTTTTTTGGGTTCATTTAGGGAACGATGAACCATTTTTAATTATCATACTCCAGGAATCCTGCCCTTTTCTTCGCCCAGCCAAACATTATTGGTTTCACGTAAAAGTAAAATAGAACTTAGTACCTTAATAATTTTATAAACGTGTATATCAGTTTTCTAAATTGAACTTCCAAATATGCCTCGAGCTATTTATAGCCTGATAAATATCCACTTTGTTCCCAGCAGAAAAATTCCAATCATCTCATACCCTCCTATTATTTCATTGAATTTCTTACATAATCCACAATTTTAAATAGTATTCAAAATGTATATCCGCCAGGCGACAATCCAATTTGTCGACACAAGCCTGTGACCACATAAAATCAAATAATCTGTTTATTCCTTTCGCCACACGCACACAAAAAGTAAATGTGAATCTTTTTTTCATATTTTCTTCATATGAAATATCGTACGTGACCGCAATTGTAAAATGGGCCGGTCTGCCGGTGTATCCCTATTTAAAAGAATATATTCCATACATAGCATCGTTTAATTTAACGACTTTTCATTACACAAAGGAATGACAATAGGAATGGCTTTTAATAAAAGATTAGTTCTCAATTCGCTATGAATTTGTTTAAGGATATCTTAAAGGTTGTAGGGCTCATGTGCTATAAGAATCCACTTTGCTGACTAAATGATAAGTAAGGGTGTGTCGTGAAAATCGTGAAAGATGTTAGATCGGTTAGTGACGTTAAGATTCTTGGTAACTTTTTGAAGGTGCAGAAATTTATGGAACAGTTTATGGAGCAATTGCGGGAATAGGAAAGGGGGATGGGGATGGGGATGGAGATCGGGGTGAAGAAAATGTAAATCGCAATTTTCCGAGGAAGGCGAAACGTTTATGACAAAGGGGGGCGGTGTATAATAAAGTCTGTAAGGTATTGGAACTGGAGAGCATAGAGCAATATTACTCTTAGAGACTCACTTCGCCGGAAGTTCGCCAAACACATATGAAAGGAGCATGACCAAAATATCAAGACCTCGGAACGAATATTTGTAAATATCAAACCTCTGTTGCAGAGGTAGAATTAAATGAGCACCCAGCGTCTCTCAGCATTTCAAGTCACCAGGCTCGGATGTTACCACACCAGCCGTATTGCAGAGGGGCAAGAAAGATTGCTACCATATCTTGTCAGAACAAAAAAAAGTTATCTCGCATTGGGATAATATTCCAAACCAATGAAGATGGATGAAAGTTGTATTTATACCAAAAGTGGGAAAAAAAGACTGGTCATACAGACCAATCACCTTAACATCGTTTCCTCTTAAAACAATGAAAAAAGCTATGGATAACTACTTAACTGAGGATATCCTTAACACATCCCCCTTTACTACCTTCAGCATGCATGTTGAGCGGAGAAATCCACTCAGATGGCTCCTTTTCAGTTGACGGAAACCATTTAAAGAGCTGTTAAAGCGGAAGAGATAGTACCCTGCGCCTTCCTAGATATTAAAGAGACATTCGATAGCACTACGTATGAAGCCATGACCCTGCCCTGTAGTCAGCCGAAACTCAGACATAACGTAGAATTATTAAGGTCAACCCAACAAGAGGATGCTCACGAGCAGGGGTGCTATCCCCTATAATGTGAAGTCTTGTTGTGGTGCTGATGAACTACTTGAAAGGTTAACCAACCTCGGAATCAACTTCAAGTCTATGCTGTTAACATAATAGTGATTGCCAAACGAACGTTTGAAGTAACCCTCTGCGATATCATATACATAAAGGAGTTTCTCTGAAGCATAAACGACTGAGCTTCAAACCACTACACCAAATCTTTCTCTCTCTCTATCAATGCTTTCTAACGCCCGCACTGTGTGCAAATATGTTAAGGGTTTTCATAACCCATTGACTGCGTGCAAATTATAAAAAACAAATAAAAATAAATAAATAAAGGGGTCTAAAAGTAACTCAATAATGGTGCTGCACGGATGGGCTCAATATAAACTCAGCTCAAATCACAATAGTACCATTCACGTGAAAAAGGAAACTCAAACTAAAGCCGATCCGGCTGTCAGGCACGAACTGACAACAGTCAAAAAAATAAATATCTAGGGCTATGGCTAGATAGTAAACTCATATGGGGAAAAACACAGAAGGGGTATCCCTAAAGGCTACCTGTGCGGGCAAGCCTTAGGGATTTAGCCCGAGCATTCTAAGATTGATAAATATTGCCATTGCGAGACCAGTGATCACATATGGAGCGATAGCCCGGACAAAACGAACTAGCCTATTTACAACGAGAAAGACACTAACTAAAGTACAAGAACTTGCTTTCGTCTGCATCACTGTAGCCGTGACAATATGTCCAACTGCAGTCATGGAGGTATTCCTAGAGCTAACTCCGTTTCACCTCGTAGTTGAGCAAAATGTAAAGCGGGCGATCCCAATGTGGACAAAAGAAGGGAAAAATGCATCAATTCGAGAGAATATGATGGACTTGTCAGGAAACTGCCCCAGGTTAAAATATGTGCTACAGACAGAAGTGTCCAACTCAATCTCGAAAAAAGATACAGTAACTGCGGCACAACAATATTATCATACAGTTTAGCAGCTATGAAAGCACTTATGTAATTCGAAGCTTGTGTGGGAATGCCTATATGATCTTTATGAATTCGGCAGAAGCAATAGGGTAACCCTCTACTGGATACCCGGTCATGTCAAGCTAAAGAAAAACGGAGCAGCAGCCTCTTTGGCGAGACAAGGCATAGCAGAACCCTACACTGGACCTAGACTATTCTACGGAATAGGGGAAAATACCGTAAAGATGCAAAGAATTCAGGAAAATAGTGATGCTATAGGAATCGTAGCAGCATCTAGGCATCCTAGAAGGGGCTTTCTAAACCTAAGGGAGCATTTAAGGAAACTAAGGATAGAAGACGAAGCCTTTGCAGATTCTGCAATGAGCCCAGGGAGACTCCGGAACATCTTCCTGAGTGTTGTGGGGCATTGAACCACAAAAGACTGGAATATCTGCTTCTCATTTTCAGATTCGTCAGAGAAACCGGATTGGAGAGGAAGCTCTAGAGTGAACTATTCTCGCCAAGGCAAAGTAAGAGTGTAGGACCCTCAAACATAATTCCAAAGGAATCATAATACCCGTCGTATAACTCTAATGAGGTAATGAACCTCTCCAAGGTATAAGCAGGGGGCACAATAGACCATTGGCTCGAAATGTAAGATAAACTCATTTAATTAATAAATGGATGGCGTTTTATTTTGCTCATTTAATAAGTTGATGTACATATTCTACACAGATTTTGCAAAAGCTTTTAATAGCGTGCATCACACTATACTTTTAGATAACAAGGGGAGTATCAAACACGCGAATCACAGATTCTTTTGGCGCCACTGCACCACGCCCCGCTGTTACGGAAAGGGTGTAATAGTTACTTGTATATAAATTATATTAAAAAGTTTAAATCGATTTTTCTCGGAAACGAAATCGAATTGCGTCTTACTATTTGATGAAAATATATAAGACATAAATCGAAACTCAATTCGATCTCTCAATTTGGTCATGTAAACTTAGTAGATGCATCAGCTGTTTTGTGCTCCATATTGGTGTACGGTTTATGCGTTTAATAATACGTTTTATTGAACTGAAGTTTCACTTCAACTATGCGCTTATGTGGGTGAGGCACCCACTATTTTTTTAATAGTAAAGTTATTTCTTAACAAAGCGCATGCGGAAGTGAAAAGAGCTCTTGAATGAACTCAGCATGCAGATTTGAGGAGGTAAGTCCTACATGCATATGCAAAACTCATTTTGATCAACCGAAATATTTTACATAGATACAGTTTTTACATTTTTGTATTAGTTAAATTGTTAAATTTTTTATGAAAATCAATCGTAGTCTACTTTTGTAGATGCACATATAATTTGATAAGCCATTTTCCAGTACATAAAATCACAAAAAAACATTTGGACCGATTTTAATGATTGACCCCTTATTTTACCCAACGCCTTATATAGATGGCACAACCTGCCTATCTATTGTAAAAAAGCAATTTCGTATGAAAAACTAATTATTGGAGACATTTTCTGAACCGTCTGTACTTTAAAGCTTTTAAAATATGCTTTGATATATTTTTTAACTAACATCTTATTAAATGAAGTAGTTTATCATGCACCTGTATAAAATAAGAATTAGTTAAGTAAAAATGACTTACTAAACCCAAGGGTCCCAAGCTGTCTACAAAATTTGGAGTTTTTATACAATACATTAAAAACAATCTGCAATTGTATACCACAATTTATAAATTAATATTAACACACACCAACAACGTTTTTGTAACAAGGGGTTTGGTGACTGATGTGGATTAAATTCGCCGTCCATAACAATAGTCTCTACGGGCACCGAGATACATACAGGCCCACCCTGTACTACAACTACAACTACAGGTTTCTTTTTAAAAATGCAATAAAATGAACAAAATGAAATGTTTTCCATGTATTATGGCCTTATTAGTAAGAGCAAACATTCTGCCTCGGCTGGCCACGCAGTAGCGCATTCTATCACTCCAATTTTCCAAGACCTTGTTGATGGTTTCGGGCTGTAGCTCACGGATTGCTTAGATGATATTGGCCTTAAGTGCTTGAATCGTTTCCAGATTGTTGGCATAACATCGGTCCTTCACGGTTCCCCACAAAAAAAAGTCCAAAGGGGTCAAATCGCAGCTCCGAGGCGGCCAATTGACATCGCCAAGACGGCTGATAACACGATTTGGGAATTTGATGCGCAAAAGACCGATTGTGGCATGGGCTTTTGGGCATGGCGCGCCATCCTGCATGAACCAGAGGTCATCCAAACCCATGTCTTCAATTGCAGTAAAAAAAAAGTCGTTAACATGGCTCTGTAACGCCCACCGTTGACCGAAACGTTGTTCCCAGCCTCATTTTCGAAGAAAAATGGTCCAATGATGCCACCACTCCACAATCCGCACCAAACTGTCACTCTCTGTGGATGCATTGGCTTCTCGACAATAACGTGCTGGTTTTCCGTGACCCAGATGTGGCAATTTTGTTTGTTAACGTAGCCGCCGAGGTGAAAATGTGCCTCGTCAGAAAAGATGATTTTTCGCCCAAAATCGTTGTCCAATTCAAGCTGCTCTAAGGCCCAAACTGGGAAGCGATAACGAAGCAGATGGTCGTGCGCTTTCAATTGCTGAATCAATTGGACCTTGTAAGCGAATAATCTCAGATCTTTGTGCAGAATTTTCCTCAGGCTAGTGCGTGAAATGTTGAGCTGTTGAGATCGATGACGAGTTGATGTTCGTGAATTGAGTCTCACACTCTCGGCTACAGCAGCCACATTCTCGTCTGTGCGCACCGTACGACGACGGGGACCATGAGTGTTGTCCACTAGCATACCAGTCTCACGAACTTTTTACACAAACTTGCGTACAGCAGGCGCGGTGGGTGCTTCATTTCGGTCAAAACTTCTTTTCAAAAAACGCACTGTTTGGGCTACACAGCACTCACTTTGGAAATAAGTTTTCAATATTTTCGAATATTGTTCAAGCATAAAATGACTCATTTCGTTCCACGGAGGTATGATACTGACTTTCTGTCAAGATTTCGAGCGGGGAAACAGTTGTCAGTGTCAAAATAACCTATGATTTAAAAAGAAATCACTAGATGGCCCACCCGTTACATATCTATATCACGCCCAGTTTTTTTGCTATGACAAAATTATTGTAGTTAGTAAACTAACTGACCCTCCACCTTTTAAGATAAAAGTATTTTCTTTTTAGACCATCAGACGACCGTTTACTCATGTAAGATGACGCTCCATTTAAATACAATTGCCAACTGCATACAGAACTGTAAATGTGTGAACTCAATTCCCCACAAGAGCACATACAAAAAAGCACACAACCTGTCAAGCAGGTATAACAGAAAAGCAACCACGAAGAGAGTACCATTGTCATCCCCCTTCCGTCAGCTAAACTGCTGCTCTGCTCTTAAAGATAGCGAAGAGACAGGTAAAGGAGAATACAAAAAAATATAAAAAATTATTATCAAAAACGTATTAATTGAATTCTAAATTAAGCAAATGATCATTTTGATATTGCTCAACTTCTAGCTAACGTAGAAACATGATTTTGGGCTTGATGAATTCTGCATCTTTAAAAGCGACATAGCCGAATTTTATGTTATATGAGTATGTGTTTTCTTGTTTCATTGTCTCTTTTCGTGGGCTCTCAAACTGAAAACCGTTTGAAAGGCCTTTATTCGAAACAGCTCCAAGAGATTTCCTAATCTAAAAAAACAAAAAATCATTATAATGCGTTCAAGCGTTTTCCGATAAGCTCCGGACAAAGAAAATATCAACTTATTTTGATAATATTTAGTAAGGATCTCTGCCTATAGGGATCATAATTGTCGGTAGGCGTTAAATGTAAATAAATTGATAACCATATTTATTTATTATTTTCTGTCAACATTAAGATTGTAAGCATTGAAAAATTGAAACTGAACTAGCTACTCTAGTCTAAAAATTTCTTTTGGTATTTTCATTGGTTTCTCTTTGTAAATAGCAGCAATAATCAATTCCATTGCCCCTGAAAAAGCTGCTTGGTAGTGGCTATGCTTTGATGTAATCGCTCATCTTGCTCATCACTTACTGCTCCAAGGTTCGCCGAAAAGAAATCAAGATGCACGTTTAGGACATGGCTCTTTGTTCAAATTCTTGCCCCTCTTTTTTGATAAGAGTGTAACAGATCTTTTACTAATTCAGTTTAATTTGCCTGCTTTTTATTGCCTAGTGATCCATTTACCGACTTCGAAGCGGCTAGCTGAACAGTAGTTAGATGCTTCTAGAAACTCGTTGTCATTTAATGTCGTATCTGTGGGCCAACAAAAATTATTTTCTTCAACTTGGTTCCCGATATTTTTGAAAATTTCTTTATTAGAAACTGAAATTCGAGTTCTTCTTTATCTGAAGACTTAATGAAATTTGTTATCCGGCATACCATAATGTATAAGGCGTAAATTTTTGTTTCTGATGCCATGTTTGTTTTGTAACGCTCATTCAATGCTCTGCTGTCCCATAGGCATAAAAAGCAGCAACAACTCATAAGACCACCTTGTAAACCTAGTAGTAAGGCCATAGCTTCAAATTGGCACAAATACTACATTGGAATTCATTGTTCTTTATTAAGCTTTTTGAAGAATCCATTCATTTGGATCATGATTTTCGTTCATTTCTTGGACCCATCCATATATATCCTTGTCATAGTAAATGCCAATAGACATGTCGAAAATAACGGAAAGTTTTTTATTGCTTTTTCTAAAATAAGTAACTCTACTGTCAGTTGAAAATAAATTCCATTGTTTCCGTCGCGAAGCGAGCAATTGTGCTATAAAGATCACATTTAAGATCATTAAGTTCACTCTGGTTAATAAGGCGAGGCTTGTTTTCCTTTTCGCATCTTTCTGCGCATGAAGACATTCTTGACTAAAAAGGATTTTGCTCTTTATGTGAAATTAAGTAAAGGTAAATATGAGTTTGGTGGGATAAAAATAGCAATTTGTCACATGGCCTTTTTGCCCCCTCCACACCATAGGTGTACCAAATGACATAGTTTTACCTTTTCCAACTAGCTACTGCTTCAAATTAACATTGCAAGAGGTGCAACAAAAGTGATGTGCCCATGGCGTTTCCTGCTTTCCATAACGGAACCGGAGTGATGAAAGTACGCACTTTTCATCTTCGGTGTCATACTACTTCCCTGTTTGACTGATTGACTCGTACATTCCGCATGTGTAACAAAAGCAATTTACTGAATTCTTGCATTGTCTTGATTTTGTCTCTGACATTTCGTATTTGCTTAATTTTATGCAGCACTCTAAAAAAGAAATACAATTCAACAGGTAAAACTTTCAATTTTCCTGTTTATTTTCCACTTTCAACGTCTTCCGACCTTTAATTGTAATTTTGTAAAAGCTCAGTGCCACCAAAATCCAAGAAGTGTTACAATTTAAGAAGTATTATACTATACTCGTAGTTGAATTTTTTCTTTCTGCTAAATCAAATTAAGCATAAATTAAAAATTGTGTACATATTTGTAACTCAAAAATTTTCCGTACTCAATTTTTTTTTGTTTTCATGCATGAATTCTTTAGAGCAAAATACATGGATCAGGTATTTTCATTTTAGCAACAAAAAATAAAATAAAAGATTGCTGGCAAGTGTAATAAGGATTCATTTTAAAGCTTAGGGTAACAGAATATGTGCAAAATTTTAATCTTTTAAATACGTATTTAAGACTGTTTTCTAAGGAATTTAATGTATCATTCCCAATCGTTTACAGCGATATTCTTGATTTTTACTTTATACGTATTCATGCATAACTATTTTCAAAGGAAAAAATATTATTGCTTTGGAGGTAGAGCTGCACTTGCTGCAAAAACTACTTGTATACATATTATAGATGACATAGGGTATCACAACATAACAGAATTGGGCATATTCTGGTTTGAGCACTTGGCGTTAGTTAAACTAAAAAGTTTTCGCACGAATGGAAGGGACACCTACAGTCTTAGTGTGGTTAGTGTGTCGGATCACTACGCATGAGGTTGCAAGTTCGAATCCCAGAAAACACCAAAAAGTTTTATCACGGTCCCACCTCTCGGGCGCGTCTGACAAACATCTGAGAGTATTGTTGTCACAAAAAAGCTTCTCAAATCGCCGTTCGGATTCGGTACTAAACTGTAGGTCCCTTCCATTTGTGTGAAAAAATATAACGCACACAACATGAGTGGTTGCGAGAAGCTAGGCCCTGGCACTTAAAGAGCTGTTGCGCCAAATATTTATTTTATTTATTTTATCTACAGTTTTGTGCCGTATCCGAAGGGTATTTTTTTTTGTTTTTGAGAAGCTTGCTCGTGACAAGAAATGCTCTCGGATCTTTGTCAAACGTTCGCGAGAGGTGTGACCGTAAAAAAAACTTGTTGGTGTTTTTTGGAATTCGAACGTGGAACCTCACACGCAGTGGTTCTACACACTAATCACTGCACCACGGCGCCCACAATGTTTAATGTTTAATGCCATGGAATATAAACCATTGAATAACCATTCAAATTAATATTGATATAGCGCTTCCACAATATGTGATTTCTTAAGCTCCACTAAACAGTCTATATAGATTCCAATGCAACAAATGATATTGAAATTTATTGCACATAAGATACCCGGATACAATGCATAGACAAAATCAATGCATTACAGAATTCAAATGCTAAATCATTTGAACTGTTAAATAATGAAATGCTGCTAAGTCTCCATATCCCCTACGAATATAAAATTTATTGTTAAATGACTATAAATCTCTGTCACTCTTCTTTTGTATATTATTAAAATTAAACTTAAATTCAAACGCCGGATATGTAAACAAAAATAACTAGTTTACCTGTTCCATTCAAATCAAACTGCAATGCATTCGAAAATCTTTAAAAAATAAGTAAACAATATTCCAGTATTAATTTCCGGTAGAATCTTAAACGGAAAATTTAGACTCGTAGAACCTCTAAATGATAAATTTAATTCTATGCAGGAAAATTCTATTCTCCATCTACACATACTGGAGTCAAGATCTTCGCCCAGAAATCCACCACACATTTCAAACACTGTTGCAGTCTGGCGCCACTATAATTTCGACTTTGATTTTTCATCATTCAGCAGGATTGCAATTTAGTTGCCGAAGGATATTTCATCTGGTCTACAACACACACAGCCCATAATCAACATCCATATGTGGGTTTTCTTAGTGCCATGGAGTAGATGTGACTGACTGTTGATGTTTTACTGCTGCGCTCCCGGAGAACACATACGTGAGTGCTGACAACGACCAGTCCAACACACCGGAATTTAATTCAATACATATATTTAATTATGAAATTAATATGGATGATGGTGCTTTAGGGATTTGGCTTTGAGCAATCTTATGTAGATTTACGATACCAAGGCGAACGGAACTCAAGAAGACATACAACACCACGCCGCACTACAGACTACTCGCTGTAGGAAGGAAGTCCAAGTACGGTAATTAGCCATGCATTGAGTGATGATTTATAGGTGCTCCAGTGTAAATTAGGGGGCGAACTATAATGGTGATGAAGCACACTAAATGCTTTGTGTCCTACAGATGTTCTACATACCGATGATGGATGGGGGATGTATTTTAAAAATATGCATTTTGTACAATATGCGTTGTTGCCATAAGTAGTAGAAAAGAAGATGATGACTTTCCAATGTCAACTACTGTTTAAACAAAGTTAGAACACAGTTCACAAAATACAGGACCTAATCGGTCGCGGGTGGAATGTGCATAAATTTATAGGTTCAATTGGGTAAGGTTGAAAGTGGGGCTATGGTTTTATGGTTCACAATAGTTAAGTACTATCAAATAGCTTGATGCAAGATAAGATTGACAAAAAATTACGTCAAGTGGATGGGTGGGTTCGCTCAAGACACACATATATGCACAAAAAAAAATTGTTTCTAGATTCAGATAAAATAATTACTACTGACGACAGCATCTTATGTGGAACTGGTGATTTGGGCAGACGTGTTTCATGTAGTTACGCGTCTAATGATACTGGGTGGCAAAACTAAGCTTTGATGACTGTCGAATTTTTCATGAACCCATTTGATAATTTGTCATTTGGTAATACTGTTTGGACTGTTTGGATCCAAATAAAAGTTTTCATTTCTTCAAACGCCACCAGTAAGGAGGCTTTTTTCTAACCAAAATGGTTGACATTCAACGGATTACAATTTAGCAACACAAACCATTGATATTAAGTTCAAAGTCGAGCAGCTGCAGTCAGAAATTACTGCCAGAAACTTTCTGCTAGTAAATCGTGCAACCTTTAATCTCTTGAGGAGACAAGTTTCAATGGTATCAGGCACAAAAGGACAGGCAGCGGCGATGAATCTGAGACGTTAGATTTCAGCAGGCAACAACACAAGCAGCAGTAGCAAAGTAAGTGGTTTATGTATATAGAAATACTGTCCACTCGAGTACTTAGACAAGACCAGAAAACAAAATTCGTCTTTTCTCAATCTACTGGAATCTTCTTGTACGAGTATATCGCAGAAAGCTTCAGTGATGAGGAGTTTATGATGTCACCACTCGCCACATTAGTACCCAAGGTCTGCCACCTGATACGAGCAAATGCGGGACAATCACATAGGAAGTGCTTCCCAGTTTCGTCACCCTCCCCAAAAGCAGACAAAACTAAGAGAGTTTAGCCCTGCGATCAAATATAGAGGCTCTTACATTCACGAATTACTAGTATTATGGAAGTGAGAGTGGCAATGGTGCAGTGGATAGCCCGTTGCTCGTTAACCGATGTGTGCAAGTTCAAGCCCAATCGGAGAACAGCAGTCATCAGCCACCCGAGTAAAAAAAAGAAAACGAATAACACCTACGTTTTTCCAACCACTGCACCAAAGAAAGGTTACTGCCTGGTAGTACTATGGAACGGAAAGTCTGAGTGCTCTGGGATTTGGATTTCCTTAAAAAAAATATATATATTTATATAAAATAATGTAATGGGAGTGGTAAGAAGGTTGAGCAGGATTTTTAGCGAATAAGTATTCGTCTGCATGCGTTTAAAAGAGGTATACACATTGGTTAATGAGATTTTTTCACGGCTTTTGAAGCCAAATTGCGCCGATCAGGACATGGATAGTTAAAAGTTTGTTTTGGAAGTGAACGTAGTACATTTCTTTTCAAAAGAACTGAAATTACGGCTGTCAGATGATCAATGCGGGTTTGTCGCGGGTAAATCAGCCACAGTTTAAGGATCATAATGGGAAAACATCGTGATTCCTTAAAGGCTTTGTATATTGTATTGGTTGACTTTGAAAAGGCATTCGACAGAAAACCATGAGATCTGATATGGGCGGCGCTAAGACATCGAGGGTTTCCAGAAACCTATGTACAGATGATCATGGACATGTACGAAGGAGCAAAGACAAGAGTAAGATGCCCCGCTGGAGTAACCGAAGAGTTCCCAATCAAAGTCGGGGTGCACCAGGGAAGCGTTTTAAGTCCTTTGCTCTTTATTACAGTCCTTGATTATCTGTTTGAAGGTAAAGTGACGGATCCCAAGGTACATCAGCTATTCTTTGCTGACGATGGAGCCATCATAAGTGAGGATCCTACATCCCTGTATGGGACGACGTTTCGGAGGGAAATGGGTATCGAATTAGTTCAAAAAAGACAGAGTACTTGTGCTGCCCGTTCTCTGATCCACTCAGGCCTATTCCATATATTTATTTGAATGGAACATTGCTTCCCAAGTGCGAAGAGTTCAAATATCTGGGATCTATGATCAATAGCAAAGCAACCTATGATGAAGACATCAATCATCGCGTAAGCGTAGGGTGGATGAAGTGGCGAGAAAATTCTGCTATCTTCTGTGACAGAAAAATGCCACCTAAGTTAAAAGGAAGGCTCTACACCGCAGTGGTGCGTCCAGCGCTCACATACCGTTCACAGTGGTGGACGATGTATAAAAAGTATGAGAGTTAATTAACGGCAGTTGAGATGAAGGTGCTTCGCATGACAGCAGGAGTGACAATGCTTGATCGAACGAGAAGTTCGAGGATCCATGGAAGCTTTCACGTTAAGGAAACCATCGTACAAGAGATAGAGCGTGACCGGCACAGCTGGTATTGCCAAGTTCAAAGAAGAGATCATTTGAACCCTGTTAAAAAGGCAATATCAATGCACGTTCCCAAGACATCGCGATGTAGGAGAGGCAGGCATATAAACGCCTGGACCAGACAAATGCGACGACATCGGCATTTCATTGGCCTCAGTAACCGAGTGATCCAAAATCGGGAGGCCTGCCGATATTTTCTGAGGTCAAATAGGCGAACCCCACAGGCGGATCAGTAGAAATGCAGTGAAGTGGGAGGGTTGTGATGCCTTATTTTCGGATCATAACCTCGCTGAAAAAGGAAGAAGAAGATTAGTTTACACGTGAATTCATAGATTTTTTCTTTTCTTTTTCAGGTAAGCGCGAATGATCGAAAACACACTGCGTGGAATACAAAAATGTGGCTCTTATATAACACACCTTCGTACATATATGCAAACTCCACCGCAATCATCAGGCATTAATCCTATTAATCATCTTTGGGATGTCTTGGAAAAAAGTCAGAACCAGGCGTATTTCCAACAAAGGACGGCACTTCAGGAGGAATGGGCTTCTATATCATCAAACGTTACGTCAAACCTCGTTAATTCAATGCCAAGAAGATTGGAAGCAATAATAAACCGTGAGGGTGGACCCACAAAATATTAATTTTACTTCACTATTACGTATTTGTTTACTTTTTATTGATTAACTTTAAGAGACGAATCCTTTTACGGCTATGAATTGATGTCTACATTTTATTTTTTATTTCTTTCTTTCAGTGAAAAATTTTTAGTTTAAATGCAAACGCTTTTTATTAAAGATAAAAATTGGATGCACATTGAAAGTTTTTCTCCATTCCAATCAGGGAAATTCTTCTTCTTTCGGTATAGGGTGAAACAGACGAATACTTTTTCGACTCACTGTATGAAGTTCTTGGACATTAGGATTGCATAAGTCTCCGCTTGGAAGACAAAGGCGTTTTTGCCTAGCAAGAAGGAAAGCCTAGTTTTGTCGCCTCCTACGAAGACACCAAACTTTTAACTGCACCAAACTTTTGACTGGTTTTGGAGCCATTCCTGCAAATTCGATTTCTATTTATTCCTGGCTCAGATTTATGTCGGAAGGGAATGTAGCCTCAAAGAAACTTTGCGTACGTGAAACTCAACCAGTCGTGTTTGTCGCTTTCGGTAAGAAGAAAGTCAGGCTTGTAGGTATAAAGTTCTTGACGAGTGTGTAGAAAAAAAAGGGAGAAATACTAGCTTCTACGAAAAGTGTAGCTAACTGCAAGACCGATGGCACAGAGCCAATAAAGAGACACCGGACAATCTTTCAGTGGAGTCGCACTCTGTGTTGAGTATGTGGAAATAACTCTTGTTTAGAACAACAGCCCGCTGGCGATAGGGTGCAATGAACCACCTTAACTGAGAAATGGTAATTAAGAATACCGCCGAGGAAGACTTGGCTTGACTATACAACTTTCAAATATTTTTCACGGATTGAGTAAGTTTGTTAGCCGTCAATTTTGTATTAAACTTGTCTTGTTTTGACAATGGAGAGTTCTTTTAAAAATTGTTTACTTAAGAAAATATTGGATTCCGCAAGATTTTAATATTGTATCGAGAGGACTCCAAAACCAAAAGCGAGAAAAAAATATAAAAAATAGTAAAACTGGAATAGTCAGTTCTTGAAACAAGGCTCCACATCTAAAGAAGCTGGAAAAACTGCTTGTAAAATACCGTCGGGGAAAAATATGCATTATGAGTAATCATACTACCTTTTCTTGGCCGAAAATGGGAATAATCCACTAAATTCGGCAATTTCGCGGGATATAGAAATAAAAGAAAAAGTATAATAAAACGATATCCAATATAAACAATTTTCTGGCGGGAATAAAGATATCTTATTCGTTAAAAAATTTCTAGCCATTATTACAACTTCGTCGTCATCGACTTCAACGTCAATCGCACTCGCATTGGCATCAATTTTGCTGGGATATTTCTACTTTTGAGTAATTTGGCGGAGTAAATCTGACTTCGCTTTTAAAACTGGTAGAACCCTACGCATGAATTTTTCAAATTGCGTTTCACCGTGTCGACTCTCGCGAACTTTCGCATTTTCCTTTCGATTTCGATATTCTCTTTCGACTTTCTTCAGATTAACGAAACACTGATGCGAACAAATGCACTAAGAGTGATTTGCAGCAAATTTAACGAAAAGTGACACACTGCTGATGATCGGCAGTCTTAAGTTCATGCGTCAACTGAACCTTTTAGGTTTTATGGTCCAAGAGCTTATGCAAAATTCGGTGGAGTGTTGTACGTGATATGTCCAATTCCTAAAATCGACGTGAAATCGACAAAGCTGGGTTTTCGGCCACACTCCGAGCTACAGAAGCAATATTCTCAGCTGTTCTTACGCGATGGGCGCGATTCTAGTTTTTTACATTATAAACTTGTGCCAATTGCTCTAATTTCTGAACCAATTTAGCAATTGCTGGGCGAGAAGGCGTTTCACGTCGACCGAGTAAACTTTTTATTTTTCGAACTGTTTCAGCGAAATGTTCGCCATTTTTGTAGGGAATTTTAATAACTTTAATGCGTCGTTGAAGTGTGTATCATTCCATGTTTATTAATGGCGTAGTTTTTACTTCTCATCTGCCGGGTTGCAGAAAAGCACACTATTCCAAGTGGAACATCTTACAGAAAAACCCTAAATTTATTGTACTTTGAAGATGTTTTTGTGAAAATGACAGTTTTTGGCACCTAAGAAATCAAAATTAACTCTGAACATTTTATAAACGGTGCTCAAACGCCAGATTGACTTGGAAACACTGGACGCGCCATGAATGGCAGCTACGCGTACATGTACCTAGTAGTAATGCGTATGTCTTACTCGTTCGCTGTGAACGTATATATAATATTCGCCTGCTGTTATCGTTCAGCCTAACAGTTTTATGTTCGCCACAAATCAGATTCAAAATATTATATACCGCTGGTAGACGGCCTTTAGCCAAACCATAACTGACTATTTGATAATTTTGAAATTTTTTTTAATTTTAGAAATTGTAAACAAAATTGTATTCACTGGAAAATGTAATCAACTTTCTTTTTTCATGGAATAACAGTCATATTAACTAACTAACTAACTATACATTAGGAATATTGTATGAAAAAAAAGATTTTCGAAATTTTCGGGTTTTTGGGAGCTGGAAAAAGGAGTATCCCGCGAAAAAAGGATTAATGGCAGCATTAATTATGAATGAAAACTGCCGGATCGCGAAGACGTCCTCTAAACTCAGCCAGATACAACGCCTTCAGCTATGTACATGCTTAAAACAAGCGGAGATTTCAAACTGATATTAATCTTTTATTGGTTTTAAAACTGCCGTGTCAAGTTTCTCCTTCACTGAGACTTTTAATACCATAAGAGAATGAGGCTGTCATTTATTGTTTTTGAGAAGTTTGTGCAAAAATCACAGGCTGATATAAGGCGCAATTTTTCAAAATCATGTACATTTATTTGCCCAGGCGACTGTTTTGACTCAGTCGAAAGAAAACAAGGAATGGTCAGTCGTGTTTCCACGAGCATTGAGAAAGAAGATACGAAAAATGTACTAATGGCGAACGTGAAGTATGATATTAAGTATGAGCTGTCAACAAGAAAGGGTATTCACCATCGACTTCTTGAATAGAGGTTTTGTTTACTTTGTTTCATTGAATTGAATTGCATTGAAATCAAGACGAAAATCATGAGTGATCTTTGATCCCATTTACGTAGACGGTAAGTAGTGGAGAAGATAAAATGACGAGCTCTGCTAGCCGCTCAGGATCTCCGATCTTGTCATAAGAGTATAAATACAATGCCTATGATGGCAGGGACATGTGGAGCAAATGGACCTCGACGCTCCGGTCCACGAGTCTCTACGCTGTCGAAATATTTTGAACTACAACTGAGAGAATTCATTTTTTGTTCGAAAAATATTCTTTTGGCTGGTTTAGATTAAAAACCTTGTCAAACAAGATTTTAGACAATGTGACGGATTATCATGTGACTTCTTTAATATCGTACTTGAACAAATTGTGCGAAACTCATAAGTCAACAGAGGTGCGAAACTCATAAGTATGTACTATTGCTTGCATACGCCAACAATGTTGACATCATTGGAAGAAGCCGTCTGTCACCGGTGCATTTGCAGGTATTGAAGGTAAAACCCAATATATGCTGTCAACAAGAAGGGACATAAACACCGACGAATAGGACAGAACGCTACAGTGGGTAGCTACAACTTTGATGTATTGTAGTTAGGGACTTTGTCTACCTTGGCTCTGTTATTAATTATGGAAACGACATCAGCGCAAAAATCAAGCGAAATATAACTCTTTCCAATCCCTGCTTTTTTACATAATGAGGTATTATTATTATTGTTTGTGTAGGGTTATTTTGCACTGCGACCTAATGGTCTATTGTGCCCCCTGCTAATACCTTGGGGAGGTTTGTTCCCTCGTTAGAGTCCCCATCGCATCTGCAATTCCTGAGGAATTGTGTTTGAAGGTCATATGCTCTTACTTTGCCTTGGCGAGAATAGTTCACCTTAGAGCTCTTTCTCCAGACCACTTTCTTTTAAGAATCTGAGAATGAGAAGTGGGTCCATGGTTGGCATATCCTCTTCTGATACTTGGTATTTGCCCAAGTATTTCAATCTTTTGTGGGTCAGTGCCCCACAGGACTCCAGAAGGTTCCGGAGTCTCACATGACTCGTTGCAGAATCTGCAAAGGCCTTCATTTGTTATACCTAGTTTCCGTAGACGCTCCCTGAGTTTGCAGTGCCCCGTTAGGAAGCCTGTTAGGATCCGTGGGTTATTCTTGCTAAGGCAGATGCAGGCTTCGAATCTTTTCCGGTTGTAACGTCCCAGTAGTTTCTTAGCCTGCCTCAGGCCTGTGGTGTTGTTCCAGGTTCTTGCCCTGTCTTCTCTCTCCATTTTCCTGAATTTCTCGCGTATGGTGTGTTCCCCCATACCACAAAGTGGTTCAGGTCCAATGAAGGGTTCTGCGGCCCCTTGTCTTGCCAAGGCTGCTTCGTTACCTTTTATCCCGACGTGACCGGGTATCCAGTAAAGTGTAACTTTATTGTTTCTGCCCAGCTCATTAAGTTTGCATAGGCATTCCCGAACAAGTTTTGACTTAATGACATAGGAGTCAAGTGCTTTGATAGCTGCTTGGCTGTCTGACAGTATTGCTATGTCGCAGTTGCTGTATCCCTTTTCGATATTGAGTTCGATGCATCTGTTAATAGCACATATTTCAGCTTGAAAGATGCTGGTGTACTTGCCCATAGGTTCTGAGTGCTTGGCCCTGGCCCAAATACGCCCGCCCCTGTTCCCTCTCCAGTTCTCGAACCGTATGTATACCACTTTATCGTGTGGCTGCCCAGTTCGTACATCGTGGATTCGTTGCTCCACTCTTTCTTGTTACTTAACTTTGTACTAAAGTTTTTCCCAAAGTTAAATTTCCTGATACTGTCGTCCCTGTGGACGGCCAGAAGGGGAAGTTTTTTGAGAAGTGCATCGTATTCTCTAATACTAACACATTTCTCCCTTCCGATACCTTCTTTTGCCATCCTTAAAATCGTTCGCTGCGCATTTTGCTCCACTACAAGATGGAGCGGTGTTAGCTCCAGGAGTACTTCCATGGCTGCAGTTGGACACGTTCGCATGGCTCCAGTGATGCAGAGGCACGCAAGTCTTTGTACTTTAGTGAGTATCTCCCTCGTAGTGACTAGACTAGTTCGCTTTGTCCATGCTATTGCTCCATAAGTGATCAATGGCAATGTACATCCATCTTAGAATATTTGGACTAAATCCCCAAGACTTACCCGTTAGGCTCCTGCATATCATTAGAGCACGGGTAGCACAAGAGTTTGCTATCTAGGTGTAATCCTAGATATTTCACTTCCTTTACCGGAGTCAGTATCGTGCCCGACAGTCGGATTGGCTTCAGTTCAAGTTTTCTCTTCCTCGTGAACGGTACTATTGTGGTTTTGGCCGGGTTTATATTAAGCCCAGCTGTGCTGCACCATTCTTGAGTTACTGTTAGGCCCCTTTGTATAATATCACATAAGGTTTCCTTGAATTTCCCCCTGGCAATCAATACAAAGGGTCAAACGGTAGTGCATGCGATCATATGAAAACACAAGCGTTTTCACTCAGCTGAGGCCTACCAACTCCTACTCTCAACCTCCTCGCGGTGACAGCCGGGTGCCTAGTACCTTAATCCAAGAAATGGGCAACCAACCCGGTTTGGCGGATTCTTGGTGGCAGCAGATGAGAGAGGGGGGGAAGAGTGCTTTTCCACTAGAGCACTTCTTCCTGTTCCAGGCGGCAGCGGACGAATTCCCTAGACGGAGTCAACGGTGGCGTCTATAGTTCCAGTTAGGTTGAACTTAGTGAATACCTTGCTCGAGCTGCTTCGACGTATTCGGATCACAGGTCGGTAAGGAATTTCCAATGTTGGTCAGGACATTGGAATAGAGATGGTGGCGGAGGAGCCCTTAATGGGCCAACGGCAGCGCTCATACTCCCGTAGTGGACTACTGGCACCGGTGTACCCGGCCCCTCGTCCTAGGGGAATAATTAAGGAACTGGCCCTCCAGGTTGGGGGTTGTGCCGTCGGGGTAACTTCCCTGCCACGTAAAAAACGCATGGTTCCGAAACAACCAAAAGCCTCGGATAAGAATGACTTAACTAATGACGACCCCAGCAAACGAAATAAGTACAACGACCTTCGTATCTGTACGTGGAATGTTCTGTCCCTTTACAGACCACGTGCAGCCGAACAACTAGCAGAGGCCCTAGACTGCTATAAAGCAGATATTACTGCCATCCAGGAAGTGCGATGGGATGGGCCGGGCAAAAAGAGGATGAAAAACTGTGACATCTTCTACGGTGATTGCTACAGAGGCAACAGGAAACGCTTATTCGGATGCGGATTTGTCATACGCGGCAGACTTAGGCAAGAAGTCTTAAGCTTCCGACACGTGAGCGAGCGTATTATGACTATCCGGATCAAGGCTAAATTCGCTAACATAAGCCTAATATGTGTTCATGCCCCCACAGAAGAAAAGGACCCTGCCACCAAAGAGTGTTTCTACGAGCTCCTCGACAAAACATACGAGCAATGTCCTAAATACGACGTTAAAATCGTATTGGGCGATTTTAACGCCAAAATAGGAAAGGAGGACGTCTTTGGTAGGGCAGTCGGTAAGCATAGCCTACACGACACCACGTCTGATAACGGACTAAGGCTAATTGATTTCGCTGTGGAGCGAAATGTCACCATAGCAAGCACATGGTTTCCTCATCTCGATATTCATAAGCAGACATGGCGGTCCAATGATCATGTAACGATCAACCAAATTGATCATATTGCGATCGACGCAAGGCATGCCTCCAGTATTCTGGATGTCCGGACCTTCCGAGCGGCCAACATAGACTCGGATCATTACCTTGTTGTAGCCAAGGTACGAATGCGGATATCCCAATCTGAGCAACAAAGAAGAATTACTGTGAGAAAATTTAACGTCGAAAAGCTACAATCGCAAGAGACCGCCAGACTCTTCGCTGAACGCGTATCCCGAAATCTCTCAATCACCCCTTTGCCGCCAGCATCAAGTACCGAAGACCAGTGGCAACGCTGCCAACATGCCATCAGAAACGCCGCGACTGATGTGCTGGGTCTCGCTCGCCCACCACCGCGAAACCCCTGGTTTGACGGAGAATGCCGGCGAGTGCATGCAGTAAAACAAGAGGCATACAAAGCGGCGCTGTAGCGGAAGACGAGAGCTGCTCGTGAGCTCTACGAGCAAAAGAGACGGGAAGAACATCGGCTTATCCAAAAGAAGAAGAAAGAGCATGAGAAGCGCGCGTTTGAGAATATCGAGAGTCTATACTCCAGGAACAATGTACGGAAGTTTTACCAAAAGGTAAAAAGAACGTGTCAGACAAGTAATACCCGTACAGAAACCTGTAGAGATGAGAATGGAAACCTCGTAGTAGAATCACAGTCGGTGCTGAGAATATGGAAAAACTACTTCTGCAGACTGTATAACGGCGACGAAGACCAACATCCCGCTGTCAGGCAGAATGAACCATTCAACATGGACGATGATAGTCGAAATTTCCGTCCACCTGACCAAAACGAAGTGAGGATAGCAATATCCAAGCTAAAATCGAACAAGGCTGCTGGACCTGACGGCCTACCGGCCGAACTTTTCAAGGCAGCTGGGGATGAATTGGTAGAGTGCATACACCAACTCATTTCTAATATTTGGTCAGAGGAGTGTATGCCTGATAAATGGAATCTCAGCATCGTTTGCCCGATCCACAAGAAAGGAGACCCCCTCAACTGCGCCAATTATAGAGGCATCAGTCTCCTCAACATCGCATACAAGATCTTTTCTGCGATATTGTGTGAACGCCTGAAACCCTTTATCAACAGCCTGATTGGACCCTCGTCAGTGCGGTTTCAGGCCAGGAAAGTCCACCATCGATCAAATCTTCACACTTCGGCAGATCCTGGAGAAAACCCAAGAATTTCAAATCGATACTCACCACCTCTTTATCGATTTCAAGGCCGCCTATGACAGCATCTATAGAGAAGAGCTTTATAGAGCCATGTCTAGTTTTGACATCCCTGCCAAACTTGTCCGCCTGTGCAGGCTGACGATGGAGAACGCTCGCTGCTCCATCAAGGTCGGTAATGACCTCACCGAGACCTTTGATGTCAAAAAAGGCTTTAGACAAGGTGACGCGCTGTCATGTGACTTCTTCAATATTGTACTTGAACGGATTGTGCGGAACTCACAAGCCAACACCGGAGGCACAATCTATTACAAGTCTATACAACTGCTTGCATACGCCGACGATATAGACATTATCGGAAGATCTCAGCGGGCTGTCACCGGTGCTTTTGCAAGCATTGAGGCGGAAGCGGCCAAAATGGGTTTGGCGATAAACGAGGGCAAAACCAAGTATATGCTGTCAACTAGAAGGGAAAACCAACATCGACGAATTGGACAAAACGTTACCGTGGGCAGCTATAACTTCGAGGTAGTAAGGGACTTTGTCTACCTTGGCTCTGCTATAAAACGGCATCAGCGCAGAAATCAAGCGAAGAATACTTTCCGATCGCTGTTTTTTTGGGCTCATAAGGCAATTCAACAGTAAGGCCCTATCTCGAACAACTAAAGAGACTCTGTATAAGACCCTGATCATCCCAGTCCTCCTTTACGGCGCTGAAACATGGACTTTATTAAAAGAGGATGAAGATATCATTGGTCGCTTCGAGAGAAAAATTCTTCGTAAGATTTTCGTCCCGTTTGCGTTGACGGGTTTTGGAGGAGAAGATTCAATCACGAACTATACGAGCTGTTCAGCGACATCGACCTAGTCAAAAAACTGAGTATTGGACGTCTAAAAAGGCTATGACATGTAGAGCGAATGGAGACCAACGCTCCGGCGCGCAGAGTCTTCGAATCTAACCCCGAGGGACGATGCAGTAGAGGGAATCATCGCCGTAGGTGGCGCGCACAAGTTCAAGGGGACCTCGACCAACTTGGAGTGCGCAACTGGATGCAATTAGCTAAAGACCGAGCTAAATGGAGAGGCTTGTTGGTTGAGGCCCAGGTTCACCCCGAACTGTAGCGCCACCTAAGTAAGTAAGTAATCAATACAATGTCATCAGCGTAGGCTTGACAGTTAATTCCAAGGCTTGTTAATTTTTCAAGAAGCTATTTTTGTTTCAAGAGCACTTTGGATTGTTTCCGTCAGCTGATAGAGAGCAGTCTCGGTGGACCTGCCCGCTCTGTATGCATGCTGACGATAATGCAGTGGGGATGTGTTAAGTACATCCTCCCTTAAATGGTTGTCCACAGCTTTCTCCATTGTTTTGAGAAGAAACGATGCTAGGCTGATCGGTCTGTATGGTCTGTATGACTTAGGCTGTGTTGGGTCCTTCTTCCCCATTTTTGGTATAAACACAACTTTCGCCCGTCTCCATTGGTTTGGAATATATCCCAGTGCAAGACTGCTTTTTGTTATTCTGACCAGGTGTGGTAGTAGTTTTTCTTGCCCCCTTTGCAATAGGGCTGGTATAATACCATCCGCACCCGGTGACTTGAAAGGCTGGAAGGAGCTAATTGCCCACTCGACTCTCCCTCTGGAACAGATAGCCCCTGCAATCTCCCAATCTTGCTTCCGAGGTCTGGTCGTGTTGGTCATGCTCCCGTCACAGGTGTTCTGCAAACTTCCGGGGAAGTGAGTTTCTAAGAGCAGTGATGCTCTTTGTTCTTCATCTTTAGTAAAGCTGCCGTCAGGTTTTTTAAGGGATGTTGGCATTCCCCCGGATTTTGCAAGGGCTTTATGTAACCTGGCTGCAGCAGGAGTGCTGCTTATTGTCTCACAGAACTTCCTGAAACTTTTCTTTTTCGCCCTTCTTAACTCTTTGTTGTAGTTTGTGAGTGGCGCCCTGTAGCTTTGCCAATCCCCATTACGCTTTGCTCTGTTAAACAGCTTGCATGTATCAGAGCGTAATTTTGTTAGGTTGCTGCTCCACCATGGCACATCTTTCCCACCCTTTCTGTTGCTTATGGGACAACTAGATTCGAACGCGTTTCTGATTGCGGTGCTAATGCCCTCTACCGCGTTTTCTAACTCTAGATAGTGTGCTGGAGCCCTTCCTCAGATCAATATGCTCCAGATTACTGTCTAGGGTTTCTTTAAAAACCTCCCAATTTGTTTTTCTTGGGTTCCTGACTGGATTTCTTGTGATACATGCACTATCTAACTCAAACACAATGATTCTATGGTCAGATAATGACGGCTCATCTGATACTTTCCAGTTCCTGCCATAGTATATCAAGGGATGAACAAAGAATGAATTCTAGTAAAGACTCACCTCTGGTATTGGTGTCGGTGCTCCCCCATATAATATTGTGAGCATTGGCGTCACATACAATCAGCAGCGGCATTTGGAGCTTGTTACAGTGCTCCACTAAGCGCTGCAGTTCTGTTGGGATAGCTGGTTCATCCCCAGCACAGTATGCAGAGGCGGTGATGATGGTGCGGTGTACTCCGTCGATGTTCAGGGAAACCTGTAATGGCACCGAGTCTCGCGTCGCAAATTCTGAAACTAGGAGAAAGTTAATTTTGTTATTGATAAGGATACATGCCCTTGGATTGGTCACCCTTATATCCCCAATTACCTTTGCCTCCTTGCATGACAGTCCTTTGACTCCGCCTTTCAAGATCCATGGCTCCTGAATCAATGCAATGCCCATGTTTTGTTTGGTAAACATCCTAGCTATTGCGGCTGATGCCGCTATGGCGTGGTGGATGTTTACTTGGGCGACCTTTATTTTTCCGGTGGAGGTCATCGAGCTAGTGCTCGTCGGGGGCTGTTGCCCCACCCTCCGCCAGCAGAATCTCTTCTTCCTCAATGTTCAGAGGGAGAGAAATTACTGTACTGTTTATGGACATAAATTCATCTGCGCTCCGGGCGTCCCGTTCTGCAGTTACAGTTGGTGCTTCAACCGTCAGCGGAACTGCATGCTCCACTTCCGGCGGTGTCTCCTCTGAGGCTGGTTTCGAGCTGGTACTATGCCCTGCGCTTTCCTCCAGCTTTCTGATTCTACCCACCGTCACTCTGCCAAACCGGTAGCTCAGAGAGCAATTTTAGCCTTAATAGCTTCAAAAGACTCCTGGTCGATTCCGAGAGCCAGTATCTGCCCAGTCCCCTCGTTGCGACCATACAACACCTTCCATGTCTTGATGTTCAGGTCATCATTCTGCGCTTCTAGGAGTGCCAAAGAGGTTTGGTAATCCTGATCCACGCTGCGTGGTAGGAAGACGGTGATGGAATGGGCACGTGGTATTTCCGCACTGCCGCATGCAGTAAGGCCCACCCCTTTCAAACCCTTCAGTTTGGGAGCTACGGTCTTTAGCCATTCCACCGTTTGTGGAGTCTCGCAGTCGACCAGTAGCATGCCATTCTTAAAATGAACGCCCTGGAACTTGAGCTTATGCTCCCATCCCAGGCTCATTTCCGCCATGGTGGCGTTCTCGAGTACTTTGAGGTCCTCAGCATCGAGTATTTCTTGTGGGTAATTCATAGGAAGTACTGCAACCTGCTCAGCCTTTGCGGCCTCGGCATGTCTTTCACCAGCCGGAGCTGCCCCAGCAGCCACAGCATAGCTTCTACCAGCTGAGACAGCGCTAGCATTCGCAGGCTCTGCCTGGAGCCTCTTAGCGCTCTCCTCGGTACTCAGCCTTTTCTGCACATTACATGCAGGAGGTGTTATGGCATTACTGCCCCTCTTGGCTGATGGCACAGCGGTGGAGTCGGGCTTTGCCCTATGCTCCTCCGCCTTTTTCCTGGCATCCTCAGGTGCAAGGCCCTTTTCGAGGTAGCGCAGGTACCATCGAGATCCCGCACCGCTCAGACCCTTTCTCAGGGGGTCATCTTTGCCTCCCGGTTACCCAGGTGGCGGCATCGGCGGGCAAGCTCGCTTCCTCTTGGTCGGTGCGGCATTGGATTGAGGAACTGTAGGTGTCCGAGCTATGCCCGAACTCCTTGCCTCATTATCCGCCTTAACCACTTTGCCCAAGGGTCGGGGGGCTAGAGCTTGGCTCCCACCCTCCGTTCTGGCACGTTCCAATCGTGCTGCTGTTTTCGACGGCTCAGGGATTTTCCTTGAGGACATAGCGGCTGTTTGGCTGGTGCTTGGTTGCACTCGCCTAAAGCCTCCCTCACGGCTTGTTCCTGGCCGACTTCCACCCACTAGGTCGTCTACACAGAGCCTCTGCTCCATCCGATCCACTAGCATAGAAGCGGTACCACCCCGCATTCTATCTAGGTTGTTTTTTATTTTTATTTTTTGTTTTGGTACATGTTCCCACGAGTAGCGCGGGAAAGAAAGGTCAGCTGCGCCAGAGCCCCGCATTAGCGCAGTAAGATCGTGGTTACTCCCTGAGGTGATCCTGTTTCAGAGAGGCTCCGTTATAATACAGCCGGTATACCCCCTGGCTGCAAACCATCCAATAGGCACAGGTCGCGTAACACCTTGGATTAGGGGGGGGGCAGATCTTGGTTCGTTACTCATCAGTCAGCTCATCCGAGAGCTAGGCTCCCAAGGCTGAATGAGTCCTTGCAACTTAAGCTCTCGCACCACGTCAAGGTGTCTGCCAAGCGAGAGTACATACATAATGAGGTAATTCAATAGTAAAGCTCTATCTCGAACAACTAAGGAGACTCTATATATGATTCTGATTCTGGACTGGGATAGTCCTGTTTTCGGCGCTGAAACATGGCTCATATTAAAGAATATATTCTTGGTTCGCTTTAAGATATTCGGTCCGGTTTGCATTGACGGGCTTTGGAGGAGAAGTTTGAGATTGTTAAGACATGTAGAGCGAATGAACACAAAGTAGCGAGAAGGTCCAGAGGGACGACATACTAGAGAACCTTCTCGCCATAGTTCAAGGGGACCTCAACCAACTTGGAGAGCATATCTGGAGACAGCTAGCAAAAGATTGAGTTAAATGGAGAAGCTTGTTGGACTGTAGCGCCACTTAAATCAGTAAAGAAGTAATCCTTTTTGATTATTTTACATTTACTGAATTCACCTTGCATTCATTTGTAGACGTATTTATTGTACTCATTGAAGTTAATGAAGGTCCCACAGTTCTTGTTATGTGTTGTGCCTCTTCAATTATGCGGAGTGTCTTGGGATGAATACTACACCACGAATTTAATATGTCCGTCATGTCCTCTTAAAGTTATTTTATTGAGGATTGCAAGACTTGACTTAGTCGATACCCAATCTGGGAGATTTCGAAACACATGATCACGTATCATATACCTTACTATTCACGAATAATTTTGTAATATAATAGATACTCATCCCCACTCAGTCATAGACTTTGTGTATCTATGGTACAAGGAGCACAATGAATCCTTTTGAGATCCTAGTGCAGGCTGCATCCATTCGTTGCGGATAACCCCTTAAACCTAACCCATCTATGGTACTTCACGCTACGTTTATCTGATATTTGTCTTCAAATTAAATTCCGATCTTTATCTTCGGAAAAGTTTCTTTAGCAGCTTGCAGCTAACAACGAACCATTCCGGATAAATTAAAAAACAAAAAACAAACTTCACTGAACTCATGCGATCTCAATAGTTTTCGTTACTCCAATAGAAATCTCAAAATTACCATGCGAATCTCTGCCATTAGGCGCACATTCCGTGACGATAATTCACCTCACTTCCTGCACCCGAGCTAGTAGCGGCAAAGAATCTTAAGTGTGGACACAGAAAGACTAGGTATTACGAAGCGATATTACAGTTCTCTACACTCGTATTTCATGCATGCTAGGCGCAACTTAAGACGTATGCCTTAAAGTGGTGCTACGGCTATTGAAGTATTGCGGAGGACGATAATTTGGCGGCGAGGACTGCTTATTTTAGTCATGCTAAATTGAATGGTGCAGTGTACCTGACGTCCGCGCGATAAAGCGCTTATTACCCGTATATCGAATCTGTCGATTTCAACGGAAATACGAAGCAAGACGCAGGGTAATAGTGTTTGCATTTGTACAATTCGTTCACGTCATCGTATAGTTTTGCTTTTCCTTTGTTCGGTGTATAGAGTTGTGTGCTAGCTTGGCCTAATGGTTTCGTATCAGGAAAGGATATGTAATTTACAAACGCTAATAATCAGTTTGAGGCTATCGCCAATGACGGCGACGACGACGTTCGAATGGCAAAATAATTTTTGTTTGCTTAGTCAGCTTGCATGTTGCAAGAGAGGTATGCAGGCTTGGGAAATTTATACCATATAAGAAAGGTGACGGCCGTCCTTAAGCTTATTTGAAAGGGATTATTCGTGTTGATTCGCAAAAATTGTTAAGGACTGTCTCTTAAATCTTAATGTGTTCATAAATGCTACAAACCTTCCATGTCAACATAATTCATAAACACATTTTATCTGACTTTCTGCTATTTATCAATCCCAGTTTCTATTTCATGTATAAAAAAGAATTCAAGCAATTTCATTAGGATATCGTGTGAGTAAGTGAATAATGGCAAACAATGTGTGACATGTGTACTGATTCCCAGGACTCTCCTAGTCTCCATTAGGCTTCTTCACATTAAAAAAGAAATCATTTATTTGATATTTCCTTCTATCGGCATGATTGCATGTATCTTGAAAATGAACTAGTGTATGGGTTTTTATTTGTGGCCAATAAAAAAAAAACATACATACAACTTTCATTGGTTAGAAAAAAATTCTTCACATCATATGGGGGATTCGTACCACAAAATAGTTAAATATTCAATAAACCTCGGGATAACTTTCACGAAGAGCTGTGATGTTCTATTGACAGGCATCCGAGAAATAATTAATTACATCTTCGCATGTTGATTAATCATATACGGTGTGATTCATTGACCCATGATGGAGTCTTAGGCTTCCAAACAACCCTTACCCATGCTAAATATTTTCCATTAATTTTGATGGATTATTTTCCGGCAAAGTTTTGAAATGTAATTATCAAGTGTCGGAAGTATCTCAGTATGCATGTGGACTGGCTTTACATTGTACCTCCTACTAACAGAAATAAAATAACTCCTTCTCTGTGCCACCCTCAGTGCAAGAAATGATTTGTGAAAAGGTCGTGGCACGCAAATCGGTTACAGACAAATTTATTACAACACCATTTCTTCATATTCTCTTTACAAACGGTGTCCTGTTGGAAATATGAGACTATGAGTACTGACAGCGTTCCGTGGAAAACTGTAGAAAGTCTATACTGTGTAGCCGCAATAAATCGGAAAAGTTTTTTTTTACGTGGCCATACAATTGGTATCAGACACCAATTATCAAAAAGTAATTAAGTGTTCAATTTTAAAAGTTTGTTTGCAGAAAAGGCTGAGTACCGAGGAGAGCGCTAAGAGGCTCCAGGCAGAGCCTGCGAATGCTAGCGCTGTCTCAGCTGGTAGAAGCTATGCTGTGGCTGCTGGGGCAGCTCCGGCTGGTGAAAGACATGCCGAGGCCGCAAAGGCTGAGCAGGTTGCAGTACTTCCTATGAATTACCCACAAGAAATACTCGATGCTGAGGACCTCAAAGTACTCGAGAACGCCACCATGGCGGAAATGAGCCTGGGATGGGAGCATAAGCTCAAGTTCCAGGGCGTTCATTTTAAGAATGGCATGCTACTGGTCGACTGCGAGACTCCACAAACGGTGGAATGGCTAAAGACCATAGCTCCCAAACTGAAGGGTTTGAAAGGGGTGGGCCTTACTGCATGCGGCAGTGCGGAAATACCACGTGCCCATTCCATCACCGTCTTCCTACCACGCAGCGTGGATCAGGATTACCAAACCTCTTTGGCACTCCTAGAAGCGCAGAATGATGACCTGAACATCAAGACATGGAAGGTGTTGTATGGTCGCAACGAGGGGACTGGGCAGATACTGGCTCTCGGAATCGACCAGGAGTCTTTTGAAGCTATTAAGGCTAAAATTGCTCTCTGAGCTACCGGTTTGGCAGAGTGACGGTGGGTAGAATCAGAAAGCTGGAGGAAAGCGCAGGGCATAGTACCAGCTCGAAACCAGCCTCAGAGGAGACACCGCCGGAAGTGGAGCATGCAGTTCCGCTGACGGTTGAAGCACCAACTGTAACTGCAGAACGGGACGCCCGGAGCGCAGATGAATTTATGTCCATAAACAGTACAGTAATTTCTCTCCCTCTGAACATTGAGGAAGAAGAGATTCTGCTGGCGGAGGGTGGGGCAACAGCCCCCGACGAGCACTAGCTCGATGACCTCCACCGGAAAAATAAAGGTCGCCCAAGTAAACATCCACCACGCCATAGCGGCATCAGCCGCAATAGCTAGGATTTTTACCAAACAAAACATGGGCATTGCATTGATTCAGGAGCCATGGATCTTGAAAGGCGGAGTCAAAGGACTGTCATGCAAGGAGGCAAAGGTAATTGGGGATATAAGGGTGACCAATCCAAGGGCATGTATCCTTATCAATAACAAAATTAACTTTCTCCTAGTTTCAGAATTTGCGACGCGAGACTCGGTGCCATTACAGGTTTCCCTGAACATCGACGGAGTACACCGCACCATCATCACCGCCTCTGCATACTGTGCTGGGGATGAACCAGCTATCCCAACAGAACTGCAGCGCTTAGTGGAGCACTGTAACAAGCTCCAAATGCCGCTGCTGATTGTATGTGACGCCAATGCTCACAATATTATATGGGGGAGCACCGACACCAATACCAGAGGTGAGTCTTTACTAGAATTCATTCTTTGTTCATCCCTTGATATACTATGGCAGGAACTGGAAAGTATCAGATGAGCCGTCATTATCTGACCATAGAATCATTGTGTTTGAGTTAGATAGTGCATGTATCACAAGAAATCCAGTCAGGAACCCAAGAAAAACAAATTGGGAGGTTTTTAAAGAAACCCTAGACAGTAATCTGGAGCATATTGATCTGAGGAAGGGCTCCAGCACACTATCTAGAGTTAGAAAACGCGGTAGAGGGCATTAGCACCGCAATCAGAAACGCGTTCGAATCTAGTTGTCCCATAAGCAACAGAAAGGGTGGGAAAGATGTGCCATGGTGGAGCAGCAACCTAACAAAATTACGCTCTGATACATGCAAGCTGTTTAACAGAGCAAAGCGTAATGGGGATTGGCAAAGCTACAGGGCGCCACTCACAAACTACAACAAAGAGTTAAGAAGGGCGAAAAAGAAAAGTTTCAGGAAGTTCTGTGAGACAATAAGCAGCACTCCTGCTGCAGCCAGGTTACATAAAGCCCTTGCAAAATCCGGGGGAATGCCAACATCCCTTAAAAAACCTGACGGCAGCTTTACTAAAGATGAAGAACAAAGAGCATCACTGCTCTTAGAAACTCACTTCCCCGGAAGTTTGCAGAACACCTGTGACGGGAGCATGACCAACACGACCAGACCTCGGAAGCAAGATTGGGAGATTGCAGGGGCTATCTGTTCCAGAGGGAGAGTCGAGTGGGCAATTAGCTCCTTCCAGCCTTTCAAGTCACCGGGTGCGGATGGTATTATACCAGCCCTATTGCAAAGGGGGCAAGAAAAACTACTACCACACCTGGTCAGAATAACAAAAAGCAGTCTTGCACTGGGATATATTCCAAACCAATGGAGACGGGCGAAAGTTGTGTTTATACCAAAAATGGGGAAGAAGGACCCAACACAGCCTAAGTCATACAGACCATACAGACCGATCAGCCTAGCATCGTTTCTTCTCAAAACAATGGAGAAAGCTGTGGACAACCATTTAAGGGAGGATGTACTTAACACATCCCCACTGCATTATCGTCAGCATGCATACAGAGCGGGCAGGTCCACCGAGACTGCTCTCTATCAGCTGACGGAAACAATCCAAAGTGCTCTTGAAACAAAAATAGCTTCTTGAAAAATTAACAAGCCTTGGAATTAACTGTCAAGCCTACGCTGATGACATTGTATTGATTACTTACTTACTTAGGTGGCGCTACAGTTCGGGGTGAACCTGGGCCTCAACCAACAAGCCTCTCCATTTAGCTCGGTCTTTAGCTAATTGCATCCAGTTGCGCACTCCAAGTTGGTCGAGGTCCCCTTGAACTTGTGCGCGCCACCTACGGCGATGATTCCCTCTACTGCATCGTCCCTCGGGGTTAGATTCGAAGACTCTGCGCGCCGGAGCGTTGGTCTCCATTCGCTCTACATGTCATAGCCTTTTTAGACGTCCAATACTCAGTTTTTTGACTAGGTCGATGTCGCTGAACAGCTCGTATAGTTTGTGATTGAATCTTCTCCTCCAAAACCCGTCAACGCAAACGGGACGAAAATCTTACGAAGAATTTTTCTCTCGAAGCGACCAATGATATCTTCATCCTCTTTTAATAAAGTCCATGTTTCAGCGCCGTAAAGGAGGACTGGGATGATCAGGGTCTTATACAGAGTCTCTTTAGTTGTTCGAGATAGGGCCTTACTGTTGAATTGCCTTATGAGCCCAAAAAAACAGCGATCGGAAAGTATTCTTCGCTTGATTTCTGCGCTGATGCCGTTTTATAGCAGAGCCAAGGTAGACAAAGTCCCTTACTACCTCGAAGTTATAGCTGCCCACTGTGACGTTTTGCCCAATTCCTCGGTGTTGGCTGTCTCTTCTTGTTGACAGCATATACTTGGTTTTGCCCTCGTCTATCGCTAAACCCATTTGGCCGCTTCCGCCTCAATGCTTGCAAGCGCGCCGGTGACAGCCAGCTGAGTTCTTCCGATAATGTCTATATAGTCGGCGTACGCAAGCGTTGTACAGACTTGTAATAGATTGTGCCTCCGGTGTTGGGTTGTGAGTTCCACACAATCCGTTCAAGTACAATGTTAAAGAAGTCACATGACAGCGCGTCACCTTGTCTAAAACCTTTTTTAACATCAAAGCTCTCGGTGAGGTCATTACCGACCTTGTTGGAGCAGCGAGCGTTCTCCATCGTCAGCTTGCACAGGCGGACAAGTTTGGCAGGGATGTCAAAACTAGACATGGCTCTATAAAGCTCTTCTCTATAGATGCTGTCATAGGCGGCCTTGAAATCGATAAAGAGGTGGTGAGTATCGATTTGAAATTCTTGGGTTTTCTCCAGGATCTGCCGAAGTGTGAAGATTTGATCGATGGTGGACTTTCCTGGCCTGAAACCGCACTGACGAGGGTCCAATCAGGCTGTTGATAAAGGGTTTCAGGCGTTCACACAATATCGCAGAAAAGATCTTGTATGCGATGTTGAGGAGACTGATGCCTCTATAATTGGCGCAGTTGAGGGGGTCTCCTTTCTTGTGGATCGGGCAAACGATGCTGAGATTCCATTTATCAGGCATACACTCCTCTGACCAAATATTAGAAATGAGTTGGTGTATGCACTCTACCAATTCATCCCCAGCTGCCTTGAAAAGTTCGGCCGGTAGGCCGTCAGGTCCAGCAGCCTTGTTCGATTTTAGCTTGGATATTGCTATCCTCACTTCGTTTTGGTCAGGTGGACGGAAATTTCGACTATCATCGTCCATGTTGAATGGTTCATTCTGCCTGACAGCGGGATGTTGGTCTTCGTCGCCGTTATACAGTCTGCAGAAGTAGTTTTTCCATATTCTCAGCACCGACTGTGATTCTACTACGAGGTTTCCATTCTCATCTCTACAGGTTTCTGTACGGGTATTACTTGTCTGACACGTTCTTTTTACCTTTTGGTAAAACTTCCGTACATTGTTCCTGGAGTATAGACTCTCGATATTCTCAAACGCGCGCTTCTCATGCTCTTTCTTCTTCTTTTGGAGAAGCCGATGTTCTTCCCGTCTCTTTTGCTCGTAGAGCTCACGAGCAGCTCTCGTCTTCCTTTGCAGCGCCGCTTTGTATGCCTCTTGTTTTGCTGCATGCACTCGCCGGCATTCTTCGTCAAACCAGGGGTTTCGCGGTGGTGGGCGAGCGAGACCCAGCACATCAGTCGCGGCGTTTCTGATGGCATGTTGGCAGCGTTGCCACTGGTCTTCGGCACTTGATGCTGGCGGTATAGGGGTGATAGCGAAGAGTCTGGCGGTCTCTTGCGATTGTAGCTTTTCGACGTTAAATTTTCTCACAGTAATTCTTCTTTGTTGCTCAGATTGGGATATCCGCATTCGTACCTTGGCTACAACAAGGTAATGATCCGAGTCTATGTTGGCCGCTCGGAAGGTCCGGACATCCAGAATACTGGACGCATGCCTTGCGTCGATCGCAATATGATCAATTTGGTTGATCGTGACATGATCATTGGACCGCCATGTCTGCTTATGAATATCGAGATGAGGAAATCATGTGCTTGCTATGGTGACATTTCGCTCCACAGCGAAATCAATTAGCCTTAGTCCGCTATCAGACGTGGTGTCGTGTAGGCTATGCTTACCGACTGCTCTACCGAAGACGTCCTCCTTTCCTATTTTGGCGTTAAAATCGCCCAATACGATCTTAACGTCGTATTTAGGACATTGCTCGTATGTTTTGTCGAGGAGCTCGTAGAAACACTCTTTGGAGGCAGGGTCCTTTTCTTCTGTGGGGGCATGAACACATATTAGGCTTATGTTAGCGAATTTAGCCTTGATCCGGATAGTCATAATACGCTCGCTCACGTGTCGGAAGCTTAAGACTTCTTGCCTAAGTCTGCCGCGTATGACAAATCCGCATCCGAATAAGCGTTGCCTGCTGCCTCTGTAGCAATCACCGTAGTAGATGTCACAGTTTTTCATCCTCTTTTTGCCTGGCCCATCCCATCGCACTTCCTGGATGGCGGTAATATCTGCTTTATAGCAGTCTAGGGCCTCTGCTAGTTGTTCGGCTGCACGTGGTCTGTAAAGGGACAGAACATTCCACGTACAGATCCGAAGGTCGTTGTCCTTATTTCGTTTGCTGGGGTCGTCATTAGTTGGGTCATCCTTATCCGAGGCTTTTGGTTGTTTCGGAACCATGCGTTTTTTACGTGGTAGGGAAGTTACCCCGACGGCACAACCCCCAACCTGGAGGGCCAGTTCCTTAATTATTCCCCTAGGACGAGGGGCCGGGTACACCGGTGCCAGTAGTCCACTACGGGAGTATGAGCGCTGCCGTTGGCCCATTAAGGGCTCCTCCGCCACCATCTCTATTCCAATGTCCTGACCAATATTGGAAATTCCTTACCGACCTGTGATCCGAATACGTCGAAGCAGCTCGAGCAAGGTATTCACTAAGTTCAACCTAACTGGAACTATAGACGCCACCGTTGACTCCGTCTAGGGAATTCGTCCGCTGCCGCCTGGAACAGGAAGAAGTGCTCTAGTGAGAAAAGCACTCTTCCCCCCCTCTCTCATCTGCTGCCACCAAGAATCCGCCAAACGGGGTTGGTTACCCATTTCTTGGATTAAGGTACTAGGCACCCGGCTGTCACCGCGTGGAGGTTGAGAGTAGGAGTTGGTAGGCCTCAGCTGAGTGAAAACGCTTGTGTTTTCATATGATCGCATGCACTACCGTTTGACTAGCCCTACCGTTTGACTAGCCAGCAGGGGCTACCACGCCAAATTTTAGCAACAATGATCAGGCGAGAAACCCGTTAAATAATACTCTCCCTGAACATAGCGGTAATATCGAATGAGATATCACGCGACTTGTGATATGGGTTCCACTTGTTCCACATGTGGGGAGAAGCCGGAAAGCTAGTGGGCGAAAGGTCAGTCGACAGTGAGCACCGTTTCGAGCAGGTAGCTAAACATTTTCATAAGAAGAAAAAACCTATCTTCAGATGGCAACATGCTGTGCGGCTCGGGGTTATTTTTTTTTGTGCGGGTCGTGCGTGTCGCTCGAGAGTTATGTTTAGTGTCTAAAGCCTGTTGAGGGAAAAAGGAAAAAAAAACCCATCCTGAAAATAAAAAAGAAAAAAAAACTTCGTTGAGAAAGTTCAGTTCAGAAGTTTGTGTATCCTACCAACCTAACCTAAAAATGACGAAAGACGAAGAGTAAGAAAGAATAAAAAAAAAACTTGAAAATTGCCAAATGCACCAAGATCTCCGAACCGCTAAAACCTCAAACGTGATAATTCCGGGAGACGTCGGGAAGCAGCATCCCAAGGAGGCCCGCATTGCCATCAGTAGAATCCCAATGGCTATTCCCGAAAGCTTTTATTCTTTAAACACCAAAAACGACAACAAGGAAGAGATTTGAACTATCTTAAATAAACCCTTTTAACTGGGGGTCTGTTCCGGAAGTATACGAGCGAATAATTCAATCTTTAAATTAACATAACCTAACGTATTTTAAAAATAAGATAAAGTGTTCTTTTTATTGCAAAGAAAACAAAATGTTTTTCTATAATTTGGTCATACAGGTTATCTTATAATTACCTATAATCGCAATTTAGTGTTAAGAGGTAGCGTGTACATTTTGAGCAGTTTGTTACTGCTTGAATATATTTGTGTTTTACTGCGGTGTGTATAAGTGTAAAATAGGGTGGACAAGTTAGTCTCCCCGAAAATTAAAAAAATTTCTGGGGACTCGTCATCGACAGGCCTGCCGAAGTGGAAGCCCAGGTAAGCGTTTTATTTCTTTTCCTCCTTTATATACATCTTTTACATACATGCACATATATATACATATCATACATATGTATATAGATGAGAACATGAGTAAGACAGTCATTTAAAAAAAAAATATTATTTTTTTCCCAAGAAAAAGGGACACCTCCTCCAAAGCGTGCACCTAAACAGCGCTTTCTAAAGGGTGCCAGCAAAATACTCCGCGGCTACAGGCACATGGTAGGGTGGGTACAGACCTGCATGGAGGACGACCACCTGTTCCTCCCGTGGTAGTGTTGAGTCGAGTAGTACTTTTCTTTTTCCTTTTTTAATTTCTTTTTATTTTGAAACCTCTTTTGCATGCAATACTTTTTGGTAGTGGTGATATTTGGGAAGCTTGGATACAAGAACCTATCCACCGACGAGCTTGAGCTGCGATTAGCAAGGCATGCATCCCCGCATCTGAGCCTACCAAAAGAAAATTCCTCTTCCCATCCTCTCCTCCAATCCTATCCCCAATTCTCCATCCCTTAGCAATTTTCTTCCCCCATTTTTAAATCTCTCCTTCCCCCTCACCCGTCTCTTCATTACACCTTCCGGTTGAACGAACTCGTTTTTTGCGCCGTTTTTGTAAGTTTGGTTGCAACTATCACATTACGATTATGGCGAAGTAGAAATCCGAAATTTGTTAAGGCATATATCGTCTTTTTCGTGACAAAAGGAACTCGCCTGGGACTCGTCGGTGATTCATCGTCAAATGCTGCTAAGCATTTGCTCAATGAGATGTACCAATGTCTTCCTAGTCAGCAACATCAATATATCGTTGCTGATCATTTCTCAAAGGACAACGTCACCTGGAAATATCTTTCGTCAAAGTCGCCCCACTGCCTGCTGCTGAAAGACCGGAGCCTTTTAGGGGGGCTGAATGCTTTGTAATCTGGTTACAAATCAACCTAACATACATACTTGAACCTATCTTTTATGTATCTCAATTTATTGCAAAAGTTTTTATAAAACTCTCTCTCTCGTTATTGTTGTAAACTCACTATTTTTAGATCTTTTTCTTTTTAATATTACTGCGCCATCTCACAGTGGGACGACCCATAGAAATAAAAATATAAAAATCAACTATTTTAACGGTTCTTTTGAATGATTGGTAAGACATCGCAAACATATCATATACGAGCTCTAATTGGCTTAATATTATATGAATTTGTCAAGTCCCGCAATAGTTCCAGAGATACTGAAGATATTGAACTTAAAATTCAAAACGTTTGCAAGCTTTATTGTCTAAAAGCAAAGCAAAGCTGGGACCAGTGCCAAAGAAAATGGGAGAGGTTCATGCAAGCTAATGAACGATGGCTAAAATATTGTAGTAGGTGTTACCAGATAATTTGCTAAATCGTGTAAGTGAGACTGATAATCCAAATGTACCAGGGACGAACAAAGGGCCTTCCTTTCAAAAAATGTTGAAGAGTATAATAACTAGTCGTTCTTCAAAAATCGGATAAGACTTTAACTATGCAGCAAACCTTAGGCTTGGGTTTGTATAAGATGAAGCATACTTTTCTACGTTCTGTTGTCAATGGTGTACATAAAGATTGTTTTCCAAGTTACTACAAATTGCAAATATATAAAGCAGAACTCTTGCTTGGAATTGCTGCTGTATCGAAAACAATGGCTGAAGTTAACCTACAATCGCTATTAAATAAAACGATAAAAGCATTATTGAAATTATCAAAAAAAAAAATTACCTTTAACCATTTTTGAACTTGACACCATCCACTCCGGAACCGCATTTTGCATTACTTCAGAGTAGTGTCGTTTTCTTTCTTATTTCGGGGTCGGTTTTTTCTTATTTTTCTTGTCTTATGGGTTAATTCTTTCTTGCTGCTGAGGCTTTAATTAGGCTTACATACATCTAATTATTAGATCTCCTTATCTCCTTTTTGATTTAAATACCTTTTTTATGAAGGAGCACAGTTGATTCCAACTCTGGCCGCTCTATTTTACTCGAAGAACGTCTGCTTTGCGTCGTCCACTTGTGAGTCGTCATATTGGTAGGCCACAGTTCCTGTTTTGCCCATTTTGTGGAGGTAGGCGTTGAAATATCCGTGTCCGGCAAAAAATTGGGTGACGTAATAATTTACTTCCCCGTGTTTTCGTTCCTTCCAAAGAAAAAAAATGATTTTCTATAATTTTTTCATACAGGCTATGTTATAATTACCTACAATCGCAATTTAGTGTTAAGAGGTAGCTTGTACATTTTGGGCAGTTTGTTACTAGTTGAATATATTTGTGTTTAACTGCGGTGTGTATAAGTGTAAAATAGGGTGGACAAGTTAGTCTCCCCGAAAAATTTCAAATTCAAATTTGCGGGGACTCCTCATCGCTAGGCCTGCCGAAGTGGAAGCCCAGGTAAGCGTTTTATTTCCTTTCCTCCTTTTTTTTATGTTTAAAGAATATCTTTTTCCTTTTGTCCAATTCAGTTTTTTTCTCATTTCGGAGTGGCAGTTTTTCAGGTCCGCACGCAGGCTTAGAAAGCAAAGGGCTTTCTAAAGAGTGCCAGCAAAATTCTCCGCGGCTACAGGCACATGGTAGGGTGGGTACAGACCCGCATGGAGGACGACCACCTGTTCCTCCCGTGGTAGTGTTGATTCGAGTAGTACTTTTCTTTTTCCTTTTTTAATTTCTTTTTATTTTGAGACCTCTTTTACATGCAATACTTTTTGGTAGTGGTGATATTTGGGAAGCTTGGATACAAGAACCTGTCCTCCGACGAGCTTGAGCTGCGATTAGCAAGGCATGCATCCCCGCATCTGAGCCTACCAAAAGAAAATTCCTTTTCCCATCCTCTCCTCCAATCCTATCCCCAATTCTCCATCCCTTAGCAATTTTCTTCCCCCATTTTTAAATCTCTCCTTCCCCCTCACCCGTCTCTTCATTACACCTTCCGGTTGAACGAACTCGTTTTTTGCGCCGTTTTTGTAAGGCTGGTTGCAACTATCACATTACGAATATGGCGAAGTAGAAATCCGAAATTTGTTAAGGCATATATCGCCTTTTCGTCTGTTTCGTGACAAAAGGAACTCACCTGGAACTCGTCGGTGATTCATCGTCAAATGCTGCTAAGCAACATCAAAATATCGTTGCTGATCATTTCTCAAAGGACAACATCACCTGGAAATATTTTCCGTCAAAGTCGCCCCACTGCCTGCTGCTGAAAGACCGGAGCCTTTTAGGGGGGCTGAATGCTTTGTAATCTGGTCACAAATCAACCTAACATACATATATTTTATGTATCTCAATTTATTGTAAAAGCTTTTATGAAACTATCTCTCTCTCTCGTTATTGTTCTAAACCCACTATTTTTAGATCTTTTTTTTTATATTACTGCGCCATCTCACAGTGGGACGACTCATAGCAATAAATATAAGAATCAACTATTTTAACGGTACTTTTGAGTGATTGGTAAGACATCGCAAACATATCATATACGAGCTCTAACTGGCTTAATATTATTTGAATTTGTCAAGTCGCGCAATAGTTAAAACATTGACTTGTTGAAGTTTTTTCGCAGACAGTGATATCAAGTGTTTTTTCTAACACAATTTACATATTAAATTATGCGCATATATAACTACGTTACGATGGATAGTTATAATAATTAATTTATTAGAAATCGTATGAGGTTTAAAAAATAGTGTTCATTTCGTGGTTTTTTTTAATATGATGTCTTGAATGCGTGCTCGAATTTAAAAAAAGGAGCGAATTTTAGATTAAAGTCAACTTTTTTTAAATACACCGAAAAACACTCTCGAGATCTTTCTTGTTTTATCATAAGCTATTTATGTAATATATTGACTAAATTACGAAAACACAAAAAAAGCTTGGCGCAAAATTGTGCCTTTTTTAATAATGAACATTTTTGTAGGTTGAACTCTATCAATCATAATTGGTAGCCTCTTGCAAACATACATTCAAAGTGAGAAGTCAATGAAATTGATTACCGTTGCTGCAAAATTACACGAATACCGAGATGTTGAACTTACTTATGACTGAAGATATTGAACTTTAAATTCAAAACGTTTGCAAGCTTTATTGTCTAAAAGCAAAGCAAAGCTGGGACCAGTGCCAAAGAAAATGGGAGAGGTTCATGCAAGCTAATGAACGATGGCTAAAATATTGTAGTAGGTGTTACCAGATAATTTGCTAAATCGTGTAAGTGAGACTGATAATCCAAATGTACCAGGGACGAACAAAGAGCCTTCCTTTCAAAAAATGTTGAAGAGTATAATAACTAGTCGTTCTTCAAAAATCGGATAAGACTTTAACTATGCAGCAAACCTTAGGCTTGGGTTTGTATAAGATGAAGCATGCTTTTCTACGTTCTGTTGTCAATGGTGTACATAAAGATTGTTTTCCAAGTTACTACAAATTGCAAATATATAAAGCAGAACTCTTGCTTGGAATTGCTGCTGTATCGAAAACAATGGCTGAAGTTAACCTACAATCGCTATTAAATAAAACGATAAAAGCATTATTGAAATTATCAAAAAAAAAATTACCTTTAACCATTTTTGAACTTGACACCATCCACTCCGGAACCGCATTTTGCATTACTTCAGAGTAGTGTCGTTTTCTTTCTTATTTCGGGGTCGGTTTTTTCTTATTTTTCTTGTCTTATGGGTTAATTCTTTCTTGCTGCTGAGGCTTTCATTAGGCTTACATACATCTAATTATTAGATCTCCCTATCTCCTTTTTGATTTAAATACCTTTTTTATGAAGGAGCACAGTTGATTCCAACTCTGGCCGCTCTATTTTACTCGAAGAACGTCTGCTTTGCGTCGTCCACTTGTGAGTCGTCATATTGGTAGGCCAAAGTTCCTGTTTTGCCCATTTTGTGGAGGTAGGCGTTGAAATATCCGTGTCCGGCAAAAAATTGGGTGACGTAATAATTTACTTCCCCGTGTTTTCGTTCCTTCCATTGGGCTATGTTCTTCATAAGCCTCGCGGTCCATCGTCCTCTGCTTTCTGAGCTCTATCTCTCCTGCCACCTTTGTTTGGCGAGCTCCTTCGCCTCCTCGGTTGCCGCTTCTACTTCAATTTCAGCCTTTTTGTCTTAGAGGTACTTCCTCTTTGCGGGAAGCAAATTAATAGGGGTTACTCCCGTGACTACGAGGACGGCTGGTTTCAACACCGTTCGGTATGAACTTGCAACACCTAGTTCCGCGCGCCTTTATTAATATATTAAATACACAATGCTGTTTACGATGCTTGATGGTAGTGCAATAAATACATTGAGTAGGACAAATGCAGCTCAAATTTATTATATATCTGGAGCTAAGCCTTCGCAGATGAATTTACCTTTTGTAGAAGAACGACCATCAAATACCGATAATAATAAATTTGGCTTTTCATCTCTACATTCTTGGATAAGATGCTTTGAGTGCTTGCTACATATCTCATAAAGATAGCCTTTTAAAACTTGGCAAATACGTGGCCAAGAAAATAAATCAGCACTAGAAGAGAAAAGAAAAAGATTATTCAAGAAAATTTTAGGTTAAAAATTGGGTTACTTGTCGATATTTCTAACACTTGATATGGTACTAGCAATGACGAAAATACAGTGCAACGCTTTTTCTCATATCCGAATTAAATAAGGAGATAACAGTGGTGGACAAGGAAACTATATACAACGGTAATATATTAAGGACTGGTAGCGAAATTAATATGGAGAAATTCGTGAAACTATTGGAAGATACAAAAAACATGTATCCATCCAAATACAATTGGTACTACATAACTAGCAGCGTCCATAAGCTTCTGGTGTATGCGAAAGATATATATATATTTTTCTTTGAATTGCTTATTGGCGTTCTATCTGAAGAAGCATTGGAAGCTAGGCATAAAGAAAACAAAAAGGCCAGGATAGATCACAGTCGAAAGTGCTTCAGGATCAATACGATAACTGACTTAATTAATCATTTGTTAATTACATCTGATTCTCATATTTTAAATAAACGTTCCAAGAGCTCGCATATGTCTAAGATCGACGCAGATATTGATCAATACATATGTACTTAAAAACGATTTGGAAGTTTTAACATTAAAATGAATGATATTGATCGTACATCCGAGAGTGAAAGTGATTAATTGTTTATAATTATTTTTTATTCTTATTATTATTATTCATGAAAAGTTTAAAGTTAATTGAACAATCAAATTTCTACAGAGCTACTACAAATACAAATTGAAGTAAGAAATATTTACAAGATCAGAAAAATAAAGAGAAAATTCCATGAAAAGTTTGCAGTCCAACTCTTTTTGTCCAAACGAAGCCGGGCGGGACAGCTAGTAGTCGTCTATTCTTATACTTTCAAGTTTATAACACGGATATTATATGTAATAATATTACCGTTCTACTTATAAAAACACGTGATTTTAATTTCGCAGATTTTCACATACACTCGTTCCACTATGCATCCGTGCAAATAAACTTAACTCCTTATTTTCTTTCCAATTGGAACATCAAGCCGTGACCATCAATTGTTAGAATACCTAGGGTATAATAAAATCATGCATGTGCTAATCAAGTTGAGATTTGATTTTGTCTTTTTTCGCCTTCGCTTATATCCTTTCGTTATTTTCTTCATCGTCGTATTAATCTGATACTGTGGGTCAAAAACAGCATTGGTAGAAAATCAACATTCCACCACAATATATCTTAAGACTTTGACCTTTGCAATCATATGCCAGTGTTGTCTTACATCGTCTCGATGATAAATCAGCAAACATAAATTCGATTAAACACTACGTTATCTGCAGTGCAGCACAAGATTAAACAAACGTCAATGAAATTGGCGCGAAAGCAAATACATATGATTTTGGGAAACTATCAATTACAGGTAAATACCGCTGACAGGATATACGATTTATCCGATTGATGGGAATCGTTGTGCTTGATGAGAATTTAGGTCATTTGAGGGTATGTAAGAACTAATTTGGTTTGGCTTATATATGCATGTTTCAGGTTTGAACATACGGGTATGTCTGTACGTAAAATTAGCATCCACCGCCGGCAGTTTTGTGACAAGAAAAGAGATTGAAAGATTTGTTTTTCTGTGAACTTAGATCCCATCATCTGTCGAGTAAATTCTTACTTTGTTAATACATTCAATCATACGCTATTTTAGGTCACCTATAGATGCATGCCTTTGTGATATCTCAAAAAAGGCTGCTATGGAAATTTTTATTCATTCATTCATTTTCAATGGCCCGCTAATCCTTCATGAGTGTCGCGGGGGTAGGATGCTCAGGTGGACTCTCCATCCTTCTCGATCCTCCGCCATTGACTCCAATTCATCAGGGAGAATCCCTAAGCGGCTCCAAGAGAGATGTCGGACTTGATCCAACCATCTATTTCTGGGCCTTCCGCGAAGTCGTCTACCTGATGGCACGGCAACCATGGCGCGTCTTGGAAGCCGGTCTGGGGGCATACGCACTACGTGACCAAACCATCGAAGCATAGATCGTTCCGTTCGGAGAAGTAGCTGCTCAACGTTGAGCGCCTCGCGTGCTCTGGTATTGCGCACTCGATTCCTACGAGTTATTCCAACAACACCGCGAAGGAACCTCATTTCGGCAGCTTGTATCCGCGATCTTATTCTTTCGGTCACTACCCAAATTTCATGACCATAGGTGAGAGTTGGAACATACACAGAGTTAAAAACCGATAGCTTAGCTTGAATACTAAGTTCGGCCTTCCTTATAACAGATTGGCCAAGCTCTCTCAAAATTGATCCAGCCTGACCAATTCTACAGGATAACTCGGCATTGCTCCTCCCATCACTCGTGAATAAAACCCCGAGGTACTTAAACTTCTCCACCTGCTTCAGTGGGACTCCACTAACATGCAGAGTGCACTGAATGGGTTTTTTGGAAACGACCATTACTTCCGATTTGTTCACGTTGACCTTCATTCCAGCATCATCACAAACGGCTACAAATTTTTCGAGTGCGCGCTGAAGTTCGGTTTGAGAGGACCCAAGGATGGCCAAATCATCCGCAAAGAGCAGATGACTAATCCTTAGGTCTCCCACTTTGAAACATTCCCCGCCACGGCTGCGCTGCAACATCCAATCCATATATACAATGAAGAGGAGAGGTGACAAAACGCACCCCTGGCGGAGTCCAACGCCCACAGTGAAAGGTATTGATTTAACACCGTTTATCCGAACACAGCTTTTACAGTTTGTATATAAAGACTGAATCGCCCTTAACAGGGAACCATCAATCCCATACTCCTGCAGAACACTCCAGAGTTTGCCTCGAGGAACCCTATCATATGCTTTTTCGAAATCCACAAAACAAGTGTAGACAGGTTTGGCATATTCCCAGGCTTTCTCAAGAACCATTCTGAGAGTGAACAACTGGTCGGTTGTGCTTCTACCGGGACGAAAACCGCACTGCTCATCCCCCAAACTGTCGTCAACCACAGCTCTGGAACGCTTTTCTAGCACCTTAGCGAAGACTTTTCCAGGGAGACTTAAAAGAGATATACCCCTGTAGTTGGCGCAATCTCTTTTGTCCCCTTTTTTAAAAAGAGGAACTATCACCCCCATTTGCCAATCACCAGGTGTTTTACCGCATTCCCAGGCCACTTTAATGACACGCGAGAGCCATTGCACTCCCTCTTTACCTAAAGCCTTGAGCATTTCTGGCCGAATTTCGTCCACACCAGCAGATTTGCCAACTTTTAGCGCTTTGATCGCCAAAGTTACTTCCTCTACCGTAGGACTACTTTCCGTCCAACTCTCGACCATAGGTCTGTCATCTTCGGTGCCCTGTTCGGGATTGAGCAATTCTGAAAAGTGCTCGCTCCATCTGCGTAAGATGTCCTTCTCATTGGAAAGAAGTGTACCGTCTTTGGGTTTAACTCCTTCAACGATATTCAACTTGTTTCCTCTGAGTCGGCGGACGGTCTGCCAGAACATGTTATTTACAGATCTGTGGTCACGTTCCAATTTCTCGCCAAACTCCTTCCAAGACTGTTCTTTCGCTGTTGTCACAGCTAATTTGCAAGTTCTTCGCGCCTCAGTGTACCGATTTCGAGAATCGGAGTTCCCCAAGTGAATCCACACCTTAAAGGCTCTCTTCTTCTCTCTGATGGCTTCTTGAACTCCGGGCGTTTTAAACCAAGCAGTTCTTTTCTCACCACCAGCCGCCACACCAAGCCGCTTCACTCCACAAACATCTCCCGCAGAGGCAATAACCGCTGTTGAAAACAGTTGCCATTCTTCCTCTACATTTGATGGAACAGTTGGAATTCGTTCAAACCTTTCAGATATATGCCGTGCAAATGTCTCCCGTATCTCATCGTCCTGTAACCTCTCCCATCGTATGCGTGTAACCATCCTTGGTTTACGCTTTGGTAGGGGAGGCACTCTCTCGCTAAGATACAATTTGCACAGCACTAAGTGATGATCAGTTGACAGTTCGGCCCCTCTCAATACACGAACATCACAAACCATTCTCTTCAGACACGATGGTACCACAAAGAAATCGATCAGCGACTTCTGCTGAAGACTCTGACGGTACCACGTGTATTTGTGAATGCCTTTGTGTGGAAAGACGGTGTTCATGATGGATAAGCCATTTTCACAACAAAAATCCAACAACCTCTCTCCGTTCGCGTTTTGATCAGGATCACCGTTCCTCCCAATCACACTCCCCCATGTCATAACATCTACACCCACATGAGCATTGAAGTCACCCATCAGGACAAAAGAATCCATATCTGCAACCTTTTCAAGGGCAACATCAACTTCATCTAAGAAAGCTGCGTACTCTGACAGAAGGTTCGGTGCATACACCTGCACCAATGCCAGAGTTGATCTTTCAAGCTTGAGCTTTAAGATCGCAACTCTCCCTCCTAATGGTATCCACTCCAATACTCTGTCTGTCAACCTGGGACTTATGAGTATCCCCACTCCCGCCCGAGCAGACATTGAGGGTGCGACTCCTGACAGGAAGAGCTTCCACCCACTCGAAAGGTCCACAGTTTTAGAACCTCTCTGCTTTGTTGAAGAGACGCCAACTATATCTAGTCGACTTTTAACAGCCTCCCCAACAAGCTCAAGATCCTTCCCTGTGAGCGATGAGACGTTCCATGTGCCTATCCTAAGTCGATGCCGTTGTCGAATCTCAGAGAGTCCATCTGTGCCCCTATCGGTGCACAGCGCGTTCACCCCTTGACCCCCGTAATGGTTCGCGAGACCATTGACAGGAAGCTCGTAGCCATTTCGGGTTTGACCCGGCCGGCTGCCGAGCGGGACAAGCCGACCACCACACGCTCGCATCCTGACACCCTTCAGGCCTGGCTCCAAAGGATGCCCTGGCTTACCAGGCTTGGCAATATCCGAGGCCGGTCGTCTTCTTCGTGTCATCATGGGGTGTGCGCTTTGTTAGCCGTGACTGGGTTGTATGGATGGGAATAACTATTTAAGTTACCCCATCCGCACATCCCAGTCACGTTGCCCGCCCCCCACCACGAGGAGGTCAGCTGCCAGGGGGGCTGGAAATTTTTATAAAAATGTAAATTGTAGGCGTATGGTCTATACAGTACGTTGTACAATTAATTAACACCGCTTAATAAGATTCAAGGCTTTTTTGTACGCACAAACTATTCATAACTTTTCAAAATTTAAACCACAAACAATTAAGACTTCGGTGAGAATAACTTTCTCCTTCCTACATCTTCCTATCCACATTCAAAACAACTTCCTTCGAAATTCATCGCAAGGATAACAACAAATTCGAGAAGAAAAACCTTTGTATTCAAAGTATCAATTAATATTGCCTCATTGCACACTAACGATTCAATTTGTAAGCGAAAGAGCTTCTATTGTTTGATTGGGTTTCCTTTCCTTTCCGTCGTCTTAGCCTGTTTAACCAACTCGAACCCACCCACCAGGAAGATCCTTAATCCAAACAAATTTGAAACTTCTGTTTGGCGTATTCGTTATCATGTTCATGGTAATTGTCATAGAATTGCATACTGATTTCGTATTCGAATGCAATCGCAATTGCATAGAGAAAAGGAAAACAATGACAAATTGTCAGGGAATATCTTAGTTATGTCTGTGTGTGTTTGTTTTCTTCATGATGGAATGCCAAAGGCAGTGGCGATATGAATATTGAGGTCGAATTAAAATTCATATTCATTCAAATGCATGCAGCCTTTGACATTCGTCATTTTAATTGGTTTTTACTCATTCATTGAATGCTTTCTTTTTTCCTCTTATTATTGTCTTCACTGTTATATAAAATATCAATCCAAATTTAAATGTATGAGACGGTTAAAGTCAACGTAGTGTAAGCTCTCAAAAATGTCAGTGTGAGTCTAAAAATGATTCTACACATATCAAACTGTTGCATAATAATATGAAGTAAATTAATGTTTTTTGGTGGGCGCCTTGGCGTAAGTGGTTAGTGTGTCGGACTACTGCGCTTGAATTTCCAAGTTCGAGTCCCAGAAAACACCAAAAAGTTTTTTCACAGTCCCTCCCTCTCGCCAACGTCTGACAAACATCCGAGAGTATTTGTTGTCTCGAAAAAGCTTCTCAAACCAAATTGCCCTTCGGATATGGCACTAAACCGTAGGTCCCTTCCATTCGTGTGAAAAATATAACGCTCATAATATGAGTGGTTGCGAGAAGCTAGGCCCTGGCACTTAAAGAGCTGTTGCGCCAAATATAATATTAAAATAACATTTTACTACTCCGTCAACAGATGGTAGTACAAGTTTGATAAATAAAAGGAAAAGCTGATATGTTTTAAGTTATAGCGCGCTGCAGCGGAGCGAATCGCAAGTTCTTAATATGAGCTAAATATGGCTTACCTTGTTATTTGACAATTATCGGTGTTATTTGACAATTGATGGATACATCATGGTGTATCAAAGGTGCAGTGCGAATAGATCTAGTTCAAATACTTAAACTGTCTATTAAACCAGTCCTTTCTAAATATTTAGGTAGAAAAGAAAAAATCTTGTCCTCCCCTGCCAAGTGCACCCTGCCTGAAGGAAGATAGAGAACTGTTATTATTTACATAATAATCGTTGTGGATCAGTTGATCAGTTCTATCCAACGGCGCCTATTGTGACGACACATTTATGTTCTAGAGTAAATTATTTTCTCCAGAGAATAGCCGGAAGTTAATTAACTTCTTGCTGTGTATGTATTGCATAAGAGAGATAATTTGTCTGCATAGTCCCTACTTTCTTATCTATATTAAATGTGTTTCGAACTACTTTATTTCAATTTAATCAACACTGACCCCGGTACTTATAGAGCTTATTTGAGTTTGTCAGAAAAGATGAACTGGGTCTTACCATCGATATTATATGAAAAGTTTAGAGTTAACTACTGGTAAATGGCTGAAAATGCGGTATGCCCAACCTAATCAGGACGTCAGCACTGGCTGACTCACCAGATGTTAGAAACCCAGATTCGATACTCATTTAGAAACTATACGCACAACATTGTACTTTGCGTTCCAATGAAACAATTATGAAGTTCAATTTGAATTAGCACTTTATTCAGCGGGGAATTAAGCACATTGAAATTTACCATTGAGGTTGGTTGGGTTATGGGCGCCGTGGCGTAAGTGGTTAGTGTGTCGGATCACTACGCATGAGGTTCCAAGTTCGAATCCCAGAAAACACCAAAAAGTTTTTTCACGGTCCCACCTCTCGCGAGCGTCTGACAAACATCCGAGAGTATTGTCGTCACGAAAAAGGTTCTCAAATCGCCGTTCGGATTCGGCATTAAACTGTAGGTCCCTTCCATTCGTGTGAAAAATATAACGCACACAACATGAGTGGTTGCGAGAAGCTAGGCCCTGGCACTTTAAAGAGCTGTTGCGCCAAATATTTGTATTTGTATTGAGATTGGCCCTGAATTGTATTATGAAATACAGGAGGAGCTAGACGTTGCGTTTATTTCAGCTTTGCATCTAAGTACTTTTGGGTAGATCGGACAACCAAGTTGTAAACTTAACGCATCTTCGCGAGTTACTAACGCCGAGGTGGTGACAGATTCACAATATTCAATTAACTTTGGTGTAGGTCTATCACAGTATGCATGTCTTAGAGGATTGTTCCAAGGTAATGGTGGATTCTATGATAATTAAATTCTTTTGCCATCAGAATTGGGCTGAATGAGCAGCCTCGTCTAGAAAAAAACATGCAGTGCTTTCATTTTGAGATTCGTTGTGGACTCAATTGCTGTACCATCTTTGTATATCAGAAAGTGCATAGTACTATATAACAGTCCTAAAACTTTGCTTCCGTACACTTGTCAGCGACTAACGCTAAGTAGGTGCACTTAACTAATATATAAAACAAAATAGATGACCTGGTGAAGAAATCAGAGATGGTTGGCTTACAAAACAGCCCTTCCAAAATAAAAAACACGGAAATAAATGCAGTCAATCAGTTAAACAAAATCTGGAGATCGTTTTTCATCAGCACCAATGCAATACTGTGCATATTTAACTCCAAAGTTAGATCGGTCCTGCTGTATGGCTGCAGACGTGGTTGGTTACTAAACTACTGATAAATAAACTGCAAGTGCCCAACAGCAAGTGCCTAAGACGCATTCTGAAAATCAGGTGGTTAAATGCAAATTCAAATGCCGACTTGCACCAACTTTGAAACATAAGCTACGAAACCAACCTAAGACATATGCCGTCAAGCTTTAGAATGCAGTCCTTACGGCTCCAACAACTAAGAAGCCTGAAAGGGATATAGAAGAAAACTCTTAGAAAGGTAATCCGGGAGTCAGGGATAACGTGGCTTGAAATTGAAGTCATCACTAAAGACCGCTGGCGTTAAAGGCATTTCATCGAGGCCCTATGCTCCCCTAGGAGCTGAGGAAAAATTATATGGATCGCTGCGTAGCTAGTGGCCTCAGTACCATGGTTTTTCCAGGATTATGAAAATGGAATATATTTATCAGAGGCGATAGAGCTCTCTGCCATAAGCGTCCGAAGTTCGAAACTATCAATGCTGGTCTGTATCATTTCACCAATGAGTATGGACATTATTAATTCGCTTTTAGTCGGTTGAAGGTTAACATTATTGACGGCTTTGTGGGCCTACTTCAATATACACAGAAACAAAACAACAAAAATCATGTTAATATTGCGGGTAGCTCCAACTGTGGTCAATTTGTCATTATTTTAGCTCAGAAGTCTTATCACGATTATACGTTTGTTGTTGTTTCTTTTAAAAACAAAACATGTATTTCAAACTGCTTTGGATAAAGGATACATTAAGACCATAACAACCTATCAAATCAGGAAACGCGTAGATCCTGTACGTATTTCACCGCTGTACATATACGCCTAAATTGCAAAGCAATGCAATTTCATTCCTCATATTTATTTTTCTTTAGCCATAAAACGTAAACGACAATAGGCCTTGTTTCAAAAACCCTTCCTTTTCTAACAAAATGAAATTGCGGAAACAACCCTATTTTATACAGATTTTTTATTTTATTTTTTTTTCATATGTACCAGTAACTACATTCATACTGGGGACAGAGGTGCGCTACACGGCATATTTTTCATTCGCAGAGGATAGATATTGAATAGAGTCCTTCTGCTTCATGTGTTGAAATCTTCCCCATCACACCAGTAATATTCTATTTAAGACAGAAATTGTTATTTTTATAACACGAACAAACAAGTGCTAAAGAAAGAGGAAAACAATTGACTCAGCGCCTGTATTGTCATTTGGGTTTCCGAGCATTCCCTATTTGAAGGACTAAATGGGTGCCTGTCAATGGGGTGAGCGGATAAGGATGTATGGCACACAACAGTATTATTCATGTGGGCGTACTTCAATCACAGAATTACTCTCTTTTTTGTTTCGTTCTTGGTTTACAGAGGTACAATTGTCTTATTAAGAGCCTTACAGTATTTTTGCTTACTAGGCGGAGATAGATTAATTAATGATTTACGGGTTTCGTTCACAAGACTTTTGTTAAAAGTAGGGTTTAGTTTGAGTATACGCAACATCAGGCAACTTATATGATGATGATAAATATTATTCAGCCTACGTCAATCAATACTCATAAGCAGAAGAAACTTACTACTACAACCCCATCTACACTATTTCTCATTACTTAAAGTATCCCATTCTTGATAACAAATCCCCTTCACACGAAAAACATATCCCTTACCTTCGGCCGATATTCAATCTGTCACCCACAAAAAATCCATCAATTAATTAGATTGTGTGATCCCAATAACAGATCTAATTGAAAATGGTCGTGTTGAGGACTATAGGAACTTATTCTTCCCTAGACAAAGGTGATTAAGTAGAAAATTTAAGGGTTGTTCGACAATGTCCAGTATTAGCTCATTAAATTTCCAGTTCACATTAAAGTTTTGTTATCCTGGCGGTTTATATCATCTGCTAGAAGTAAATGTGTGCAATCACCCTCGGTAGTCGGTATGGGAAGGGAGCGTTTCTATAATAAACCAACAGTAAACATTGCCAATCACTTTAATCTGAAAAAAGTCCTTATCTAGTTTGCTTTTTTGGATAGCACCACCTTTTCTTGTGTGACATTGTTAAGAATAGACTGGATGCACGTGCGGCTATGAACATTGCGCATGTGTTTGTTTGTAAATCAGATTTCTTACGTAAATTGTTGGGTGTGTAAAGACCTTCGGAGTACAAAAGAAAAAAGAGTTTTGTCGTAATTTTTATGTCTTAATCCTAGTTTGTGTTACAGGTATTCGATATTGCAAAGTTTCGAGGAATTCCACAAATTCCTTTTTTCACTTAATCCGACGTCGATAGTTGAGACTCATCTAATTTTATGAGTTTTTATATTATAGCATTCTATTTAGAATTAATACATACATAGTAGATTCAACCAGTACGAGTAGAACCGTGTTTCTAATACACTGATTTAAATTAGCGCGTTTATTTAAAACCTTGGGACTGACTTGGAATAATTTTATAGGATAAGATCTCTGACAAGGCGAAAAGCTAACCCTAGGCTTTTCGCCCTCCTCGATATACAATGTTAACGAAAGACTGCTAGTATACACTCAAACACAGTTTCTTCATGAATGGGGTGAAAGACCTAAAACCAAAATTTGGAAGTATACAGCGAAAATTAAATCAGCGCCGGCTCACATATGGTAAATTAGTTTGGAGGCAGGTCATCCGCAAAACCACCTTACTTACTTACTTACTTAGGTGGCACTACAGTTCGGGGTGAACCTGGGTCTCAACCAACAAGCCTCTCCATTTAGCTCGGTCTTTAGCTAATTGCCTCCAGTTGCGCACTCCAAGTTGGTCGTGGTTCCCTTGAACTTATGCGCGCCGCCTACGGCGATGATTCCCTCTACTTCGTCGTCCCTTGGGGTTAGATTCGAAGACTCTGCGGGCCGGAGCGTTGGTGTCCATTCGCTCTACATGTCCTAGCCATCTCAGACGTCCAATACGCAGTTTTTTTTTGACTAGGTCGATGTCGGTGTACAGCTCGTGTAGTTCGTGATTAAATCTTCTCATCCAAAACCCGTCAATGCAAACGGGACCGAAAATCTTACGAAGAATTTTTCTCTCGAAGCGACCAAGGATATCTTCATCCTCTTTTAATAAAGTCCATGTTTCAGCGCCGTAAAGCAGGACTGGGATGATCAAAGTCTTACACAGAGTCTCCTTAGTTGTTCGAGATAGGGCTTTACTGTTGAATTACCTTATAAGCCAACAAAAAAACAGCGATTGCCAAGAGTTATTCTTCGCTTGATTTCTGCGCTGATGTTGTTCTCAGAGTTTATAGCAGAGCCAAGGTAGACAAAGTCCCTTACTACCTCGAAGTTGTAGTTGCCCACTGTTATGTTCTGTCCAATTCGTCGGTGTTGGCTGTCCCCTCTAGTTGACAGCATATACTTGGTTTTGCCCTCGTTTATCGCCAAACCCATTTTGGCCACTTCCGCCTCAATGCTTGCAAATGCACCGGTGACAGCCCACTGAGTTCTTCCGATAATGCCTATATCGTCGGCGTATGCAAGCAGTTGTACAGACTTTTGATAGATTGTGCCTCCGGTGTTGGCTTGTCAGTTCCGCACAATCCGTTCAAGTAACAAACAATATTGAAGAAGTCACATGACAGCGCGTCACCTTGTCTAAAACTTTTTTTGACATCAAAGGTCTCGGTGAGGTCATTACCGACCTTGATGGAGCAGCAAGCGTTCTCCATCGTCAGCCTGCACAGGCAGACAAGTTTGGCAGGGATGTCAAAACTAGACATGGCTCTATAAAGCTCTTCTCTATAGATGCTGTCATAGGCGGCCTTGAAATCGATAAAGAGGTGGTGAGTATCGATTTGGAATTCTTGAGTTTTCTCCAGGATCTGCCGAAGTGTGAAGATTTGATCGATGGTGGACTTTCCTGGCCTGAAACCGCACTGATAGGGTCCAATCAGGCTGTTGATAAAAGGTTTCAGGCGTTCACACAATATCGCAGAAAAGATCTTGTACGCGATGTTGAGGAGACTGATGCCTCTATAATTGGCGCAGTTGAGGGGGTCTCCTTTCTTGTGGATCGGGCAAACGATGCTGAGATTCCATTCATCAGGCATACACTCCTCTGACCAAATATTAGAAATGAGTTGGTGTATGCACTCTACCAATTCATACCCAGCTGCCTTGAAAAGTTCGGCCGGTAAGCCGTCTGGTCCAGCAGCCTTGTTCGATTTTAGCTTAGATATTGCTATCCTCACTTCGTTTTGGTCAGGTGGACGGAAATTTTGACTATCATCGTCCATGTTGAATGCTTCATTCTGCCTGACAGCGAGATGTTGGTCTTCGTCGCCGTTATACAGTCTGCAGAAGTAGTTTTTCCATATTCTCAGCACCGACTGTGATTCTACTACGAGGTTTATATTCTCATCTCTACAGGTTTCTGTACGGATATTACATCTCCGACACGTTCTTTTTGCCTTTTGGTAAAACTTCCGTACATTGTTCCTGGAGTATAGACTCTCGATATTCTCAAACGCGCGCTTCTCGTGCTCTTTCTTCTTCTTTTGGAGAAGCCGATGTTCTTCCCGTCTCTTTTGCTCGTAGAGCTCACGAGCAGCTCTCGTCTTCCTTTGCAGCGCCGCTTTGTATGCCTCTTGTTTTGCTGCATGCACTCGCCGGCATTCTCCGTCAAACCAGGGGTTTCGCGGTGGTGGGCGAGCGAGACCCAGCACATCAGTCGCGGCGTTTCTGATGGCATGTTGGCAGCGTTGCCACTGGTCTTCGGTACTTGATGCTGGCGGCAAAGGGGTGGTTGAAAGATTTCGGGATACGCGTTCAGCGAAGACTCTGGCGGTCTCTTGCGATTGTAGCTTTTCGACGTTAAATTTTCTCACAGTAATTCTTCGTTGTTGTCAGATTGGGATATCCGCATTCGTACCTTGGCTACAACAAGGTAATGATCCGAGTCTATGTTGGCCGCTCGGAAGGTCCGGACATCCAGAATACTGGAGGCACGCCTTGCGTCGATCGCAATATGATCAATTTGGTTGATCGTGACATGATCATTGGACCGCCATGTCTGCTTATGAATATCGAGATTTGGTCAGAGGAGTGTATGCCTGATGAATGGAATCTCAGCATCGTTTGCCCGATCCACAAGAAAGGAGAACCCCTCAACTGCGCCAATTATAGAGGCATCAGTCTCCTCAACATCGCGTACAAGGTCTTTTCTGCGATATTGTGTGAACGCCTGAAACCTTTTATCAACAGCCTGATTGGACCCTATCAGTGCGGTTTCAGGCCAGGAAAGTCCACCATCGATCAAATCTTCACACTTCGGCAGATCCTGGAGAAAACTCAAGAATTCCAAATCGATACTCACCACCTCTTTATCGATTTCAAGGCCGCCTATGACAGCATCTATAGAGAAGAGCTTTATAGAGCCATGTCTAGTTTTGACATCCCTGCCAAACTTGTCCGTCTGTGCAGGCTGACGATGGAGAACGCTCGCTGCTCCATCAAGGTCGGTAATGACCTCACCGAGAGCTTTGATGTCAAAAAAGGCTTTAGACAAGGTGACGCGCTGTCATGTGACTTCTTCAATATTGTACTTGAACGGATTGTGCGGAACTCACAGGCCAACACCGGAGGCACAATCTATTACAAGTCTGTACAACTGCTTGCATACGCCGACGATATAGACATTATCGGAAGATCTCAGCGGGCTGTCACCGGTGCTTTTGCAAGCATTGAGGCGGAAGCGGCCAAAATGGGTTTGGCGATAAATGAGGGCAAAACCAAGTATATGCTGTCAACTAGAAGGGAAAACCAACATCGACGAATTGGACAAAACGTCACCGTGGGCAACTATAACTTCGAGGTAGTAAGGGACTTTGTCTACCTTGGCTCTGCTATAAATTCTTCTAACAAAATCAGTGCAGAAATCAATCGAAGAATAACTCTTGCCAATCGCTGTTTTTTTGGGCTTATAAGGCAATTCAACAGTAAAGCCCTTTCTCGAACAACTAAGGAGACTCTATATAAGACCTTGATCATCCCAGTCCTGCTTTACGGCGCTGAAACATGGACTTTATTAAAAGAGGATGAAGATATCCTTGGTCGCTTCGAGAGAAAAATTCTTCGTAAGATTTTCGGTCCCGTTTGCGTTGACGGGTTTTGGAGGAGAAGATTGCATCACGAACTATACGAGCTGTACAGCGACATCGACCTAGTCAAAAAACTGCGTATTGGACGTCTGAGATGGCTAGGACATGTGGAGCGAATGGGCACCAACGCTCCGACCCGCAGAGTCTTCGAATCTAACCCCGAGGGACGACGCAGTAGAGGGAATCATCGCGTAGGTGGCGCGCATAAGTTCAAGGGGACCTCGACCAAACTTGGAGTGCGCAACTGGAGGCAATTAGCTAAAGACCGAGCTAAATGGAGAGGCTTGTTGGTTGAGGCCCAGGTTCACCCCGAACTGTAGCGCCACCTAAGTAAGTAAGTATCGTCCATGTTGAATGGTTCATTCCGCCTGACAGCGGGATGTTGGTCTTCGTCGCCGTTATACAGTCTGCAGAAGTAGTTTTTCCATATTCTTAGCACCGACTGTGATTCTACTACGAGGTTTTCATCTCTACAGGTTTTGGTACGGGTATTGCTTCTCTCACACGTTCCTTTTACCTTTTGAAAAAACTTCCGTACATTGTTCCTGGAGTATAAACTCTAGATATCTATAGAGTTATTTATCTTAATACAATGAAATTAATAAAAGAACTAGCATACATCGACTGCAGTGAGGAGAATAATCCAGTTGCTGGCAATAGATTTCCACATGTAAAACTTGTGAACAAAATCTCTGTGATAATCAGCCAAGCGGATGGCTAAAATTGTAGGCTCACATTTCAACGCAGACTACCTGAAGCCTTAAATTGTATTTCCAATAGCGAGGAATGGGGAAGCGAAGCCCATTTTAGATTAGGTATGGTAAGGTGGCTGACCTTCAACATCGGCAGGATTCACTCCAATCAAATAAGGTCCATTGCGTTACCACTTGAGTCGGAGGTTTCCGTCACTCTTGGAACCATTTTAATTTTTGGATTAATTTTTTGATTTTATTAATGTCCCAGTCGACAGTATCTGTAAGTCTTTTGAAGAAGTATTCATCAAGGATCTGCGCGGCAATATTTTACCGATTTTGATATAATTTTTAGTAATTCGAATGCTTTTGTATCCAGTTGACTGTCGGTCTAAATGACGATGTTCTTATTTAATATCGATAATACCGATCTCATGGACAGCCGCTTCGCCGCCTGACAAAAATCCATAAACTCCGCTTGTAATACACTGCCATAATCCTGTAGTTGACTGGCTGGCTTCTGTCAAGTGGCGCCGAGAACACATATTTTGTCAGCTGGAATTACTAGTGGATATAGAACTCTATAAAAAGGTGCTAAGTAGTCCGTAAGTTCTCTTCTAGAGTTATTCGTATTCAAGATTGTATTCAATCTTTAAAAAAACAGACGATCAGTATCTCAGAACACAATACTGTTTTAGCGTTAGAAGTGATTTCTGCCACCAACTTAGCCTTCATGATGCCACAAGATGATATTATTTATTTATTTGTCGTATGGTTCACACAAAGTTTTTACAATTTATGAGTAATATGCTCGAAAACATTTAGCACAAAACAAAGAACAAAATAAAAATACATTGAAACCTGAAAACTATGAGTACATTTAGTGTCATAATTTACTGTCGCGGCCAGCGAGGTATTGGAGAGCATCCGGCGTTATTTGATGAATTTCTTTAATAGGTCTAGATATTAGGTGGTTTATAGTTTGTCGACTTCCACTACAATCACAGGTACTTGATGTAGAAGCACCCCATTTATACAGGTTGTCTGTACAGCGACCTTGTTGTGTCCTCATACTATTGAGTTGGGTCCGGATGCGCCTTGGAAACTCAAAACCTGAATCTAAAGCAGTGAAGTCATCTACAATGTCGTTCTTCGGGGAAAAGTCCTCCCAAGCTTACAGCCACTACTCCGCAACGCCAAGTTGGACTCTAGCAAAACTCTTGCTTGCCTCAAAAGGGGCTCTGGCTAGATCTTCTGCGTATGCAAACTTGTATAACGTTGTGCTCGGGATGTCGTCAATATAAAGGTTAAGCAACAATGGCGCGTGATTGATCTTTTTGGGAGGTCTTTGTTGAGCAGTCTGATCTTACTGGTCTTATCTATGATGGTATGCAATCTTCTTGCAACGCACAACTTTAAGGAACTTTAAGGAGCTTGTAGATCATTCCAGTACGCCTCGGTGAGATCCATAAATACAGCACCCAGTGCCAGTATTTGGTCCGTTCAGCTCCGTACTAACATTAACTTCTCATAATTCTAATCCGAATTCAAAATCCAGACCTTCCAACCGCCAACTGGAAGATCATTAAAGCCGAAAAACCGGTAGAGGCAGGAAGGCTACTTTCATTTCTCCTCAACCAACCTCAACCTTTTGCTTTTAAGCAAAAGGGATTGTTAAATATTATACGGCATGGAAGAACTGGTGCTGAAGGTCAATGAGAACGACGAAAGACTCATCTCAGGTGGTTTCCTCTCTAAGCAGTCTTGGATTGGATACCGAACCAGATAGCCTTCCGTCTCACTCACAACAGACGGCTTCCACTTCGACACAGGTCGTAACGGCAGCTGAGTCAGCAAACGTTAAAGTAATAATTGAACCGGTCGGTACACCAGCTGAGCCAGTAGGTGATATAAAGATAGTTGAGCTGCCAAAGCACAATAATGGCGAATCTTCCGAGTCGGAGAATGGTGACACCACAGTAATAGAATCATCTGTACCAGTCAGGAATGATGCTCCGACGGGTACATATTTATCTGCACCACTCGATAGCAACTTCTGCTAACCTTTTGATCCGCCTGCAGTCAGGAGGAGAGGACATTGCCCTTATCCAGGAGCCTTGGGTAACAAGCGACAACCGCATAGCTGGATTAAGGGCAAATAACTATTCCTTGCTTTATGCCAAAGATCAGGTAAACCAAGATCCTGCATTTTAGCGAAAAATAACTTAAAAGTCTTCTTCTTACCAAATTGCAGCGACTCGGACTTCGCATGTGTGGAGTTAGACCGCGATGGGAAAGACAGGCTAAGGATATCGTCAGCGTATATGCCCTATGATGGTACAGGCCCTCTACCAACACATAATATACGCGAGACGATAAAACCAGCCCAAGCAAGCAACATTCCCCTAGTGATAGGCGCTGACTCCAATGGCCACCACAACCTCTGGGGAAGCAATGATAGAAACAATCGAGGTGAGCGTCTTTTCGACTTTATCATAGAAACTAACCTCGTAGTATATAATACAGGTTCTGAACCTACTTTTACTAACAGAATTACGCAAGAAGTACTAGATATTACTTTAGCCACCAACTACCCAAAGCTAAATATTAGTAAATGGATGGTATCGAAAGATGTTTTTTTTTTTCGGACCACAAGCACATACATTTTAGTTTGAAATTTACCAAACCTCCATTAAAGACCTTTAGGAATCCTAGGTATACTAACTGGCAGGTTTATAATATATTTCTAAATAAATAACTCAATACCGAGCTAACTCAACCTTGTTCACCACCTGAAATCGACCAGATGGTAGACAAAGTATCCAAAACTATGAACAAAGCCTTCTTGAAAGCTTGTCCGTTAAGCAGGCACAGAAATGGTAATAAACCACCTTGGTGGAATACTAACATTGGAAAACTCCGAAATGATAGTAGGACCAGTTCAATATAGCGAAGTCTTCACGATCTCCAGAAGACTGGGATAGCTAAAAGAACAGCCTCGGGGTTTTCAAAAAAGAGATAAGGAAAGCTCAGCGAGAATCGTGGAGATTATTCTGTAGCAATATAGAAAGGACAAACGATTCTAGCAGATTGAGGAAAATACTTTCCAAATCTCTTCATATCCCTAGTTTTATCCAGAAACCTAACGGAAACTGGACCATGTTCACAGAAGAAACATTAAACCTCCTCATGGGCACGCATTTTCCAGGAAACTCTATAGATATAAACATATCTATACCTCAACACCACTCAATCATGGACGTTCCGGCAGGAATAATAAACACCCATACGATTCATTGGGCTATTAATAGTTTCCTACCATATAAATCTCCAGGATTGGATGGTATAACACCAGTAGAACTGCAAGAGGGCATAAAACCCTTAGTCCCCTGGCTCTATGTTCAATAGTTACCTTAAATTTGGCTATACCCCATCCTCATGGAAAAGAGTTAAGGTGGTCTTCATCCCGAAATGCGGTAAGACCTCACACTACACTCCGAAAGATTTCAGACCAATTAGCCTCTCCTCTTTCTTTCTAAAAACGTTAGAAAGGCTAGTTGATAACTATATCCATTAAAACTCAAGGTACAAACCTTATCTAACTCCCAGCATGCTTACCGGAAAGGCTTTTCAGTGGAAACAGCTCTACACTCGTTAGTAGGCACCATTGAAAAGTCTCTTGCGATTAAAGAATATACTATGGTGTCTTTCCTTGACATAGAAGGCGCCTTTAATAACGTCAATACAGAATCCATCACAAGAGCGCTCGCTGGCCTGGAGGTTTATTGCTGCTTACGCATCTGGATAGAGGGAATGCTGAACAGCAGACAAACTCTGTGCAAGCTTGGGTACTGCTCAACCAAAAGGTTAGCGCACAGAGGCACACCCCAGGGTGGTGTTCTCTCTCCGCTAATTTGGATATAAGTAGTGAATAAGCTACTCACTTCACTACGAAATAAAGGCTACGAGGTCGTAGCATATGCTGACGACATCGCCATAGCCATTTCAGGTAAATTCCCCCAAACCCAAAGAGATCAAATGAATTTGGCGCTAAATTCAGTAGCGAAACGGAGGGACAGCGTTGGACTTAACGTTAGTCCGTCCAAAACTGAACTAGTACGTTTTACTAGGAAATACCAAATCCCGATCATAGCTCCACCTAAGCTTAGAAATACGGAACTCAGCTTTACAAACACAGCAAAATACTTAGGGTTAGCCCTTGATAGTAAACTTAACTGGAAACAGAACATTCTCGACCGAACCAAGAAAACAGAATTCGCCATCTACACCTGTAAAAAGGCTATAGGTCCTAAATGGGGTCTTCAACCAATTACAGTCCACTGGTTGTACCTGGCGGTGGTCAGACCAATCCTGCTTTATGGCGTTCTCGTCTGGTGGTCTGCACTCGAAACAAGGTGTAACACAAACTCTATAGAAAGAGTACAGCGACTAGCATGTAGGTCCATCCCAGGGGCTCTCAGGTCCTCAGGCTGTTCGTAAAGCAGCGCGCAGACTCTCTATGCACCCGGTAGATGGTAAGTCTATCGTCCTTTACATAGACAGTCAGTCAGCGATTAAAGTTCTGGAGAAGCCAACAATAAGATCTAAGTTAGCCAAACATTACCGCGAATATCTTAACCAGATTGCGGACAGATGCAATATCACTCTGTGCTGGGTCCCGGGACACAGAGATATTCCAGACAATTGTAAAGCAGATGAACTAGCTAAACAAGGCACCGTACTACCTCTAGCTGTCAACAGAGAGGTACCGGCACTCCCAATACAAACGATGAAACTTCGTATGTTTAACGAAGCGCAAGCTACTGTAAACAACAGATGGAGTAATCTAGCTACGTGCGTATATCACAGCCACCAAGTCGGACGGGCTGGTGGGGCTAAGCTCAGGCAACTGTGGGGGTCACAGGTGGCGGATAGTGAACGGCCTGTAGAATGCAGGTTAACTGCGAATACCCAAATAAGCAGTCCCCGACCAAGAGCGGCAGAGAAGGAGGGCTTGGCTGAAAAGGTCAAAGGAACCCCTATGAACTTTCTGCGACAAGACGAATAGGCACCGTCTTCCATATAGGTGCTCCCCACCCCTCACAAGGTGGCTACGAGGGATACAGTAAGGAGAAAATTTGCGAGATCCGGACGTACCCGCCACAACGCGAAAGGCGCAGCTTCTTACCTCGGAAAGATGGCTGCATTTATATATATACTATATATATTATATTTAAATACTATAATTAAATATCTAAAATATGATGACTTCGTCATCAGTACCCTAAAACATTAAGACCGAGCCCAGTAAGGTCTTAATTATGGCATACTGGAAAACGAATTGGAATGACAGCTATGAGGGCTGACGTTTGTGGTATTCTGTTACCTGAATAAGCTGGAGTGAAATCTGTTCGAAATGGCTTTCAGGCTAATGCTACAAGCGCCCCCGTCCCGTTAAAACCTTGGCAGGACTCAAAGTACGTTCAATGTTTCGTCACCATTAAGTTGGTGGTGTAGGTACAGATGTAATATTCCTGTTTAGCACCGATCTGGCTCTGACATAAGACCCCATAAGGGCTTATGCCAACCCTCGCATGGCCTCACTGCTTGCATAGATAACCATGAGATCCGTGGGTAACTACACATTCGAGCATTGATAGCGGCTTTGAGTGGGGACCCAACCGAAATGATTACAAACAAAACAAATAAAAACACAGGAGGAAAAATTGAGGAGAACGAGGAGAACCCCTTCAAGGGGGGCTCAAGGATGCTGAGGTCACCAGTTGGCCAAGCAGCAGCACCACAAAGATGCACGGAACGACGTGAGCCACATGCAGTAGGAAGGGTGACGGTCGAACCAACCGACCAGAAATCTGATTTTCTCAAGCTAGGGGAACAGATTAGAGGGCTGGTAGAAATGCTGGAAGACGGCAAAAGGCGTTCGATTCACCAAGCGATGCGAGATGCCATTGAAAGCATCAGGGCTCTCTATGAGCTTTCGGCGATTCAGCTGCACAATGAGAAAGCGAAGGAGGTTATTCGTCGGAACAACTCCTCGCAAACTTCACCCTGGCTAAAGCCAACAACAGAACCCAAGAGAAGGCACGTTGCAGACACCGAACCTCCGGAGCCAAAGCGGAAGCAGGTTCCATCAAATGGTGCTGCTGAGGGTCAACCCCCGGAGATAAAGCAGAAGGAGAAACATCCTTCAAATGATGCTACAGTGAGTAAACGCCCGGAAAAAAAGGGGAAGATGAAACATCCACCTCTGGCAAACACCAAGGAGAAAGATGTGGCAACTGGCGCTGAGACCCCAGCAAGAGCCCAGCGAACAAGTGCAACCACAAACAAAAAGCAAGCGACAGGAGAAGGCGAATGGTTAAATGCCAGCAGGAAGAAGGACGCCAAAAGGAAGCAGCAAGGGGTCATAAGAACGAAACCTGACGCCATTGTCATCAAAGCTACGGGAGCCCTTTCTTACGCGGATATACTACGCAAAGTAAAGGCAGATCCCAAACTGGAAGCAGTTGGAAAAGCGGTTTCTAAAATTAGGAGGACACAGAAGGGAGACCTCCTAATACAACTCAAGGAGACAGGAGGAAAGACCACCGATTTTAAAGGCGTGATCAGCGAAGCCTTAGCGGAGCAAGCGAGTGTAAGAACACTTACGCACCGCACTACTCTCGAGGTCAAATACATCGATGAGGTCACTACAATGGTTGACATAATCGATGCAATTAGAACCCAGTTTGGAGTGAACGTCTTACCGGCAGACATCTTATCCCTGCGAAAGGCATTCGGAGGGACTCAGACAGCAACCATCAGTCTTCCAGTAGAAGACGTAAGAAAACTGTTAGAAGCCGGGAAAATTAAGATTGGGTGGGTAGTCTGCCGAATTCGTGAAAAGACACTGCTGAAAACGTGCTTCAAGTGCCTGGAGTATGGTCATCTAGCCACACAATGCAGAAGCGAAGAAGATCGCTCGAAGCTATGTAGGAGATGTGGTGAAGGGGGCCACATAGCGAAAAATTGCGATAAGCAACCATCCTGCATGTTCTGCAAAAAAAAACACCCAGACGACGCGCATCATATAGCTGGTAGCAGAAGATGTCCGGTCTTCAGGAGAGCTATTACAAGTAAAATACCATGAAGATACTACAAATAAATCTTAATCACTGTAGAATAGCCCAGGACATCCTGGCACAAACGGCCAAGGACGAAAGAGCCGACGTTGTTATGATCAGCGAGCCCTATAAATGTCCCGAACAGAACAATAACTGGATCTGTGATAAAGCAAAACAGGTGGCAATATGGATATGTGGACCCCATGCCTTCCAAGAAACTAACGACCAAACAGAAGGCTTCGTGCGTGCGAAAATAAATGGAATCCATTTCTATAGCTGCTATGCAAGACCCAGCTTGACGACCAGCGAATATCAACTAATGCTGGACCATCTAACCGCGGATGCGCTCCAGAGAGCCCCAGTGGTTATAGGAGGAGACTTCAACGCGTGGGCCACAGAATGGGGTAGCAGGCTCACAAACACCAGAGGGCAGGCCTTATTGGAAACATTCGCTCCCCTAGCAATAGGCATTGCTAATAAGGGCCGGGCAAATACTTACCGGAAGGCTGGAGTAGGCTCCATCATTGACATTACCTTTGCGAGCAACTCCATCCTGAAAAACATAAAGTGGAGGGTCAGTGAGGAATATTCACACAGCGACCATCAGGTGATAATACTGGAAATAAAAGGGAAAAAACCAGTCCAGCTCCCAAAACTTACTGGCCCAAAATGGAACGACCGATCTTTCGATAAGGATGCATTCGAAGAGATGTTGAGCGGTGATCAAACTCCAAGCGGAACAGCGGAGACCCTCGCGCACCACCTCACAGGCACCATCACCACAGCGTGCGACGCATCAATGCCTAGGAGAACAAACACCAGGAAGGCTGAGCTTAGGCTACCGGGGGGGTCAGCATGGTGGCGGATAGCTGAACGGCCTACAGATATGTAGGTTAGCTGCGAATAACCAATAAGCAGTCCCCGACCAAAAGCGGCAAAAACGGAGGGTGTGTGGAAATAACACATAAGCCCAGTGAAATTTTTGTGATAGGGCGAGTAGATGCCGCCCGTAAATAAGCATCCTGTCCCTAAGGCAAGGCGTTATGCGACCCGTACCGAGGCCTGAATGGTGCTAGGGACGTAAAACCCATACAGCATCGCTAACGGAGCCCTCCAGATAACTAGTACCCTCTGGTTGTAATATAGCCTTACCACATTACAGGGGTCTCTGATGTGGTGGACCTTTCTTTCCCCCATACTCGTGGGATCCAAATATGAATCAAACAAAAACAAATACAAATAAAACAGAAAAAAAGAACAAAAAAAATACAAAACTCAGGAGACGAAAGTACAGAGGAAAATCCGTTCAGGAGAAGCTCGGTACTGATGCGATCACCGCCGTTAAAAATAACGGATGGACCGACGCAAGAAGAGAACACAAATGCGGAGGTGCCGTCTGAAGCAATAAATGAACAGACAACCTCGCAAATGCCGTCGAAATCTCTCCCCAGTGAAATAGAAACTGGTAGTCTGAAGTCCGAAACCAACACGGAAGCAAAGGCCAAAGAAACCAGCGAAGAGAGAGAAAAACGTGAAGCCATGCATTCCCTGGGAAAGCACATCTCGGCACTGATGGAATTCATTAAGGGAAAAAACAATGTACATAATGAGATTAGGAAACTGGCTAGTGCAATTCGCAAACACTACAGCTGCGCAGTAGATTGCGAAATAGATAAAGTGGTATGCAGTAGAGTGTCTAAAGCCACTCAAACCATCCACTCTCCAGAAATGTGTGAGTTGGCTTTCCCTTCTTCGTTGGAACAACTGCCAGACCCCAAGCGAAAAAGGACGAGATCTCCAAATAACGAGGAACCCCCCACACCGTCATACGCCGAAATTGTTGCGGAAAAAACGGAAATGGAGGTGAAACATGTCGTGGAGGTGAAACAAGTCGTGCATAAGGACCAAAAAGAGAAAAAAAAAAAAGGCCACAGGGAAAAACCATGGACAGACAGTGAAACCCCGGATCGAAGAACCAGGTGCAGAAACTACTAATAAAGTCGTTTGGACAAGAGTAGAAAAAAGTCGAGGCAAGATATATGCTAAGCCTGACGCACTGGTGATTAAAAAGATCGGAGAAATTTCCTATTGCGACATACTCCGAAAGGTGAAGACCAACCCCGAGTTGAATGGATTAGGGTGTGATGTAACCCGCATAAGAAGGACAGCAAAGGGAGAGCTACTGCTTGAGCTCAAGAAAGCAGCTGATGGAAGAACATCCGAACACCAAAGTAAAGTGGGAAAAGTTTTCGGTGAAATAGCGGAAGTGAGATCCCTAACGCAAGAGGTGCTCATTGAGTGCAAAGACCTAGATGGCGTCACCACAAAGGAAGAGATCTGCCAAGCTCTATCCGAGCAGTTCGAGGAAGCACAAGGCATAGAGATCTCATCCATCAAATCTATGAGGACAGCCTATGCAGGGACGCAAACTGCCATCATTAGCCTCCCGATAAATACTGCCAAAAAAGTTCTGGAGGTTGGAAAAATAAAAATCGGATGGACGGTATGCCGAATACGGGAGAAAATAATACCGCTGCGATGTTTTAGGTATCTTAACTTCGGGCACCTAGCAAAGGCGTGTAAAAACACGTTGGATAGGAGTGAGGATTGCGTTAGGTGTGGACAGAAAGGCCATGTATCCAAGAACTGCAGCAATGATGCAAGGTGCGTCCTTTGCGAAGAAAAGGGAAATAGCAACATCAAACACGCGGCAGGATGCATAGTATGCCCGGTATACCAAGAAGCTGCAAAAGTCGCAAGAAGAATATGAAAGTGCTGCAACTAAACTTAAACCACTGCGAAGCGGCACAGGACATCTTGACACAAACCGTTCGCGAGTTAAAGATAGATGTTGCCGTATTATGCGAGCAGTACAAAAATCTCGATGATACAGTTTGGGCTGCGGATGACTCAAAAAGAGCTGCTATTTGGGCCTGTGGAGATTGCGCCTTTCAAGAAAAAATGATGACACCCGGAACAGGCTTCGTGCGAGCAAAGGTCAAAGGAGTACATGTCTATAGCTGTTATGCATCTCCAAACAACACCATTGAGGAGTTCCAAAGTATGCTTGATAGGCTCGTGGATGATGCTAGAGGTCGTAGCCCAACGATTATAGCTGGAGACTTCAATGCATGGGCCACTGATTGGGGCAGCGCACGGACCAATAGAAGGGGAGAAGCTCTCCTATAAGCCGTATCGTCACTAGACCTAATATTGCTAAATACAGGAAGTGAGCACACTTTTAGTAGAAATGTTGTAGGCTCCATAGTTGATATTACCTTTGCAACTAGTTCCTTATCGAGAGGCGCCAACTGGAGAGTCAGTAATCAGTATACTCACAGCGACCACCTTGCCATCCTGTTTGAAGTACAACCTAGGAGAACAACCCAGGAACGCCCAAAGAAGGCACAGCGAATGGGGTGGAAAATAAGCACCATGGACAAAGACACTTTTCCCCTGATTTTTGCAGAGTCAACAATAAGCCCAGGAACAGCAAACGCTATGGCCGCTGAGGTTACCAAACAAGTAACTAGGGCTTGCGACGCATCCATGGCCCGGAAAACGTCAACAAATCGCCGGCCACCAGTATACTGGTGGAACCAAGAGATAGCAGAGCTACGCAGCAAGTGCCATAGAGCCAGAAGACTATTCCAGCGATCCAGAGGTTTGACCACACATCAGGACCTACGGGTGCAATTCAAAGATAGGCGAAGAGAGCTAAAACTAGCCATCCGCAGAAGTAAGAGCAATAGCTTTAAGGAACTCTGCGAGCAAGCAGATGTAAATCCTTGGTGACCCGCCTATAGAACAGTAATGGCAAAACTCAAAGGCACTAGGGCATCCTCCCCCTCATGCCCTCTCCTTATGCAGAAAATTGTATCGGGGTTGTTCCCCCCTCAAACACCAGCAGAGCGTATAGAGCCACCTCCGGAAGTACAGGACATCCCAACTGTCACGCAAAGGGAACTCCTGGATGTATGCAGACGATTCTAGGATACCAAGTCACTTGGATTGGATGGCATACCGAACAAGGCCCTGAAATTAGCCATTAAAACAAATACGCAACCATTTGTGGAACTCTACAACAAGTGTCTAACAGAAGGAGTTTTTCCAGACCAATGGAAAAAGCAACGTCTAGTGCTGCTGTCTAAAGGAAAAAAACCACCAGACGAACCCTCGTCATACCGTCCCATATGCCTGTTAGACACAATGGGTAAAATACTGGACCGAATCATATGCAACCGATTAGAAGTGGCAATTGATGAAGCCGGGGGACTCTCCAACCAACAGTACGGTTTTAGGAAAGCTCGTTCCACAGTAGACGCAATAAGAAGGGTAACTACAACCTTGAAAGAAGCTATTCAGGGCAGGAGATGGAGAGGCGGTGTAAAGAAATACGGTGCCGTAATAACATTGGACGTCAAAAACGCGTTCAATTCTGCGAATTGGGGACTCATAGTGCAATCGCTTAGGTCAATGATGATGCCATGGTTCTTAATTAAAATAATACTGAGATACTTCGAGAAACGGTTTCTGCTCTTCGATACCGACGATGGAGTAAAGCAGTACCACATATCTGGCGGAGTTCCACAAGGATCAGTATTAGGCCCTATCCTTTGGAACATTATGTATGATCGGGTTCTAAGGCTTGGAATCCCAAATGAGGCAAAAATCATAGGCTTTGCCGATGATATTGCAATTGTCGTGGTTGCAAAACATCTAGAAGAAATAGATGATACTGCAAATGAATGTATCCGAAAAGTCAAACGGTGGATGGCAGCAGTCGGGTTAGAGCTCGCCGAACATAAGACAGAGGCAGTATTGGTAAGCAGCCGCAAGAAAAGGTAAGAAATCACCATCAGAGTAGGAGATCATAATACAAAGGAGACTTATTCTATCAAGGGTGGTGCAGTCCATCCTTATGTATGCGGCACCCATATTGGCCAAAGCTATGATGAAAAAGACCTACGCAAGAAGGATAAACTCTGTCAACAGACTATGTGCGTTGAGAGTATGCTGTGCCTTTCGTACGGTGTCAGACGAGGCAGTATGTGTCATCGCGGGAATACTACCAGCGGATATCTTGGCTATCGAGCTACAAAGGACCTACGACGCCAAAATTCAGGAACCTCAAGCGTCAGTCAATAATATCAAGCTGGAAGAAAGACAGCGAAGCATTACAGCATGGCAGGAGCGATGGAACCAGTCCTCAAAGGGAAGATGGACCCATCGACTTATACCGGATATCCAAAAATGGATGGACCGGAAACACGGAGAGGTAGATTTCTATCTTAGCCAGTTCCTAACAGGACATGGCTGCTTTCGAGCGTATCTCAACAGGTTTGGGCTCGATGAGTCTCCCAATTGTCCAAATTGCGGAGTGGCCCCAGAAGACGCTCAGCACGTATTTTTTCAGTGCCCACGTTTTCACATAGAGCACAGAGAACTGAAGGAAAAAATTGGAGAAATACCAATCCCCGAAAACATTGTGCACCATATGATAGCATCGAATGCAATATGGGACGCGGTGAAACAAGTTGCAGCGATAATCGTGCAGGAACTTAGGCGGCTGGAAAGAGTCAGAAAGAGCAACCAAGTCCAACCGGCAACACTTTTGGAACAAGGAGCGGAAGACAGCGAAAGAAGAGCATAAATAGCTAACCAGCCCCGCGAAGTAATACCTAACGGTAGTCCCGCGGGGAGAGTGGTTTAGTACGTAGGCGTATTCCTGGCATCGATTATTCAGGTTTGCGAATCGTGCATGCCAGTAGCTCGGGCTACTGGTATCTTTAGAAGATTACACACCCTTTGGCGCAACCATAAAAAAAAAAAAAAAAAAAAAAAAGCTACGTGCGTATCGACCAGAACGATCTGGCCTCTCTTAGACGCAAAGAAAACCAAAATAAAACTCTTTTCATTAAATAGAGGAACATAAGCCTGACAGTAGGAATAATCACAGGACACTGTTTGTAAGGTAGACACGTCACTACAATGGGAGTCCCAGCAAATGCTTAGAAGCTGTAGACGCTGCAGAGATGAAGGGGAAGAGCAGAACAATCTCCACCTCCTCTGCACATGCCCAGCGCTAGCTACCCTGAGAAAGAAACTATTGGGTGAATACTTCTTTGAATACCTAAGTGACCTGTCTTACATAGACATTATAAACTTATATAGATTCATAAGGAAATTCAACTGGTTTAGTTGAATTATAACTTACACAATAGTACAGGGAGTTTGATTGAATCAATCAACCCCAATACTTGTTTGTACACTATGCCTTCCCGGTACACACCGACTTAGTGTTGATTGAGTCAGTCACCCTCTCTAGCTACTTCAGGCACAGATATTCTCAACCAACACCCTCCTGAGAAAGGTTAAGGTTCCTTGGTAACCGGTTATTCCTCCGGTCCCAACTCTATGTGAAATCACAGTTGACTCAAGTAGTCTAAGTGTGTTCTGACCCTGTCAGGACAGCCACCTTACCTAGCCTAACCTAACATTAACTTTATTTATTGTTCCTTCAATTCAGTTTTAAAGAAGGCGTTGGTGGATTTTGTAACAAATGCTTAAGAGGGCGATTGGATGGTATCTCTCAGCTCTGTCATCCGGTTTGCCCGGTTTAAGAATGAAAACGATTTTTGATCTTTTAAATTCTTTCGGTATGGTCCCCAAAAAAATAATGTCAGTTCTTTGAAAATTCTGGGTAATTTGCGTCAAAACCTACCGCTTTCCCCGATTTTCAGTTATTAAAGCTATTTCTACTTCGATTTCGATGAACGAACGAGAGAACGGATACAGCTTTTGAGGTTTGGACAATGCGCTTTCTAATGGTATCTGTGTTGATCCTTGGTTTATGAGACGAGATGAAGTTGGTTCCTCTAAGCTTTTGCATTGACGAACCAAGTCCATTCTTTCTGTCGTTTAGGTCCATTTGTCCAAGCGTGCTTTGTCGAGAGATTGCAGAAGGTTTTCTGCGATGTGGTGATCACCATCTCGAAGGAATTCTGGATAAAGACCCCCATCCTGGAATGTATTCCTTCCGATTACCACTTGGAATGTGTTTCTTTTTTGTAGCAAATATGAACGCACCCACAAATCTCGTCCGTAATTTGCAGCAGTTGGAGGAATCCAACTTACGATTGAGTCCAGTTCTGAGGAGACACCTTGCCATGATGCCTTGTTGAAGTTCCATTTGTGTCGGGTGACAGAATTCACCCAAGTTATTTTTATACCAGCTGCCAGCTGCGGGGGAAGTTACCCAAAACTCGTTTTGAAATCTGTTGTTGTTGTTCGGCGTGGCTCGACGTGGAAAAGCACAGATCAGGATTGTGGTCCCTATGAAAGCGCCTATGAAAGCGTCTTGATTGGACCTTTGTCCTTGGCATCAAAAATAAGAAAAATATCATTTAATTCAGCCGAGTCTATCGTTTTCGTCATCTGCTTTATATTTCCAGAGTGTCAGGTGGCTATTAAAGTGCTGTTGGTATACGGGAAGTACGTCACTGGCCCAAGAGGCATTTATTACATTAGAGCTTGCAATCAGCAATATATTTCCACTTTCGTTGACTTCTATCAGTTTTGCGTTTTCAATTGCAGACTTAACGTATGTGGCAATTCCACAGGTTTGATAATTGTAGGCACCTATAAGTGAGTAGCCACTTATGACTCCTGTGCTTAAAAGATTTATTTCATCCACGCAGTGGGTTTGTTGCAGAAGCACGACATCAATTTTATTTTCCTGTTGTAATCTGCCCAGACGATCGCATTTTGCCTTGCTGAGGCCTTCGATATTTAGTTGTATCTTTAGTCAAGTGGCACTGGGAAGTGGCTGTTGAAATGATGAATAACAAATGTTTCTTGAAACTTGGTTTTCCTTATCTGAATTCAAGGAGAAAAGTGGACCAATAAATTTGTATGCTAATAAGATCTTATATCACCTTAGAATCGTTCTTACTGAAACACCTAAGAAATACGGGTCGAAGTACAACAAAACCGTATTTAGTAAGCTTTTACTTAGGAACATGATCTATATTGGCGATTGTGCTCACTAGTCATTACCTAGGAAAAAGTCTAAATTACTTCTTCTTTCGTGGGTAGGTAGAACTGGCTGTAACAGCAAATACAACTCGTGTGACATAAGCGGTTGTTTAAAATTTAAAGATAAGTGAAATTAAAGTAAACATCTTTAGATTCACTGTGTGCCATTTAGAAAACGGATTACTTCGCCTATACTCATCTGCGATATCTCTATAAGTTGTCAAAGAAAGGTTTACCAAGGGTGCATTGCATAGGCCTACCTAGAGCCGGACATTTGCACAGGAAATGGTGAATCGTTTCCTGTTCTCTAATGTCATTACAGCTGCGAAAATGTGCATTGAATGGGAAACCTAGTCTAGCCACGTGGATTCCAATAGGTCAATGGCCCGTACTAAGTGCCACACTTTTAGTACTGTCTGCACGGTTTCGGTTTAGTAGTTCTTGTGTTCGGTGCCGGTTACATTTGGGCCACATCTGCCTTGAAATAGTATAATTCCGCATCCTACGCCATCTATTATTGGCCTTTGATAGAAAGTGCTCAGAGATACATCGCTTGATAGCCCCCAACTGAACAAAAACAGGGAGACTATAGAAAGACCACCGTCTTGCCAGTTCATCAGCCCGCCCATTCCTCTCTATGTTGCAATGTCCTGGCACCCAAAGGAGGGTAATGCTGAACTGAAGACACAGCAGGGCGAGTTTTTCTTTACACTGTTCCACCAGTTTGGAAGATGACGTAGCGGAAATAATTGCCTTGATAGTCTGGCTGTCAATGAGGATGGCGATGGTATTAAAGGTTGACGGGCTAAATTTTAAAAAGGTAAGCCTCACGTACAGCAAATATTTCCGCCTGGAAGACACTGCACAAACCCGGCAATCGGTATGATTTTCATAATTTGAGTGAATCACAGAAGATCCCCGCTCCTACATTTTTAAGTGGATAGGTGTGACAGTTTTCATAGATACCATGAGCATGGTGCCCATAGTAGTATGAGATTGGTATTCACTGAAAAACACTTAGATTTTTCTTATTGACTACAAATAAATTCCCTTATCATACACATATAATACATACATTCATATTTGGAGAAAAAATTCCTGTTGTGTGCGCTATATTTTTCACACGAATGGAAGGGACCTGCAGGCTTGTGCCGTATACGAAGGGCAATTTTTTATTTTTTTTGAGAAGCTTTCTCATGACAGCAATAATCTCGGACGTTTATCAGACGTTCGGAAGAGGTAGGACCATTAAAAAACTGTTGGTATCTTCTGGAATTTGAACATTGAACTTCACGCACAGTGGCCCGACACACTTACCACTATATCGCGGCACCCACAAGCAGCTTAAGTTATCACGTAGCTTAATATAAAAAAAATATTCGTGTTGGCCGGGTAGATTCCCAGCGAAATTACCTGCTGACACATAGCTTGCGTGCAGTTACTCCATATTGCTCTAAATCGATTCGTTCGTCGCACAAGATTTATCTCATTCAGAATGTGAGGTAGAGCACATGTCAAAAGAGCAAAACTCGTACAGAAACCTGCAGAGATGAAGAAGGAAACCTCGTAGTAGATTCACAGTCGGTACTGGGAATATGGAAAAACTACTTCTACGGACTGTATAACGGTGATGAAGGCCAACGTTTCGCTGCTAGGCAGAACGAACAGTTACCATAGATGATACTTATTAAAATTTCCGTCCGCCTGACCAAAGCGAAGTCAGAATAGCAATTTTTAAGGTAAATTGAAACAACGTTTCTGGACCTGACGGCTTACCGGCCGAACTTTTCAAGACAGCTGGTGATGAATTGATGTAGAGCCAACTTATATCTGAGATATGGTTAGACTAGCGTATGCTTGATGGATGAAATATCAGCATCATTTGCCCAATCCACAAGAAAGGTGACCCCCTCAACTGCGCCAATTATAGAGGAATAAGTCTGCTCAACATTGCGGACAAGATATTTTCTGCAATATTATGTGGGTGTCTGAAACCTTCTTCAACAGCCTGATTGGTCCCTATCAGTACGGCTTCAGGCCAAAAAAGTTCACCATCGATCAAATCTTCACACCTCGGCAGATCCTGGAGAAAACCTAAGAAGTCGAAATCGATACTCATCATCGTTTTATCCATTTTGTCCCTATTAAACTCGCCCATCTGGGGAACGCCTGCTGCTCCATCAAGGTCGGTAATGACCTTACTGAGACCTTTGATGTCAAAAATGGTATTAGACAAGGTGGCGTACAGTTATGTGACCTTTTTAATATTATATTTGAGTGATTTGTGCGGAACTCTTAAGTTAATACCAGAGGTACAATTGACTGCATACGCCAACGATATTGATGTTGTTGGAAGAACTCAGCGGGCTGTCACCGCTGCGTTTGCAAGCATTGAAGCAGAAGTGGCCAAAATAGGTTAAGCGGAAAACGAGGGGTAAATGAAGTATATGCTGTCAACCGAGAAGGGCAATCAACAGCGACGAGCTCGATAGAATGTCGCTATGGGCAGCTACAACTACGAGGTAGTAAGGGAATTTGTTTACCTTGACTCTTTTATTAATTCTGACAATGATACCAGCTCAGAAATAAAGCAAAGAATAACTCTTGCCAATCGCTGTTTTTTTTTTTTTTTTTTGACTAATGATATAATTCTGCAACAAAGCCTTATCTCGAACAATTAAGGAGGTTCTATATAAGTCCTTGATCATCCTAGTCCTACTCAGCGGCGCTGAAACATGAATTTAATTAAAGACGGATGTATATATCCTTGATCGCTTTTAGAGAAAAATTCTTCTTATGATATCTCGTGCAGTTTGCGTTGACGGGCTTTGGGGGGAAGATTTAATGACGAACTAAACGAGTTGTACAGCGACATCGACTTGGTCATAAAACATCTGAGAGGGCTAGGACAAGTAGAGGGAATGGACATCAATGCAGAGTTTCGAATGTAACCCAGATGGATGATGCAGCAAAGGGCCTCCTTGCCGTAGGTGACTTGTTGTTTGAAGCCCAGGTTCACCCCGAACGGAAGCGCCACTTAAGTAAGTAAGTTAGATCTCGCTCTGGATTTCGTCTTTATGCTGGAGCAGATAATTTACAATGAAGGAACATGGAAGCTGCTTTATTACACAATTTCATCCAGCTTCTGCAAACGCAAATGACAGCGATATTACCACTCGAGGTCAGCGAATCATTTAACAAACTTTGTTTGTATTGCCGGCAAACAAAAAGTCAAAAATTACCGATTTGAAGTATTAGAGGAATCACTTGGCCTCGAATTGAATCTAATCCGGTGAAAATTGAACCAAAACTAATCGCTTCTAATCTGAAGATTTAGTCTTTTCAGTTTGGTCATTAGCAAACACCAACAGGAGCTGTTGCGCTAATAACATAACACGTTAACATGCCTGTAAACTTACCAGCGCATTCCCCTCTTTTACCAATCAATGTTATACCTCTGCAATCCTACTTACCACACTAAATCAACGTTTTTGTGAAGTACCACGAATATACAGTTCTTCGACTATCACCAGCACTCTGTTAACACTCTGCGAAGAGAAACTCACCCTACTCCACCACCTCAATCCTGCACTCTGTGGAAATCCTTTTTGTATTGAATACTGGTGGATGTAGTATTATTTAACAGATTTTCGAAATCACAGCAAGACATAGTGGTGCGAACAAACCTCGCCATCCGATTCAGTTCACCGGCGATGGTTGTTGCGTTCGGTCGTGTTTTATCGGTGTATCTGTGAAGTTTATATTCAAAGTTATCCAGGCACGTTGTTTGATATAAGTAGTTTCTTTTTGTTTTGCCCTTATATCGATACACAGAGCGAATGTGTCAAGTCATAATATGCCACATACGCCAGAGTGACCATCGACTCATACTATGTATGTGGTTTTAAAGTCGTTCATTGTGCACGGTGTTAACAGAAACGAAGAAGAAAATTGAATAAAGTCCTATCGGTCGGAGTTGAGTGGCTCGGCTGGAGTTTTGCATACCTTAATTATTGATAAGGATCATTTTCCTGTTTTACCTGTGGTTTATTGAAAAGCAAAGTCCACAGCACCGTACACAAAGGAGAGTGGAGTTTGGTTTAATTTGATTTAAGCGAGCCACAGCCAACAAGAAAAGTGAAAAGAAATTCGCAAAAAAGTGTAACAATAGAGTGTTAATCTAGTGAATAGTATCAAAGGATCCATAAACACCTGCTTTTTGACCTCAGTGGATACCGTAGTGGCCGTTGTGGCGGTGGTTATTTGAAATTTCACATAGACCAGAAAGAGGTTATACGTCGTGGCGGTAGTAGGTCATTGATACTTTTTTTTTCAATGTTTTGTAGAAAATTGTTTGTTGTGGTTGGTATGTAGGCGAAATGGTGTTGCACCAAAAAAGACGTGAAACGCAAAACACGATGGGACGCAGTGCAACGTCATTAGAGGAAACTATTGGGGAGGTTTCAATTGAATTCTTGTACATATTTCATTTGTCAGTTTCATGCTTTCTATTCGTGGATTTCGATGGAATTTCGCAATCAGTTTTGTATTCAATATGATATGATGGGGCTTCATTCCCTTCACTTTAGTGGCAGGGATTTAAAAGATTGATAGGACTTGGGCATTTCATTGTTACATTGAACAGTCGGTTTTTTCCCTTCCCTTTGGAGTCCTGAAATGTGAGGTTGGACGTTGTTTTGTACGAGTGTTTATGAAAGACAGTGCGACAACGTTACAATTTCACCTGAAGTGATTTCAAAATTTTTATTTTTTATTTTTTTTTGTTTATAGTTCCTATCTCGTTTTTGGTAAAAGATTGGTACAATATGCTTAGCAAGTAGGTCATTTATAATAATTAAATGATATGAGCGTCATTAGAACTGAAGTTTGAGATTGCTGGCTGTTAAAAGTTTGCATACATCATGTCTACGTCCTCAAGCTGTGAAAGATTCGAACACCAAAAGAAGCATTATGAACAAGTTAGGTTTAAAACAGTTTCACTAGTGTAGTTCACAAATGACTGAAAAGCCTATAAGCATCCTAGAATATTATAAACTAAGTTTATAAAGATATATTTACGTTATCAAATTTAGGTTGGTAAGAGGTCACCATGACAAAATCTAAGTTAGGAAGAGAGAGAAGATTCGTGAAAACTGACTTATAATTTATTCTTCTTCGTTTTCTTCAACATGAAGTGAGTCGTAGTCGAGTTTGCGAAATCTCTGTTTCTTAAATCTTTTGAATCGTTCATGTCCTCTTTTTTTTCGTTTAACAATTTGAATTTATTGCATTAAATCACGTTGCGGGCTGCATATATTTTTTCTACGATTAATTATATGTGAAAATCTGACTGACTTTTGCTGCCACCAGCTGTGGCAGTAGTGCAGTCACTAAAATCTAAAAACACAAAACGTCCTATAATACATTAAATAGAATTATTATGATCACTCTAAAATCAAAATATGAAAAAAATTGGTATTCGATTGGAGGCTATATGTGTATCTGACAGGTAGAGCTTTTTGCAGAGTTTGCCTGAACATGCAATCAATTTTGCTGAAACAAATTGTCAATTATACTGACTTTAACTTAATTGGCATTGCAAATTTGTATCTGTATTTAAACAATTGTGGCAAAGTTGTTCATTTACTTAATTCTCATGAAATATTTAATACAAAGAGATAGTTCGATTAATAGCGAAAGCTTATGTTAACATTATTGCGAAGACATAACATTGGCAGCAGGTTAGCCATATGGCTAGAAAAGCTGTTTGCTCTGTTGGATGATTCATATCCTCATGATATCAGGTAGTCAAGAAAAAGTATTGTGAATCAAAAGCAAAAACTAAATAAGAATAGACAAACTCCTCAGTTATTTGGACAACACCCCCGAAGTTTTCCAGAACCCTAATATCTGAGTTTCAAACCACTACACCAAAGCCTCTCTATCTCTCTCTCTGCCTATGCTTTCCAACACCCGCATTGGGTTCGATTATAAAACTCTTTAGACTTGTACGCAGTCAGTCTGATTGTGTTGCTATGCAGAATGATTTAGATACGTTCGCCGAGTGGTGCTGTAATAACAATTTATTTTTGAATGTATCTAAATGCCAGTCGATTATCTTTTCAAGAAAACGTAATTTAATAAGTTATGATTACAATCTCAATGAATCTGTACTTAACAAAGTTACATCAATATGTGATTTAGGAGTGCATTTTTCTCAAAATATCGACTTCGATTTTCACATTGAACAGATTGTCAATAAAGCAAATTCAATGCTTGGCTTTATAAAACGTTGGAGTAAAGAATTCAAACGACCTCTTATAACATCCACGCTTTATAATACCTTTGTTCGTCCGCAGTTAGAGTATGCATCTAACATTTGGTATCCAATGTATGCAGTACACATTAACCGTATTGAATCGGTACAGCGTAAGTTTGTCCGATTTGCACTTCGCCATTTAAACTGGAATGACCCTACACGTCTCCCACCATATTGCGTCCGCCTTCTCTTCTTAAATAGTCATTCTTTTAAGAAACGTAGAGAAGTATGTGATGTAGTATTTTTACACCAGCTGGTAAATGGTTTTATTGACTCGCTGGATCTTTTAAATGAAGTCTCTTTAAACGTAAGATGCTACAACTCCAGAAATACCGAGATCTTCCGCGTAAATTTCCACCGAACGAACTACGGTTCTAATGAGCCTCTTACGCGTATGGCGATGGAAGTAAATAATAACCGCGTAAAATTTGATTACAACTATAGCAAATTAAATCGAAAACATAAATTATACGAGCGATACTAACTTCTTGATGTTGTATGTGTTTAGTGTAATGTTTGACTTATGCGTGGCATATACATTTTTAGTTCATACTTTTGTTTAGTATGCAATCTGTTTTTCTATTTATAATACTTGTGCAGTTTTTTTGTATAAGGTGTTAGGCTTTATAAATATAACAATACTAACAACTAACACCACGCTAAATGATGACTGTGACAAGCTGGATATTACTTAGTGGCTGATTTGAATTTTTCTCTCTCAGTTCAAAGTAGTATTCGTCACAAAATGCTCGCCCTTAAGCATTACTGATAGCGTAAAAAATATTATCATCATTTCTGTATTCATTTGTGTATTTTCCAACTTTTAAATTTAAATCTTTGAAGTTGTTTTACTTAAAATCATAAAATTAGTTTTATAGAAATCGACTCATTGGTTTTGACGTTATTTTGATTAGTGCCTATTATATAAAGACCATAATAAGCGTACCGCACGTAGTAAATCTTAAAAATGTGTCTACTCAGTTGTGACTTCTCCAATGCGAATTCCCACCAGAGCATACACAAACACTCACACAACCTGTCAAGCAGGTATAACAGAAAGGGAAACCGAAGAATAATAAAGTCGGCTATGCTCTTAAAGATAATAAAGAGACAGCGAAAGGGGAATAGAGGAAGAAAATTACAGTCCTAAAAATTGATAACTTTTTTCTGCCTTCTCGGTGTCTATAGCCGGCTTTGGGACCTCCTATTTACTAATCTGAACCCGGTTTTTTTTCTATCATGTCAAGATTTTTCACAATACAAATTTTTGATAATTACTCAATAATTGAGGTATTTTAGCAAAACACAAAATTATAGTAAAAAGATAAATGTGTAGTTAATATTCGTTTTGTATAAATATACTGCATACATAAAAATAAGTATTTTAAAAAATTAACAAACGGTTGTGAAACCTTCTCTTTTTCTTAATGGAAGCTTCTGTGGAGCAATTTTCTATTTTGTGGCTTATTTGGGTGAGCACGCTTTAATATCCAGCAGTAATCTGTCATTATGCTTGTGTTACATTTTCCCTGATACCTGTTCCATTTTTTGTATACCCTGATGAAATCTTTCACCTTGCTCTTCACTTACAGTTCCCAAGTTATTTGGAAAATGAGAATGAAGAAAGTGAAGTTTGAGACTCATCAGACAACCTAATGTTTGGAAATTTTCAAGCATATTACTTATTATTATTCGGCTCTTATGGTTTTCCAAGAAGTTCCTTATTATTTCTTTTAACGATACCCATGCTGCCAATTCTGTAGGATTCAGTCTCTTTCATCAATTTTCTTATATCAAGGCCAAGGAAAATGTTTTCTTTCAGTTCACGTTCAGATAAATATGGGAATACTCCTTGTAAATGCTTAAATTATTCGCCTTGTTTACCGAAAGCTTTTACAAATTGTTTCATAATACCAATTTTTATATGCAGAGATGGTAATACAACTTTTTCAGGTAGCACTAAGTTTTGTCCAATTCTATTTTTATTTCCTGGATCCAAATTAGTTCTAGTTGGCCATTCTTTTCTCGTGTAATGTTGTATCCTGTATCTGCTGTCCCACTCACATAAGAGCATGGATATTTTGTAGCCACTTTGCTGGCCTAATAACATACAAGTATTTTTAAGCCTCTACATACAATCCACCCATGCTGGTTGTAGCTGATTTTAGTCAGAACTTGAACTAAATTTTCGTAACACTCTTTTAAATGTACAGAATGGGCAATTGGTAGAGAAGAGTAGTTATTCCCATTATGGAGCACAACTGTTTTTAAGCTTCTATTTGAAGAATCAATGAGAGTCTCCAATCGTTAACATCGTATTCAATCTCGTACATCTCTACCAATCCAGGAATATTTCTTCAATGGACGAGATCGGCAACTTCATCAAAAAATTGTAAGAAATCGTTTTCTCTATTACGGTAGCAGGAAAATTAAGTTCCAAGAGAAAGTAAGTTTTTCTCTTGTAATCCCGAACCAATAGGTTCTGCTGCATCTTTTGGTTGTCCTAAATCTCTTGTCAAATCATTCAAGTCTGACTGGTCAAACAGTTGCGGATTTTCAGAAAACTATACGAAATAAGATTAGTCTCGAGATTAGTCTTCCAAACTAGAACTTCCAATTGAATTTTGGGTAAATGTTGTATCTAAATATGAAGGCACTGGCTGATCGCTTTTTGATTCTAAAAGTACGGGATGTGTGACTGATTGAACGTTCGGATAGACAATTCCATTTTTGCTTTTAGCGGTGTATCCTATTACGTTGCAGCAACAAAAATAACAGTCTTGGGTGTGATCCTGAGGTTCTCTCCATTGCATAGGCTTGGCTATGTTAAAACTATTCTTCTTGCCTCTTGACCACTTACGAAGTTCTGATAACGAAGTTGTTCACACTTTATTCGGCGACCAAGGTTTTTCTAAGTAATGAATATTGCAATAGAAGTACATCTTGTACATATTTTTCACTAAGTTCGTGAAATTGTTATGTTGTTTTGATAATATGTATTTACCATAAATGCAACAAAAAATCTCACGAGAGTCAATAGATTTACGCGAAGTCATGTTGAAAGAATTTGCGTTTCGTCCGAATTCAAAAAGTTTAAGTTCGCTTATTATTTATCTTACTCTAGAGGCCGCTATCTTTGTGCTGTGCTGTGCTGTGACCTTTCTGGTGTAATTCCAAACGCTTTCTTAATGCATTCTTCCATTCCACGTCCTATATAGAGCAACGGTTCCATCTCCACCAGGCACACATAACATCATGTACGTTAAGCACTTCCTGGGATTTTATACCAACAGGGTACCTGATCACAAGTATACCAAATCCGGTAATAAATCGCTTACCCATGCAATGGGAAAACTCGGATGATTGGTCGCATCGAAAGTGTTTTCAAACATTCGGTAATAAAACGATCATATAATATGTCCCATATTAGGGCGCATGTAGTCAATTACTACAAGTTTAAATAGATTTTTTTTTATGAAATGTAAAAACTAGTTCCTTGATTAACAAACTAATAAGAGATGTGTACATAGAAGTAATATTCCAAAGATACCCTCATTATCGATACCTATTCTAATGAGATAAAGTGCCTTTCTATAGAAAAATAATAAAAATATAAAGTTCATTTTCGAAAATTGTGACGTGCTTGATTTTTTTCACAATTTTTCTCGTAATCAGGATACTAAAATATAAAGGAATCGCTACTCAAAATTAAAAAGAAAAATATGTTGTAGGACAGTGTTATTACTTACGCTGAGTGCAGAGTTGAGATCATGATCAAGAAAAACTTAAGTAAATTCGGAATTTTGCAAAAAAATATTTTGAATTAGATCTCAGCTTTTGGGTGGCGGACCACGATAAAGCATACAGCATTTTTATGATGTTTTGTATGTATAGATGAATGGCTTTCCATATCGATATTTTCGGATCAATATTACCTATATAAACTACTTTAACTTATTTTTGGTCTAATAATTTTGTTCGTGTATTACAGCATTTTTTGCATTGCCTATGAATAAATATAAAAAATATACACCGTGGGGTCTCAGGAAATAATTGGAAACTAGACTTTAAATTTGTTTAAATGATTATAATTGGTTAGGGCACTATCGGACAGGAAAATCAACCGTATTTCACGTTAAATGAAATTACTCTTCATCTGTTAAGAATTAAACAGAAAAGGTTATGTTGTCCTATATACACCCTTGTCACTCCACTTTTAGAATTTCCTGAATTCCTCAACATGAGCTCCATCGACAATAGTAAATCAAGATTCATAAGAAAGCAAAATCATCAATCTCAACATCGAGTTCAATATTAATCTATGTTGGTATTAGTAGTGGTACTTTGGCAAACCCTTTGACTAAATAGAGCTCACTGATAAAATCGGAGTTCTCGAATGTTTTAATATTGTTCACTAGTTAAAACAAGGTAGAAGTGTTTTGGTGATTTCAGATCTGTTTCATCGCAGACGCAAGACACCACGTCTTGTAGTTTTAATCCCATTTCTGTTTCTTTCTGAATCCTGAATTATGTTTTATTGTAAAATATCCTGGGTTAAAGGGGAGATGAGAAATCTTGGGATTTCTGTTAAAACTATTCAGGCTTATTCCCCTTATGTTTAAAGCCCAACCCAAATTTAAGTCATCGGACTGTATCTTTGCGAAAAGAATGTCGGTAACGCTGTTACGGTAAACTGTGAACGTTATCGTGACATGTTAACAAACTTTTTATAGCATGAATTGGATGGCATGGACTTGTGCAATATGTTGTTTCAACTAGATGGTGTCATCTGTCACACAGCCCATGAAACAATGGCCCTATTGAAAATGAAATGAAATTCCCACGAAACAGCCAGGTCAAATGGCAGCCGAGATCTTGCGATTTAACGCCATTGGACTTCTTTCTCTGGGGCTACATGAAAATGAATAATCCCAATAAGCCCCAGATGGTTTCAGAGCTGAAGGACGACTTCATATGCGTTATTAACAATGTACAGCCCGAAAATGCTCGATGAAAATCTAAAGAATTTGCCAACAAGATCAGACATTGAAGACTTGCGTGTTAATATCAGATCTTTGAAAAAAAAGAATCTGTCACTGGAAACTCAAATGCAACAAATGGCAACCCGTTGTTCATCTGTAGAAGGCGAAAAACATCGTGGTGCATATACCGATGAATAAAAATATAAACGTAGCGGGTAAAGCGAAAGAACTGTGTTTAGATCTCCTGCAAACAAATAACACCACTTCAATTTCTTCGCATCGCACGATTCACTCCAAGAACAACAAAATAAGCAATTGTCATTTTGCAAATGCACAATAGGGACGATGTCGGTAAAGTTTTGTCTTCTGCAACAAAGTTTAAAGGCACCGGAAGTTCGATCCGTAAGGACTACACGGCAGCTTCGCGTAAAATGAGCAGAAGTTAAAAGCTGAAATTACGTCGGAAAACAAAAACATTAAACCGACAATCAGAGGACAGACACTTATCGAAAATAAGTCTTTTTATTTTGACAACAACTACAATTTACTATGCATAGGTGAAAACGGGATGAAAAAACTCCAACAATTAACTAATTCTGCAATGCAAAAAAGTGCCAAATCTGTTTTTGCATCAATCAAACAATGCAGCTGCACACACAAGCTCGTGTTCACACGAGGCATGCAATACTATCGTCCACCAGACTAAAAGCATCTTAAATTTATAAATCCTAAGTTACAATCAGGTTATTATAAATAAGTTATTGTTTGTACAATTTTTCAGTTATATTAAAGAATTTGATATTTTCCTGCTGTTTGAAACGCATGTATTAGAAAATGAAGAGTGTAAATTTAAAATAATTTTTTTTTAAATTCTGAATTGAAATGGATTCCTGCAGTTAAAACAGCTATTTTTGGTAGAAAAAGTGGAGGCGAACTTCTGGGATTTCGTAAAAATCTTCGAGGTTTGGACTTAGAGTTCAAGTCGGCTGACGAGTTATTTGTTCTGAACGTAAAAGTCAATAACAGTATATTCTAAATTGTTCCTATTTATATAAACAGCAGACACGGGCAATCCGGTTACGACAGATTAAATGAAAGACTAAATAATTTTAACTCAACCGATGTAATGCTTATTGGCGACTTTAACGCTCGGTTAGATCTGTCTCAGAACAGCTTTGTAAGTAGATATAAGGCAGTAATCATACATACAAATCGCAGATCCAAGGGCGAAATATTAGACAGCTGATTCCTTCGATTGTTGTGTTTCAAATAGGAGAGCGAAGAAGATTTGGATGGGGAGTTTACCTTCATCCGAGGACTACCTTGTTCTCTAATCGACTATTGCTTCATACCTGGAAACTGGTGATACATTTGGGATTGAGACTTTTTCCGATCACATGCCGCTTGAAGTTTCATGTACAATCAGGGTCATCGCATGGAGGTAAAGTCGAGCAATTAAGTTTACTGCCAAAACTAGCCTGGGACGAAAGAATGCCCGTCACCTTCCAAAAAACCTAAATGCCAGTCTGGTGAGGTTATATACATCTACCGCCCCAATTTGTAGAGATGTGCTTACAGATGTAATAAAATAGACTATTCCATCTTGCAAACCAAGGCGCTTAAAAATATTCCGCAAGCAGAAGTGGTTCGATAAATAGTGTCATAGTGCCACAAATACAGCGCCAATCTTTAAAAATCAGTTCAGCAATCTCCTCTATATTGCGCTCCTCTCACCCTTATTACATTACGCCGTACACGTACGAGTTTTTGGTTGCACCGCTTTCTGTGCAGGAAGTTCCAGAAGTTATTGAAAATAAACAAAGCTCGCGGAGACGACCGAATCTCGTTTGAATTTTACAAAAACTGCACTGTAGAACTCGTATCTGTGATGACGGTGGAGTTCAAAAGAATTTTTGACAACGCGCGTGTCCCAAAGAGTTTCAAAAAGGCCATGGTATTCCCACTTCACAAGAAACGGGATTACAATGACCCATCAACCTATAGAGGTATATCCTTCCTAAATATCTCAGCAAAACTCTTTTCTGCCTTGATTTTCAACAGGCTATCACGGTGGGTCAAAAACAACGAAATTTTATCAGAGTTTCAAACGGGACTAAGAAAAGAATACTCCACTGTTGATAAAAAATGTACCCTAATAAATATCACTGAAACTTATAAAAACGAACACAAAAAACTGTATGCTTTTTTGTCGACTTGAGCAGCATTCGACTCTGTCGCACGCGAGGCGCTGTTTTATAAGCTGCATAGAATTGGAATTTTAAACAAAGTTATAAACACCTTGAGAGCGATGTACGAGAACGACCTAGTCTACGTATGGGATGGAGAATCGATATACGATGAATTCGCATTTTCAATGGACATGAAGCATGGCATCTTAAGTGCATTACTGTTTGTATTGTTTATAAATGACATATGTATCAGATGCTGTAGGAGGTGTAATTGAGTTCTGCGAAATAAAGGTGCCTGCATGATGTATGCAGATGATATTGTTTTTCTTGCGGATTTAGTAAATGGTATGCAGCGTATGGTAAATAGACTAAATAGAAATGATTTTATATGGTGCTCAAGTGTGGGGTTACCGTTCCTTCGATGCAGTAGATGCATTTCTTCGCTATTTCCCCATGCTGCTGCTATATGCTGCTCCTTGAGGCAGGAACATCTCCTACGTTTTTAAAAATTTAAAGACATCACTTCGAATATGTAGTCAGAGTAATGTCAATGGATGATCGAAGACTTCCAAAAATTGTCTTTAAATATCTTATAACTACAAGTAAGAAGTGTAACTGCGTTATCGAAAGGCAGACTCTTGCTTCCGACTGTGGCTTAAGTCTAAACATAACTCCTTATGTGTATCCCCTTTCACTAAGGAATCAACGCTATGCCCTTCTGAAGAAAATAGGAAATAATCTTTTTCACAGATTAGAGTCCGAAGCCCTGTAATCCCTGCATAGACTTTATTATAGTAAATTAAATCATCATCTGCAATAAGAAACATACTTCCTAGATTCGAAATCTTAAATACTATAAAAGCAAAATCAATTTTCTTTGTGAACACCGTTTCTCGAAAACTACTAGACGTAAGTACTTGAAATTTTGCACAGTTATTCCCTATTTTGCCTAGATGCGAGAAGAGATTTTCCGAAATTTAAGGTCTAAGTGGCATAAAGGGGGTGGAAATCGAAATTTTCCATCTGTAAATATTGATTCCACAGCCGTAGCTTAGTACTGGCTCTCCTGATTAAAAAAATAAAAAATAGGTGAATTTAGTAAATTCGCCGCTGATTAATTTAAGGTATAAAACATCCTTCTGCGTTGCCCTTCTTCTTCTTCTTCTTCCTTTTATCAGCCAGGTTATGATCCGAAAACAGTGGATCACAACCCTCCCACTTCACCGCATTTCTACTGCTCCGCCTGTGGGGTTCGCCTATTTGACCTCAGAAAATATCGGCAGGCCCGCCGATTTTATATCACTCGGTTACTGAAGCCAATGAAATGCCGATGTCGTCGCATTTGTCTGATCCAGACGTTTATAGGCCTGCCTTTCCTACATCGCGATGTCTTTGAAACGTGCATAGATATTGCCTTTTTAACAGGGTTCAAAGTCCCCCTGGCAGCTGACCTCTTCGTGGTGGGAGGCGGGCAACGTAACTGGGATGTGCAGATGGGGTAACTTAAATAGTTATTCCTATCCATACAATCCAGTCACGGCTAAAAAGCGCACACCCCATGACGACAAGACGACGTAAACGGGCCTCTGATATTGCCAAACCTGGTAAGCCAGGGCATCTTTTGGAGCCAGGCCTGAAGGGTGTCAGTATGCGAGCGTCTGGTGGTCGACCTGTCCCGCTCGGCAGCCGGCCGGGGCAAACACGAAATGGCTACGAGCTTCCTGTCAATGGTCTCGCGAACCATTACGGGGGTCAAGGGGTGAGCGCGCTGTGCTTCTTTTGTCCTGATAGGTGACTTTAATGCTCATGTGAGTGTAGATGTTATGACATGGGGGAGTGTGATTGGGAGGAACGGTGATCCTGATCAAAACGCGAACGGAGAGAGGTTGTTGGATTCTTGTTGTGAAAATGGCTTATCCATCATGGACACTATCTTTCCGCACAAAGACATTCACAAATACACGTGGTACCGTCAGAGTCTTCAGCAGAAATCGCTGATCGATTTCCTTGTGGTACCATCGTGTCTGAAGAGAATGGTTTGTGATATTCGCGTCTTGAGAGGGGCCGAACTGTCAACTGATCATCACTTAGTGCTGTGCAAATTGTATCTTAGCGAGAGAGTGCCTCCCTACCAAAGCGTAAACCAAGCATGGTTACACGCATACGATGGGAGAGGTTACAGGACGATGAGATACGGGAGACATTTGCGCGGCAAATATCTGAGAGGTTTGAACGAATTCCAACTGTTCCATCAAATGTAGAGGAAGAATGCAACTGTTTTCAACAGCGGTTATTGCCTCTGCGGGAGATGTTTGTGGAGTGAAGCGGCTTGGTGTGGCGGCTGGTGGTGAGAAAGAACTGCTTGGTTTAAAACGCCCGGAGTTCAAGAAGCCATCAGAGAGAAGAAGAGAGCCTTTAAGGTGTGGATTCACTTGGGGAACTCCGATTCTCGAAATCGGTACACTGAGGCGCGAAGAACTTGCAAATTAGCTGTGACAACAGCGAAAGAACAGTCTTGGAAGGAGTTTGGCGAGAAATTGGAACGTGACCACAGATCTGTAAATAACATGTTCTGGCAGACCGTCCGCCGACTCAGAGGAAACAAGTTGAATATCGTTGAAGGGGTTAAATCCAAAGACGGTAGACTTCTTTCCAATGAGAAGGACATCTTACGCAAATGGAGCGAGCACTTTTCAGAATTGCTCAATCCCGAACAGAGCACCGAAGATGACAGACCTACGGTCGAGAGTTGGGCGGAAAGTAGTCCAACGGTAGAGGAAGTAACTTTGACGATCAAAGCGCTAAAATTTGGCAAATCTGCTGGTGTGGATGAAATTCGGCCAGAAATGCTCAAGGCTTTAGGTAAAGAGAGAGTTCAATGGCTCTCGCGTGTTATTAAAGTGGCCTGGGAATGCGGTGAAACACCTGGTGATTGGTAAATGGGGGTGATAGTTCCTCTTTTTTAAAAAGGGGACAAAAGAGATTGCGCCAACTATAGGGGTATATCTCTTTTAAGTCTCCCTGGAAAAGTATTCGCTATGGTGCTAGAAAAGCGTTTCAGAGCTGTGGTTGAGGACAGTTTGGGGGATGAGCAGTGTGGTTTTCGTCCCGGTAGAAGCACAACCGACCAGTTGTTCACTCTCAGAATGGTTCTTGAGAAGTCCTGGGAATATGCCAAACCTGTCCACACTTGTTTTGTGGATTTGGAAAAAGCATATGATAGGGTTCCTCGAGGGAACTTCTGGAGTATTCTGCAGGAGTATGGGATTGATGGTTCCCTGTTAAGGGCGATTCAGTCATTATATACAAACTGTAGAAGCTGTGTTCGGATAAACGGTGTTAAATCAATACCTTTCACTGTGGGCGTCCGCCAGGGGTGCGTTTTGTCACCTGTCCTCTTCATTGTATATATGGATTGGATGTTGCAGCGCAGCCGTGGCGGGGAATGTTTCAAAGTGGGAGACCTAAGGATTAGTCATCTGCTCTTTGCGGATGATTTGGTCATCCTTGGGTCCTCTCAAACCGAACTTCAGCGCGCACTCGAAAGGTTTGTAGCCGTTTGTGATGATGCTGGAATGAAGATCAACGTGAACAAATCGGAAGTAATGGTCGTTTCTAAAAAAAACCCATTAAGTGCACTCTGCATGTTAGTGGAGTCCCACTGAAGCAGGTGGAGAAGTTTAAGCACCTCGGGGTTTTATTCACGAGTGATGGGAGGAGCAATGCCGAGTTATCCTGTAGAATTGGTCAGGCTGGATCAATTTTGAGAGAGCTTGGCCAATCTGTTATAAGGAAGGCCGAACTTAGTATTCAAGCTAAGCTATCGGTTTTTAACTTAGTGTATGTTCCAACTCTCACCTATGGTCATGAAATTTGGGTAGTGACCGAAAGAATAAGATCGCGGATACAAGCTGCCGAAATGAGGTTCCTTCGAGGTGTTGTTGGAATAACTCGTAGGGATCGAGCGCGCAACACGCGAGGTGCTCAACGTTGAGCAGCTACATCTCTGAACGGAAAGATCTATGCTTCGATGGTTTGGTCACGTAGTGCGTATGCCCCCAGACCGGCTTCCAAGATGCGCCATGGTTGCCGTGCCATCAGGTAGGCGACTTCGCGGAAGGCCTAGAAATAGATGGTTGGATCAAGTCCGACATCTCTCCTGGAGCCGCTTAGGGATTCCTCCTGATGAATGGGAGTCAATGGCGGAGGATCGTGAAGGATGGAGAGTCCACCTGATCATTCTACCCCTGAGACCCTCATGAAGGATTAGCGGGCCATTGAAAATGAATGATTGAATGAAAAGGGTTCAAATGATCTCTTCTTTGAACGTGGCAATACCAGCTGAGCCGGTCGCGCTCTATTTTTTGTACGATGGTTTCCTTGATGTGAAAGATTCTATGGATCTTCGAACTCTTATTCGATCGAGCTTTGTCATTCCTGCTGTCATGCGAAGCATCTTTATCCCAGCTGCCGTTAATTCACTCTCATACTTTTTGTACATCGTCCAACATTGTGAACCGTATGTGAGCGCTGGATGTACAACTGCGGTGTAGAGCCTTCCTTTCAACTTAGGGGGCATTTTTCTGTCACAGAAGATAGCTGAGTTTTCTCGCCACTTCATCTACCCTGCGCTTACGCGATGATTGATATCGTCATCACAAGTTGCTTTGCTAATGATCATAGTTCCCAGATATTTGAACTTTTCGCACTTGGGAAGCACTGTTCCATTCAAATAAATGTCTGGAATAGGCCTGAGTGGATCAGAGAACGGGCAGCACAAGTACTCTGTCTTTTTTGAACTAATGCGATACCCATTTCCCTCCAAAACTTCCACCCACACATCAAGTGCTCGTTGCAGGGATGTAGGATCCTCACTTATGATGGCTCCATCGTCAGCAAAGAATAACTGATGTACCTTGGGATCCATCACTTTACCTTCAAGCAGATAATCAAGGACTGTAATAAAGAGCAAATGACTTAAAACGCTTCCCTGGTGCACCCCGACTTTGATTGGGAACTCTTCGGTTACTCCAGCGGGGCATCTTACTCTTGTCTTTGCTCCTTCGTACATGTCCATGATCACCTGTACATAGGTTTCTGGAACCCCTCGATGTCTTAGCGCCACCCATATCAAATCTCGTGGTTGTCTGTCGAATGCCTTCTCAAAGTCAACCAATGCAATATGCAAATCCCTTAAAAAATCAAGATGTTTTTCCATTATGATCCTTATACTTTGGATTGCATCTGTGGTTGATTTACCCGAGACAAACACGCACTGATCATTAGATAGCCGTATTATTTTTTGCAGCCGGCCACATAATACCCGCTCAACGATCTTCATGGTGTGTGACATCAGCTTGATCGAACGGTAGTTATCACAGTTTCGCGTATCACCCTTCCCTTTGTATACAGGGAGAAGGTAACTTTCACTCCATTGATTCGGCATTGGGTCACCTCTCACAAATTTGGAGATGAGAATCCTGAGCCATCTGAACCCGATGTCTCCCATCTTTTTCCAGAACTCAGAGGGCATCTCGCCTGGCCCAACTGCTTTTCGTTTTTTGTAGTATTTGACCGCCTCACTAATTTCTTCGACTGTAATGTCGGGTATTTCTTCACAGTTAGTGGTGGCTCTGTTCATTTAAAAGTTCTTCACAATACTGCCGCCACCTCTGCAGAATTTTGTCGTCATCCACAAGAAGCTGGCCATGAGCATTGTTAATGAACTTTGGCGAACGAATTTCCTGAGCATTCCTCATTCTTTGGGCGGCTATTTTGAAGATAGTGGCGCTCTTGTTCATATTGTGTCTTCGCAGCTCCTGGGTATCCTGGTTTGCATCAGCAACCGGGGAAGATATTTTCTCCAGCTCAGGCTACAGGCCCTCCGTACTCTCTGCTTGAAGCTGGGCGCACTTCTTCTTCGCTCTTTTCTTGCAGCATCTGTATTCCATTTCGAGGCGAACTTTTTCGTCTCTATTATTAGAGGGGCACTTTGACCAAGCTTTGAAAGCCGCTTTCTTCTCATTTATCACTTTCTTAGCTTCATCACTCCATCACCATGTTTCTTTGGCGTGTTGATGGTGGCGTTTTGAAGCTCCTAGCAGTGATTTGGCCTTCTTTAAGCAAGTTCGCTGTAGGGAATCCCACATATTTTGTGCACACAAGATTTTGTGCACTCTTCATCCCCTGCTCTGTTGATGATGTGAGAGAGGTAATTTTTCATTACGAAAACATAAGCCTCGCCTTTTACTTTGTCCAGATTGTACCACTTGATTTTCTCAGAGACCCTTGTTTGTTTGCTTTTCTTTGATGTTTTCATAAAAATTTCTGTTAGCAGGAGACGGTGTTGCCGAGCGATTGCCTCTCCCAGGATCACTTTGCAATCTTTTACCCGAGGCTTCATGAAACTGGCTACCAAATGGTAGTTAATCTGAGTTTCATCTCCACCACTGCTGTAAGTGATCAGGTGTCGGCTTTGTTTGATGAACATGGTATTTAATACGATAAGACAGTGTGATTTGCACATGTTTAGGATGTCTTCACCAGGAAGGTTCCTGCTGCCATATACTATTCCTCCATGGCAGTCTTCATAGTCTTCGTTTGATTTCCCGACATGTCCATTCAAATCTCCTCCAACAAACAGAAACTCTTCCTTTGGGATGTTCTTAAGGAGATTGTGGAAATCTATCCAAAATGCATCCTTCTGCGTTGCCCTGGAGCTGAGCAATGCTTAAATCAAAATAATCAAATCATCGCCCACAGTTTTCCTTCAGTTAAGACCACGGCCAGCAGTCATGCAGCATTGGCTATCGTTGCAATAGTTTGTGTGTGTGAGTATATGGGCGCGCTATGCCATGATTATGCTTTGATCTTCAGTGTGCGATTTCTTTTAGAGTTAAAATTGAAAAAAAAAACATTATCAGTGCTTAGTCTAAGATATTGTAAATTTTGTTAAATAAGATATCCATATGCTGTCAAAAATTCATGCAATTAAGAGACTTGGGAATATACGCGTAGGTACATATGTACATCCATACGCATGTATAGACATAGAACTATTGCAATATTTTTCCATTGTGCTGAACGGATTTGAGTGCGGTTTTTTTTTTACTACAGTCAGCAGTGGAACTCGTGCAGCAGTGACTATATACGTCTTATATAACCCTTTTCACAATGCAATATAATGCTTATCAATTAAGGATTGGTATTCGTAAAGAATGTTGCACCACATACAATATACATTATTTTATACCTTATTCGAACACAGGCCATGTCACTTCACTGTCCTAAGGGATAAACTCTCGATATTTCATTTTATACCTTATTATAAGGCATAAAATAAGGTTTAGTCATATTATGTACACCTCATTTTAAGGCACAAAACAAGCTTTGGCTATATTATGAAGACCTTTTTGTAAGGCATAAAATAACCTTCAGTTACCTTACAAAGATCTTATCATAAGGCTTATTATATGACTCTTATGAATTTTTTTAACACTCATAACAATGAAACCGTATACTCATTAAAAACAATTTATTTCAATGCCAACATTTATTTCATTTTCAAACTTAGAGAAAATAATGCATTTACGTAGCATTTATTATTAGAAACACCACTATCAATTTGATCAATATTGTTAGTTTCACTATTTCTATTGTCAATGAAGCTATAAAAATGAACGATTGCTGTCTCCAATTCCCTATTTTCTTCCGTCGGGATATCCGACATCCTGACCTTCATTTTCTTCAATAGCCACTTGTAGTGCTGTTCCGAAAACCCCACAGTTGAAGCCATTACACTTACTTTCTAAAAACGTCATTTTACTTTAAAATAATATTTAAATTCATTCACAAAAAACTACCTCTTTTTACTTAATTACTCAATACAAAAGTCGTCACTCAATTGCGACCTGCTAGTCATTCGTCAACGAAATCCGAAACAAAATACAATTTAAAAGAAAAATAGTTAATTCGGCGATGACGTGTGCAGCCTTGTTTCGGAGCTTCTGAACCCAATTATATCCCCTATAATAAGTCGTAGATAAGACTTATTATTTGACTTAAGTAAGTAGAAGTGGGCACCGCCGTCGTGGTGCAAGTGGTTAGTATGTCGGATCACTGCGCGTGAGGTTCCAAGTACGAATCCCAGAAAACATCAAACATATTTTTTAAGGTCCCTCTTCTCGCGAACGTCTGACAAATATCCGAGAGTATTGTTGTCACGAGAAAGCTTCTCAAAACAAATTGCCCCTCGGATGGGGCTCTTAACTGTAGGTCCCTTCCATTCGTGTGAAAAATATAGCACACACAACATGAGTGGTTGTGGAAAGCTAGACAGGTCTTATCTATAGACATATGGCAGATGTGAAATGCAAAATGAATCTGGCATAATAAGGAATCAAGTATTGAAAGTGGTCCTTCTTAATTTGTTGATCGTGAGTTGGTTTAGAAACGGTAAGCAGTTGGTCTCACTAAAAATGTCAGTGGCGAGCATAATTGCAAGTTTTATTAGACGAAACTTTCACAATGATAGACAAATCTAAGCGCACAGAGTTCGCCATGACAAGTTCACGCAACACAAACCGTGCGTGCACTGTGCAATTTTTACACGAACCATTTTGATCCCTTTTCGACCCCCCCTTTATCAAAGAAGCTATTTACGTTACAGAACTGGATTTTTTAGGGTATTTATAGGCACAAAAAAGAAGCATTATTTCATGCACCTAGATGGAACGATGTCCAAGATACGAACTCTACGAGTGTCCAAAGATCACAGTCTTGGGCACTCACTGAATGACTGACTGATTTTGGATATTAATAGGTGAACATGAAATTGATCGTACACTTTTTTAGTATTTATTATAAAAGCCTGGAGATGAAACTTATTCATCATTTGTAAGGTACTGTACCATAGATGTGCAAAAAAAATAAAAAATTGTGTGCATGTGTTACCGTCAAGTCAAGTCAAGCACAAGTAAAATAAAGTGAACATACCAATAGTTTTCCCATTCAAAACGCTTTAACCAATTTAATGCAAGAATATTGATCGCGTTCATGGGTGTCTGAGCTTAGATCCCTTTGTCTTCCCTGCACCGGAGAGTATTACAAAAAAAAAAAGTTATGTAAATAAATAAATAGCATTGTTTCTCTCGGGATGGTCAAACGGTAGTGCATGCGATCATATGAAAACACAAGCGTTTTCACTCAGCTGCGGCCTACCAACTCCTACTCCCAACCTCCACGCGGTGACAGCCGGGTGCCTAGTACCTTAACCCAAGAAATGGGTAACCAACCCCGTTTAGAGGAATCTTGGCGGCAGCAGATGAAAGAGGGGGGGAAGAGTGTTTTCTCACTAGAGCACTTCTTCCTGTTCCAGGCGGCAGCGGACGACTTCCCTAGACGGAGTCAATGGTGGCGTCTATAGTTCCAGTTAGGTTGAACTTAGTGAATATCTTGCGCGAGCTGTTTCGACGTATTCGGATCACACGTCGGTAAGGAATTTCCAATGTTGGTCAGGATATTGGAATAGAGGTGGTGGCGGAGGAGCTCTTAATGGGCCAACGGCAGCGCTCATACTCCCGTAGTGGACTACTGGCACCGGTGTATCCGGCCCCTCGTCCTAGGGGAATAATCAAGGACTGGCCCTCCAGGTTGGGGGTTGTGCCGTCGGGGTAACTTCCCTACCACGTAAAAAACCTATGGTTCCGAAGCAACCAAAAGTCTTGGATAAGGACGACTCAACTGATGACGACCCCAGCAGACGAAATAATTATAACGACCTTCGGATCTGTACGTGGAATGTTCTGTCCCTTTACAGACCACGTGCAGCCGAACAACTAGCAGAGGCCCTAGACTGCTATAAAGCAGATATAACCGCCATCAAGGACATGCGATGGAATGGGCCGGGCAAAAAGAGGATGAAAAACTGTGACATCTTCTACGGTGATTGCTACACAGCCAACAGGCAACGCTTATTCGGATGCGGATTTGTAATACGCGGCAGACGTAGGCAAGAAGTCTTAAGCTTCCGACACGTAAGCGAGCGTACTATGACTATCCGGATCAAGGCTAAATTCGGTAACATACGCCTTATATGTGTTCATGCCCCCACGGAAGAAAAGGACCCTACCACCAAAGAGTGTTTATACGAGCTCCTCGACAAAACATACGAGCAATGTTTTAAATATGACGTTAAAATTATACTGGACGATTTTAACGCCAAAATAGTAAAGGAGGACGTCTTTGGTAAGGTAGACGGTAAGCATAGCCTACACGACACCACGTCTGATAACGGACTAAGCCACACCACCACCATAGCAAGCACATGGTATCCTCATCTCAATATTCATAAGCAGACATGGCGGTCCAATGATCATGTAACGATCAACCAAATTGATCATATTGCAATCGACGCAAGGCATGCCTCCATTCTGGATGTCCGGACCTTCCGAGCTGCCAACATAGACTCGGATCATTACCTTGTTGTAGCCAAGGCACGAATGCGAATATCCCAAACTGAGCAACAAAGAAGAATCACTGTGAGAAAATTTAACGTCGAAAGGCTACAATCGCAAGAGACCGCCAGACTCTTCGCTGAACGCATATCCAGAAATCTCTCAATCACCCCTTTGCCGCCAGCATCAAGTACCGAAGACCAGTGGCAACGCTGCCAACATGCCATCAGAAACGCCGCGACTGATGTGCTGGGTCTCGCTCGCCCACCACCACGAAACCCCTGGTTTGACGAAGAATGCCGGCGAGTGCATGCAGAAAAACAAGAGGCATACAAAGCGGTGCTGCAAAGGAAGACGAGAGCAGCTCGTGAGCTCTACGAGCAAAAGAGACGGGAAGAACATCGGCTTCTCCAAAAGAAGAAGAAAGAGCATGAGAAGCGCGCGTTTGAGAATATCGAAAGTTTATACTCCAGGAACAATGTACGGATGTTTTACCAAAAGGTAAAAAGAACGTGTCAGAGAAGTAATACCCATACAGAAACTTGTAGAGATGAAAATGGAAAATTTGTAGTAGAATCACAGTCGGTGCTGAGAATATGGAAAAACTACTTCTGCAGACTGTATAACGGCGACGAAGACCAACATCCCGCTGTCAGGCAGAATGAACCATTCAACATAGACGATGATAGTCAAAATTTTCGTCCACCTGACTAAAACAAAGTGAGGATAGCAATATCCCAGCTAAAAATTAAACAAGGCTGCTGGGCCTGACTGCTTACCAGCCGAACTTTTCAAGGCAGCTGGTGATGAATTGGTAGAGGGCATACAGCAACTCATCTCTAAGATTTGGTCAGACGAGTGCTACCTGATGAATGGAATCTCAGCATCGTTTGCCCGATCCACCAGAAAGCGGACCCCCTCAACTGCGCCAGTTATAGAGGCATCAGTCTCCTCAACATCTCATACAACATCTTTTCTGCGATATTGTGTGAACGCCTGAAACCTTTTATCAACAGCCTGATTGGACCCTATCAGTGCGGTTTCAGGCCAAGAAAGTCCACCATCGAACAAATCTTCACACTTCGGCAGATCCTGGAGAAAACCCAAGAATTCCAAATCGATACTCACCATCTCTTTATCGATTTCAATGCCGCCTGTGACAGCATCTATAGAGAAGAGCTTTATAGAGCCATGTTAGGTTTTGACATCCCTGTCCGTCTGTGCAAGCTGACGATGGAGAATGCTCGCTGCTCCAACAAGGTCGGTAATGACCTCACCGAGAGCTTTGATGTTAAAAAAGGTTTTAGACAAGGTGACGCGCTGTCATGTGACTTCTTTAACATTGTACTTGAACGGATTGTGTGGAACTCACAACCCAACACCGGAGGCACAATCTATTACAAGTCTGTACAACGCTTGCGTACGCCGACGATATAGACATTATCGGAAGAACTCAGCTGGCTGTCACCGGCGCGCTTGCAAGCATTGAGGCGGAAGCGGCCAAATGGGTTTAGCGATAGACGAGGGCAAAACCAAGTATATGCTGTCAACAAGAAGAGACAGCCAACACTGAGGAATTGGGCAAAACGTCACAGTGGGCAGCTATAACTTCGAGGTAGTAAGGGACTTTGTCTACCTTGGCTCTGCTATAAATTCTACAAACAAGATCAGCGCAGAAATCAAGCGAAGAATAACTCTTGCCAATCGCTGTTTTTTTGGGCTTAATTCAACAGTAAAGTCCTATCTCGAACAACTGGAGAGACTCTGTATAAGACCCTGATCATCCCAGTCCTGTTTTACGACGCTGAAACATGGACTTTATTAAAAAAGATGAAGATATCCTTGGTCGCTTCGAGAGAAAAATTCTTCGTAAGGTTTTCGGTCCCGTTTGCGTTGACGAGTTTTGGAGGAGAAGATTCAATCACGAACTATACGAGCTGTACAGCGACATCGACCTAGTCAAAAAACTGCGTATTGGATGTCTGAGATGGCTAGGACATGTAGAGCGAGTGGACACCAACGCTCCGGCCCGCAGAGTCTTCGAATCTTACCCTAGAGGGACGACGCAGTAGAGGGAATCATCGCCGTAGGTGGCGCGCACAAGTTCAAGGGGACCTCGACCAACTTGAAGTGCGCAACTGGAGGCAATTAGCTAAAGACCGAGCTAAATGGAGAGGCTTGTTGGTTGAGGCCCAGGTTCACCCCGAACTGTAGCGCCACCTAAGTAAGTAAGTAAATTGTTTCTCTCGCTGTTCGTTTATTTCCCCTCCGTCGAATTTCGGCCAAACGCGATACTAACATCTTTAGACATCATTAATCGAGGTTACACTCAATTGAACTAGAGCTTTGAAATTCGGAACGTAGTGTTTACCGTGATTTGTACGGGAAAATTAAAAATTTATTTTAAATCGTGCTATGTGAAAACAAAAAAGTTGGACTAGTGTAAAAGGGCGCCGTAGCGCAAGTGGTTAGTGTGTCAGACCACTGTGCGTGAGGTTACATATTCGAATCCCAGAAAAACACCAAAAAGTCTCGCGAGAGTCTGACAAATATCCAAGAGAATTGTTGTCACGAGAAAGTTTCTCAAAACAAATTTCCCTTCGGATACTAAACTGTAGGTCCCTTCCATTCGTGTGAAAAATATAACGCACACAACACGAATGGTTGCGGGAAGCTAGGCCCATGCACTTAAAGAGCTGTTGCGCCAAATATTTAATTATTTATTTTTGATTTGCATTGCGTTTGTAGGATGACCTTGGAGTCTATCTTATAAGTGGCCAACAGTAGTCTGCCAACATTGGTGATTCCCACTTTCTTTGGTACCGTTTTTCTTCCCTTCTCAAGATCAACGTTTGGACAGTGCAGTTCCTAATATTGGTTTCCTCATATTCTCTTGTGATTGGGCTTACGTTTCTTCTCTGGAGTTAAACATTAAGGCGGTATTCACCTAATTAATTTCGACCCTAGTAAAATTAAAGCCCAAGAAAGTGCAGTTGTAAAATATAACAGCCATAGAATTGATAATTTACGAAAGAAGTAGATTCAAGAAAAGGCAGATAGCGAATGGGCTTTGCATCCAAATCTTGCAAAGGCACAATCGCGCTACACATCTTGTGTGAAAAGAAAAATTACTACGAAAGCAAAGTCCTTTTTAAAAGTGATGAAAAGAAGAATCGTTGGTAATAGGCATTTTAGATGCTGTTATTAAATATTATTTGGTTTTATATTCAAAATTTATGAAATCACACCAAAAATATACATAAGTACATACGAGAAAAACAGCCCAATTTCTAGTCAGGGCTGTGTGTTTTGTTATCTAACAAAACACATATCACTTGGTATCGCTCACAATGACTGACATTATTTACCTGATTGGATCGTGCACGACATAATTATAGGATGGACGATATAATTGTCTGCTTTGAATGTAGCCCTACTTTTCTTATACATTTTGGGTTTAATCCAATATCCTCTCTAACGTTTATGGCGAATGTTTCGCGCGACTTGAAAGAGTCAACTCCACTGTACCTGCGCCATATTCTATGATCTTTAATGATGTTCATTTGAATTTGCTCATCAGATGATCTATATATTGGTGACAGCATAATGTTTACATTTTGTATAAACATATATACCTATATGTACATGCCCTATACTACCATTATCATGCCAGAAACGTATGCAGGGATGTCTGTATCTAAATTTTGTTGACGCCTTTGGACATTTTAAGCAGTTAAGAGTCTTGAACATACTAACATCTTCTAACTTGATTTCTGTATTTGTTGACTCATATACAGACGCACGCAAACTTTCGGAGAGCCATGTTGCGTTGTTCTATGACATTGTCATATTTTCTATTATGCTTGGCTATGACCGCATCATCTACCTGCTGTAGATCGATTTTTACGTTCCCATTGATTCTTCCATTGACAGGTCTAATCCCCTTATATACAACCTTTCTTCTCTCTACAAATTCAAGCACAGAAAAAAACTCGTCCAATACAAGTGCAACTAACTGACTGCACTTTGCCTTTAATTTTCCTAATTGACTTGTTTGTAACATAAATAAACATCTACTGTTGAAATAATCACCATTAATGCATCCATTTACTTCCATGTTGCAATTCATCTCTTTCGTCTACTCTCCCTTCCCGGATGATTGTCTCTCCATGACTACGCGGCTGGCGGCTGACTGGCGATGATGATTCTTTTAAGTTACATCAGGAAGAGTTAGGAAAATATTTTCATGCTTTTTATGTTGTGGATATCTATTGCGGTCCCTTTGAGCAAAGAACTTTTAAAGAGTTACCTACTCTCGGTCTCGGTCAGACAGTTCTATGAACTCATAGTCATAATCATAACCGAATGAGAGTATTTTTTTTTTCCACGAGAGGATGAGTATAAATTCTATGTGTCTGCATTTTACTTTCAGTAATGCACAAACACAAACATTAGCTTGAGGTACATGGCGATGGTGAAGATTGAAACTGCACTCAAAGAAGCTAACTGAAAATTTGTTTTACCAATTTGGTTAATGAAGTACATTTTGCTAAAGGTTTTGCGATGCTAGCTCTGTTTAAGGTTTCATCGGGTAGAGGTATAAGGGAATGACGTGTAGGGGTCTAGAGATACCTACGAAATCCTTTTTTGAAAAGTTCAATAATCCTAAATCGACACCATTACTTTCTATCAGTCATTTCCAAAATGACTAACTAGTGTTAGTTTACAGTTTCGTGGAGTGGTTTCTTACTCCACGAGTCAGCATTCCTTTTCTTAACAATGTTTCAAAGTATCTTTACGTATCTAACTAATGAGTATTAACAATTTTACCCGCGCGGAGTGTTTTAAATTCTTGACCATAAAAAAACAGGCGGGAGGTTACAAAACAATAAATCTCTGAAACTGGACGCTTTCCTTGGAACCATAAAAATACTCAACTCACATGCTACCCAAGTACACTACAGTGGTCTAGTAAAGTGTTGCGTGCTTAAGAATACTAAATGTTTTGAAATTAAATGAGAGCTAAACGATATATATATTTTTTTGGTATTCTATGGTTTCGTTCTATTTTTGTATTCCTTGACCAAAAAAGAAAACGTTACATTTCGCGAGAACAGATAGAGGGATACATTCCTCTATGTGTGTGTGCAGGAAACTCGTAAGAAAACTTAATTAATTGCACTCGAAATTATGTGAAATTTCACGTGACTACCGCCTAAGTAATGTGCCAATTCCTTAAATTGTTTATAATAATCAATAATCGAATAGGAAGTGAATATATAAATTTAATTGTTTTATAGAAGTTGAATATGTATAAAGGTTCGTGCTGACAAAGAATTAAACAAGGACATATTAGTAGAATTAGTGGTTTGAATGTGTGCATTAAGAAAATGTTTATTTTCACCAAACTGGCGAACATGGTTAATAAATTTAAAAATCATATAGAGTTGTATTCCCACTCTTGGTTACTGATAGTGTTGATTGTTTTGTGCCATAATAATTATTATTCACAAATGGAAACTGCTGCTGAAGTCGTGGGTAAGTTATTACATATTTTAACCGTATCTGTACGTAATTTAAATTTAAATATTCAAGAGTAAAAGGAAATATAAAATGTAAACAACATATGTAAAATTTGACTATAAAAAAGTGGATCTGTCATCTTGGAAGTGAAAAGAGTTAATGTACTTCATTAGGCAACAGATAATTATTCTTATATTCGTGAATAAAGCAAAAGCCGGTTCTGGTTTTTGAATAGATGTTGATCTGCTAGTCGTATTAAACTCATAAGTGACAAGTCTACACCTAAGGTAGAGATGATCCTTTTTCTCTACTTTATGAGTTTCTCTGGGATGAAATCGGATTGGAGCGCTAGTGCCACTTGACCTGTCCTAACTATCCGCAAAGGAGGAAAGTGCGCCAAAGGTTTATCCCCTCTCGCACAATAAAAAAACACAGTTTCTACAATGCTTCATACAATTTACCTGGGCCCTATTTCACCAAATGTAAATTTGCAAGAGGAAATAATTCTTTTGGAAAGTCGAAAATTGCTCCTCTTTGCAAAATTCGTTTCACCAAACACAAATGTGCAAAGTGACAAGTATGATTTTGCAATGTGCAAAGTGCTGTCAGTTTGCAAAGAATTCTTCCATTTCGTTTCACCAAACAAATAATGTTTGCACTTTGTATTTCAAATTTTGAAAAGCTTGTCAATATTATACAAAGAAAAAATTTAATTTGCAGTTGAACATTTGTTGTGAAAAGTTGGTTGAAAAATAAAAAAAATAAAATTAACCGTTTCGAAGCACGTTGTGGAAACGAAGATGATACTAATAGTGGGAATAATTCTTCAACTTTGGAAATCTTCCGTTTACCAAAGCCTTATATTGATTGTGTTTTGTCAAAAATTGGACATAAAGCTGAAATTTAACAGCCAACGAAATAATTATTTAAGTCCCTTGCAACAACTTTTATGTAACTACGTTGGATTGGAAAGGAGAGCTCAGTACCATGGAGTCGCAACTATGCACGGAATAAGTAAAGCTACAGTCTGCAGAGTAGTACACAGAGTTTCGGAAGTAATAATTAATGAATTTGTTGCAAACACCATTTGCTGGCCAGAAAATTCTTCCGAAATATCTACTCAATTTTTTGCTCAAGGAGGATTAGGATTCCCTTGTGTAGCTGTAAGCGTTGACGGTACGATAATATTCAACATCGATGCACCCAAAGAAAATGAAGAGCAGTTTGTCAGTAGGCATAGAAAGCATGGATTGAATGCAATAATGATTTGCGGGCCGGACCGATCTTTCTATGCTGTTAACGTAAGCTGACCAGGTAGTGTGCATGATGCAAGAGGATTAAGAAATTCCACCTTTGCCAGCAAATTTCAATATCGACTATTGCCAAATGCAGTACTTCTAGGAGACAGCGCATATTTTTTAAGTAAATGGTTAATAACACCACGTAGGTCAAATCCGGACAATCCAGTGGAACAGCGTTTTAACCGGGCTCATAAAAGGACTAGGCGAATCATCGAAAATAGTTTCGGTATGTGCCGTGTACTAGTTCCTTGCATTCAAAAACTTTTGATTTTTTTAGGAATATTGGAGGAAAAATTTACTTGTTTAAATCATCTCCGTATGCAACCCACTATCGCAGGTAAAATTGTTTTAGCCTGCTGCATTTTGCATTATTTGGAAGTGAAAAGGCAAGAATCAGCGTGGGAGAATCATAATAATGATAATGAAGAAAATTACATGGAAGAGGTCACAATAGAGGAGAGTGAACCACCAAATGAAAATGCTCTTGCAATTTTAAATAATTTCTAAATTTTAATATTCTGTTAAGTTGACTACATATTCTTCCCTAAAACAAGAACCTTTGCCGTCGTTATTCAATTCTTTAGTGAATTCTGATAAGGAAATTTTCAGCTCACGTTCCAGCTTAAGGGCTTCCAATGTAGTTTTGTATATTTCGACCTTTAACAGCTTTTTTTCAAAGTCTGTATTTCGTCGTCCGCTGCTTGAGATTCCTCTTACTTGAGGACGGATGCTTAAACTAGCTACCTTCGGTGGTTTTGGAATTCGACTCCGAAAGTATTATGACAACTCCATCGCCACCCGCTTCTGGCAAATTCAGCCATTCAACAGTAGGCGAATAAGTCCATATGATGTCGAGAATCGCCTCATCAACGACATCAAGAACTACCGCTCTTTCACCCCCTTCCACTTTTTTTAGAGTTATCTATTTTGGCCTGAGAAAAATAAAACGTATACCTATTAATTTTACAACGCAAAAATGCTATGCTTCTTAGTACTTTACTTACTAACGTTCGACTTTTCCACAAACCAAAAATAGTATCCCTGGCAAAGGTCAACTTTCGTTTGGCTTAGGCCATCCTAAGGGACTTTGCTTTCATCAAAACTTCATCCCAAGCTCTTCTTTTTGATTTTTCGTTACATGGTTGTTTTGAAACGAGGCAAAAAGAATTTCCTCCAATAAAAAAATAAACAAAAATATGATAAATCTTAAAACTGCTTGTATACAAACTACCTTTTTATTTTTTATAACCTCCGAGACAGCTAACTTTTTTTCGTTCTTTTCAGCACGATTCATATTACAATATGTGCAAACGTGCACATCAATGTATAATTAACTACAGTATTAGTACAGTGAATAATACAGAGTGCAAGCGAAGTAAACTAAGCCGATTGAGCCGATTGATACAGCCAATTGAAGGCAAATGTACTGTACATACACACATATGTTTCATTTTGCAACTCTGCAAAACACAATTACAAATGCAAAGTTCTTAATTGGTGAAACACTTTTACTTTTTACCTTTCAAACCGTGAGAACTTTGCGTTTTTGGTGAAACACATCGCACTTGTACTTTGCAGGAGTTTATTTTGTCGAAAAGTTGCAAAGTGGTTGGTGAAATAGGGCCTTGGTCTGATGAAAGACATTTAGGAATATATATTATAAAAATATTTTACGAGTATATCATAAAACGTGTTTATTTAATATTTGATAATTATATTACTGTCCGTGAAATGATTTAGACTAGATCCGCAAACCAAATTCATAGGCAGTAGATGTTCAAAATTTTGCGCATTCTAACATCTACTCAGATCATTACTTAATTTATTGAAGTACATAACCATCTTCAGTTTCTAGACAAATCCTTGAAATTTATTGTTTTCCGAATACAAATATTTTCGGACGAAAAATCTGTATAATAAAACTGAACAAAAGGTATAGTATTCTTGAGCACACACGGAAATGAGTTTGCGTGAATTTTTGTGTGTGATATCTCGGAAAATCTCTTACAGGAACGAAGGTAGGATTGTATGATATTGCGGTGCGGCTGCGGTGTTGCTGCTGGTGCTGCTACGGTGCAGTAGCGGAGTGGTTCTTTTTCCTCTGCGGTACTGCGATCCTGAAACAACTTGCTGTATCACTGTTGATTGAATTGATTAATGTACACCTATTTGAAACTCCGGGTCTTTTTTACAGCGCAGCAAAATTTTAAATAGTTTAGCACTTGTTGCTGCAAATTCCAGAAAGCTTATGTGTGATATTTTTTATTATTATTTGCCTTAGACTGGAGTAGTTTCCCCTGCTTAACCTCTATAAATAATCAGGTCGATTTCTTCACTTCCACGGTTAACGGTCTGTTCGGGCCTCTGTTCCTTATTAAATCCTTGTTCTGCTTAACAACAACTATAAATGGTTTACTCTAGAGTAGAATCGCACATTGAAATGAAGGGTAAAGCTTATAAAAGATGAATAAGATTCAAAATTGCCGAATTTAGAGATGAGTTCAGATGGATCGGAAAATGTATGAAGCAGAAAGTCTTTGCCTCTGATTTTAATGGTAGGTTTAGTACAAGAAAAGCCTGGAAGAATGCCAAAGAGTTGGACATAGGTAATAATTAGAATTCAAACGGTAATGAAATTGGCGTCAAAGACCTTAATGTCAAATTTCTGCTGCATCGTCTACCCCTCGTTTTCCTCAAGTCCCAACAGATGAGGAAGCAGCTTTTAATCCACTGTTTACTCCCGAGACGTATTAATTTGAGTTTAATAGAGTCTAACTACAAAGCTGAATCTAGACAATAATAAGTCTGTTCGCGCCTATTGCCAAGCACCTATGGCAAGAGGATGTTCCAGTTATTTTATAGGATGCCGGCGGATTTTCACCGAGATCAAATAAACAACCACCTTCTTCGGTCGACAGCTTTATTCACACACACAGGAAGTTAACAAAAAGAATGGAGTACATGTCTCTTCAGAGCAAAAACTAAAGAGTGAAGTTGGCTAACTTCTTAAGGCTACCTTGCAATGCAATTAGTTCTACTGAGCTCTAGATGGTGTAGACAAAGGCAAAACAGGAGCAATAGGGTTGGACTGCATGCACCCACAATTTCTCAAAATTATTATCTGTGAAGTACTGTTTCATCTGACGTACATTTTCAACAACGTTTTTGTCCTACTCAACTTATCTGAAATCCTGAAAGGTTTCGAAAATGATAACTAGTTTCAAAAGCACGGTCGCCAAAGAAAAAGGATTGAAATTCAAACTTTTGACAACTAAACATGCATTTTGTCTAACTCAGTGTTTTCTTTAATTTTGCTCATTTATTACGTTCAATTATTTTTGATCGAGTATTATTTAATGGTCATTGCATTTGTTCATTGTGAAGTTGCATTTTTGATGACTACATTACCTTTGTCATGATCTCGTGCCAAGTGTTCGAATAAAGTGGTAGGTAATTACATCGCTGTTTCAAAAAAAAAAAAATCAATTCACGTGTGCGGGTCTTTCGAGGCACTCCTTCAACGAAGCTTAAGTTTACCCGTTTCAACAGAAAAGAAAGTGCCCAAGCTGCTACGAGCTGAAGATTTTTTCTCTCGAAGGATATCTTCATCCTCTTTTAATAAAGTACATGTTTCAGCGCCGTAAAGCAGGACTGCAATGATCGGGGTCTTATACAGAGTCTCCTTAGTTGTTCGGAATATGCCTTTGCCGTTGAATTGACCTCGATGGAGCAGCGAGTGTTCTCAATCGTCATCCTGCACAGACGGACAAGTTTGGAAGGGATATTAAAACTTGACATGACTCTATAAAGCTCTTTTCTATAGATGTTGTCATAGGTGGCCTTGAAATCGATAAAGAGGTGGTGAGTATCGATTTGGAATTCTTGGGTTTTCTCCAGGATCTGCCGAAGTGTGAAGATTTGATCGATGGTGGACTTTCCTGGCCTGAAACCGCACTGATAGGGTCCAATCAGGCAGTTGATAAAAGGTTTCAGGCGTTCACACAATATCGCAGAAAAGATCTTATATGCGATGTGGAGGAGACCGATGCCTCTATAATTGGCGCAGTTGAGGGGTCTCCTTTCTTATGGATATTGTCCATATTCTCAGCACCGACAATGATTCTACTACGAGGTTTCCATTTTCATCTCTACAGGTTTCTGTACGAGCATTTCTTCTCTCAGACGTTCTTTTTACCTTTTGGTAGGACTTCCGTACATTGTTCCTGGAGTATAAACTCTCGATATTTTCTAACGCGCGCTTCTCATGCTCTTTCTTCTTCTTTTGGAGAAGCCGATGTTCTTCCCGTCTCTTTTGCTCGTAGAGCTCATGAGTAGCTCTCGTCTTCCCTTGCAGCATGTGCCGCTTTGCATGCCTCTTGTTTTGTTGCATGCACTCGCCGCCATTCTTCGTTAAACCAGGGGTTTCGTGGTGGTGGGCGAGCGAGACCCAGCACAGCAGTCGCGACGTTTCTGATGGCAGGTTGGCAGCGTTGCCACTAATCTTGGGCACTTTATACTGGTGGCATAGGGGTGATTGAAAGATTCCGGGATACGCGTTCAGCGAAGAGTCTGGCGGTCTCTTGCGATTTTAGCTTTTCGACGTTAAATTTTCTCACAGTGATTCTTCTTTGTTACCCAGTTTGGGATATCCGTAGTCATACCTTGGCTACAACAAGGTAATGATCCGAGTCTATGTTGACCGCTTAGAAGGTCCGGACATCCAGAATACTGAAGGCATGTCTTCGTCGATCGCAATATGATCAACTTGGTTGATTGTTGCATGATCATTAGACCGCCTTGTCTGCTTATAAATATCGAGATGAGGAAACGATGTGCTTGCTATGGTGACATTTCGCTCCGCAGCGAAATTAATTAGCCTTAGTCCGTTATCAGACGTGGTGTCGTGTAGGCTATGCTTACCAACTGCCCTACCAAAGACGTCCTCCTTTACTATTTTGGCGTTAAAATCGCCCAATACGAGCTTAACGTCGTATTTAGGACATTGCTCGTATGTTTTGTCGATGAGCTCGTATAAACACTCTTTGGTGGTAGGGTCCTTTTCTTCCGTGGGGGCATGAACACATATAAAGCGTATGTTACCGAATTTAGCCTTGATCCGGATAGTCATAGTACGCTCGCTTACGTGTCGGAATCTTAAGACTTCTTGCCTACGTCTGCCGCGTATTACAAATCCACATCCGAATAAGCGTTGCCTGTTGGCTCTGTAGCAATCACCGTAGAAGATGTCACAGTTTTTCATCCTCCTTTTGCCCGGCCCATTCCATCGCATGTACTGGATGGCGGTTATATCTACTTTATAGCAGTCTAGGGCCTCTGCTAGTTGTTCGGCTGCACGTGGCCTGTAAAGGGACAGAACATTCCACGTACAGTTCTGAAGGTCGTTGTAATTATATCGTTTGCTGGGGTGGTCATCAGTTGAGTCATCCGTATCCGAGGCTGTTGGTTGCTTCGTAACCATAGGTTTTTTACGTGGTAGGGAAGTTAACCCGACGGCACAACCCCCAACCTGGAGGCCCAGATCCTTTTTTTTTTTTTGTACCCCTAGGACAAGAGGCCGGATACACCGATGTCAGTAACCCGCTTCGAGGATATGAGCGCTGCTGTTGGCCCATTAAGGGTTCATCCGCCACCATCTCTTCTTCAATACCCTGATGTAGTATTGAAAATCCTTACCGATATCAGCTCCAAATATGTCGAATTAGCTCCGGTAAGGTATCCCCTGGTCTGTAGACGTCACCGTTGATTCCATCGAGAGAATTCATCCGCCGCACGTCCTCCTTCTGAGGAGCTCTTGCTAGACTTCTGAGACGCATATTTCAGCTAATCAGGTCAACAAGAGATGCCTCGTCCGATTAAACATATGCGCGCTGAAGTTCACCCAGATGTGCTTACGCAGGTCTGAGTGTTCAGCTACACATATAGGTGCCGTGAATTAAGGCCATATGAACTAACGCCATAATGGCGTTAATTCACTTTCAAATACAAATTAACGCCATAATCCACTTATGGCTTTAATTCACTTTCAAATGAGAACTAAAGCCATCACTTAATGTGAACTAACGCCATATGGTGTTACTTCACATTGAAATATGAACTAATGCCATAAAATGTTTTTGAGCTCTGAAGCACAGCCAGTGCAATACAACAGTTTTGATAAAACTTTATCAGTCCAATTTCATACCACGATCGGCTCACGTTTAGTCCACAATGAACTTTTGACCCACCTGGGCCAACAGTCCACAACATTTAGGGCCGTAGTTCCACAATCTTGAAGAAGAACTGGGCCATAAGTTCAAAACCATTCTTATGACTTATATGGTGGAGGGACATAAGTCCCAGGGACATAAGCCCCAAATTTTTCTTTTGGGACTTATGTCCCACCCCATCGAGACATTAAATCCAACATTTTTTGACGAAAATGGGACATTAGTCCCAAATTTTCGGAGAGTTAATATCTATTCAAAAAACTGTGGATTTCCATTAGGCGTCGTATTTTAATGAATATAATATGAGCGCAGGGATATATGTCAAGATTTTTTTTTGTCGAAGATGACGCATACATAAGTCCACAATGCATAGACAGTGCAATGTGAACTTGGTACACACTTGAACATATGAAGAGGAAAGTAACCTATAATAACTAATAATGTATGTTTCTTAATACATAATATGTATATCGACATAGATGCATACATAGGTATATACAATTTACGGCGTATAAACAGTGAGGAAGGTATGGGGGGCATGCTGCCCCCCTGCAACGCCCCTGCCTGGGGTCACTGTTGGATTTGAGGTGGGTGCGAGGATGGATGTATGTAAAGTTTCTTTATATCCATGTATCTCACCCAACCTCGCACCCACCTCAAATCCAACAGCGGCCCCAGGCAGGGGGGTTGCAGGGGGGCAGCATGCCTCCCCATACCTACCTCACTGTTTATACGCCGTAAAATGTATATACCTATGCATGCATCTATGTTGATATACATATGTATTAAGGAACATACATTATTAGTTATTGTAGGTTACTTCCCTCTTCATGTTTTCGAGTTTGTACCAAGTTCCCATAAGAAAGTGAAGTTCATCCCCACCTTTATAGGTGAGAAATAACTTTATATGACTTTAATTCCCATTCAAATGAGAACTTAGGCCACTTTCTAAAACGATCTAACACCATATGACTTTAGTTCTCATTTGAAAGTAAAATGAGGCCATAAGTGGATTATGGCGTTAATTCGCATTTGAAAATTAATAAGCACCATTATGGCGTTAGTTCATATGGCCTTAGTTCACGGCACCACACATATATCGTCAGATTCAGCATACGCTCATCGTTAGTTCACTATCAGGTAGCTATCCAGCGGGCACCACGGGGAGGTGACGATGCGATTTTGCCACGCCAAAATCAATTCTAGATAAGTAACATTTCCAAACATGCCTTTATGTTTATAGCATTTGATTTTCGTGTCGAGTTTGTTAAACCAGTATATGATTGCAGGGATTATAGATCTTTGGATCTTGGGGCTTTGTTTAGAGATGCCAACCTAGTTGACCTATATTTATTTTATTGCATAAATAACGTCAACATCCAAGATAACAACTTGACTTCTAGGCTAGAAACTTTTGAAATAAACTTGAAAAATCAAATAATGGAATTTCTCAGTGTCAGTGATCTACTCTACCCTTTTCGATCAGGCTTTCACCGATATCACAGCAGTACTTCAGCTATGATTTCTATCACTGATGAAATCCACTTTAATATCAATAAAAATGTGCTGCCGTTCCTGTGCTGCTTGATTTTATAAAGGCGTTCGATACCATTGATTAAAATACATTCAATGTTTAAAACTCGCTTCTAATTTTCAAATTGCTCGAATCCCTCGCAGACTTAGGTACCTATATATGGTCCTACCTTAAAGACAGATGGCAACAGGTAAACTTAAAACCCTCGGTGTCGTCGTTCTCAAATCTAGGTCAATGTGTACCCCAGAACTCAGTTTTGGGACCTTTGATTTTCAGTCTTTTTATTAACGACCTTTCATCTGCTGTTAATTTTAATTATCACTTTTATTAATTTTAATATTCACCTTACTGATGATACGCAAGTTGTAATTGAAAAATACAGTGAAGCAGAAGCATAGACAAAAATAAAATAAAAAAGATCTTCCCAGCTTCTGAAACTTAATATCATCTTAGTTTCAAACCCCAACACCAATCTTTCTCTCTCTGTCTATCCTTTCCAACTACCTATCAGATTTTAAGGATATTCATAATGCCTTGAGTGCGCCTGAATTATAGAAAAAAAAATTAAATATTTTCCAGAGGTATGAGAGGAGCCTGTGGTAGTTATGGTGTAGCTACCAACGCTCTACCAATGGGCTATCTCTGGATGTTTTCTTCTTAAATTGATTGATTGGAATCAGCAAGCTTATCGACATTGCTGACGGACAGCGCTGTAGTATCAAAAGATTAATCGGAGCTTATAAGACATGACCCAAACCCTTACTTATAAAAAGAAAAAGCAGGAGAGACTGCGGGAGAGAGACTTACTCAAGTCAAATTTCTCAATATGCCTTTCTAATTGCAGGTTATTGCTCTCTTTGCCTCTCCTAGATTTTCTTGTAGATGCTTTCTTTAAATCCATGCGCGATATTATAATCACTCCGATGTACATATATTCCTTCAGCTTCTCAAGTTCTTCATCTAGCCAAGTCCACTTTTTTACATTTCGCATTTCGACCAAACCTACTCCGAAAGACCAATTTGGACTTATTGGTGTTCACTTGCAGGTTCCACAGACTGCAATAATGTTGCAATTTGTTTATCATAATCATTGGTGTTTTGGAAAAAATGACTATGTCATGGGCGTACATAAGAAGCTTTATTTTAACCCCGGCGAATTCAATTCCTCCTAGAAAGGTCGGCAGGTCATCTATAAATATCAAAAACAGTAGGGGACTCAAGAGACCATCCTGCTTGACACCCATCCGCGACTTAAACCATCTCGAAACATCTCTTCCATCACATATCGCTGTCCTGTTCTCTTCGCAAGGGCTTTGGATTATTTTAAGAAATTTTGTTAAAACCTCAAAGTTACTTAATTTATAGAAAAGAGACTCTCTGTCAATGGAGTCAAACTCCGTCTTGAAATCCAGAAAAAAAACAGTTAATTTGTTTATCCTTGTCCAGATAAGAACTAGCAATAGTTTAAAGAAAATGTTATGATTTACCTCTTAGGACTCTGATTTACTACACTCTCATTAAGCCTAATGTAATCCATGTTTCCGAATATTCACGTTTAATAGCTATTTCGTTGCATTGCTTGATAATAATTAATATATATATAATAATTTCGTAGAACTAATTTAAACCGCTTGCGTTCAATTTGAAACCATATTTATATACACCTTCTTTCATTCCAGCCGATCCAAAATTCAGTAATCCTATATTAAACGTAACAGCATCAGTGGGGCGAGAAGCCCTTCTCACATGTGTTGTCCAAGATCTAGGCTCGTATAAAGTAAGTATTGAACTATTCGAGTCGTAATTTTCAGATAGAAGCTCACAAATCTGAAGTTACTGCACAGTAGTGTTACTATAGCTCTTCACTTTGTTCTTTTTCTTTCCGCCGATAACCATCTTATTTACTCGGACTTATTCACCCTTACATTCAAATCTGATTTTGAGTATAAAATAATATTACAATATGTTTTCTTGTATTAGGTACTTTGAATTTACTAGATTTTATTTTCAAAAATTCTATTTAAAAACATAAAATTTCAATAAAACAGAACATCAATTAAGACTTTCCATCGAAGTACACTGCAACCTTCGCTAACAATTATTCCCCAATTCCCCATTGGAAATAATTAGTCTCCCTTCAACCTCCCACCTAGAAGGAATGTGTTTAAATGCTAACTACACATCTTCACTGGAGACCTCTTAACTAAAACGAGGTAATAATTGCCTACGTTGTTTTGTAATTGTTGTCATTAGTGAATGAACAATGTCAGGTAGGCAGCCCATCTAAGACCCTCACACAAGTAATGATAACATACAGTTTGCATGCTATTTCGTCTATAGGAAGGGAATCGTGCCATGTGTCCGGCACTTTCTGTCGAAGTAATTAACGAACGAGCGCACTTCTTCGAATCAAAGCTGTTTGCACAAATCGAACGGGCGAACAGGAAAAGGATTTTCGGCAATTAATGAGCGCATTAAGGCGATCCGCGTTTGATTGTTATTCTGTAGGGGGGTCATTTGTCATTTGATTCCTTGAATAATTTCAAGTGGTTACTTGTTACTGTCGACATAATGTCGGTTTAATTATTTCAATTGTCGAAGGACGAACTTACGCAAGAGGGCAGGTATATACTTTTAAAAAGGGGGTCATTAATACTGAACGCGATGCGGGCAAAGAAAGGTGAACTGTCTTTATGTTTCCTTTATTATTATGGTTCGGAGAAAAGCAACGAGTTACTCATGTAAATACCTAAAATGTTGTTGTCATTTAAAAAAAAAATGTCTCAATCGATGTTAATAAATAATCCAATTTTTTTGGGAAAGTGCGTCAAAAAGTAGAGAGACATATCATAAATAAATTCGTAGCAATTTTAAGTCAAGGAAGGCAGCTCATCATTTAACTGAAATCAGGATTGGAGGAATCTATTTTACAATATTTTTATTTATTTAAATAAGTATTTCCAATGCCCGACATTGCGACCTGAATGATGTATTGTTTCAAATGTATTTATAATTTTTCGATACTTACCACCTCCTTTGTTAGTTCTTGCTGGAAGAGTCCCTAATCTCAGCAAGCATGAGGAACGCTCTATTGAAGATACGGTTTCTCAACCACTATTTTTCTTTGCTGGACATTCACATAATATGTGCTCGGACGTTTTCTCCTCACTACAGAGGCAGCGTTTTGCGATCGTTAATTCAATTCAATTTCAATTCTTTATTTCTTAAAAATTCGTTGCAATTACTTAGTTTTCCGCCAAGTCAAAGACTTATCGGTTGTATTAAAAAAAGTAGATATATGTATTGTGGCGTTCTGTCCAAGACCCCAATGTTGGGTGTCCTTTTTTGTAGACAGCATATATTTTGTTTTGCTTTCATTGACCGCTAAACCCATCTTTGCTGCCTCGATCTCAATACTCGCAAATGCCCCATTGACTGCCCGCTGAGTTCTTCCGATTATGTCAATGTCATCGGCATAAGCGAGTAGTTGTACAGACTTGTAAAAGATTGTACCTCCGGTGTTGGCTTGTGAGTTTCGTACAATTCTCTAAAGCACTATGTTAAAGAGATCGCATAATAACGCGTCACCTTGTCGGAAACCTTTCCTGACATTGAAAGGTTCGGTGATGTTCTCACTGACTTTGATGGAGCAGCGAGAGTTCTCCATCGTCATTCTGCACAAACAGAAAAGCTTAGCAGGGATGTCAAGACTAGACATGGCTATATGTAACTCATCTCTATACACGCTATCTCAGGCAACTTTAAAATCGATGAAGAGGTGGTGTGTATCGATTTTATCGATCCAAGATCTGCAGTAGTGTGAACATTTTTCAATGGTGGACTTTCCCGGCCTTAAACCGCACTGATAAGGACCTATCAGGTTCTTGACGATCGGTTTTAGGCGTTCACATAAGACGGGATCTTGTATGCGATTTTGAGGAGACTTATACCTGTGTAGTTGGCGAAATTCAGAGGGTCTCCTTTCTTCAGGATCGGGCAAACGATGCCGAGGTTCCATTCATCGGGCATACTTATAGAGATAATAGTCATACTGTTGTATTGCATTAAAATTTGTTTACCCACAATTAGGCTGCGATTAAGTCCGTGAAATCCGTAACTTTTAAGTCTAAGACCGTACTAAATTGCCAATTTTCTCTTAACTGCATGGTGTTATGTAATGTTTGCCTTCTTTTTTTTGTGCTTGGGTAGATACAGGAACATTCCAGGACACTATAAGCCTGACGGATTCGCCCGGCATGGCACAAGTTTACTGATTTGTACGCTATATGTAAATTGCTACTCCAAATGAATGTGATCAGCATAGCTAATCGTATTAGTAACATATATCACGTCACTCGGCAGATTTCGTATGTGCTAGTTCATAAACGTTTTAGCAACCCAATCTTGCAAAATGGATCACATTTCAGCAGTTCTTATAAGACACTGTGTTATACGTACGCACACCAACAGAATCGCCCTATTTTTGAATGATTTCCTCAGAAGATGCGTGGAAGAAGAAGGGGTGTCGATTGTTAACCTTCCTTGTGGCCTTTAGAAAAAAACTCACCTCGGAGCTTACACCTTCGACAACCCTGGTGAGCGGACATGTATGGCCATTAGGTGACTCCAGTGTTCCATAGTTAGCTTCAGCGGATAGTTGTCGGGAGCTTAGATCCTTGTAGTGTCTCGATCTAAGCGTGTCTGCACCTTAGTATAGGCAACCAGTCGAACCTAACATTTTTTTTTTTTTGAGGTAGATGGGGAGGAAGGCAGAGACTGACCCCTGGAGCACTGCGAGCTAAAAATATCTTTTGTGCTATCCCCTGGTTAATTGATTTTGAGTTTGTCAACTAGCTGAACTCAAGTTCATAAATGAAGCTAAAAATAGTTCGAGCTGAAGAAGAGGTAACGTCAGAAGGTGATGTAACGCCTTTATTTAAGTGCTTTAGCCTAACTCTGGCTATGGCCGGGCAATCACAGAGTATGTGATGGGCTGTTTTGGTGTCTTCAAAAATAGACGGCACGTATCCGATTGAACACGGCCCATGTTCTTGAGATGGTAGTTGAGAGAGCAATGTCGAGTTAGGAAGTCAGTAAGGAGCTTAGCATTCTGTTTGCTCATTGATAGAATGTCTCTAGTTCTATTTTTTGAGAAGATAATAAATTTCTTGGAATGCCTTAGGCTGGGTTGAGCATTCCAGTGAGAGAGTATTTGTTCGTGTTACCAGCGGAGTAGCTCTATTTTAATCTGGCTGGTGGGTAAACCGCAGAAGGGTTCAGGTCCAATATAAGGTGATTGGGCACCAAGTCTGGCAAGCTTATCAGCCGCTTCATTACCAGGGATACCTTTGCGACTGGGGACCCACACTAGTGTGATATTATTGTGTGCAGCAAGCTGCAAAAGCGTCTGGAAACAGTTCCAAACCAGCTTAGACTTACAGTCAAAGGACGTGAGAGCCTTGAGTGCTGCTTGGCTATCTGACATTATATTAATATGTGATCTTCGGAGGTTTCGTCTAATGCATTCTCTGGCGCAGAGCTCGATGGCATAGATCTCTGCTTGGAAGGTAGTAGTGAATTGAGCTAGTGTTGTAAAGAGTTTGTAGTTGGGGCCAAAGATACCAGCTCCAACCCCATTTGACATTTTTGAACCAATTGATTTGAAATCTTGATTGGGGGATTTGAAGATAGTCCCAGTAGCTCCGGTCAGGTATGTTTTCTGTAAAAGGGTGATTGAGGTGGATTCTTTTGGGCATGAAGTCTGAGATGCATACTGCTGGACAAGTAAGTAGCGGAATTTTCTCAAGAATCTTCATGTGGCCATTTGTATTGTTGCAGTCTTCATAATATTTATGTGTAGGGCTGGACGATTTAAGAGAACTTACAGCGCAGCTGTTGGGCAGGTGCGCATTGCGCCCGTAATACCTACACATGCTAGTCCCTGCACCTTCTGGAGGGCGGAGCGGGTAACGATTTGGTTAACTTTATCCCACCATACTAGCGAAACATAAGTTATTGTCGGAACGATGATTGTGGTATAGGTCCAGTGGATCATTTTTGGATTTAATCCCCATTTTTCGCCGAAGAACCTAGAATCTCGAACCCATGGCTCCTGGATTAGGATAAGGTCCAGGTTGTTTTTTGTAAACCTACGGTAGGCGGCCGCATATGCCGCTTTTGCATGGTGCAGGTTTATTTGCAAAATTTTAAAGGTGCTGGTCATTGGGACTTCGGGGAGGAGGTGAAGCCTGGGGGAGCTCTTATGAGTTTTTGCCGGGCTTTGCCTTTGACTCCTTTGAGGAGACTGGACAGGCCTTGGAACGTTGCATTTGAGAGAGATGAGGGATGTTTCTGTTGCGGCAGGGGGAAGGTTGGAGGAGGAAGCGATTGCCCTGAAGTCGTTTAAGGTCAACTCTAAATCACATTCTTTAGGAGAAGGGATAGGGGGGGGGCAGAGTCTTTGCCGATGAATTGCTTTGTTCGAAGAGTAACTTCTCCGAAACGAAAGTCTATTTTAAAATGTAGCCTTTTCAAGCAAGCCATGGATTTGTGGTCTATGGAGAGGGTCAGTATGGCAAAGTTGCCCTTGTCCTCACGTTCTAAGACCCGCCATTCAGAAGCAAGAAGATCTGAATTTTGGGCAGAAACAGCCCTCAGGATATTCTCGTTTCCAAATGAAGGGTTTGCTGGAAAGTGTCCCAGTAAAATTTGTTCCCGAGGAATGTTATCCTCATCAAGAGCTTTCAGTGAGGCACCCTCTCATGGAATGAAACTAGGGACAGTGCCTTTGACCCATTCTGCCGTATACCGGTCTTTGTAATTCAGGACTAGCCATCCTGGACGGAAAGATGTACCGCGGAATTTGGGTTTCACTTTCTCGTCCGTGAGGCTGATAATGCGCTCAAAGATGGAGTCATGGATGGAAGTCATTTGCTCGTTGTTAAGCAGGGTTTCTGGAAAGTTGGAGTCGATGATCCCTATCTTGAAAACTTCTAGAGATTGCTTAAAGGTCGTAAGTGGCACTATAGGAGCTGGCTTGATAGATGTGGGAGCCACATCTGTTGCTCTTGCATGGGGTGCAGTTTTTCTCTTTTTTGGCTCCGAAGCCAGAGGAGAAAAATTAGAGTGGTCTCTTTTGCGGCCGCAGGGGATTTTGGCTTTCTCTCTGGCTTCCTCAGGAGATACGCCTTTGAAGAGGAGCCATTTCAAATGTTTGCGACCCACTCCGCTAAGTCGTTCTAGTGCAGTTTGTGAGGTGGAGGGCTGAGGATCAGCCGACAGAGGTGGGGCGGTTTCGAGTAGAAGGGCCGCTTTTTCAATTGGACCGATAGTTAGATCGTCCGCTTCCGCGCTAGCGATTGAGGGGAGGTCTTCTGGGAGACCAATGTCCATTGGTGTGGATGCGTTTAGAGCAGCATCTTGCTCTTGGGTTTTTTTTTATTGGAATTTGAAATTTTGTTCCCACAAGAAGCTTGGGAAAGAAATATACCGAAGGCAGAGCCCCGCATGCCACCGGCGGGACTTATATTGAAACCAGAGGTGCCCAATAAACTGGAATTCACGTTAGAAGACACACTAACGTAGTGCCATTCATCCCATAGGCACGGTAGTTATACACCTGGGATTACGGGTTTTATCAAGTTTTCCTCTTTAGATCCGCCATATTCAGTATACAACAGGGACAGCTCGAGTAGGATGTGGCTCTTCACCACGTATTAGGGAAAGGCTGCTAAGCAGCTCAATTCCTTTGGTTCCTTTGCCTGGAACCTTGCCCCCTAACCCAACTTAAAATAACTTCCAGCAAACCATTGTTACTAACCTTAGTGACTTTGGCCGCCGATTTATTAAGTGTTGCTTTACTTATCGACTGTCTACTCGCATAGGGAGGTCTGTAACTAGTACTTGCTACGACTTCGAAATAGACTATACCTAGTTCCTTGTCTGCAATTGGAACTCAAATTCAACTTTGCTTTGATATTTTTATCTTAAGATTGAATTTGCATTTTTTTTATTTTTTTTATCATGCAACAGCTTTTTAATTCTTTGGATACCAAATAAGGTGTTTTTCATTGTGCCAAAATATAAAACACTTCCGTCTGTAGGGCATTTGAAAATATTGTGAGAAAGCAGTTAATATGCTATATAGCGAAGAAGCACAACGGCAAATGGGGCCAAGCTAAATATGCTTCCAACAAGGTTGTGATTAAACAGCAACAATTCGGTCCAGAAAGTTTTTTAGTTGATTACGGGAGACAATGCGGTAAAGAAAACTGAGCACGGCTATATCTTCGCAATAGCCCTCAAGCTAGGCATTGAAAAGCCAAATAAAATATTTAACTACTCTTTGCAAAGTGTTTAACTGTATTTCTCCATTTAAAATTCCTTCAATTACGTTCTATTTACTTTTTTGTTAAATTCTTACCTCTAATTTACCATTTCCCTAATCCCAACACCGCCACTGATTTATTGCCTATTAAACAAAATTAATTACACTCGCATTTATGAGACATACATATACACACATTCAGTCACTAGCCAAAATTCGACCACTTAATTAAAACGCACATTTAGTCAAAAATAGCCCCAGTACAGCAGATTCGGTAATTCACGCATTTTGTGGCTTTGACTGACCACGGACAGTGCGGTCCCCCCAAAATGAGGTTCTAATCAATAAATTTTCCCAAAATCGTACGAGAGTGAAAAATATCCGCAAGCGTTTTCACCTCAACATCATTTGCATTCATTCTTCAAACGTTTTCGACGGCTCGATTGGCGGCAGCAGCAAACACGCACAGAAAAAATATATATGTATATCCAAAAATACCACATAAAAAGTCCCCAAAAAAACACAAGTAATTATGTTAATAACATGCCCAAAGTTTTATTGTTTTAAAAATTTACAAAGTTTTTTTCGTTTTTTTTCCCCGCCTAATTCGGATTTCTTTTTTGTCTAATTGCAGGTGGCTTGGTTGCGTGTCGATACCCAGACTATACTCACAATTCAAAATCATGTTATAACGAAGAACCAACGGATCGGAATTACTTACTCGGAGCACAAAACCTGGCAGCTGAAAATTAAGGATATAAAGCCTGCCGACAAGGGATGGTATATGTGTCAGATCAATACGGACCCGATGAAGAGTCAAATGGGATATCTGGATGTTGTAGGTACTTGTCAAAGAAAAAGTAAAAAAAAGAAAAGAGAACAGAACCTAACACCGGTACCTAGCCTATGTCTTTCAATATCCCCAATCCTGTTGTGAATTTCTCTTGGACGTTACGTTATTCGAATACATTCTCTGTTGTCTTTATTATTACTGCATTCGTCATTCCCTGCGAGTGGGAGTGGGCTATGAATGCCATTTGAATTTAACCAAATCGATCATACTTCATCTTTCCACGAACTCGCTCCTGAAACGCACTGCTAGAGCTCTGCATGTTGTTTGTTGAAGGAAAAATCTGAAAGTTGGGCATTATTGTTTGCAACGCAGGCCAGGTTGTGATTTCTGACCGGGTATTGACGCTGAAGAAACTTTCATAGAAATTCAATAACTTGTAATTATGAACGAGTATATTCGATTGTAACAAAACCATATTACAGGAAAGTTATCCAATTAAAAACGAACCCTTTTTGGGGGGATGGAGAGAATTACCAGGTGAACATTTTGAAAGTGAAATGAATTTGTAATGTAACTAGCTTTGTCGTAAATTTTTTATTTAGTTGACGAAAGGTCAATGCAGTAGTAAATGGAAATCGAACTTCAGTTGAAGTTGGAATAGGAAAGCGGAATTTTTTTTTAAAGCCGAGGTAGACTTCTGAAAGGGAGAAAGTAAAATTATTATGGAAAGAGTGGAGTTGAGTGTAAATGGAATCTTTGGTATTTTATAGCCGATAACACCTTCGGAAAGATGTTAATTTTGATGAAAGAATTTATTTTTTTACAGTTATGCAGCGATACCTGTAAGGTATCTTATAGATATGATTGTCTAAGAAATAACAATAAAATAGAATAGGGTAGGATGATTCGTATGAAGCCTATCAATTTTAAGATTCAAATTAGCAAGTTTATGATTTTGCGGCGTTGAGGGGTCTAAATTGTGCTCTACAAATGGTTCAGATATTAGAATACTTGGAATTACTTAGTTTGATTTTTGGTAAGCTGTCAGGCGACTGCTGGCCAATGCTACCAATGTTATTCAAATTTTGAACTGAAAGCAAAAAGATTGGATTTGTTCCGAGTCGCCCAAATTTTGTAACCATCATATTCCACTGATATACTTGGGTACGAACTGAATTTGGCATGGTCGACTTCATTGCTTCCTATTATCATTCGCTGACGGAACGTATTTCGAGAATTGTTGTAAATATTTGAAATATATGTTATATATATGGAAACTGATACATTAAATTAACGAGTTGTATAAAACTGTCTTTGTCTTTTGCTTTTCGTTCTCCAAATCAGTCACTGAGAAATGCTATTACGTTGATTGAGGCAATCAGAGTTGTTTGATTTGGAGACCATATGTAAAAAATAATGGGCGGGTAGTCAGTAGCAGGGTCCTTAATGGGCTCAACTGACAAAGACACTGAAATTTAACCAAATATATATGTGCAAGTAACTCAGTGAATTGGGTACAAGCTGTAAGCATTTTATTTTTTATTAAAATGAAACCCAAATCCCAGTGTACTCAGACTCTCTGGTCCATTGTACTGCTAGGCAGGAACCTTTCTTTGGTGCAGTGGTTGGAAAAACTTCGATGTAATTCGTTTTCCTTTATTCTCGGGTTTATTTATCTATCGTATGGAACTAACAGATTGTATGAAAAACATATTATAATAAACATAGCAAATAGCATTAATTGCACAATTGTGAGAGAGTTTAACATACATAGTTAGAGAAAACATAATATAAAAGTTAATAACATAGATGAAGGATACATAACGTAGCATAGCATATACGTGAAGCACTCATTGCAGATGTTTGTCGTCAAAGTTTTATGTTGAGGTTGGTTAGCCATAGGAGGGCGTCCGGGTTGATGTGGTGTAGGTCATTGAGGTTGCCATTGAACATGAAAAGGGGACAGCTGGAAATAATATGGCTTATAGTTTGGCGAGATTCCCCGCAATCGCATGCGCTTGATAAGGTTGCTCCCCATTTAAACAACATGTCACCACAGCGGCCGTGCTGAGTCCGTACCCTATAAAGCTGGGTCCATGTGTGTCTATCCATGTCAAAGCCCGGTACGCGAGCGCAGGGGTCAATGATGATAATGCTGCTGTTTGGTGAGAAGTCCCTCCAGATTTTTTTCCATTCTGCGTTAATATCGAAATTTGATTCGAGCAGCTTTGACGCGGTTCTTAAAGGTGGTCTTCGTGATTTCAGTCGGTACGGGTCTTTTGTATTGAAATATGTATCTATTGGTTAACTTTGGTTGCTTTGAATTTAACCGAATTGACTCATGAGTGCTTTATCGCGTCTTAGCGAGGATGGAGCAATGTTGCTCAAATGTTACCCAAATGGGAGCTCCGTATTCGGCAGTGGAGTAAACCAGTCCTAGAGCCGCAGTTCGCAGAGTCCCTGGTGATGACCCCCAGGAGCTAGACGCTAGCTTTTGGAGTAAGTTGTTCCTTGTTTTCAACTTAGCTGCAGTATTTTGGCAGTGCTGTTTGAAGGTTAGAGTTCTGTCCAGAGTTACTCCGAGGTACTTGGGCTTGTTATTATGCCGTAGGCTAGCACCATGGAATTCGATTTCGAGCGGCATGTAGGCTAATTGGCTGTTCAGGTGGAAGATGGTAGATTCCGTTTTTGACATACTGGGTGTGAGCCTCCATTTCTTGAAGTAGTCCCCTAGGGAACTAGGATCTGATGTGAGTGTGGATTCAATTTGCTGAATTTGCTGGTGTTGGGTGACCAAAGCTAAATCATCTGCGTACACGAATTTATTGGATACTGTATCTGGGATGTCGTGGGTGTATAGGTTAAAAAGGAGCGGGGCCAGGCCTGACCCCTGTGGAAGCCCGTTATTAAGTTGTCTGGGTTTGCTCACGCTGTCGTTGAGAAATACCTGGAAAGCCCTGTTACTCAGCATGTTATTGATGAGAGTTGTTATGGTAGCGCAACGTATTACCTTTAGAAGTATATAAATCATACCCGTACGCCAGACTGTGTCGTATGTGGCGGTGAGGTCCACGAATACAGCGCCTGATTTAAGACGGTTTTCAAAGCCATCTTCGATGAAAGTTCTTAACGCGAGAACTTGGTCGCTACAACTACGACCAGTTCGGAAGCCTGCTTGATAGATGGGGACTATTTCGTTGATTGGAGCTTCGATTCTGTTATAGATAAGTCGCTCCAAGATTTTATAACAGATGCTTAAGAGAGCAATTGGCCTGTAGTTTTCTGCCTTTCGGCTGGTTTCCCCGGTTTGAGAATTGCAACGATTTTAGATTTTTTGAACTCTTTGGGCAGATTCCCGGATAAAAGGATGTCATTGAAAAATTTGCATAACCAGATCTTTGTTCGTTTTCCACTGTTCTTAATAAATTAGGGATAGATGCCATCAATTCCAGTGGCTTTCCCAGATCCCCAGCGGGGAACAACAATTCTTGGGTGGCAGATAATTGCTGTTCCCCGCTGGGGATCAACTAGCTGTAGGGATACAAATTTATATTGAAGCGTCATCGAAAAATGAAAGCAATAGCTTAGATCACCCACTCCAAACGTTCTAAGATTATAGAGAAATAACAAAGCATCTTCCAGTTGACCTTAAGGCAAGATACGGAAACTAGCCAATAAATCTAGGTGGAAACAGCACAATTGAAAGTAGATAACGTAGATAAGATTGAAGTCCACCAAAAAAGGATCACTGCTCTTGAATTCAACAAAGAAAAAAAAAAAGGTCGTTGAATCTACAAAGTAGAATCTCAAAAAAATATGTATGTACACGAGGGAAATTTTTCTTCCAGTCGTGTCGCTATCCAAAGTTTAAACTACGAAGTAATTAAGGACTACATCTATTTTTACATCTGAATAAACGTAGAACTCTTTTAGAAAGACGAAACAACTGCAGATAAAAACGAACTGGATGCAACGACTTCTGAATGGAAGGTTTTGGTATCAGGCGCTGATACCATGATTTTGAAGCATTAAAATTACTTTGTGACACTAATATTTGGTTGAAAAGAGAGTATTGAGCGTTTTGTCGTGAAAATTCGAATAATTTGTTTCATGTTTAAAATGAATTTTATTAAAATAAATATTGTTCATTTTGATCAATGACATGGCCATTTTCGGCCAAAGCATAACTGCATCCTCATAGGACTTCTGGGATTTCTTGCCGAAAAACTCTGCCAAGTGATTTTGGTGGTACCTTACGGTTTTCAACTTTACACCGTTAAGCTAAATCTGCATGGACCAAAGCAAATGCTAATCCGACTGAAGGTCTGGACTTTGTGGTGGATGCATCAAAACTTCCCAGCCAAACTCTCTCAGCTTTTGGCGGGTTGGCAAGGTTAGGTTTGGTATGTGGGCTGGTGTAGGGGATATAAATCCTCTACATCACACTCAGGTGATACCCATGGAGCGAAAGGGCCAGGAAAGAAGTACATATGTGATTTAGCATTGTCATGGTGGGAGACAACGCCCTTTCTGTTGACCAACTCCAGTCACTTTAATCATTTAATCTTGTTAGCTGCCGCAAGTAGAGCTCAGAAGTAATCATTTGACTTGGCGGCAGCTACTCACAATGCATGGATCCCTTCTAGTCGCACCAAATACTCAGCATCACCTTCCTTGACATCAATCCTGATTTTGCAACTGTTTGGGGCGCCACGCTCTTATTCGACCACGCTGTCTTTCATGCCGTCTTGTTATACGTCATCCAATTTTCATCATCATTAAGCAATATTTTCAAAAATAGTTCGATTTCGTTTCGATTCACCAGCGATTCCCAAATTGAAATTCAACTGCTATCGTTTTTTTTTTTTTTTTTTCTTTAAAATGATGTATTGTAGAAAGTACTATTTTCTGAACGCTGGTAAGAGTTGCGAGATGAGATTTTTCATTCTAATTTCAGCTAGTGACAAAAAGGATCAATACTTTCTTTCTAACCCAATATTATATATGTATAAATAGTAATTTCTACTCCAGTGACTTAAGAAAATAAATTTAAAGATTTAAATCTTGACATGCGAGTAACAAGGTGTCACACATTATACTGCATCAGATTATTATATATCTCCGGTAACACTGAGTACAATCGAAAGCTAAATTCAGAAACGTCATTAAAATGTGTATAGAAAAGGCGTTTAAATTCAACTATTATGCTGATATGCATTCCTTAAGACAATCCTCAATCATTGCACCATTTGCAGTTCCAGATTAATAAAATGACCTAGGTTTTGAGGTGAAATGCTTCCCTATTTCGGACTGAATATCTTTTACTTTTAGCAAGTAGGAAATGTTGCATCCAACGAAAAAATTGTAGTCCGACGAAGCAAAGTTTGGAGGTAATGGTGGATGCTAGCAGACTTCGTATTCTGGAGCTTGGGACTCTTTCAGATGACACTGTTTTAAAAAATTCACTCTTGATCTTTTGCAATTGATCGATTCAAAAATAGTTCTCTTTTTTAGACAAATGGCTGGAAATGGTGATTAACAGTGGCTTACCTTTCATTTCCTAAACGTAAGCAATGGGTCCTGGTCAACAACGCATTTAATTTCTGGTCATTAAGTATACTCTCGCCTGTTTCGAGGTTGATCTTCAATGCATATGCCCTACGATTTATACTTGGCGAGCCACACTGCAGATGTCTGCATTAATTGTGTTTGAAATCCTAGATAAGTAACTCGAATTAACGTCAGCTGAAACTAAAGCTAAAGAAACGCCACGTTAGCCTCCTCTATTACAATGAAATACTTTTCAAACTTTTCAAGGCTCTCCCGCCTCTTTGTAGGGTCCCCGAATATTACTCATAACCTCGATAGAGTAATATTCATTAGGAGAACTATAACACCCAAACTTTTCCTGATTACCACCCAACCTATTACGGTCAAAAGAAATTTTAACAAACATCGAATCACGCTCTATTAACGAACAAAACAAGAAAAAGAAAAAACAGAGTTTAACATACACAGGAACAATGCAATCATAGCAGGTTATAATGATTTTTCACAAGAAAAAAACCAGTTCTACTGTACCCCCCTTAAAAAAGGTGGAGAAGCTTCTCGGGAATTGTTATGAAAACTCGAAATCATGGGTGAGTAGCTGAAGTACCAGACCCCTGAACCAGCACCACCGGCACCGAAATACCATGAATCGAGAGTAAATTTAATATACAAAAACTTATTCGTTCATTGGTAAGTGAATGGCAGTCGTTTGTGTAAGGACCTTGTACATCTCTGTGTATATTTGTTGCAAGCCGGGTTGAACGAGTATCGCATGAACCGCAGAAATTGTATGATTGGACTGAAGGCAAGCCCACTCTGACGGCCGTTTGCGGCAGCAATGGTGTGCTTCAACAAGCGTGCAGGTACAGGGCGAAAAAAAAGACCATGATCCAGGAACTAACGTCTGCGAGTGTGCCCACCTGACCGTCCTCGTTAGGCTGTACACCACCACTGCTGCTGGTATACAAGAGGTGCGCGCTGTTGTTTTCACATTAAGCACTTTGTGTTCTAAACAATTTCGTGACTGAGAGCATTAAGTGGACTGGCTATTCAATACGAAAATCGAAAATACCGGGGTATTTTCCATCGCTGACTGGATTAACCCCTTTTGAGAGGGGGCACGCTCTGCTGATGTTCGGGTTATTCGACCTACGACCGACGGTGGGCTAATAAACCTGCAAAAATCACGGTCCGCAAAAAAACAACGGACAAATATTGTGTATATATGCATGATGATACGGTCGATGGACTCTGGAAAGGGACGTTGTTGTTATTTTGTCGTCATATCCTTGTTATTTTGGTGAGGGCATCTGTGTGGTGCCAAAGTAACGAGTGTAAATTTGTGCACATTGTTTTTGGTGCTTTTGCTTTCGATTTGGGACCACTTTCCGTTTCCTTTTCCGCTGTGTCGATTTTGCTAAATGCTTCATAGGGCTAATGTGCTCCTTTGAGGCAAGAATCATATAGACTACATTGAGCAGAAAATGGCAAACGGAATTGCAGGGCCTTTTGTGCGAATACTTAACATTTTGCCTTTTAGATGATGGAAATCCAGTTAAGTAGATTTTTCGAGACAATACCTTTTCAAGTAATACGATCTTTAGAACTACCAAAGAACACCCATCGGACTGAAAACCGAAAGAAACATAGGTTTTGGTGCTAATTATACAATCTTCAATCTCAAGCATAACTGCTCCATTTCAATCCGTGTTGATTTCTTGTTGGTAGTTGCTGCCGTACATACATATATGTACTTTGCTCCAAGGAAATCACGTATCGAGTTTGAGAATCACAGCACACAGGTTAACTATCATACTAGTGTCTTCCTCACTGAAAAAAACAAAAACTAATAAGTTGGAAGAAAACCTGAAATTTTACTCTGATGGATGGATTTAGACACTTAATCCAACATTTTCTACAAAACTCTTAAAATCAATTCTCGTCTCAAAGGTAATAATATTTGCAGTGTATTTAAAGGATATATTCTCTAAGTTTTGAAAAGTTGAATTTTGTGTGCTTCTTGTAGCTTCTTGCAGATTTGCGCTGAGGTGTTCCGAATATCTTATAATATGTGTTTGGAAATTGAGAGGAGTATTCAGGGTTTATGACCGGTGGTTAAGCTTCATTCTCGACTGAGGTGTCTAGCGATTATCAAGTTCCCCTTAGCTTATTCTAGGTACTCCATAAAGCTCACACGAATTGGTATCTAAGATTTGGCTACCTTTTTTTGGAGCAGTATCAAATCACCAGAATGGGAGCATATTGGTTAGGTTAGGTTAAGTTAGTCAATTCTCCTAAACTGCCGCAGAAGTAAGGTCCTAACTGAAATCTTCTACGAGCGGAGGGAACCTGGTACGCACAAAGGTGGTGTATTATGGTTTTTCTTCATTCAGCTTCTTTAGAAGTCATTTGCGAGGAGGCATAGCCGAACGGCATGCCTTCAAGTGATGCAGTGTCCCATAATGATACCTACTTCTTCTTCTTCCTTTTATCAGCGAGGCTATGATCCGAAAACAAGGGATCACAGCCCTCCCACTTCACCGCATTTCTACTGATCCGCCTGTGGGGTTCGCCTATTTGACCTCAGAAAATATTGGCAGGCATGCCGATTTTGGATCACTCGGTTACTGAGGCCAATGAAATGCCGATGTCGTCGCATTTGTCTGATCCAGGCGTTTATAGGCCTGCCTTTCCTACATCGCGATGTCTTTGGAACGTGCATAGATATTGCCTTTTTTACAGGGTTCAAATGATCTCTTCTTTGAACGTGGCAATACCAGCTGATAATGATACCTACTATAGCCCGTAATGATAGTTGCTTGTATAAAGCTTAAATAAATTGAAATGAAACGAAATATCATCTACGTACTATAATCCTTTATTGCCATAATCTCCGCCTGGAAAATGCTGCAGTAATGGGGAAGGCGGAAAGAGATACTTATGTTTACATAATTGGAGAAGACACCAGTTCCCAATCCAGATTCTATTTAAAATGGGAGAATATAAAAACACATACAATGTGAAAGTGTAAAAAATGCAGTAGATAGAGCTGCTGAAACTAAACGGACTGATTTAAAGTTCTTTAAGTTTTTGGGTAGAAAAACTCGTAACTCATGTATGTAGGTCACACTATTTGTACTTTATTTCTTTTTCAAATCACTTTTGGTTTGTCTTCGGAAAGGAACTTATGACTAAACTAGCTAAGCGCCTTAAAATTCGATTGTATTAGTCACAATACCTCACCCGTTATTTAATTTACAATAGTTCGCAAAAATAATGGCGAACAGTCATCGCATTTAGCAAACAGTCAGGTGGTAGTCATGCTACCTATAATGAGATGAAGTTTGAGGCAATAAAGAAGTGACCTCACGTGAGTTCATAAAGGCTTTTCATGTGTCTATAGTGGTATTAATGAGCTTTTAATTCTTATTATACCATTTATCGTTAAGGATATGTGCATACTAACTAGGTTTAGAAGAGGAAATATCGCTAACGAGCAATTAAGTCCGCAATGTTGGCGAATTAACGTTATTTCAACGTATATAGCCCAGAAAATGCAACCTTATCTACGGGTCAAAGGACATTTTGATAAACGATTTCTAAAGACCTTTTTTAATGCTGCAGCCCATTTGGCTTCATTTGTGTTTTTTTTAAATAAGTGCATACGTATGTATGTCAGTACGTCACAACTTTTCTCTGCCTCATAATTTTACTTAGCCTCGTAACTTTATTCATTAGGATATTTTTTCCTTCCTGACCAACTGGTGTGTGGGAAGTAATGCTTTTACTATCATCAGTACAAAATACATTACGCTGACATTAGTTGATATATTTAGTCAACTACCGACACCACAGAAATACCTGCTCAAAATCCGACGACTACTAGTTGAGACAAATCCATAGAAGGAGAAGAGGAAGCCAATGATATAATTGTAAGAACGTTGAAGAAGATAAGACTACTCTTACAATACACTTAATTTTCCAGAATAACTTCTTAAAGGTTTAAAAACAGCATTACCCATATCATAAGCGAACTTGTATGATCTAAAATGCATACAAACATACATATATTTTGAATGGCCTGTTTATCCTTCATGAGGGTCCTAGGGGTAGGATGCTTAGGTGAACTCTCCATCCTTTTCGATCCTCCGCCATTGATTCCAACCCAACAGGGAGAGTCCACAGACATATCCATGAAGGATATCAGACCTGTTCTAGCTATCTATTCTTAGGTCTACCAAATGATCGCTAACCTAATGACATTACAATCATGATACGCCTTGGAAATTGGTTAAGAAAATACGGAGAATTAACAACAATTTAATTCGTGAATACATTTACAAACATAAGATATCAATTATAAAGATAATCCAAAAGTATATGAAAATAAAACATCAATTTATATTGCTACTTTTTTTTTTTTGTAGATCAAAAATTTTCTTCAATCATTCTTTTTCTATAATTATATGCAGTCGAACAGTATGCTATTAGGGTACACAGTCACTACCATTTAAAAGATTCGTTACTTCGCAGGTTTCTAAACGTTCTGCACCCAAATGTGTTCGTCTGTATCTTTCAGAATCGGGCAGTTACCTACGAAGTGCGCGGTGTCTTCTACTTCTCCTGTATTGCACAACCCACATCTTAATGGGGGATCGTTGCGATGTGGCATATAATTAAACTTTAGAAGTTCTCCTCTTGTTCGCAGAATTAAAAAAATTTGGTGAATATTAAGGTTGGAGTTCATGTAGTTAATCTGGTCATGTGCTAAATTTCTATATATTAGAAGAAAGCTTAAATTTTTGGCTAAATTAACGGAGTCGCGTTTCATCGCTAAGTCGACATCAGAAACAAATTTATAAAGAGCACTCCATTCTGAGAAATTAGATTCGATCGTTCTTAAATTAATATAATGCTTGAAAGCAGTATTCTCCCATTCTTTGTAAAATTGTGACTTGGTTCTCACAACTTTTTTCGCACGAATCTTATTGAGTCGTCTATCGTCATCTCCGCTCAAAACCTTTAATATATATTTCATGTTTAGCTTCAGCGTGAATATAAACAATTGTGATATTCAACTCTGTGTATGTAGTATGTAGTTAGGTGTGTTCGACGGTAAATGTAGTAGCTTCTTCAGAAAAAATCTAAGCAATATTTCAACTTCATCATACAACCTATATCCGCAGACTTGCGCTCCATAGGCCATTACTGAACGCACTACTGCTTCAAATATTTTCACCTTTGCTAGTATGTGAACTTTGGGGTTAGAATAAAGTTCGTCTTCGTTGAAGTCAAAGCTTTCTTCGCTTCTACAAGCTTGAGTTCAAGGTGATGTTTCATCGAAAGGTTATGGCTTAGAGTTATACCCAAGTACTTGTAGGACCTCACTACTTGTAAATTTTCGCCACCGTATGTCTATCGTTCGTTTCTCGAGAAGCGGCCTGTACCTTTACTTACTTACTTACTTAGGTGGCGCTACAGTTCGGGGTGAACCTGGTCTCAACCAACAAGCCTCTCCATTTAGCTCGGTCTTTAGCTAATTGCCTCCAGTTGCGCACTCCAAGTTGGTCGAGGTCCCCTTGAACTTGTGCGCGCCACCTACGGCGATGATTCCCTCTACTGCGTCGTCCGTCGGGGTAAGATTCGAAGACTCTGCGGGCCGAAGCGTTGGTATCCATTCGCTCTACATGCCCTAGCCATCTTAGACGTCCAATATGCAGTTTTTTGACTAAGTCGATGTCGCTGTACAGCTCGTATAGTTCCTTATTGAATCTTCTCCTCCAAAACACGTCAAGATTTTTTCTCTCAAAGCGACCAAGGATATATTCATCCTCTTTTAATAAAGTCCATGCTTCAGCGCCGTAAAGCAGGACTGGGATCATCAGGGTCCTACACAGAGTCTCCTCAGTTGTTCGAGATAGGGCTTTACTGTTGAATTGCCTTATAAGCCCAAAAAAAAAGTGATTGGCAAGAGATATTCTTCGCTTGATTTCTGTGCTGATGTTGTTCTCAGAGTTTATAGCAGAGCCAAGGTACACAAAGTCCCTTACTACCTCGAAGTTATAGCTGCCCGCGGTGACGTTCTGTCCAATTCGTCGGTGTTGGCAGTCCCTTCTTGTTGACAGCATATACTTGGTTTTGCCCTCGTTTATCGCTTATCCCATTTTGGCCGCTTCCGCCTCAATGCTTGCAAACGCACCGGTGACAGCCCGCTGAGTTCTTCCGATAATGTCTATATCGTCGGCGTATACAAGCAGTTGTAGAGACTTGTAATAGATTGTGCCTCGGGTGTTGGCTTGTGAGTTCCGCACAATCCGTTCAAGTGCAATATGAAAGAAGTCACATGACAGCGCGTTACTTTGTCTAAAGCCTTTTTTGACATCAAAGGTCTAGGTGAGGTCATTACCGACCTTGATGGAGCAGCGAGCGTTCTCCATCGTCAGCCTGCATAGACGGACAAGTTTGGCAGGGATGTCAAAACTGAACATGGCTCTATAAAGCTCTTCTCTATAGATGCTGTCATAGCCGGCCTTGAAATCGATAAAGAGGTGGTGTGTATCGATTTGGAATTCTTGGATTTTCTCCAGGATCTGCCAAAGTGTGAAGATTTGATCGATGGTGGACTTTCCTGGCCTGAAACCGCACTGATAGGGTCCAATCAAGCTGTTGATAAAAGGATTCAGGCGTTCAGACAATATCGCAGAAAAGATCTTGTATGCGATGTTGAGGAGACTGATGCCTCTATAATTGGCACAGTTGAGGGGGTCTCCTTTCTGGTGGATCGGGCAAACGATGCTGAGATTCCATTCATCAGGCATACACTTGTCTGACCAAATCTTAGAGATGAGTTGCTGTATGCACTCTACCAATTCATCACCAGCTGCCTTGAAAAGTTCGGCCGGTAAGCCGTCAGGTCCAGCAGCCTTGTTGGATTTTAGCTTGGATATTGCTATCCTCACTTCATTTTAGTCAGGTGGACGGAAATTTTGACTATCATCGTCCATGTTGAATGGTTCATTCTGCCTGACAGCAGGATGTTGGTCTTCGTCGCCGTTATACAGTACATTGTTCCTGGAGTATAAACTCTCGATATTCTCAAACGCGCGCTTCTCATGCTCTTTTTTCTTCTTCTTGAGAAGCCGATGTTCTTGCCGTCTCTTTTGCTTATAGAGCTCACGAGCAGCTCTCGTTTTCCTTTGCAGCGCCGCTTTGTATGCCTCTTGTTTTGCTGCATGCACTCGCCGGCATTCTTCGTCAAACCAGGGGTTTCGTGGTGGTGGGCGAGCGAGACACAGCACATCAGTCGCGGCGTTTCTGATGGCATGTTGGCAGCGTTGCCACTGGTTTTCGGCACTTGATGCTGGCGGCATAGGGGTGATTGAGAGATTTCGGGATACGCATTCAGCGAAGATTCCGAAGAGACCGCCACTCTTGCGATTGTAGCTTTTCGATGTTAAATTTTCTCACAGTGATTCTTCTTTGTTGCTCAGTTTGGGATATCATATATCTAGATGAGGAAACCATGTGCTTGCTATGGTGACATTTCGCTCCACAGTTAAATCAATTAGCCTTAGTCCGTTATCAGACGTGGTGTCGTGTAAGCTATGCTTACCGATTGCCCTACCAAAGATGTTCTCCTTTCTTCTCCGGCGTCCTTTTCTTCCGTGGTGGCATGAACGCATATTAGGCTTATGTTAGCGAATTTAGCCTTGATCCGGATAGTCATAATACGCTCGCTTACGTGTCGGAACCTTAAGACTTCTTGCCTAAGTCTGCCGCGTATAACAAATCCGAATCCGAATAAACGCTGCCTGTTGCCTCTGTAGCAATCACCGTAGTAGATGTCACAGTTTTTCATCTTCGTTTTGCCCGGCCATCTCATCGCTCGCGCAAGGTATTCACTAAGTTCAACCTAACTGGAACTATAGACGCCATCGTTGACTCCGTCTAGGGAATGCGTCCGCTGCCGCCTGGAAAAGGAAGAAGTGCTCTAGTGAAAAAGCACTTGGTTGCCCACTTCTTGGATTAAGGTACTAGGCACCCGGCTGTCACCGCGTGGAGGTTGAGAGTAGGAGTTGGTAGGCCTCAGCTGAGTGAAAACGCTTGTGTTATCATATGATCGCATGCACTTCCGTTTGACCGGTACCTTTACGAAATACTAATACCTTGCTTTTAGAAGTATTTATTTCCAAGCTGTTAGTATGACAATATCTTTTAGTTTTGTTGATCATAAGTTGTAACGAACCTGGTGATTCTGCAAGAATTACAATGTCGTCTGCATAAAGCAGTGCTGATTACTAATAGCTGATCTACACTTATGCCTGCTGGTAGTATGTCTCATATATCATCCACAAAAAGTGCGATAAGAAGAGGGCTTAGAAGGCATTCATGCTTTACTCCCATTTCCACCTCAAAGTCCGAGTTTGAAGAGATTATACATTTGTACATACAATTTTAACTAAAGACGTTGAAGGCTATCTTAAATTCTATAATACAAATCCTAACGAACATTTGTGAAGCCTCATAAGCTATGTAGACACATTTAAACACATGTATATTTTTCATCACATGCATCAATTATAAATACAAAATCGTAAAAATATAAATTCAAACAATATTCTCTTGTCCTCTAAATACCTACAGCCATCTCTCTAAAAAGCTCTAACGACCCATAAACTATTACCCATCCCAAAATGAAAATCCCACTCTCCCTCTCTCTATTGCAATGAAAAAAAAAAAACGTTGTCCAAAAATAAACCCCACACAGTGCCGGGATAATGTGACAGAAATAAAACCACCGGAACTAACCACAAATGCAATAAAATTTCACGGCCAATACACAGGATGATCCAATATTCATCACTTGTCAACATGGTCGAATGACCATATTTCGGCTCATTCTCCAGAAAAAGCCCACACCATAGCCATTCATATAGTTGTCCCAGCTCCCACCGGGGAAACGTTTGCAGTTTAATGCAGTGACTCATGACAGACCACAGATCCTGCCGCAACTCCCAATGTGGTCTACCAACTTGACGGCCCGCTAAAAAAAAAAAAACACTGTACCACCGCACGTCCCTCTCCAGCAAACCTTTAACACTTCTAAATCCCAATAAAAAATTTACACCTCCACGAACAACTATCGTCAACGGGAAAACATTGAAAATAAAATAATTTGTTTGTGTTGCTTCTTTTTTTTTTTTCTTTTCGACTTTTTTTTTTTATTTCGTTTTCGTGGATACCTCTTCCTGTCGAATTTCATGAAAATCGTCCGGAATATGCACATCAACATGCATGTGGGTTGTGTTCTTCTCGATGCTGCTGCTGCTTTTCGTTCCTGTTGGCTTCCATGGACGGCCAACTCCTGCTGACTCTATTATCCTTTCATGGTGGCTGCATTGAATGTTGGTTTGTAAATTTCACTCGTCCTTTTGATGAAACTCGGCGATTCTATTCTATTTTTGCGAAACGATGGTGATGTTGGTGGTGGCGTCTGGTGTAGTACCGCCGGATATCCTGGATTATCCCACAAGTACGGATATGGTTGTACGAGAGGGCAGTAACGTGACGCTAAAATGTGCTGCTACCGGATCACCAGAGCCAACTATTACGTGGAGACGTGAAAATGGAGTACCCATTGGATTGGCTAACAGTACAGAGGGTAAGTTTTTTATACCACAAAAAATAAATAAATAAAAATACAAAAATAAGAATGATCTAAATATGTAGAAGGTTGGGAGTATTTGATATAGTATTAAGTGTTATCGATGGACGGTGTTTTGAAGATGTCCTAAACAGGTAACACGGGAGAGCATGTGTAAACAATGAGCTCGTTATTATTTTTTATGAGTGTATATAGAAAACTCACAGCAACGACCACTCAGAAGTTGAATAAGAAATTTAAACGGTTTTTGCATATTTTTTTCAAATAAAAAAGGCTTACCTATTATAGTAAATAGGTACATAGATTTGAAAAGCCAATATCAAGTTTAGTGAATTAAACACACCACAAAAGTTAGCCTGGCCCATAGAGTGTAAGGAACTGTGGAGATTTGCAGGGGGCGATTCAAAAGTCATCAAGTTTTAGGTGACTCTTCCACATTAATCGGGCTGGATTTCAGGAATGGCTTGAATGTTGTTGTTTTACGGGTCATGGGTAATTGCTGGCTTACTGGCATGGGCTAGAGACTTAACATAAAGAAAAAATTGTAAGGGCGTGAAATCACACGATCGAGGCGGCCAGTTGATATCGGTGTCGTGACATAAGGCCAAATTTTAAAATTTTTCACTTTCCAATATATCTTGCTTACCATATTAAATTACGGAAAGATCCATTCACCATCCTGAAAAGTTGCAACATTTTACGTATAAGGCGTAATAGGTATAACTCTACAATAGCTTTAAATCTTTTTATTTTGAAGAAATGCGAACCAAAAATGAGTTCATGTGAGAAATAGTTTACAACAGAACATATGTAACATTATTTGAAATAATACAAAAATCAAAACACACAACAAGATGTATGTTTTGTCTTAAATATATTCTAAAGACTGAGTAATCGAATCCAAATCACGAAAGCGTTTTATTTTTGAGAATTTGAGAAAGTAACAGTTTACAAATTTGCGCAAATTTCGCCGAGAAAAGGGTGAATTCCTTTTGCTGTGCGAAGATTTAGTTTTTTTTTTAGAATTTGGGCCCGATGCGTGGTTAAAAGGAGTTCACACTATTTGATATTCTTCGACTCATACACCAGACGGCTTTCGGCCTCACATGCAGGTGCTCAGGGCGCCACTATGCGGCGTGTAACCAAATGTAGATATGGAGGCAACAACTAGTAAAATAAAAAATGTGCATATATTTTTTATTAGTTTTGTTTTAGACGTTTGCGTAAAAGTAGGAAATGCTAAGATATTAATAGGTACCTGCCAGATAATAAGCACTTACACATAGCAGATCAACGAAGTTGTGTGAAAATAAGTTTTTACCACTGAACAAATAAAACTCACATTTGACCTTATGTCTCAAAATAATGTAATGTATGTATATTTGTGTACGTATTACTGAACGGCTTTCAAAACTGCTTCAGATTCTTATTGTAGTGTAATATTATTGTAGTGTGATATGCCTACGCACTTGATATCCATTTTTATTCATTCTCACCAATTTGCTCATCTACATTCTCATGATCCAGCGAGCTGCATGCCACAATAGCATGCCACCAAGTCGACCGACATCTGATACAATGCACATGTCGGCGTTAATGCTTAGGTAGGCATATCACACTGCAAAGTGTATTTAGAGATAGCTAGCGGCACAGCCGCATAGGAAAGAACAATCATTTAATACACGGACAGCAAACTACGAACTACGTGTTTTCTTATTACATTATACTTAAAATTGGAACTCATTTCTTGTAAATTTAGTTTATAAATAGGCGCTTTTATCAAACAAAGCAAACATATGGCTAGTAAAATTCTTACATGACCAAAAATTCTACAATGTCCAAAAGGCAGTAAATATTTATGTTCATTCGTCAAAAATATTAAAAATTCTGCCTTGCCTGCCATCCCAACGCATCATCTACAATGACATTCCAGCCGTCAGCTCCTTAGTCAAGGCCAATCTGCTTGCTGCTCACTTTGCAGCTAACTCCACCCTGCCAGATAGTGCTTTATCTCCACCCGTACTTAAAAGCGTCGAATTTTCCATGGGACGAGTTCCCTTTCGCACTTGTACAGTTGCAGGAGTATCTTAACATACACAAATCCGCTGGTCCAGATGGTATCCCCCCATAGTTCTGAAGAGGTGATCTTTCAAGCTGACCAAACCTCTGCGTAAGCTTTTTGGTCTATCCTACTCTTCTGGGGATCTTTCCGGAAAGATGGAAAACAGCATATGTCCAGCCCGTCCCTAAAAAAGGCTAACCTTCCTCCCCGTCTAATTACCGACCCATTGCACTTACATCCCTTTTTTTCAAGGTAATGGAAACGCTGATAAATCGTCAGCTTATGAAATATTATGATTCACGGAAACTCCTCAGTGACCGGCAGTATGGTTTTCGTAGTAACAGGTGATTTGATGGCGTATCTCACCGAGAAGTGGAACCAATCTCTCCATCACTTCGGCGAAACAAAGATGGTTGCGCTCGATATTTCTAAGGCATTTGACAGAGTTTGACATCAGGCTCTTTTGTCGAAAATGCATGCATATGGCATCGATGAGTTTCTTCTTCAATGGATTAGAAATAACATTTCGGACCGTCCAATATAAGTTGTCTTCGGCGGCTTCAAGTCTGCAATTCACCACATAAAAGCTAGTATTCGTTTTGTCTCCGACTCTCTTTCTCATTTTTATAAATGACCTCTTGTCTGCTAGTTTTAATCCAATCCATTCCTTCGCTGATGACAGTACCCTCAGTTTTTCATATTCGTTCCCTAACTCACGACCCTGCTCTTCGGCCGTGGAAGAGGAACGTCAACGTATGTTAAACACATTAAATTCCGACCTGGACAGCATAACCAAATAGGGTTCAATCAATAGAGTGGAATTTAATACATCCAAAATGCTTCTGTCTTCTGTCTCTCAAGCGAAACCAATGCACCTAACCATTCTCCATGAATTGCTAAATTCGAAAGACTTGCCATTCTCGGTATGTGCATCAATAACCATCTGCCATGGAATGATCACATATTCGAAGTCCCCAAAAATGCTGCAAAATGTCTAGGATTCCTTAAGCGGTGCAGAAAATATTTTACCTCGTCTGATCTGGCCTCCATCTATAAGGCATTCATCCGCACAATGCTGGAATATAACGCCCACATCTGGTCTGGTGCACCCAAGACCGTTCTGTAATTTCTAGATAGGGTACAGAACCGCGCGTTATAACTTATAGGTGATAGAGACATTGTGAATTCCACAGTCTCACTTGAAAATCGAAGAAATTTCTCATGTCTTCCCTATTTTATCGCTTTAAAAAAAAAAAAAAATGCCATAGCGAAATAGCCAGTTACATTCCTCCCCTTCAAAACATCACCTGCAATACGCGTCATGCTTCGAATGCACATTAGTATATATGGATTCGTTTAAAAGCCGAACAACACGTTTGTGGAAGGATCTACCCGTGTCTGTATTTCCTAATTCTTACAACCTTAAAATATTTAAAGCCAACGCAACCCGGCATCTCCTTCGTTCCTCTACCCCCTTTTTCCATCCGACGGTGCCCTGAGCATCAGTATAAGGGTAGTAATAATCCCTTCGGCGCGCGTGAATTATAAAAAAAATATTTTGGCAATTATCTTCACACGAAGTAATTGAAAATAAAAAGAAAAATTTGCGAGCTAAAATCAACGATATAACAAATATGTGAGTATCAAATAATAATGCAAAATGATCGCAGTGAAATAATATAATATCTCAAACAAAAAATTCCCATTTCCCATGTGTAATTATTGTATCAACTTTTTTCTATAGAGGGAGCATTTTCTGTGAACTGTGCAGACCATGCCCCTTTTTTTACGTAGGTTATGATTTTTTTCGGAAATGCTAAAGCAAAAGTAGGCTGAGCCTCAAAAGCAAAAAAAAAAAATTGTGTTGCGATTTTAATACAGTTTCGGTGCATAATCTCACAACAAACGTTACGCTTTGCATCAACAAATTCTTTCTAAGCATTAGCTTTTTGAGGCGTATCGAAATAACTATCACGTTTCGGAAGATATTAAAAAAATGAGTCCGTAAGGATTGACACATTATTTTTGTAAAAAAATGATTGGAGACAGGAGAAAAAACGATGAGCTTATTAAAAAAGGTTCAGAGGATCCTTTTTCAGACTATAACCTGCGTTAGATTTGCCTCTGTTCTAGGTTAGGGTTTTCATTGTTGGTTCCTCCAGAACAAATGTACTCGTATATAGCTCTAAGTGACATGACACTGCAGGATGTCGGTAGACCAAACGAAACACACATGTATTGAATACACACTATAAGAAACGTCCGCGGTGTTCTTGATGTCTTTCAGTGAGAAGACTGCAGATACGTAATATTATGACACTTGAAAGGCCGGTGACACTGAGCAACATCTTATCCGATTGCTTATATGAGGTGCTAACCTTAGCTTCTATTCGCCGTTCTCTGAAAGGCATTAGTTCACACACATCGGCTCAATGTTTTTGGATGGATGCTCATTTTTTATATGTATTTCATCATTCAAACTTTATTATTAACTGTACAGCTGTTAATAACAAAACTTGGTCTAAGTTCAATGCATTTATTGAAATAAATGGAGCAAAAGTGTCGAGTATAATAATGAAGTATAAATAGGCTAGATTTCCTTGAAATTTTGAGAGGGCATTCATTTCATCAGCAGACTCAATTTAACACAATAATGTGTTAAAATATTTTATTATTTACTACTCACTTGAACGAGGTACAAACAATACCAAAATTGTGTGCATAGAACCTGATCGATAGCTGGATAAAAATGTATTCAATGTAGATTTCGGTTAGACACGAATCGTGGCCTACTGCCGTGCTGTTAGCTTTACACTTTTTTGGAGAAATATTCATGTATTTGATGTTGCAAAGGTGCATGTACGTGCATCTACAATATGTAATTGTACTATTGTATTATACTATTGTACGTACATATACATATTGTTAAGCTAGTTAAAAGAACTTCTGTGTATTGTCTTTACGTGAAATGTTGCAATCCTTAAAACAATATTGAAACAAATAGTGTTTCCCTTGAAGTATGTTATGAGGATCGACAACGCGTGCTCATAGTCGTGTGGGATTCTTACCCACTAAAAAACCTCCCTTCAAAACAAACTTGTTTTCATTTTTACTGCAACTAAGTATTCAACTTATCAAGTACTCGTAGTTTTCATTTCACGAAATAAGGACGTTTTGCAGATACCTTCCCATTAGAAGAATCTGTTAGCTCCGCAGTTTAGACGCTTTTACTTATCGCGCCAAGTCTAAAGGTTTGGTTCTTTGTAGACGGCGTAATAAATTTCGTTCATCCAAAACTTACTTACTTAGGTGGCGCTACAGTTCGGGGTGAACCTGGGCCTCAACCAACAAGCCTCTCCATTTAGCTCGGTCTTTAGCTAATTGCCTCCAGTTGCGCACTCCAAGTTGGTCGAGGTCCCCTTGAACTTGTGCGCGCCACCTACGGCGATAATTCCCTCTACTGCGTCGTCCCTCGGGGTTAGATTCGAAGACTCTGCGGGCCGGAGCGTTGGTGTCCATTCGCTCTACATGTCCTAGCCATCTCAGACGTCCAATACGCAGTTTTTTGACTAGGTCGATGTCGCTGTACAGCTCGTATAGTTCGTGATTGAATCTTCTCCTCCAAAACCCGTCAACGCAAACGGGACCGAAAATCTTACGAAGAATTTTTCTCTCGAAGCGACCAAGGATATCTTCATCCTCTTTTAATAAAGTCCATGTTTCAGCGCCGTAAAGCAGGACTGGGATGATCAAGGTCTTATATAGAGTCTCCTTAGTTGCTCGAGAGAGGGCTTTACTGTTGAATTGCCTTATAAGCCCAAAAAAACAGCGATTGGCAAGAGTTATTCTTCGATTGATTTCTGCGCTGATTTTGTTTGCTGAATTTATAGCAGAGCCAAGGTAGACAAAGTCCCTTACTACCTCGAAGTTATAGCTGCCCACGGTGACGTTTTGTCCAATTCGTCGATGTTGGTTATCCCTTCTAGTTGACAGCATATACTTGGTTTTGCCCTCGTTTATCGCCAAACCCATTTTGGCCGCTTCCGCCTCAATGCTTGCAAAAGCACCGGTGACAGCCCGCTGAGATCTTCCGATAATGTCTATATCGTCGGCGTATGCAAGCAGTTGTACAGACTTGTAATAGATTGTGCCTCCGGTGTTGGCTTGTGAGTTCCGCACAATCCGTTCAAGTACAATATTGAAGAAGTCACATGACAGCGCGTCACCTTGTCTAAAGCCTTTTTTGACATCAAAGGTCTCGGTGAGGTCATTACCGACCTTGATGGAGCAGCGAGCGTTCTCCATCGTCAGCCTGCACAGGCGGACAAGTTTGGCAGGGATGTCAAAACTAGACATGGCTCTATAAAGCTCTTCTCTATAGATGCTGTCATAGGCGGCCTTGAAATCGATAAAGAGGTGGTGAGTATCGATTTGGAATTCTTGGGTTTTCTCCAGGATCTGCCGAAGTGTGAAGATTTGATCGATGGTGGACTTTCCTGGCCTGAAACCGCACTGATAGGGTCCAATCAGGCTGTTGATAAAAGGTTTCAGGCGTTCACACAATATCGCAGAAAAGATCTTGTACGCGATGTTGAGGAGACTGATGCCTCTATAATTGGCGGAGTTGAGGGGGTCTCCTTTCTTGTGGATCGGGCAAACGATGCTGAGATTCCATTCATCAGGCATACACTCCTCTGACCAAATATTAGAAATGAGTTGGTGTATGCACTCTACCAATTCATCCCCAGCTGCCTTGAAAAGTTCGGCCGGTAAACCGTCAGGTCCAGCAGCCTTGTTCGATTTTAGCTTGGATATTGCTATCCTCACTTCGTTTTGGTCAGGTGGACGGAAATTTTGACTATCATCGTCCATGTTGAATGGTTCATTCTGCCTGACAGCGGGATGTTGGTCTTCGTCGCCGTTATACAGTCTGCAGAAGTAGTTTTTCCATATTCTCAGCACCGACTGTGATTCTACTACGAGGTTTCCATTCTCATCTCTACAGGTTTCTGTACGGGTATTACTTCTCTGACACGTTCTTTTTACCTTTTGGTAAAACTTCCGTACATTGTTCCTGGAGTATAGACTCTCGATATTCTCAAACGCGCGCTTCTCATGCTCTTTCTTCTTCTTTTGGAGAAGCCGATGTTCTTCCCGTCTCTTTTGCTCATAGAGCTCACGAGCAGCTCTCGTCTTCCTTTGCAGCGCCGCTTTGTATGCCTCTTGTTTTGCTGCATGCACTCGCCGGCATTCTTCGTCAAACCAGGGGTTTCGCGGTGGTGGTCGAGCGAAACCCAGCACATCAGTCGCGGCGTTTCTGATGGCATGTTGGCAGCGTTGCCACTGGTCTTCGGTACTTGATGCTGGCGGCAAAGGGGTGATTGAGAGATTTCGGGATACGCGTTCAGCGAAGAGTCTGGCGGTCTCTTGCGATTGTAGCTTTTCGACGTTAAATTTTCTCACAGTGATTCTTCTTTGTTGCTCAGATTGGGATATCCGCATTCGTACCTTGGCTACAACAAGGTAATGATCCGAGTCTATGTTGGCCGCTCGGAAGGTCCGGACATCCAGAATACTGGAGGCATGCCTTGCGTCGATCGCAATATGATCAATTTGGTTGATCGTGACATGATCATTGGACCGCCATGTCTGCTTATGAATGTCGAGATGAGGAAACCATGTGCTTGCTATGGTGACATTTCGCTCCACAGCGAAATCAATTAGCCTTAGTCCGTTATCAGACGTGGTGTCGTGTAGGCTATGCTTACCGACTGCTCTACCGAAGACGCCCTCCTTTCCTATTTTGGCGTTAAAATCGCCCAATACGATCTTAACGTCGTATTTAGGACATTGCTCGTATGTTTTGTCGAGGAGCTCGTAGAAACACTCTTTGGAGGCAGGGTCCTTTTCTTCTGTGGGGGCATGAACACATATTAGGCTTATGTTAGCGAATTTAGCCTTGATCCGGATAGTCATAATACGCTCGCTCACGTGTCGGAAGCTTAAGACTTCTTGCCTAAGTCTGCCGCGTATGACAAATCCGCATCCGAATAAGCGTTGCCTGTTGCCTCTGTAGCAATCACCGTAGTAGATGTCACAGTTTTTCATCTTCTTTTTGCCCATCCCATCGCACTTCCTGGATGGCGGTAATATCTGCTTTATAGCAGTCTAGGGCCTCTGCTAGTTGTTCGGCTGCACGTGGTCTGTAAAGGGACAGAACGTTCCACGTACAGATCCGAAGGTCGTTGTCCTTATTTCGTTTGCTGGGGTCGTCATTAGTTGGGTCATCCTTATCCGAGGCTTTTGGTTGTTTCGGAACCATGCGTTTTTTACGTGGTAGGGAAGTTACCCCGACGGCACAACCCCCAACCTGGAGGGCCAGTTCCTTAATTATTCCCCTAGGACGAGGGGCCGGGTACACCGGTGCCAGTAGTCCACTACGGAAGTATGAGCGCTGCCGTTGGCCCATTAAGGGCTCCTCCGCCACCATCTCTATTCCAATGTCCTGACCAACATTGGAAATTCCTTACCGACCTGTGATCCGAATACGTCGAAGCAGCTCGCGCAAGGTATTCACTAAGTTCAACCTAACTGGAACTATAGACGCCACCGTTGACTCCGTCTAGGGAATTCGTCCGCTGCCGCCTGGAACAGGAAGAAGTGCTCTCTCCAAAACTTGGAAGACTGTAATATTAACGTGAGTTTCTAGTCGACTTTTATGCTTTCTCGCGTAGTTTTTGAATTCGTCTTCAGTTGTTTTAATGCCAAGATATAGATAATAAAAGCAGTTTGTTCTCTATATTAAGCTTGGAATATTTTCCAGGTAACCAATACATTTCCCTATATAATATATATTAAATAGTTCTTTGCATTTTTTCTTTACATGCGCTTTTCATTTCAGCTTTGCATCAAGGGTCATTCCAAGATACTTAGCGTCCTTTAAAAACAGAATTTACTCCGAGTTTAAAAAGATCGGGAAATTATTTATTTTCTTAGAAGTAAAATATGCATGAACAGATTTGGTTTCGTTGAGTGCGATTCGCCAAACCTTTGTCCATTCATTTACTCTATCCAAAGCTTCTTGCAGTTTTTCTGTAGTATCTTCGATCGTTTTGCCTACTGCCAAGATAGCAGTGTCGTCGGCAAATGTAGCTAGCTCAGTGCCTTCTACTTGTGGTATATCACGAGTGTATAATAGTTATAAAACTGGACCAAGAACTTTTCCTTGCGGTACCACAGCCATTATCTCCTTAAAATCTAATTAATCGTGTCCACATTTGACGCAAAATAGTCTATTCGTAAGATAGATTTTCAAAATATTATATTTTAGGTACCCTGGCAGAACTTTTCGAATCTAAACCTTAGCCTTCGTGCCAGACCTTGTCAAATGCTTGAGAGACATCAAGGAATACGCTTGAACAAATCCTTTTTTTTTTCCTTCAAGAGATTTTCCGATTACAAGTGTTATTCTATGCACTTGTTCAACTGTAGAATGCTTACTTCTGAATCCGAATTGATGATCCGGAATGAGATGCTTTTCTTTAATTACCGGCTGTACTCGCCTAACCAATATTCTTTCGAACACTTTGGATATAATTGGGAGAAGCGAAATTGGTCTACAAGATGGTTTTTCATTCGGCGGTTTTCCGGGCCTAAGGACCATTATGACTTTGGTGACTTTCCATTGACTGGGAACATGTTCTAGTCTAAGCGCGGCGTTTATAATGAACAGAAGCTTAATAAAAGCTTTTCTTGGTAGTGCTTTAAGAACCTCTCCCGTGATTAGGTCATGTCCAGGAGCTTTCTTAGGTTCAAGTTTCTTTATTTTTTCCTTAAGTTCGGTTAGTGTTGCATTTCTTATGACGCTATTGGCTATATACGACGCATTTATATTTTGGATAAGATTTTGTCTATCAAACGGTTTAAAAGTTTCTTCCAGGTGGGTGGCAAAATTTTGCGCTTTCTCTTTATCATGCCTGGCCCATTCGTCTTAACTTTTCCAAATTGGTGCGGCTTGATTTTGAGGTTTTTTAATACCTTTTATAGCCTTCCAAAGCGAGTAATTAGAATCTTTTTCTTCCGTTAAACTTTCTAGATAAGTTTGTATCTCATCATTATTAAGGTCCTTAATAGATCTTTTTAGTGAGTTGCACAAACGGTTAAGATGTGCTTTATTTTGCGGAGCCCGAAGTTGTTGCCATTTTTTCGGCGCTTTTCTCTTCTCCTTAATCATCTATTTTATTTCCTGTGGATAAGTTTGAATGTAACTGGCCGGCGTTTTCTTTGGCTTGGGAGTATTCTTCCACGTGGCATCTTGTAAGATTTCAATGAAGCGATATACTTCAACTTCAAGTTCATAGGGCGTTTTAAGTGATACGCTCAGCTCAATATTTGCTTCAATATCACTTTTAAAGACATCCCAATTAGGTTTCGCGGTGGTTAATCTGGCCGGTCCTACTTTTTTAATCAGAGCTTCGCTTATCGTCATAATGATTGGAGAATGATCAGAAGAGAGATCAAAGCTTTCTCCAACTTTTATACAGTTGCCAGATATTCCTTTAACAACAAAGAAATCGATCAGATCTGGCATCTTATTTCTATCAATCGGCCAATATGTTGGTTTACCCGTCGAGTGAAAATCACAACTGTATTGCATATCCGCATTAAAAAGCTTTCTACCTGTCTGAGAGGCGTACCTTGAACCCCAGAAGGTGTGTTTCGCGTTGAAGTCGCCACCAATAATAAAATTTGGTTTAAGGAAGTTGAGGATGTTTTCGAAATCACTTTCTTCAAGTTTACATCGCAACGGACAATAAACAGACGAAATGTCTATTTCTAACGCGTACCGTGCTTACTTGCATTGATCCTAATTCAATCTTTACTTCTGCTGAGTGTTCGATACATTCTTTTATAAACAAAGATTATCCGCCTCTGATTGATGGAAGGCGTGATACACGCTATATCCCCTTATCTTAACATTCGATTGTTTTGTCAGATGAGTTTCACAGACCAGGCATACCATATATCAATATCTTTTTCTCTTATGAATATTTCTAACTCATCGAGTCTTCGTATGAGCCCATTGGCGTTCCAAGTAAGAATTTTAAATGTTTCTTTCATATTCTGCTTGATGTGCGCGTGTTATGAATGTTGTTTTCTAGTGCAATTAGTCATTCGAAAATTAGTTTGTTTGTTTTCCAAGAATTAGAGAAAAAACATGGGATACAGGATCTTGTGAACTACCTCTGTCACCATTTTCCAATGTCGCAACTTGAGCAGGAGTCTTTACATTAAAGTTTGGATGGTTTCTTGCTTTGATCTGCCGTGAGTTGCCGGTCATGTGCTTGCTATTAACTGCCATCGCCGCTTGAGCATAAGACTGCACGCCAATATTCGAACATTTTGCTTCTATCACCTTTTCTCTACTACGTTTAGATTGTTCTTCAACACACAATCTTAAGGTAATATTGACGGAATTTCTATCTTTCTCACCTTTTTTTGTAACTATTTTGGGTCTATTCTTAACTGGTTTCGGACTCCGGCGCATGGAATTTTTAAGCGTATTGCGCCTTTTTGGAGCTCTCTCGCCACTTCGCAGCCCAGCCTGAGAATGCTCCATCTAGGGTCCGCCTTGTTTGACGACCTCGGCGATCTGGCATCCTTAGATGTCATGAGCATCCATCGCCTTTTCCGGTTGGTTTTGTTAGTCCCTGAGTGGCCTAATGGTTTTGGTCCATGGTATCACAAAGGACCTTCACTGATCTAAGTGTGTCTGCACTCCCATGTGGACAGCCAACCTAACCTAACCTAACCTAACCTTCGCCACTTCGCAACCTCGTTAGTTCGCAGGATATTTTCCTTTGCAGTTTGTACAAGTGGCTTGGGTTTGCTTATTTAGGTGACACTCATCCGAGAGATGTTTACCTGCGCATTTAAGGCATTGCGGTCCTTTCTGGCAGAACATCTGCGTATTGTTGAAGCCTTGACAGCGCTTAAACTGCGGAATCGATCTGGAGCTCTTATGCATAGGTTCGATTTTGACCACGATGTTTAGAATTGTCTTAATACCATATATAACATCTCTATTTTCATCTTTATCAAAACTAAGCATGAATACTGGAAGTCCACGCTTTACCATTTTTTCCTGATCTCCCACCGACTGTTGCTTTTCCGTCTTGATTATATTGACGGCATCAAGAATTTTAAAGCCTTTGTCTTGAAGGTCGTTCATTACATCTTCTTTAGTGCACGGGGGATGGAGTCCCCCTGCTACAACACGCAGTGGTCTTTCTAACTTATTTTCATAAGTATGCCACTGAATCTTTTCGGCATTCAATTTTTGAGATAATGCTCGGTAACCATCGGCACAATCGATATTGATTTTCCACGTATTGTATCGCAGAGATATCACCTTAAACTTGGATGCCAGAGTTCCTTTAATGAGGCGATGCAACTTATTATAGTCCGTAATTCCAACGACGTTTATCGGTGGCGCAGGACGCAATTTTGTTTTTTTTTTTGCTTTTCTTGCAACTTCTTGCGCTTTTCGTCTTTTTGTGACTCAACTTCCGCTGAGGCACCAGGTTTGCGTTTTTTGCTAGGTCGTTTCTTTTCGATCTAATTCATTTCACGTGTTAGTTCTTCTGCCTCCGCCTGGTATTCGCGACTATGTGAGCGATGTGGTCTAACTGTATTTTCTTTTTGACCATAGGTGTTTTTTAGGGCATTCTTTTTTTGCCTGAGTAGATCTACCTCATTCTTAAGCTCATGATGGAGCAGCTTCATTTCATTAAGCTTGGTACGGAGTACGTCGTTTTCGTCCTCAATGCTTTTAAATTTCACTGAGTCCCGTTTCTCACGCGCTTGCGCTTCCGATGGACTGCTTTTTCCGGAGACGTTCGATCTTGCTGGTGGGGATCGAGATACCCTTGTACTTTTTGAAAAGGGATTTATTAGTTGCAATAAATGGCTCTCCCCAGAATCCGCAGAGCCGACCTCCGAAGAGGGTGGATTTTCCAGTGAACCTGGGATGCCACCTGGGGTATTAGATCGTTATGTTTTGTTAATTGCATTTTATGTATACACTACGCTCGGTATACGGAGGGTGGATTTTATTCGCCTCTTACGACAGACATGCCTACCTCGGGTATATTCGAACCCCTACCGAAAGGTACTGGTAAAATGTGACTATGAATATGAAAAATTACAACATGGTTTTCAATTTAATACATGTTCTAAACAGAATTGACTTTATTTACTATTCATTACTTAGTTACTTAGGTGGCGCTACAGTTCGGGGTGAACCTGGGCCTCTCCATTTATCTCGGTCTTTAGCTAATTGCCTCCAGTTGCGCACTCGAAGTTAGTCGATGTCCTTTTGAGCGTGTGCGCACCACCTACGGCTAAGAGGTCCTCTAGTGCGTCATCCTTCCGGGTTAGATTCGAAGACTCTGCGGGTCGGAGCGTTGGTGTCCATTTGCTCTACATGTCCTAGCCATCTCGACGTCCAATACGCAGTTTTGTTTTTGACTAGTTCGATGTCGCTGTAATAATAAAGTCCATGTTCCAGTGCCGTAAAGCAGGACTGGGACGATCAGAGTCTTATACAGAATCTCCTTAGTTGTTCGAGATAGGGCTTTACTTTTGAATTAACTTATAAGCACAAAAAAAATAACGATTGGCAAGGGTTATTTTTCGCTTGATTTCTGCGATTAAGTTGTTTTTGGAGTTTATAGCAGAGCTATGGTAGACAGAGTCCCTTACTACCTTGAAGTTATAGTTGCTCACTGTGACGTTCTGGTTTTGCCTTCGTTTATCGCTAAACCCATTTTGGCCGCTTCTGCTTCAATGCTTGCAAACGCATGGGTGACAGCCCAATGAGCTCTTCCAATTATTTCAATATCGTCGTGAGGTAATTACGGACCTTGATGGAGTAGTGAGCGTTCTCCATCGTCATCCTGCACAGACGAACAAGTTTGGCAGAGCTGTCAAAACTAGACATGGCTCTATAAAGCTCTTCTCTATAGATGCTGTCATAGGCGGCCTTGAAATCGATAAAGAGATGATGACATCACACATCATTGTTTCAAGAAACTGTAATTTTAAAACCTTGCAGACGGTTCAAAGCGCATTCCGTAAAAATTTCAAAACGGTCAATCCAATGGTTTTTGAGAAAAGACATATATGTTAACATAGCGAGATGATAACTTTTGCTTAAAGCTTAAGTGCTTAGTCGAAATATTCATATTATCCATGGCAACATAATGCAAAATTATATCCATACATATGTAAATACATATTTGGCGCAAATAAGCCCATGAAGGCCTTAGGCAGTGCTGCTAGTGTCTTATCCTAAAAATCCCAATGCTAATGGCACAGAAATCCCGTTTCCCCTCGCCTGGCTCGAACAAGTACTTCCAATTTTCCCACACACAATAGTTATAAAAGGAAAACAGATAATTAATGAAACAAGAAACGATTTTATTTGAAATAACAATGAAAAAAGCAAAAGAAATAAATAAAAATAAACATTAAAACTATGTAGCTACAGCAGCACCAACATTACCTCTTATTATTTGGAAACATTTCGTCCTCCCTGCTATCAAGGTTGATATTATCTTTGAGTCATGAATGATATCGTCCATAAGCGGAATTAGATGTTCTATTTCATCAATGGCAACATAATGCTCCCCAAAAAAAGAAGTCAACCTTACTCGTACATCCTATACTTAAGATTTATCTGCTCTAGAGCTCGTACTCGTGAACACATTGTCTCTTCCTGCCGTTTTTTAGACTGGTTTCAAATTCAAGATATAATTAGTATTACAACAATAACAGTGAAATTCTAATTCTTTATCTAATTACTTTATCGGCTTCTTAAATTTCCACAATCACGCAAGTAGAGCGTGAAATTAAAATTGAGTTCGAAGAATGAAAAATCCCTTTTCTTTAGTCTGGAAGACAAAAAGTTTCCCTTTTTTTTCTTTTAGCTCATACGGAAGTTGAAATTCCCGTCAAAAAGGAAAATTTGACGGAAAGTGCCAGCACTGCCTAGGGCCTTGCTTCTCGCAACCATTCGTGTTGTGTGCAATATATTTTTCGCACGTATAGAAGGGAGGGTAGCCGCTGATAATTTGCAGAATGTCGCCAAAAAAGTCGCCCACAGCAGAAAAAGTGTTTCTACAGAATTTTTTTCGCAAAAATAAAGTACACCAATTATAATCGTGAAGATATCGTTATATTTCGGATTAAAATCAACATATAAAATTTGTAAAAAAGGCTTTATTTTAAAATAACTTAAAAAACTTAATAAAACAACATGAATGAGCAATTAAAACATATTATGTCAGTTAATGGCTTTGTAGGTTTTTATTTTATAAAAGAAATTAAAAAAGAAGTTAATAACGACAAGTTAATAAGAAATTTATAACATTTTGTAGAAATTGGCATTACTTAAAACAGTCAACTTTAAATATACGCATTTATTTAAAACAGTCAACTTTAAATATACGCATTTATTTACACAATCATTTTTTTTAGGATTTGTTCTCTGTACAACTTTATGAGATTTGTAATGAAGACCCAATCACATTTTGGCTCACTTAAATCCATCGCAGACAGCATAGAATCTTAAGTCTATACATTAAGTCTATTTTTTTTAAATTTGTTGTCTGATAATTAAGAAAAAACCTCTCTCCGCAGAGGCGCTGCTATGCGGGAGAATTTTTTTTTTTTTTTTTTAATTGGCGCAACAGCTCTTTAAAGTGCCAGGGCCTAGCTTCTCGCAACCACTCATGTTGTGTGCGTTATATTTTTCACACGAATGGAAGGGACCTACAGTTTTTTAATGCCGACTCCGAACGGCGATTTGAGAAGCTTTTGCGTGACAACAATACTCTCGGATGTTTGTCAGACGATCGCGAGAGGTGGGACCGTGAAAAAACTTTTTGGTGTTTTCTGGGATTCGAACTTGGAACCTCATGCGCAGTGATCCGACACACTAACCACTTACGCCACGGTGCCCCCTATGCGGGAGAATACATATTATATATTTGAAACCAATTTGTAAATGTTTTCAAACATACTTTCATACATACTTACATTCATATGTACATATTTGGCGCAACGGACCATGAAGGGCCTAGACCCAGCTTCTCACATCCACTCCTGTTGTGTGCGTTATATTTTCGCAAGAATAGAAGCTACCTACAGTTTTGTGCCCCTCAAAAGGACAATTTTTAATTTGTTTAAAAGATTTTTCATGACAACAATACTCTCGGATGTTTATCAAACGTTCGTGAGAGGTGGGACCATAAAGAAATGTTTCATGTTTTCTGTGATTCGAACATTGAACCTCACTCGCAGTAGTCTGACACACTGCGAACCAAACTGCGAACGGCGCAGGTAGAACCCAAAACACACCGGGTTGCTCAAAAAGTAAAAAAATAAATCAATTTTAATTTTCCAAAAGTTAAAAGACTTACGTAAATTCGGCTTTAAAACTATCTTCAACTGCTCCTAATATTTCACCGCAACACTGTTGAATATTCTTTTACTTTATTGTATCGACTTGTACGTATGTTTAGACTCTTATTATGGCTTGAAAACCAAACGAAAATAAAAAGAACTAGGAGTATGTTTTTTCCCTGATACTTACCTACATACATACAAGTACAAACACATGTTTGTACACTTTTCAAGATGTACAGCTAACTTTCTCCACTGCAGAACGTAGACTTTGGAAATAGTAATCGTCCTTAATAACAGGATGGGCGCCGTCGACGGAAGTTAACAATTAATCTTAAAAAAATGTCCGCTTTGAATATGTGTTCCCACACACTTTAATGTTACGTCCTACAACGTATCGATTTAAAATACTACCGTCAGAGATATTAAAAATAAATTATTATGCCACAAATGTAATGCAGGAAAGGACTGAAATTGAGAATTTGGAACACACATATCGAATATTCCCAACATGACCGTGTAATATTTTGTTGCCTTTACTTATTGTATTCTTTTACCTTTTACTAGTTTCAAGTATTGAAGGCCTTGACCTAGTTTTACCACATGTTAAAAGGCACCACATGGGCGCATACTTGTGTATTGCATCGAATGGTGTTCCACCATCAGTAAGCAAAAGGATAACTCTTATTGTGCATTGTAAGTAATCTATGGGTGTTGTATGTGTTCGTGAACTGATTGTTTTCTCTGAGTGGGGAAACAAACAATTTTAAAAGGCTTTTGAAGTGATATTGATTGGTCTTGTTTTTACTTCTTGTAGTTCCGCCGATGATCACAGTACAAAATCAATTAATAGGAGCAGTCGAAGGTAAAGGCGTTACACTGGAATGCCAATCAGAAGCTTTTCCGAAGTCAATAAATTATTGGACGAGAGAACGGGGGGAGATTGTGCCACCGGGTGAGTTTATAATTATTTCTATACAATTTAATGACAACCTTTAAGATATTTTTGATATCGTGATACCTACATTTGATGACATTTTGTATTGTAACATCACTTTATTATTCAAATGATCATTATAAGACATTCTTGTTGAATAAACTTGCATAGAAAACTGTATGCTTGCAGCTCAAGATCAAGGGCTAATATGACATCATTTTTAAATATACGGGATATCTCGTGGCAGATTCCCAGCCTTAAACACACATAAGACGCAAAAGTTAAGTCGAAGTACAAGGTGGCACATGAGTCATCACATTACCGTAAGATGCTCCCATTTTTACAAATAGCGCCTTATATCATCACGACTTTAATATATGTGATGAGACTGACTCGACACGAGACAGTAGCAGAAGTGGTCGAAAATATTGTTGCTGTGGCTGCGATGTTCAAGAGGACCTTGAAACATCAACCAACCAGTGTTGAAAAACGCTGGGAAACGAGCCCGAATGTGCATCAACTCTGGCGGCGCAGCGGCCAGATATTATCTTCGCGACTTAATGGAAAAAATGTAAACGTCTTAAAAAACATACTCAATAGATCGAACCAATTCCTTTTATTTACAAACAAAGTTACTACCTTAGGAAATCGAGTAGAGACTTTTGCGCCACTTTGTATTTGGGATAAAATAGAGATTTTGCTAAGAGGAGGAGCCAAAACCAGAAACCATCATCAAATGATGATACTGCAGGACAGGCCTTAAGTTTGAACAAAATCAGGCTTAGGCAGTTGGAGCGTCTAGTCCTGGAATATGTGTTAGAGAAATTCTTCGACGAAATCACAAAAGCAGGTAAATGATAACCACAGCGTGATTTTTCTTTTCGTTTCGCTTACGAGGGCTAGCCAAGAACAGAAGGTCAGTGTTGGTCATGAGCTTAGTACTTATGCCTCGTAGAAGGGAATTAGGACAAGTTGTACACATAACATACATTGCCTGGGGTTGTGTCTGACTGAACTTTTTACTTGCACTTACAATATAGGACAAGTGATGATTTCCTGAAAATTTTAAATCTCGAAATATTCGTCAATCTTGGCATTACTATTATGGAGGAACTCCAAAACCTGGGTTAAAAAATGGTGTACGTTTAACTCTAACTCTCTGTTTTTATGTATGGAAGACTACAGACTAAGCAAATGGATCGATTTGTTACAAGATTTCTATTTTCTTTTCTTTCATAGAAATCCAGGCAAACACTTCAGCGATGATTAGCTTACAGTACCAACACTCACCACATTAGTACCGATGATCTGCCACCTGATACGAGGCAGTACAGTAGTAGAGTATCTGCATTATCGTCACCATCTGAACTAGCGTCTCAGACTATCGGGTTACATAAGCCTAGCACTCTTGCTAAGCAAGAGCGTAGTACCCTGTCAAAGCGCCAATAAGCTATCTGCAGTCCTTTCTGCCGCAAATTTCTTACAGCCAATTCGGTAATTGGAACCCTGACTGAGGACGCAGGAAAGACCCAAGGCAAGTTTGGGTCCTGAGAAATTTTCCTTTGAACCTTGACTACCAATCTCATCGGAGATCTAGTTCCCCATGTTCCAAGTATGACTTGCCACCCACACAAGAATTAGAAAGTTCAGTCTTACGACCGAATTTAGAACGTTTTCATATTCACAAACTATTTTGGAAGGAGTGATATGGTGTCAAATCTACATAAAGGTGCAAGTCCGTATGACCTATACAAGCACTCTAATTTATTTGTTGTGATCTGTAAGGGGAGATCAAGAACCGCGCCAAACTTATACTTGAGCGTGCCAGAGTTGCCTTTTGCTATCCCAAAATTGTTCTACTATTATATAGTTAGCTTATAGTCAGATTTGCGATGCTATGTAAATGGCATTTTTTTGGAGAAATCGAAATGAAATATAATGAGAACTTTTACAAAGTAGTTTTACAAAGGTCCAATTTGTTACCACTTTTCAAGTAAATCGGCCTGTACATCGTGAATAACAATCACAATATTGGCTTCCAAGTGGCCTATAGTTGCTGGTAGATATGCACAAACCAATGCCTTCGTGTGGCCCCAAAGAAAATAGTCGAGAGGTGTCAAATCGCATGATCTCGGAGGCCACCACAACAGATCCAGTCAGCGTTAACATCTTCTCGCCAAATTATGATTTCAATAAATTGATGGTTTCGGGGCGCCATCCTGTTGAAACCACATTTCATCCGAATAAATGTCATCCACATTTTAAAAGAAATTTTTGAGCATGGTCCAGTAACGATTCCCATTGACCGTAACGCGGCGAATTGACAAATTCGGGTCTTCCGTCGTTTATAGCGGCTTTATTTTCTTTGGTGGGCACAGTACGATGTCGTACTATTGTAGATGAGCATTGTCCATCAGCGTATACGTGGATGTTAATTTATCGATCGTTTCACGAATAGCTTCGTCAGATGGTCGATAATGCGCACCGTAAAACGCACTCTATAAGTTTGGCGAACAGAATACGAATTTTGGAAATGAATTTACACGGACTTTGTCGAGGCGTGAGTCTTTCCATGATGATTTGCGAAAGTATACTGAAAAAAATTTCAGTATAAACTGCAAAAAAAGCACCCTTTACATAGTTCGGACGTAACAGATTGCCGATTGTTGTGTAAAAGCCATTGTGATGGAAATAATATATAATATAATATAACAATATTAATAATAATTAATTATAAATAAATTAACTAATAATATTAGCATGTTTCTCTAATTCCAGCCGTCTTTATTTATGACGAAAAATACATGGTTAACGGGAAGTAGTGTGATATTCTTGTCAAGTGAGTTTTGCAACAATCACTGGCAGGTATATGAAATATGTACATATGTGGCTAGACATTATATTGAATCATATGAAGCACTAGTGTGTGCTGCTTTTATGAGACTATCTATAATAGTTATTTCTGATGCGATAATCTTAAGAGGTACTTGGAATTATGAACAAGAACTCCTGTCCAAACCGAATTCTGTTTGATTGATTGTATTATTTGAATGCCAAAAGAACATCTGTCGGGCCATTCCTCTTATTTTTAGTTATTTATGACTTTTTTTTCTCTGTTGTACAGCATATTTGTGGTCGATATCCATATTTACCACCTCCTACCTCCTTGAAAAGGATTCAATCCGATGTCGGTTAATTTACTCTTCTCTGAGCATCGAAGGGGTCAGAGCCCCAAAAGTCTGCCAAACATTTTTTCTGTAATATCTCAGCGGATTTGCTGCAAATATGCACCTTAGATACCAGACATGCTATCCTATATCACGTAGGCCATCAAAAACTTCAAAATTCCTCCCACCAACTTTAAACTTTTCATTTTCACCTTTCACTTGCAAACATAAAACTTCTCCGCGCTCTCTTGAAACTACCGCAATTAAGGTTCCAAAGGTTATAATTAATACTAAGGACTTTAAAACACGCCGATATATCAGTCTCAGTCGGCGCCTCTATCCCTAAAAAAGATTGTTGAATGTTATTTAACCACACACACATATGTAAGTTCTTCCGTACATGGCGGAGGCGCCTTTAAAATGTGTGCTATGCATGGCTCTTGTAATAATAGCAGCACTATGGCGATGCTTCTACTGTTTGGTGGCGTGCACACCGCATTGAAGTCTTACTCTGCCCCTTAATGTGCATTCAATGCACCGGATAATAGTTACCTTGCCAGTCTTCTCAAAAGAAAACTCTAAATTGCCTTTTAAATTGCCAGTTTCGCGTTCGCCAGAAGAGGAAGAGGAAATTCGTTATTTAATGCACCTATATCCCCATACCACCCACATTCCACATTCGAACGATATCCAGGTATAGAGTGATGTAGTCCTTCGCATTCATGAGTTTTTGCAATCCACCATAACCACCTTCAGTTCCTACCAGTTTGGTAAAAATGTTCTTCAACAGTTTAGAATTTTCCATTCCCGTTTTTTCCAACCGCCGACGACGACTCCTCTTTCTCATGGATGCGCATTGCTGATTATTTATACCGAAGCGGGCCAATGTCGGTCTCCGGCTACCATTTACCATGTGCATAAATCACAGGCATAGAGGGTGTTGGATTTGCATTCGGCTAGGATATCCTATACGTATGCACGAATGTGTGTAGACCGATTAGTAGGAGGGTGAGTCCGTGCGAAATAAATAATAATATTTCCCATACATCAACATGTGTTTGGAATCTCCGTGTAGCCTCGAACCAGCAGGGTGGTTATTTGCTTATTACGTTCACTACATTTGGCTGTCATGGATGGAGTCTGGAGTGGTGAAAATTGACTCATCGGATGTTCTCAGTACACCTGAACTGGTCCATAGACGAATTGGCTCTATGCATTGATTTTTTGTCGACTGGGGCGAATAAAATCTCCTCAGCGGTGCGTTGTTATGGACTTTTCGGGATGCCTGCTGGGAAGTTGTGTGCGGGATGGAGGGTGTAGATCTGCCGGACCATGCCATTGCTTTGGTTGCAGACCGGGTGTTGTAAATGTGATTTAATAACGCATAGATTAATTAGGTGCGCTTCGCTGCAGTTGAAAGGACAGGATATATTTTTTAAAACGTGCTAGAAACTGTATCTGAATTTTCTAAAATCAACTATTTTCCTGAACCCATCTGAATACATTTTCATGCGAATTTAAATAAAACTGCGTTGAATGGAATAATAATGCTTCTCAGTAGTTAGCTCAACAACGTTCATGACTTGACTACCCTTGTGATCAATGCCCGATACACTATGTTAAAAGACTGTCGGAAAGTACTGTCAAATCGACCAAACTTCCATCGCTTGAAGCTAAAAATATTATAACAGTATTTGAAATTCCGACTTTATTACATCTAATTCAGGACAATTCATTATATGTTCGGTGTTCGAAAGATGACAGTTTCATCTCGTGTCATTGTCTAGTATAACGAAAAATTAAGAAAACACACAACTGCTGGAAAGAAAGTTTAAGTTTTTCAGCCAATACTTCCAGATGAATTTTAAAACATTTGTATATGTATTAGAATTTTCTTGGTATGCGTCCAGGTACATACAAGACCTGTATCGGGTAGCCTTTTACAATAAATAGCTGTCACTAAAAACACATTAGGCTATGTTTGCAGACGATACGGCACTATTCTCATCCAGTATCGAACCGAACGATATTGTTTCCGCCTTACAGAACAAGAACAACCTTCATGTGGTTGAGAAGTATTTTTTGAAGTGGAACATTAAAGCAAACGCCACCAAATCTCAATCTTTTTCCTTTACGAGTCGCAGGAAATATGTTTCTTACCCGTTTCTAAGCTTCAGTGTTATCAAACTGATGTTGAATGGAGTAATGAATGTAAGTACTTGGATGTAGCTGTATTTGGCAACCCTGGTTGAGAAAAGAGTGCAATTGTCAATAGTGATTTTAAATACGAAATTCTGTGATTTTATTCTTTTATATCTAAGCAAATGTGCAACCAAATATAGTAATAAGTGAAGATACACACCAGCAACTCGAGTGCAGCAGAAATAGTTAATATTCTGGCTGTAAGGTGGTTTAGTGTTTATGGTCAGTGCTTTGGATATATGTAAATAGTATCAATAGGCTATTGCATTGGCTGTCAGACAATACGACCTTTGTTCTCTACAAAATAAGTGTACGACTGTGACTGAGGTTGGCGCTAAAGCTTACTGTGCATCGTGAGATCGTACTGTGCATTCTAAGCTCTCGACTGGTAGATAATGTCTAGTCAATGCACACACCAAAATTCCCTGAATTGTAAACCTAAAACTATGCAACGAACACCCACAAAAGAATCCTCATCATCAAATGCAGCATCTGCGCATAATTCTAAGAGAAGGCTGACTGAAGTATCTCCGGAAAATGCCTCACCTAAAGACTCAGTAGGTACGATGAATGCTAATGAACTGTTGAACCTAATCCAGAATTCCATGGCAGCACTCCTTGATGAAAAGTTAAAAAATTTGCCGACGAAGAAAGATATGGAAGAAGTCAAATATCACGTAAACAAGTTATCCGCGGAAATAAGCATACTTACAGCCGAAAACCAAGAGCTAAAAGGAGAAGTTCAAATGCTGAAAGAGGGACGAGAAATGGATCATAGACAATTGATACAGCTGGAAGACCAAATTAAAAGAAACAACTTAGTATTCAAAGGCATCGAAGCAGGCGGATCGATAGTTGATGCAGTGGAAACTACATGCAAAGAAGAGCTCAAAATAACATCCCCGATAGAAATTGTTTCTACTAAGAAGGTTTTTGAACATAATGGCAAGATGACAGTGATAGCAGAGATGAGATCAGAACGGATGGTGCACGAGGTGTTGAGGCATACAAAAAACTTAGTGGGTTCTACAATCTCAATTGATCAGGATCTGAACAGCGACAGACAAAAACGTAAGAAGGCTATGTTAAAGCTGAAGAAAGACATCCTAGCGACCAACAGGAGCAAACGAGTAAGCGTTCGTAATGACGAACTAATAATAGATGGCAAATGATTTGTTTGGAACAAGAACGATGTTCTAGTTTGTTGCCAACAAAGAGCGGAAGAGGTGCTGGAAAGTATTTATGGTGAGCCTTTTAACAATATTAATTTCGAATTTAAGAGTATATTGTCCAAAATAAATGCAAAAAGCTTGTAAACGTCTGTAGTAGCAATTTTTCAAACATTTGTAAAAGCATTGATAAGGTAAAGTATTTAAAAAAAAGAAATAATAATAATAATAAAAGCATTAGCATACTCTCATATAACATAAATGGATTGCAAAATAAAATGTTATATAGTGAATTCTTTGAATATGTTAATTCCTATGATATTGTTGTATTATTCGAAACACACATATGTGAAGACAAAACTGATCACTATAAGAAGTATTTTCAAGGCTTCAGCACATTCTGGAAACCAGCAATAAAGCTTAGTAATTATGGAAGAGCTATAGGCGGATGTATGTATGGAGTAAAAAAGAATATAACCGAGTCAGGAATTCAGCATGTTTTTGACAACACAGATGGGTTGGATATGATTAAAATAAAGTCAGATTACGAGATACTAACGATTATACCATTGTATATCAGAGATGCTAATTGGGACGGAGAGTTTAGTGTGGTAAAAAAGTTTTTTACAGAGAAAATCGTACGCAACCCTGTAGTTATCGGTGATCTGAACGTTAGAATAGGCGAAATGCAGCAGGTAATAGAGGATATACATCGAAACACCTTTAAAGCAGGTACATGCATAAGGAAGTCAAGGGATGTAAGTATAAATGCCAAAGGCAAGCAATTCATGGAATTCTGTAGTGAATATGGACTAGTGGTCAACAATGGACAAACAAAAGGAGACGAGGCTGGAAATTTCACGTATGTCAGTAACGTTGGAACCTCTGTCAACGACATTTGTGCTGTATCACAAGAGCTGCTTACCCACATAGAAAACTTCTCGGTAGATGAAAAAATATGGTCAGATCACTAACCAATAAGATTATCGCTAGTTTTTAAAATCGAACATAGATCACGAAAAAAACTCAATCTGTTACCAAAGCTCAAGTGGAATGAAAGTGAAAAGGGGCTATATTGCCAAAATCTACACAACAATATACTGGAAGCAAAGCGAGAAAAAGACATTTTTGAACTGAAAGACCTAACAGATATAATAAAGGCCTCCACAAGTACTCTGTGTAATTCAAGCAGTCTAAATACGTTACCAAAAAACAAGTGGTTCGAGGCAAAATGTGCCATAGCGAGAAGAAAATCTTTTAACGCGTTAAAGCTACTTAAAAAAACTTCAAGTCCAAGGGATAGAGCTAAATATATAGATAGATAGATAGATTTATATTGTTGAGAGGTGCAAGTGCACTGCGACCTATAAGAGATCTATTGTGCCCCCCTTACTAAGGTTCTAGCCGATGATATACTCGGTCTAGAGCACTTCCTCCAGTCCAGCTGCTACAGCAAACCGGAGTATCTTCAGTGGATCCAGCGAAGGCAAATCCGTTTCTGATAGGAGGTAGGCACCAAGGTGATTCCTTCTTTTGTGGATCAGTGCTTCGCATTCCATAAGAAGGTGCGCTGGTGTTTCTGCGAAGTCCCTGCAGAATCTGCAGTGTCCGTCTCCCTCTATTCCCAGTTTCCTAAGGTGCTCCTTAAGTCTGCAGTGACCTGTTAACATGCCCGCCAAGATGCGAAGCCGATTCTTACTAACTCTTAGGCAGGCTCTGCTTCTTTTCTGGTTGTATTTCCCCAGAAGTTCCTTTGCCTGTCTTATTTGGGGGATATCGTCCCAATGTTTGACCCATTTGTTCTCTTCTTCTTTCCTAAAGTCTTCCCTTATTTTGTGGGGTCTTATCCCACAGAAGGGTTCTGGTCCAAGGAATGGCGTATCTGATCCGTTTCTAGCTAGCTCATCAGCTGCTTCGTTCCCCTCTACTCCTACATGTCCTGGTACCCAGTAGAGAGTTACTTTGTTTGTTTCTCCCAGTTTGTTGATCCTGGTGAGACACTCCCATACCAGTTTGGATCTGATCTCATGCGAGGTCAGTGCTTTAATAGCGGCTTGGCTGTCTGATAGTATCGCGATGTCCTGCCCGCGATATTTCCTGTCTAAGTTGAATTGCGCGCATCTTTCGATCGCGTGAACTTCTGCTTGAAATATGCTGGGGAATGTTCCCAGTGATTCTGAGTATCTAGTCCTGGGCCCGTACACTCCTGCCCCAGTGCCAGTAGATGTTTTCGATCCGTCTGTGTACCATTTAATTGTGTGTTGTTTGAGTTGGTATTTATCGGATTCGCTGCTCCAATCTCTTTTGTTGCTCAGCTTTGAGTCAAATTTCCTTTCAAAGCAGTATTTCTTGACCATATCATCTCTGGGCCAGTCCAGAAGCGGCACCGATTTGGATAGGGTTACTCGCTCTTTATTTGCGATGCATGTTCCTTTCCCGATGCCCTCTTTGCTGATTCTTAAAATGGTCTCCTTGGCGATTCGCTCTAGCACTATGTGTAGTGGAGGTATCCCTACGATCACTTCTAGAGCTCCTGTTATACATATACAGGCTAATCTTTGCACTTTGTTGAGGGATGTCCTCGTCGTGGTTAGTCTAGATCTGTTGACCCATGCCGCTGCCCCGTATGTGATGATGGGTCTTACTATCATCAGGTACACCCATCTCAGTGTGGCTGGACTACAACCCCAGGTCTTTCCTGAAATGTTTTTGCACACCATAAGTGCTCTGGTGGCTTTGGTTACCACAGTTTCTACATGTGAGCTAAATATATAGAGGCAAATAAAAAATGTAAAAAAATATGTGAGGAGAAAAAAGCTGAGTACTACATTTATCTGGAAGAAAAAATAAATCGGATAAAAGATAGCAAGGAATGGTGGAAGATCGCGAAGGAGATGAGAAGGCAAACCACGCAAGATTGTCCTGAAATAACGGCATCCGATTTTAGAACCTACTTTGAGCAGATATTAAATCCACCGCAGACATCCAAAGACATACACTACGCAGCAATGCTTCAAGAGGATGCGGATCTAGATGCAGCTATATCAATTGTAGAGGTAAGGAGGGTACTGGCAAAGGCAAAACTAAACATAGCCCCGGGTGAAGATAGGATTCCCTATGAATTCCTTAAGAATGCTCCCAATGTGTTCCTGGTAGAATTGACGCGGCATTTAATCATATGTTTCACAGGGGCCGAGTTGATGAAACCGTCACAACAAGTGTAATTTTTCCAATTTTCAAGAAAGGAGATAGCAAGGTTGTAAGTAATTACAGGGGGATATCGTTCATGAACTGTATTGTGAAAGTAATGATGGGTATCCTAAACGAACGACTATCTACTTGGGTAGAAAAACATAATATTCTAACTGAATACCAAGCTGGTTTCAGGAAAAATTATTCGACTGTGGACAACATCTACAACTTAGCTGCAATAGTGCACTTAAAGTTTTCTGAAAAACAGAAGGTTTACGCATTCTTCGTAGATTTTAAAGCGGCGTTTGACAAAGTATCGCGGAAATTATTAATATACAAATTGCACACAACGGGGGTATCAACTAAAATGGTCCGATTGCTGGAGAATATATATGTATGAGAGCACTAAGTCGTCAGTATGGACAGGAGAAGAGTTGTCACAAGACTTCGATACAATCTCTGGTGTTAAACAAGGTTGTCTCTTATCACCTTTACTTTTCTCTCTATATATAAATGACTTGCATGAATGTTTAGGAGGCGGCCTACATATTGATGAGCTAAACATAAGATTGTTTCTCTATGCAGATGACATTGTCATTCTGGCCGACAGTATCCAAGTCCTGCAAAGGATGATAAACAACTTAGAAGAGTACTGCAGGATGTGGAATTTAGAGGTAAATTTAAATAAATCCCAAATAATGGTTTTTAAAAATGGAGGCAAAAAAACTAACCAAGAAAAATGGTCTTTCAAAAGTGAAGAGATAGAAACCGTGACAAATTATTGCTATCTAGGCATGACACTGACCCCAAAAATGCTTTTCACAAAACACATTGAGAAGAGGAACTTTTCGGCAAAAAACAGTATAAACGCCACATGGAACAACTTCCTTAATAAAAGAAATGTTTCTCTGCGATCAAAGTGGAATTTATTTCAAGCAGTGTGCCGAGCTGTGCAATCGTACGGAGCGCAAGTTTGGGGTCACACGCTTTTTGATGAAGTGGACAAACTGCAAAGGTACTTTGTTAAAAGGATACTGAGGTTACCCGTTTTCACACCCAACTACTCACTTATGTTAGAGAGTGGTATGGAAGACGGACATATATATATGCTAGACTTGCATCTGAGGTACATAGGGCGTACACTTTTCGAGTATGGGAATAACCGTTTGCCACATCGGTTTACCTTAAAGTTACTGCAAAAAGATTTGTTTTGGGTTTCAAATTTGAACAAGCTAGGTCAAGATTTCCACCTCAGCTGGCGAAATGGAAACATAACACAAACGGAATGGGACAAAAAAAGAATACAACTATTACACAATCTTAAGCAAAGTTACCACCGGAAACGAATACAAAGAGCGAAGGAAATTAGCAGGTTTAACAAAAATCTCGATTTTGCAAAGGGCAGTATATACTTTATCGACGGCAATAAACCAAATAAAATAATGTGGATCTTCAAGGCTCGCTGTGACTTGATAGAACTTAATATTACAACTTTTAAAACAAGCAGATCAAAAAACTGTTCATTATGTAATCTGAAAGAAATTGAAAACATACAACATTTCATAGGTAGATGCCCTATTCTTAAGGAAATCAGAAACAAATATTTTGAGAAATCACTTTTATTAGAAGATGAAATAATAGAATTGCTAAATGGAGAACGCAGTAATTGGACAAATCTAACAAACTACATTATCAATGCTTTATCTTATAGAAAGTTTCTAATAGAAGAATTTAATTACTAATTATTTAAAATTGTATCTATGGCAAATAAGAATTAATAAAGTTTATAGTCAAATCTCCGACAGACGACATTTATGTCACAGTCGTATATTCTTTAATTTTTTAAACTGTTTATTATTGAAATTGTAAATTATTGTTGAATTTTTTACTATGAAATAAAGAATCTTACTACTACTACTTGGGAATTATTCTAACTAAGAAACTCACCTTCAAAAAATACATTACAATGACAACTAATAAAATGAATGTAACTATGAAAACATTTTATCCTTTCATTAACAGAGCCTCACTACTTAGTCTGGAAAATCAGCTAATTTATTTTTGAAACTATTTTTCAACTTACTTTACTATACGTGTCCCATGTATGGTTTAATTGTGCAAATTGTCACATTAAAAAGTTACAGGTAATGCAAAATAAAGTGCTAAAAATTATTATGAATTTACCCAGATAGTAACCAACATTTAGACTTCATGAAACAACGAATGTCAACCAGGCTAAAGATTTAATTGAAATTAATTACTTGAGTTTTGTTGCAAAATGTGCAAACTCAGACAACAGTCTAATACGACGACCATGCGCAATGTGTTATACGATATAACAGTTTTAATTTGTAGAAGTTTCCCTTAATGAGACATAGATGTTGTTTAACAAAATGTTTTCATTATATTTCTTGTAAATTTGAGTTGCAAACAATAATTATATTCTAAAACTCTAAATAAGAATATGTAAATGCTAAAAATTGTCTGTAAAGATTAATCTATTGTACAATAAAGGAATATGAATAAATAAAAACAGAAAAAACTTAAGTCTTTGAGTAATAAGAATTTTACGAACGAATTACATGTGTATTTCGAACACTAAGGAACCACATCGTTTTCACATACGCGTGCATGTACAGTTTGTAAAAAATTATTCATATCCTTCCGATTTGTTTCAAAATGATAAACATTTCTTAACTTAATCTTTGTATGATGACTGAAAAAGAAATATATTGCTGAATAAAAAGTTAAAACAACAGGCAATTACCTTTTTAAGACTTGCTTTATTGAAATAAAACAAATAGCATAAAAATGGTTAATGAACAATAAGTGGGCGCTGTGGCGCAAGTGGTTAGTGTGTCAGACCACTGCGTGTGAGGCTCCACCACCAAAACAGTTTTTTCACGGTCCCACCTCTCGCGAACGTCTGACAAACATCCGAGAGTATTGTTGTCACGAGAAAGCTTCTTATAACAAATTGTGCTTTGAATACGGCACTAAACTGTAGTGTGAAAATTTTAAATCCATTCCTGTGAAAAATATAACGCACACAGTACGAGTGGTTGCGAGAAGCTAGGCCCAATACATAACACGTCCCTGCTATTACGCGGGAGGAGCTACTCGATGCATATAGGAAGATATTTTTTTTTTTTTTTTTGGTTGCGCCTGGAGGTGCAGGAATCTTCAAAAGATACCAATGGTCCGTACCATTGGTTATGCCCGATTCATATATCTGACAATGCCATCAGTACTAGTCAGTATATGCCTACGGGCTAAACCTCACCCCCTCAGAGAGGCACTATGAGAACCGGCTGCGCGTACTCATAGTAGTAGGAAATTCGTTCCTCTCATTTTTTCATTTTTTGTGATGACTACGACTAAGTTGCCTTAACGAGTAGTTTACGCTTCTGTAGTGTTAATCGCGTTAGGTAGGTAGCTTTCCAGTGAAGGCACCTACTAATACCGTCATTACATGCGGTTTTTCCTTACGGCGCTAGGTCGAAAGGTCTTGTTCTTTGTAGTCGGCGCTCAAGGCTTGTCACGTCCATAGTACGGATTATTTCATTATTGCAATGAACACGAAGACGGGTACGAAGTTTGCGAGCAAAGTTTGTTACTTCGTCCCTCACGATAGCAATTCCTAGATCTCTGTGAATATCACTATTCCTTATATACCAAGGAGCATTCACGATTGCTCTTAGCATTTTATTTTGAAATGCTTGCAGTAGAGCCATATTGCTTGGTTTGGTACAACCCCAAAGTTGTATACCATATGTCCAAGACGGTTTTAGCACTTGCTTATACAGAAGCAGTTTGTTGTATACGCTTAACTTCGAGTATCTTCCGAATAGCCAATACATTTCTCTAAATCTGATTTCGAGCTCTTCGCGCTTCTTTTTAACGTGTGGTTTCCACTTAAGTTTTGCGTCTAGGGTCATTCCTAAATATTTTGCCTCGTTTGCGTAAGGTATTTGTACCGAGTTAATGGATATAGGTAAGTTGTTTATCTTTCTTAACGTAAAATTGACATGCGTTGATTTTGTCTCATTGAGGACTATTCGCCAGGTTTTTGTCCATTCGCATACATTGTTCAAAGCTCGTTGGAGTTTTCCCATTGATGATTCGACTGACTCATCCGTTACGAGGATAGCCGTGTCGTCTGCGAACGTTGCTACAACGGTCCCTTCATCTTGTGGTATATCTCTTGTGTAGAGCAAGAACAGGATTGGACCGAGAACACTTCCTTGTGGAACACCGGCGTAGATATCTTTGAAATCCGAATATTCACTCCCGTGTCTAACACGGAAAAGTCTGTTTTCAAGATAAGATTCCAATATTCTGTACAACTTTTCCGGTAAGATTACCCTTAGCTTATACCTTAGGCCTTCGTGCCATACCTTGTCGAAGGCTTGCGATACGTCGAGAAAAGCGCTAGAGCATATTTTTTTCCCTTCTAGAGCTTTTGCAATCTCGTTCGTTATTCGATACACCTGATCGATTGTGGAATGTTTGACCCGAAACCCGAATTGATGATCCGGGATCAAGTGTCTTTCTTCAATTACTGGTTGCAATCGTTTCAGCAGAAGTTTCTCGAAGACCTTAGATATTATTGGCAGAAGTGAAATGGGTCTATATGATTTCTTGTCATTTGCACATTTCCCCGGTTTCGGAACCATAATAACTTCGGCGACTTTCCATTGCCTTGGGACATGTAATAGTCTTAAGGAAGCATTTATAATGTAGAGCAACTTAACCAGCACTTTTTTCGGTAGCTCTTTCAGAATTTCGCCAGTGATTAAATCATATCCCGGAGCCTTGTTATTTTTCAATTTTTGTATTGTCATTCGAAGTTCGGACAGGGATACGGTTTTTACTCTAAAGTTGTCGGGTGCCATATTATCATTCGGATCTTCGATCAACGGTTGTCCATCGAACGGCTTGAACGTTTCCTCTAAGTGATCGGCAAATAATTCTGCTTTCTCTTTATCTTCTTTTGCCCATTCCCCGTTAGCTTTCCTAATTGGCGGCGAGTGCATTACAGGTTTCCTTATGGACTTCAAGGCTTTCCATAGAGAGTAGTTTGAATACTTATCAGCGGTCAAACCCTCGAGGTAAGTAGAAGTCTCGTGATTTTTTAGGTCCTGCAGCACTTTTTTAAGCTTGTTACAAAGATGGTTCAGATAAGTTTTATCCGATGGCGCGCGGGATTGCTGCCATCTCTTGCGCGCTCTCCTCTTTTCTCGTATGAGGTCTTCGATTTCAGGCTGGTATTTGACTTTATTGTTCCGCGCTTCTGTCTTTCGCAAGGGAGTGTTTTTCCACGCTGAGCTCTGAATGGCTTCGACGAGTTTGTCGATTTCTTCTTCTATTTCGAACGGTGTCTTTAGCGGTACATTTAAAGCAACATTTTCCTTGCAGTCTCTTCTGAAAGCGTCCCAGTTAGTTTTGTTACTAGTTAACCTAGGCGGTCCTTCTTTTTTTACTAGAATTCCACCTATTTTCAGAGTGACTGCCGAGTGATCTGAGCATAGATCATAGCATTCTTCGATTTCCGTCAAATTTTTAGTTAACCCTTTTACGATAAAGAAGTCGACGAGGTCAGGGATTTTATTTTTGTCAGTTGGCCAATAAGTTGGCTTTCCTGTCGAAAAAAAGTTCACCCCACGTTTCATGCTGGCTTTGTACAATAATCTGCCTTTTGTCGAATTGCATCTGGATCCCCAGAAAGTGTGTTTCGCGTTAAAGTCACCACCTAAAACAAAATTAGGTCCGAGTGAGTCAAAGACGCGAACAAGGTCGTCTTCTACTAGCTTATATCCCGGAGGGAAGTAACTAGATCCGATGTTGTAGTCTAAGTGGTTTATTTTTATGGAGACTGAGCTTATTTGCATAGAATCAAATTCTATTTCTATGTTTTCGGAGTGCTTAATACAGTCTTTGATGTAAAGAGAGGAACCGCCTCTCGCATTTTCCGAAGGATGATTCGCATGGTAATCGCTGTAGCCTTTTATTTTGGGTCTAAGTCCCTTTTTTAAGTGCGTTTCCGATACCAAACATATGTCAATGTTATTTTTCCGTAGAAACACTTCTAACTCGTCGATTTTTTTCAGAAGGCCGTTTGCGTTCCACGTTAGTATCTTAAGTAGCTGTTTCATATTCATGTTTTTTTGATTGTCTTGCGAGGTTTGAACTCGAGCTTGCTCAATTTGTCAAGTATAATTTTATTAACTTTGGTTTGCTCCTCAAATTTTTCCAATATAATGGTAAATATTTGGCTAACCGGATCTGTTGTAGCTGATCTTAATTTGTTTTCGTTTGACGCGACTTGCGCGTACGATCTCGCGTCAACCTGTGGCGGTTTTTCCGCTGCACTTGGACCAGCGACGTTCTCTTGCGCAATTTTTTTATTTCCCTTTATCGGTCGCTTCGTTTTGACTGGCTTAGCGGTCTTGGGCTTATCGGTTTTACGATCTCTTAAGCTTGGGTTCGGGTGTATCGGTTTCTTGAGAGTATCGCGACTTTTTTGAAGCTCCTTTGCTACTTCACAACCTCGATAGTTTGCTGGGTGCTTGCCTTTACAGTTTATGCAGGTCGCCGGAGCCTGCTTATTTAAGTCACACCTTTCTGATAAGTGGTTCCCGGCACATTTTACACATTTCGGTTCTTTTTGGCAATACGACTGGGTGTGATTGAAACCTTGACAGCGTTTGCACTGAGGTATCGATCGTGTATTCGTACGCATAGGCTCGATTTTAACTACGATATTCAAAATACTTTTTACGTTATAAATATCGTCTATATTTTCGCTTCTATCGAAGGTTAGCATAAAGAGCGGAAGTCCATGCTTGACCAAGATTTCATTGCCTTGTTCCGTTTTCTGCTTTATCTTCTTTAAGATATTAATTGCGTCGATAATTTTCAAGCCTTTTCTTTTAAGGTCATTTATAATGTCATCTTTAGTGCACGAGGGGTGGAGACCCCTTGCTATAACACGGAGTGGTCTTTCTGATTTATTTTCGTAGGTGAACCACTGGATCTTTTCCGCGTTTAGTTTTTTCGATATTGCTCGGTAGCCGTCAGAGTCAACTACATTAATTTTCCAATCATTGTTTCGGAATGACGTAACTTTAAATTCCGATGTCACAGTTCCCTTAAGAAGGCAATGCAATTTATTGTAGTCCGTAAAGCCGACGACGTTTATTGCAGGCGGGGGACGTAATTTGTCGTGAGTTTGTTTCTGTTTCAAGTCTTTTTCTTTGTCTTGTTTTCGTGGCTCGACTTCAGGTGAAGAACCGGCTCTTCGTTTTTTGCTGGGTCTTTTCTTTGAGACCCCATTTGTTTCGCGTGCTAGCTCTTCTTCATCCGTGTGATATTTGGGACTAGCTGCACGGGGTGGGGTAATTTCCCGTTCTCTTTGCAAAAGTGAATTCTTTAACGCCTTGTTTTCCTCTTTTAGTGATTCTACCTCTCTCTTAAGCTCTTGGTAGAGTAGATCCATTTTATTTAGCTTAATACGGAGTTCATTGTTTTCTTCCTCAAAGCTGTTACATTTCACTGAGTCCCGTTTCTCTTGCGCTTGCGCTTCCGGCGGACTTCTTTTTCCGGAGACATTCGGTCTTGATGGTGGAGACCGAGTTACCCTTGAATTTCTCAAAAAGGGGTTTATTAAATGCAACAATTGGCTCTCCCCAGAATCCGTAGAGCCTACCTCCGAAGAGGGTGGATTTTCCAGAGAACCTGGACTGCCACCTGGGGTACTATATCTATTTGTTTTACTCATTGCATATTATGTATACATTTTATCCCCGGTATACGAAGGGTGGATTTTAGTCGCCTCTTACGACAGGCATGCCTACCTCGGGTATATTCTGCCCCCTACCCGAAGGGGGGAAGGAAGATATGAAGCAACAAAGCACCTGCACCAGATGGCATCCCAAATAAGGCAGTGAAAGTGGCTGTTTAAAAGAAGCCGGTCATTTTTATAGCCACGATGCAAAAGTGTATAGAGGAAGGAGTTTTTCGTGGACCATGGAAGCTTCAACATTTGGTACTGCTACCAAAAGGAAACAAGCCGCCTGGAGAACCATCGTCATATCGCCCAATATGCTTACTCGAAACTCTGAGAAAGATACTTGAATGAATAATATACAACAGACTGCTCGCGGTAGCAGAAGAGAAAGGAGCACTGTCAGACCATCAGTTCGGATTTGGAAAATCGCGTTCCACCATTGATGCCATAAAAGCGGTAGTTGACAAGCAACTGAAGCGATCCAAGGATAAAGATGACAAGGGGCGGCAAATAAATACTGTGCGGTAGTGACTCTGGACACCAAAAACGCCTTTAACTCGGCAAATTTGTCGTTCATAAGGAGATCGCTAGCCAGAATGAATACTTCATATTACCTATTGTGGATAGTTATAAACCACTTCACCGATAGGAAGTTGATGTACCAAACAGACGAGGGTGTAAAGTAGAGATGAGCAACAAATCGCAACCTGCGATGCTAATGAAAATTCGCATTCGCAACCTGTTAATAATTTATAAATAAACTGCTATTGCTAATGGTAATTTGTCTGGCTTCTATTCTAGAGTCACAATTTCATTTTTCATACATTACACACAAATGTCTGTTTATCTCATACGAATAACTTAAAAAAGAGTTATAATAAAATTTAAAACTAAACTACCCTTTTGCACGTTATCTGCTGAACGTCTCCCTGCAATTTTCTTTTCGAACATGTGCCAATGTGTGTCCGAAGCTTTTTATGATACGCTAACAAGCACCAAACCAACTCATGGGTGCGTTTCTGGTTCGAAAGTTTGGTTGGTTAGTATATAGCAACACAGATTATACTTGCGTTGTTATTGCTGCTATCGCAGTCGGAGGTTGATTGTAAGTTTGTTTGGTTGGCTGGTATATAGCAGCGCAGGCTATACTTGCTGCTATCGCAGTCGTAGCTGGTTTGTTAGTTTGGTTGATTGGTTATAGGGATTATACAGTGGTTATACTTGCAGTTGCTGCTTTTGCGTTGCAAACAGGAATTTGGAATAAATTTTTTTTTGGAATTTTTGTTTACACAGGTGGGCAAAATATTTGCGAAATGTAATTTGTGCCGGTCGAAATTTTCTTACAGAACCAGTACAACGAATTTAAAGAAACACATTCTAAATAAGTATTCTACTGTGTCTTATATGCGAGTAAGTTTTTTTTAAATGAAAGGATATATGATGTATGTACATACTCGTATATATGTGTGCATAAATATATACATAGATCGGAAATAAAATTGAAATTCGCTTATGAAAGAAAACTTAATTTTGTCCGACTTAGACAAAATTACCGGACAGATATATCTAGACCTACATTTACTGATTTCAAAACTATTATGGTTATTTATTGACTGATATATCGCTAAAACGTGAACAATTAATCCGGGGAGAGTGTGGCTGGGTATGACATACCCACCCTGTTACTTACATAACTGTATTTTTTTAACTGATCACACAAAGGCATATACCCTATATAATAAAATACTATTTTTTAAACGTTAATATTTATTATAACAATATTTACAGGTAATTTTGTATGTGGGTATGTTATACCCAGCCACATACTCTATGTTACATTTTGTCACCACACTCTCGCCGGGTTAAAAACCAAGCCATTTCACGTTTGCGAATGTTTAATTTTTGTACAATAATAGCACATTTTCGCAATAAAAATTATACAATATAACTCCATTGCGAATCCCCATTAGCAGTTTACATTCACAGTGAATAAGAAATCGCATTCACAGTTATAACTGTGAATGCAAATTCACGACTTAGCCCATTCTAGTGTAAAGTACTACAACGTTACGGCAGGAGTCCCGCAAGGATCGGTACTAGACCCCCTCCTATGGAATATCATGTACGACGGAGTCCTGCGACTAGCATTGCCACAAGGAGTTAAGATAAACGACATCGGAAATCGTCATCGATGGAAATAGCAAGGCCAAGATAGACAAAGTCCTTTATTACCTCGAAGTTGTACCTGCCCACTGTGAGGTTTTGTCTAATTCGTCGGGGTTGATTGTGCCTTCTTGCTTACGCTAAAGCCATTTTGTCCGCTTCTGCTTCAATGCTTGCAAATGCCCCGGTGACATATGCATATGCAAGCTGTTGAACAGACTTTTGTTAGATTTTGTCTCCGGTATTAAAATAAAATTATTGAAGAAACGAATAAATATACTTACAGTTTTGCGTATACATGTACCTTCAATGCTGTCTTCCATCCTCAGTACAATAAGTGCACAAACGATCCTACCTCTGAATGGAGGAAAATATACACACGCATTTTTCTAGGTGGGAGATTAAAAATCTTGATCGCAAGATAACATCAGGTCTCTTCGCATGCCCTCCCAAATTTCGATTACTTACGAAATTTTATTATACTTAATCCTGTTCGAGTAGGGAGAAACTTAGTAGCTTCTCGTAGAATGAGGGATTAAGAGATTTCTCCGTGCTGCGAATTTTAGCCTAAGAAATTTATTTGGACAGATTTAACAAATTTGTCATGACATTTGACATTTTTTGGTCGTTCTTTTCTTCTCTTTCGTGTACACTTGGGTTTGACTTTCAAAAAGTGGGAAACTTTTGTTGTTCAACGCGTTCGTTCACTCTTTCGTAATTGTACCCCTCTTTAAGAGGATTTTATACCCACTCTTTGAAATTTGACAAACTACGAATTTTGGTGCAAAAAGTACGTGAACAGACGCATTATTATACACCCACTATCGATTTTCTCTGACGCACTGCTATTTCGTCGCGAAAATAAACCGCATTGTCTTAAATGCAAATTCACGCATGTGCAATTAAACTGTGCGTAGTATCAGCAAGTATCAGCAAGAAAAACAATTTTATTAAGAAAAATGAATGCACATCACCGCGATTCACGAACTATATTTTTGCAATGAAAACAAAAAAAAAAAAACCTTTTGAAAACAAAATACTTTATGAAAGAACTCTGCAAAAATAACGACAGCGAAAAAATGATATCCCGCACTGTCTACTCTCCTTACTTTACTTACGTAGGTGGCGCTACAGTTCGGGGTGAACCTGGGCCTCAACCAACAAGCCTCTACTCTCCACTGCACAGAATTTTACTGTTTCAAGTTCCCCGTTTACATGACCGGATTGAATTGAAATACGATTAAGTTTCAACCCCCATTTTTGCTGTAAATTAATTGGGGAATTGTGTTGGAAACTAATTGAGAAAGAATTAAGATAGACGTTTTTTCCTCTACGCGCAAATTTAGGTATGCCAAACTATTTACACTTGTCCGCCATTATATTTTTATGACGCCCACAATGGGGTCGTATACCTTATGGTACGACAACCATGTCACGTATTAGTAATCGACGTGGGGACATGCTAAGCTTGCCTAGTCCGTGTGTGTCTCACTGCCAAATTACTATGACGTTTGACAGAGTAAAATTTTATATAAGTTCTATCAAAGAAATTTTCAACTTTTCAACCCTACTTGTGTGATTGCTTCTGAGGAAAACAGAATTTTCTACAAACGGACTAGAAGCACTTTCAGCATTATATTCGAACTTACGAAATTCTTGCGGGATTTCTTGTACTCCAAACAAAAGTCAAATCTGTTACTTCCACCTTTACTGAATGCGGTTCAGTATTCTTTACCACAAATATTCTTCTCAACCCATTCAGTGACCCGCGTCCTTAAAGACATCAATCATGATTAATTACAAATCAGATACACTTAGTTAAGTCATAAGCACTGGTACACGCAGTTTTGATGATAAAATAAAACAAAAGCAATATTTTGTTGCAATTTATACTTTAAAATATTTATTGATTATTTAAAAGTAATATCTCAAAGAGTTGTTTAATATGGCAGCCATTTGTTTTCACAAAAGCCTCGAGTTGCTCTGGCCACTCATCGATCGCAGCAGGCATATCATGCATGGGAAAGTTGTCCTCTATGCACATAATGACACGCTTTAAGGCCTCAACGTTTGGGTGTCGAGTAGAGCACGCCATACCCTTTATTTGACGCCACAGTTCCTAAAGGGTCGATCTAGCTTCAATCGTGTTGTGCGCTCTATATTTTTCGCACGAATGGAAGGGACCAACAGTTTTGTACCATATCGGAAAGCGAATTTTTATTTTGCTTTTGAAAAGCTTTTTCGTGACAACAATACCCTCTATGATTACCAGAATGATCGAACTTCCTCTGCCGGTGTGATTCTGAATGATGGCTAAACCTTCAAATTTAGGTTTGTGCCTGCCATGTATTATAGTCTAGTTTCAGACAGAAAAAAAAAAATTTAGTTTTAGACTTTTCATTTTTAAAAGTTTAAATCATCTTCGTGGGAAATTATTGAATTAAAATTCATCGATATCATTTTTTATTATTTTTGTTTTTGCTACAATTCAAGCGACAAACTCTAAGTATGTAAACATTTTTTTCTTCTTTACACTGAAACTCTTGATTAGCCATAATCACCTGATTTTACTAAGAGGCCATTATTTCCATATAATTCATAAAGGAAGTTGCTCAAATTGCTTGTTTGCCTGTCTAGGTGCTTTTGGGCATACTTCTTTTGATCTACTTTGCACCTACCATGTCTGCAAAGGAGACTTGTGGCTTAATAAGCTGATTAACCGTTTCATGTACATGTTTTATGTTAGATAGTTTTTTTTTTCCAATTTCGCAATATGGAACAGTGCTTCCTTTCTTTCTTTATATTTTATATATGATGGGAGGCTTAGATCGCTAGCTGCATGGCCTGATTTATTGCAGTAAATGCATCTAAGTTCTGGAGCTTCCTGTTTCCCTACAATTTTTGTGAGATTTAATACAGGACTCTGAGTCATATTTTTTCCACAGAAAACGCACCGACTACTATAGGTACAACAGTCTCCCATATGACGAAACCGTTAACATATACCTTTTTCTTTCTCAGTACACCCTTTGGTGTAATGGGCTTCTAATATTTATTAAATCCTTGATGGACTCTCCGACCTTTAATTGTATAACAAAATTTTAATTTAATTCAATTTAACATTTTGGGCTTTTCTCACTTTCACATTTGGTTGGAATTCTTTCAGAGACTTACGAATGTTTTCAATCGGTGTATCCCCCCCCATCAATACCTTTTAGAAGTATAGAAGCCTTTTTTATCTCTTCAGGAGAGAATGAATATGCACCTACACCTGTTTCACGAATTTGATTAATAAATTGGCCCATGCACGCTCGCACTATTTACATATACCTTGGTCTCATATTAACTTATATTAATGAACTTTGCAGAATATCCGAAACACTACATACGGCTGCTGCTAATTTAATTAAATCAGTAAGTAACGTGCAATTAGCACCAAAAATATGATATGAATAGCTGGGCAAAAAACAATTCTGTTAGATTGATTCGATTCATTGTTTTTTATTGTAGGCATTTTTTTACCTTTTAGAAGAATGTTGTTAGTATCACATCACTCACTAAAGAGCATTTGTCCTTGTTGTCCAGGTCTGCTAGTGGTTCGAATGGATTGCTGTCTTAACTCCAATTTCCTTGAAATACAAATTGGTAACGCCGTTATAGCTAACCCCCAGCAAACCATCACAGAAGCGGGATGATGGCCCTGTTCCACTGTCGGAATAACTTCTGACACTCAGTTCGACGAGCGAGCATACACTTTACCATTCTGCTTATTAAATGATTCTTCAATAGCGAACATTTTTTTATTGGTGAACATTTTGTGAACATTTTGCTGGTATCGGCGGGGCAGATTCTGATTTTCTCTCCCGTTTTTGTTTTAAGGCTTCCACACACCGCCGCGATAGAGATAGCGATAACGGTAACTATCGCCATAGCGATAAACAACTAAACACACCAGCGCTATAGCGATAGAAGTCTTCTTTTCACGTTTTTGTATTCCGCATTATCCAAATCATATAATATTAGATCATTTTTCACAGAAGAACTCAACTTTTCCACATCTACCACTGCGCGATACAGCGATAGAATGTAACATGCAGCGATAGCCACGTTCAATCGCAATCTCTCGCGACAATCGCCGGTATACCTATATCGCACTCGGTGTGCGTAAACAAACTTGAATACATGTGTTGCGATAGATCCCTATCGCTGTCACTATCGCTATTGCGACAGTGTGTAGAAGCCTTTAATTGGGCTGTGAGTAAGTAGCCAGTGTTCCTGTTGTATCCACTGAGTTCCAAATCTTGTTTAATAATGCGAGACATGGATCTCTGCGATGCTTTCATTTCTAAGGGAGACACAATTTTCTGCTTTCGCAAAGATTTTTGCTAGATTTGCTTCAACTGCTTTGACTGCCTATGGAGTTCTTACAGTACGAGGAAGACCTGATCTTTAGGGGTCATTTACTCAACCAGTCTGCTCAAATAACTTCACAGTGCGATAGACAAAATTGCGGGTGATTTGAAGTGGTTGCAAGGTCCGGACGATATCGCTTTCCCCTTGTAAGCTCAATTGGTACAATAGGGTTTTGGATGTTGCTCCAGTCTGTAAATAACTTATGTGGCTAACTTTTTGCGAAGTAACTTAACATAATCCAATAAACAAATTCTGTGACGAAAAGAATATAATATTTAGTTTAGCAAAGTAGCCAGTTTGGATTTAGAAAAGAACATTCCACAGAACACGCCACGCTTCTTATCTGTAACAAAATAGTTCATAATTTTAAATCTAAAAAATGTACTATTTGTGTTAATATATAACGCGAAAAGATAACAAGCATGTAAGAAAGACGCTATCCAAAGCGAAAGCTGTAACTGATACACTTAAAGCAGTACTGCACTCTAGAGCAATATCCAAAAATACAACAGTACTTTTATATAAAACATTAATTTGTCCAATTCTCGCGTATGGGTTCAGTTTATAGTTTTCTATTTCTCCCACGACAGCAAAAGAGCTAGAAAATTTTGAAAGCCAAATTTGAAGATTCTGCTGTGCAAAATTTAGAACACCAAAAAAAAATATTTTTCGAATAAAATAATTTATGAATCCTGTAAAGTAACTCCGCTTCTTACATATCTAATCAACCTCACAAAAAACAAACTTCAACGTATCGAACATCATCTTTTTTAAGTTTATATATAAAAAATAAAAATAAAACGTACAAAGTAAGCCGGAAGCAAGCATACAAATTAACTTACTATTCAATTAATTTAATATCAGTTAAACTCTTACTCATGAGGTTGTAAAATAAAATTTCTTTTTGAATTGATTTGGCAGGCATTATTTGTAAGTCGGCTACATATTATTTTTATTGAACAAACATTGTTGAAAATGATGATGGTCAAAAAGCCTCAACAAAGAATTGAATTGAATTGTAACTTTGCATAAATATAATATTACTAAGTTCATAACGGTTAATACGGAATGGATGCGTTAAATATCACAATGGACGCGTTTAATAACGTACCAGTATTTTGGAATTCACTGGGTATAGAGAAATTTGGGCAGATTAATAGCAATTTAAAAGCTACTTATTTCAATTCAAAGTATCCATATCAATCTCACTCTGCAGTTTCCTACATCGTCTGTCATATTCTTGCCCAATTGGCCCCCAAAACGGAGAGAAATGTAATCGTTCATATTCATGAAACAAAAAAAAAAAAAAAACAAAGAAAATCACTTGATAACGATGATTCAGTTATCACATTAAATCAACCCCTATAAGTCAAGCGTGTGATTTTAATTCAACCCTTAACCGGTTGCTCACATTTGCTTTCGACCCAAATGGCGTGTGTGTGTGCGTGTACACACAAGTGTATCAGGTGGGGGTAAAAATCCCTGAGATTGCTTCCATTTCATGGATGAAAAGGTGCGAATGGAATGGATATGTTCATTGGTTTCGGGCCCAAAGAGGGTATGGGGTAGTTGCTGGTGAATGCTTTTGGCTGGTGGTTGTCGAACCAAGTGCGAGAACACCATGCCGGTGGTTTTTCGAGATGAGAAAATGAGAGTGTAAAGTAATTTGCCATAACGAATTCCGGCGGGCGGTTGAACAAAAAAAAAAATCCTCTGAACCTTGGTATCAATTTGTTTTTACCCTTTTTGTGTGTTGTTGGTCCTTGTTATTGTCCGGAAAGTGGAGACGTATCCACTGGTTTTATATGGGGTTTTCTCTTTTTTTATTGGATGGGGATGATGTGGAATATGTTTTCCCTTGTTGTTTGCGGATCGTAAACAGGAGATTGATTTTATTATGGGAAATATTGTTTCATCGACCAGTGAAGGGTTTATTATTTGCTTGACGTTGTCGGATCAGAGTCCAATTGAAAGGGAATCGTTGGAGGTTTTTATTTGGTTACAAAAAAAAAAAGACAGAACAATCCCGTCAATTTTGAGGTTGTGTAGTGCAAGTGAGCATGGGGAGAGTTGTTTTAATGTTTATTTGCTTATTTGAGTGTGAAAAACAAGTATTTGCGTAAAAAAGGCATGCAGTACGTGTTTGGTATGGAAAACAGACTCCGAGTGGATAATTTAATTTTAATATTGATTGTTACAGTATTTTATATCGGAAGGATTAAAGATTGGCACAGCGATTCTTATGAAATATATTTTTGTCACCAGAAGTTTATGGGATGAAATAATTTTTATATTTTCCACTGGCAAATTAATTCTACTAATTGTATATGCGGTTGATATAACTTGAAACAATTTCTATTATAAAGTCTAAAGAGCAATAGGGGTTTATTACGTCCTAGATGTAGACGGCTTAATATGTAACATCCTCGCACAAATAACAGCATAACTGCAATCCCTTTTTATTCCTCTCGAAGCTTAAGCTTCACAGTATGTCAGCAACCGTTGGGCTTAGTGCAACATAGAAAGAAGCTCAAGCTTCGTAAAGATGTGTTAAACTATTACTAACTTACTTCGGTGATGTTACAATTCAGAGTGAACCTGGGACTCAACCAACAAGCCTCTCCATTTAGCTACTTGCTTCCAGTTGCACACTCCAAGTTGGTCGAGGTACCCTTGAACTTGTGCGTGCCACCTACAGCGACGAAGCCCTCTAGTGCGTCATGCCTCCGGGTTAGGTTCGAAGATTGTGGGTCGGAGCGCTAGTTACCATCCGCTCTATATGTCCTAGCCATCGCAAACGTCCAATACGCAGTTTTTTGACTAAGTCGATGTCGCTGTACAGATCGTATAGTTCGTCATTGAATTTTCTTCTCCAAAACCCGTCAACGCAAATGGGACCGAATATCTTCCGAACAATTTTTCTCTCGAAGGGACCAAGGATATCTTCATCTGCTTTCAATAAAGCTCATGTTTAAGCGCAAAAAAAAAGCCGAGATAATAACGGTCTTATATAGAGTCTCCTTAGTTGTTCGAGATAGAGCTTTACTTTTGAGTTGCCTTATTAGCGCAAAAACAACGATTTCGCTTCTGCTTCAATACTTGCGAACGCAGCGGTGATAGCTTGCTGAGATTTTTCAATAATGTCATGTCGTCGGCGTATACAAACAGTTGTATGGACTTTTAAAAGATTGTGGCTCTGGTGTTGGCTTGTGAGTTCCGCACAATCCGTTGAAGTATTATTTTCAAGGAGTCAGATAACACCACGTCACCTTATCTGATACCATTTTTAACATCAAAGGTCTCAGTTAAGTCATCACCGGCCTTAATGAAGCATCGAGCGTTCCCACATCTTGCACAGACGGACAAGTTTGGCAGTGATGTCAAAATTAGATATGGTTCTATATATCTCTTCTCTATAAATGCTTTCATATGCGGAGTTGCGTTGCCAAATGTGGTATTTGGAAGAAACTTGCTGATGATAAACTTTAAATAAAACTACGCTCTTGAGTGGACTGTATGATTTATTTTTATCTTGACGATTGTGGTTCCGTAGTTCAATGACAAGTGAATCGACATTTAACATCGATTGGGTTGCCCCCAAGAATGATTCTATTATCCTTGGGTTGCCCCTATTTCAATTGGTTACTATGACAATGATAGTATGATATGCCAATGTACACTGATTTTGTAATACAATGGTAGCTACGCTTTACAAAGAGGAAACAAGGAGGAAACTGACATCAGCCTACAGACTCTGCGCTATAAGGATCATCAGTGGTTTTAGAACTATCTCTGACGAGACAACCTTTGTTATAGCAGGAATGGTTCCGATTGACATCCTTGCGAACGAGATGCAGAGAATCTACAATCGTAGAGGCTCGAGCCATAAAGAGGCTAGCGAAAGAAGAAGGGTTAAAGAAGAAGAAAAAGGAGCTTCAACAGCTGTGTGACAAACTCGATGGGATAATACGGTTAGCCCGGCGAGAGTGTGGTGACAAAATATAACATAGAGTATGTGGCTGGGTATGACATACCCACATACAAAATTACCTGCAAATATTGTTATAATAAATATTAAAATTTAAAAAGTGGTATTTTATTATAAAGGGTTTATGCGTTTGTGTGATCAGTTAAAAAAATACAGTTATGTAAATAACGGAGAGTATGTCATACCCAGCCACACTCTCGCCGGGTTAAAGGCAGGTGGACCTATAAATGAATCCCCACCACCGACATTTGGATAAACGGAACACATGGGAACTGCACCTACCACCACACGCAGTTCCTCTCTAGCCCTGGAGGCTATCGCAAATATCTTCACCGGTTTGGACACGATAGCTCTCCTTTGTGTCCAGAATGTCCAGACCAGGAGTGAGATACGGAGTCTTCTACTGTAATTGATTTGAAAATTGGAGGAATGACCTTCCCAGTCCTCCATTCCTCATAGACCATCTGGTACAATCTGAGGAAAAATGGATGGACATTTACGCGTTTATTACGCAGATGTAAAAAGAGCTTCGAATTCAGGAAAGAATACGTCGAGAAGCAAAAAGTACAGCATAAATTGTCCCGCGAAGTAATACCTAACGGCAGTCGCGTGGGGAGAGTGGTAGAAGTGTGCGGGGTGTGGATTAGTACGTAGGCGCATTCATGGCATCGATTATTCGGACTTGCGAATCGTGCATGCTAGTAGCCCGGACTTCTAGAATCTTTCGAAGATTACCACATCTCTTGGCGCAACAAAAAAAAAAAGTGATAGCTACGCATTTAATGTATTATGTATATGTATGCGGTGTACGTCCGCATACGAACGATATTTGTGACGGCTGCAACAGGCGGCTTTGACATCGATAAAGAAATGACGTGTATCCATTTGGACTTCTTGGGTTTCCTCCAGGATCAGCCAAAGTGTGAAGATTTGATCGGTGATGGACTTTCTTGGCCTTGAACCGCACTGATAGGGGCCAATCAGGCTGTTGATAGAAGGTTACAGGCGTTCACAAAATATCACATACAGATCTTGTATGCAATGTTGAGGAGACTGATTCCTCTATAACTGGCGCAGTTGAGTGTGTCTCCTTTCTAGTAAATCGGGCAAACGATGCAGAGATTCCATTCATCACTCGCCACCCTCTTCCTTTTTTTACAAGTTTATGGCCCTGTCCATATGGCGTGTAGGCTTTGCGACCAGAAAGATCTATTATGCCAGACCTTAGGCTTAGGTTGTATTAGGTTTGTCATTTAAATCGAAAATAATGTAGTAAGTGGAGATTAATATATTATAGAAATAATCGATGGTGGACTACATTTGGGCTATTATTTCAATTTCGTTACATACCCTATTTAATTCCTAATAGAAAACTTTATCAAGACACAAAGTATTATCACCTTGCCTTCGGAGCATTCAACCAAACAAACAAACAGAGGTAGTCAAATATTACGAGTACGTAAGGGTACGAAGTATCATGCTTGTAATATTGGCAGCAGCAGAAGATACCAACACCCTAAACCAACAAAATAAAAAAAACATTTGCATGGAAGCAGGTGTAATGATTGATCTTTCTAGAGAGAGAGATCAACACTGTAGAGTGTTTCCTCAGTGGTGGGATTATTTTTAAGGCTATTCCAAGCCAACAAGTTGTTTGGCTGAAAAGCCGAAGTGAAAGAAAATATTTCGATATTTGCTGAATGCGTGATCAAAATCAACTTCGATTTACTTACAATTCCTTACGATATTTAAACAAAATTTCTTACATATTAAAAAAATAAATAAATAACTATTTGGCGCAACAGCTCTTTAAGTGCCAGGGCGTAGCTTCTTGCAACCATTCGAGTTGCGTGCGTTATATTTTTCACACGAATGGGAGGGACTTACAGTTTAGTGCCGTATCCGAACAGCTTTTTCGTGACAACAAAACTCTCGGATGTTTGTCAGGCGCTCGCGAGAGGTGGGACCGTGAACAAAACTTTTTGGTGTTTTCTGGGATTCTATTTTAGGACCTCATGCGCAGTGATCCGACACACTAACCACTTACGCCACGGCGCCCACTTTCTCTCTTTCTTACATATTATCTTATGCCAAACTTACAATGCATACATTTTTTCAAAATATTATTATTTCAATTGGCTGAGGGAGCATGTAGAGTTCATGCTCTATGCCCGACTGGCTGATTAAGCATTAATAGCTTAAACACTTGTATGCACAGCACAAGTGCACGAGTCAAGGTAAATTCGAGACATTGGATTTCGCGATCAATCAAAAATGCAGCGAAACTCAATGCATTCTCGTGAATTCCCTGTGAAATAACCTTAAATGAACTCCGGTTCTATCATTTCTGTATATGTTGCCATACATTATAGTAAGTGGTTCTTGTTTCATTTTATGAATGTTGTGTTTGGATGAATGAATGAATGTACTGTATGTCATGTGTTATTGTTGTGTATTTTGTATTGTATTATGTAGTGCCACACTCTCCGAAGTTAGTGGTCATATGGATGAGTTCATTCCAAATTCCCCGCAAAGAACTTCTATATCAAATAATCAATATCCAGCCATGCATTGCCTTTATGGGCTGCTGCTGTCTAAGTAAAAGTAATTATTGTTCTGTTATACGAGTTCTGGTACCGTTGTTAGATAATAGCTATTAAATGAATAACAAATAGACTAGTTCGACGCATTCCATTGAATCGATATATATACAAGTATCCCAAAGAAGTTTTTATTTGTTAAATTTGGTTTGTAGTGATATGGTATATTCGTTTTTAATTTATAACAGAGTCCCGGTCAAGTAAAAACCTTTTTCCTGTTTACCCTACGCTGAATTTCACTGTACCTGCTGACAAAGAGTAGGAAAAAATTCAAGGATACGTTGACCTTGCCACTTAGCAGTTCAACAAGATAATAAGTCCTATAACATAAAAAATGCTGGTTATTACAGGATCAATCAGTGAATTTTAACGAAAAATGACGTCGTCAAGATAACGTCTACTTTCATCTCCGTCTCGAGCAATGCCTGGCCTCAGAAAACCAGTGGTCCTGAAGTTCTGTATCAATTTTAAAATTGTGTTCCTTGTTAAAACGGCTCATCCATGTTTGATGTTGAAGTGGCGTCAAAATACTCACCGTATAACAACTACAGAACTGTTAGTATCACGATGGGTATCCTACAAGCCCTTGTCATGAGAACCAGTACCAGTTTGGCACTTACAGACTATAAAAAAAAATATAACACAAACACTCGATGTTGCACCGTCCAAAGCTTCATGGCAACTGAAAGGGCATATAATAAGGAGTGTATACCAACCATTCCAAAAACATTAGCCCGCCAAGGGGCCCAGGGCGCTACAGCCATTCCAATAACGTCACACCTCCTTGGCTCACCATGCATCGTCGAAAATGAACATCAAACATTCACATAGGTTGGTTGGTTGTAGAAGGTGAGCCTACACTTATCACTTAGGCATCCAATGGGCCCGTGTGGTCTCCTCAAACTTTGAGGTATATCGTAACGATAGATACTTAGATATTGAGCATCTAAGGGGTGGTGGAGTCCTAATTGCTGGTTGAAATTCTTTGCAAAGTTGTATTTTTCCAATTCCTAATGCAAACTCGCTGGGCGTTATTTGTGTGAAATTAAATCTAGGATATAAGTTCATTATAATTATTAACATTTAAGTATATTCCTCCTGAAAGCGCGATCGAGGTATATGCGCACGCTACTGATGCCATAAATTATGTACCGGAAATTGTAATCCTCTCGACGACATTTTATTGGTGGGTGATTTGAATTTACCCAACTTAAAGTGGACCCTTTATGACGACGAAATTAGTTTTGTGGTAGCTCATGTGTCTTTACCCCAAGAAACAATTTTGGTGAAGAGTGTAATGTCTTGTGGATTACTGCAACTAAGCAGTATAAAAAACTTTCTTGACAGACAACTTGACCTGGTTTTTTATACAAATTCGAGCAGTTGTATTGTGGAACATAGTTCCACCACGATGAGTACTATTGACGCGTATCATCCTCCACTGCACGTTATTCTTTCGCATGACGACGTGGTTCATGATACTTTTGAAAATTTTACTCTTGAATTTGATTTTAAGAAATCAGACTTTAATTTACTAAACGAACTAATATCTAGCATTGACTTTGCAGAAATTTTCAACAGCAATAGCAATATTGAAGAAATGACTGAACATACATATATTTAACTGTTTTATCTCGTCCGTACCTGTAAGGAACACACGTAAGGATTTGTCTACAACTGCTCCTTGGTACAATAACCAATTACGGAGTCTGCGAAATAAAAGAGATAAAGCGTGGAAAAATTATTTAACGACAAACAGAGCAAGCGATTATAACCAGTTCGCTATCCTCTATAGAGACTTTCAAATCTTATCGAAAAATCTATATGATAGTTACATTAATAAAATGCGTGGCTCACTTCTTTACGATCCCAAAGTTTTTTGGAAATTTGTAAACAGAAAAAAAACGGATGGTTATCATGCTAATATGTCTTACTTAAGCGAATCAAGCAGCAGCCCTCTTGTAATCTGCAATATGTTCTCTTCATTCTTTGGTCTATCTTTCTGTTCCGACAACTTTTCACCTACCCAAAGTAATTGTGCCCACCTTGAAGGTTTCTCTAGCAGCTCAATGGGCCAGATTTCAATAACTGATGAAGATGTGAGAGAGCATTTAGCTTTAGTTAGCAATGATACTACCTGTGGCCCTGATGGAATTCCTCCGATTGTGCTAAAATATTGTTGCAATACCTTGGCAACACCCTGCTATTTCGGGCATCATTAAAGCAGAGCATTTTTCCTAAAATTTGGAAAAACTCTTTTTTTATTCCAATACACAAAAAGGGAAATCGAAGTGAAATTTCTAGTTATAGACCTATTGCAAAGCTATCGTGTCTGCCAAAACTGTTCTAGGCTATAGTTTGTAAGGGTTTTTATTTTGCTTGCAAACCATTTCTATCAACTAAGCAGCATGGGTTCATGAATAGAAGATCCACTGTTACCAACCTGTTGGAATTTACTTCTTTTACAACCAAAGTTGTCCAAGAGGGTGGCCAGGTCGACTGTATTTATACAGATTTTAACAAGGCATTTGACAACCTTCTCACAGCTTAATTCTATTTAAAATGACGTCTTTGTGCTTTCCAAATCATTTCGTTCGATGAATATGTTCTTATCTTGAAGAACGAACTTATCATGTTTTATTTCGGGGAATAACATCCGATGCAATCCTCGCTACATCCGGTGTATCCCAACGAAGTCACTTAAGCCCTCTTTTATTTATCATTGCGATCAACGACGTGGTGGCAATACCTAAGAGTACTCGAATCTTAATCTATGCTGACGACATACAAATTATAAGACTTATACGCAGTCAGTCTGATTGTGTTGCTTTGCAGAATGATTTAGATACGTTCGCTAAATGGTGCTGTAATAACAATTTATTTTTGAACGTATCTAAATGCCAGTCGATGATCTTTTCGGAAAACGTAAATTAATAAGTTATGATTGCAATCTCAATGAATCTGTACTTAACAAAGTCACATCAATATGCGATTTAGGAGTGAATTTTTCTCAAAATATTGACTTCGATTTTCACATTGAACAGATTGTCAATAAAGCGAATTCAATGCTTGGCTTTATAAAACGTTGAAGTAAAGAATTCCAGTGTCTTCTTATAACATCCACGCTTTATAATACCTTTGTTCGTCCGCAGTTAGAGTATGCGTCTAACATTTGGTCTCCAATGTATGCAGTACACATTAACCGTATTGAATCGGTACAGCGTAAGTTTGTCCGATTTGCACTTCGCCATTTAAACTGGAATGACCCTACACGTCTGCCACCATATTGCGACCGCCTTCTCTTCTTAAATCGTCATTCTTTGGAGAAACGTAGGGAAGTATGTGATATAGTATTTTTACACCAGCTGGTAAATGGTTTTATTGACTCGACGGATCTTTTAAATGAAGTCTGTTTAAACGTAAGATGCTACAACTCCAGAAATACCGAAATTTTCCGTGTAAATTTCCACCGAACGAACTACGGTTCTAACGAACCTCTCACGCGTATGGCGAAGGAAGTAAATTGTAACCGCGACAAATTTGATTACAACTATAGTAAATTAAATCTAAAACATAAATTATACGAACGATTCTAACTTCTTTGTTGTAAGTGTTTAGTGTGATGTTTGACTTATGCGTAGCATATTAATTTTTAGTTCATACTTTTGTTTAGTATGCAATCTGCTTTTTGTTTACTTGTCCAGTCTTTTTGTGCAAGGTGTTAGGCTTTATAAATATTCACAATACTAACAACTAACACCACGCTAAATGATGACTGTGACAAGCTGGATATGACTTACTAACTGATTTGAGTTTTTCTCTTTCAGTTCAAAGTAATATTCGTCACAAATTGCTTGCCCTTAAGCAGTACTGATAGTGTACACAAGGAATTCTGAAATTTGGTTGCCATTCTGACAGAAAAACATTGCTGGACAGAATTTCAATTTGTGAATCGCTGGTGAATCGAAACGAAATCAAGCTATTTTTGAAAAGATTGATTACTGGTGATGAGAAGTGGATCACGTACGACAATATAGTGTGAAAAATCTCGTGGTCGAACAAGGGGATGGCTCCCCAAACCGTTGTAAAGCGGAGAGTGACGCCAAGAAGGTGATGTTGAATATTTGATGACACTGAAAAGGATCCATGCATTATGAGTTGCTGCCGCCTGACCAAATGATTACCTCTGAGCTTACAAGATTAAATAGTCTTTCATCACGACAATACCAGACCACATACTTCTTTGGTGACCCGCCAAAAACTTCGGCTGGGAAGTTTTGATGCATCCATCATATAGTTCAGACCTTACACCATCGGATTACCATTAGTTTAGGTCCATGCAGAATTATCTTAATGTTGTTAAGTTGAATACCATAAGGGACTGAGAAAATCACTTATCAGAGTTTTTCTTCAAGAAATCCCGAAAGTCCTATGAGGATGCAATTATGGTTTTGCCCGAAGAATGGCAAAAGATCATTGATCAAAATATTCAATATTTGGCTCAATGAAATTCATTTAAAATATAAAAAAAAAGAAATATTTGAATTTTCATTACAAAAAGCTCAATGTTTTCTTCCAACCCATATATTTATTATAAAGTACAACGAACAAATTATATCAAATTAAATCTCAAAATAATCAACTTAAGAATACGGAGGAATTTTAGGATGAGCGTTCAAAGGAAAACGGGTAAGAGAGCCGCGTCTTTTTGAGACGGTGCATACATCACGAAAACTTATTTTCGCTTTCCTACCGATTTCAAATAATAATTATGATTCCTAAGATCTATGGGGCTTCTTCGTCAAAATCCAACATCCCCAACACGACTTCTTTTGAACATCAGAAAAAAAATGTAATCAGATTCATGAAACCCTTAATAATAATGCACATTTCATCCCGCTTATGTGATTAGCACTCGTAATTAAAATAACTTTTTTCCACATATTAAACATTTTGCCAATCCCAAGGGGCAAAGAAGCAGTGCCATTTCATTCATTAAAGTTACACATGAGACGAAATATACCCTTCCGAAATAAAGGAAGGAAAGGAAAAAGTTTTCATTCTGATAGGGTAAATACAATAGTTTGCTTGTTTGTATTGCGTTTTCATGAACTCCTTTATAAGGAGCATATATAGGTATGTCCATTTGTACTGTCTCACTGTCAACTCGAATTAGTTGTTGGCAATTAGCATATGTGTATAATAATGGAATATAGCATCGCCACTTCAAAATGTGGGGTGCAAGGATTCATACAAAAAAAAAATCTTCTCACACTTATTCACATAAATTTACATTTATGCATTTTGCTCTGGGTTATTATGTCGTCATGTCACACATACGTACTCCAAGGGAATGAAATTCAAATTAAATTATTTATGCATCTGGTCCGCATCTTCATATTTCAGGAGGTACTAGAGGATTATTTAAGAAGTTTTAAAAGCATTTTTCTTCTCCTTTCAGGTGGAAAATTTATATCGAATTCGACGGAGATGGGCGACTACAAAGTGGCAATGAAACTTCATATTTATCCACTCACCCAATCGGAATTCGGATCATATCGATGTGTGGCGAAGAATTCGTTGGGTGATACCGATGGGACGATTAAATTATATCGTAAGTATTTAAATATTTTTCAGTACATTAATCATATATCTACTTATGTGATATGATCTTTCATACTTGTGTGTGTCTACGTATACTACCTAGATCTGTAATAAATTACAAGTACTAGTTTTTATAAAAAAGTTACAGCTATCTCTGAATTATCATACCTTGCTCTAGTGATTGAAGTCATACGATAATACTTACTTACTTACTTACTTACTTACTTACTTACTTATTTACATAAGTGGCGCTACATTTCAAATTGAACCAGGGACTCAACCAACTAGCCTCTCCATTTAGCTCGATCTTTACGTAATGGCCTCCAGTTGCGCACTTCAAGTTAATTGAGATCCCCTTTAACTTGTGCGCGCCACCTACCGTGAGGACGGCCTCTACTGTGTCGTCCCTCTGGGTAAGATTCGTAAACTCTGCGGGCCGAAGGCAATCGCTCATTAGATACTATGACCATCTCAGACGTCGAATAATTTTAAATTTACTTTCTCAAGTCTAAAAAAATTAACAACGATTGTTCCTGATCGTTGTTCTGCTTTGGGGTGGTGGGCGCACATCGAAAGTACATTCACTTCAACAAATACTGTGTGTCGTTTTCTCTGTTGGATGGGAATGAAAGAGAAGTATGCGCACGTGTGGTGGTGTAAATACAAATTGAGTGCAAGTGTATTCTCAGTTTTTTTTTTTTTTTAAGAAGCACTCCAGTTAATGCGAGTAAAAATTGTTTTCGTCAAGTTTAATGAAAATCTGTTACTCACTCACATAATGTTGAAACTTTATACATAGTTCGTGTTTCTCCTTAACGAGTGTACATATGAATGTATCTTCTTGCACTGTCCTCAATAGAATCTACGTGGAATGTTATTTTTTCTCAAACCACCACCACAACTTTCCAGTTTCTTTTTTTTTACATTGGCTTTTCTTTTAGGTGAGTTAATATTTTTTTGACAGAAGGCTTACCGTTTTGTTTTAGGTAAAACCGTTTATCTTATAAAATATGCCTTTGAGGAAAAAATCTAATCTTTGTCGAAGCTCAAAACGTACTAGGACAATTCGTCAAGCTCGATCACATCAAATAAATGAAGAATGTCACAGTAGGTCAGGTACTGAAGATAAACGTCTTGCTACGACTCGCGCGTCACAAACAAACAACATCAAACATTGTTTACAAATAAGATTTGTAAAATTTGTTTACCATAATAAAATACAATTGTCCATTATTTAAAGAATTTTATTTTTTATAACGTTTGATAATATTTTAGAGAATGTTGGTTTTTGAGAACTATGAAATCTGCACTTAGGGGCTTAAAGTTACCCATTGGAACGATATTGATAAAATACAATTAATCCACAAAATTTAGTGTACACAACAATTTTATGGACTTAGACGTGCACCACTTGATGCAATAGTATTATATATTGGCAAAATTGGAGTATATTATCTAGCTATTTGTAGATTCAGATATGTGATGATTGGTGATGTGCAAGTGCACAGCGAAATATGACAGATCTATTGCGCCCTAGAAGCTAAGGCTCTAGTCGATGGCATGCTTGATTTAGAGCTCTTCCTATAATCCAACTGCTTTGATGAAGCGGAGTATCTAAAGTGGATCCAGCGAAGATACAGGGTAGGGCAGAAAGAACTCACCCATTTGGGATGCTAATATAACAAAAAACAAACAAGATATCAAAGAGATAACTTTATTTCTAAATAATGCACATAATGGAGTTTTTAAATTAAGTTTTAAAAATTACGTTACTCAAATGGCGGCCTCCATTATCGATACACTGAGTAACACTCTCTCGGAAGTTTTCAATTATTCGGCGAGTCATTTCAGGCGGAATGTTAGCGACTTCCTGTGTTATTGCATTCTTTAGAACTTCCGAAGTTTGCGGACGTTGTTTGTACACCTGGGCTTTAAGATATCACTAGAGAAAGAAATCGCAATGCGTCAAATCAGGCGACCGCGGTGGCCACCCGATATCACCACGTAATGAGACAATACGCGCAGGAAACATTTCTCTAAGAATCGTTAGCGACTGGCGAGATGTCTGTGTCGTCCACGAGACTTGTTTTCGAATGCAGAGCCTGTTTCTCTAAAGTTTGACACCGAAAGGCGTATTGTTTTTTTTATCAGGAAGGGAATCACGTCGACCGAGTGCGAAGTGTATGCGAAAAGCATGCTGCTTTTTAAGAATTCTTCGACAACAAATGCACGGTTTACTCCCGTCCAAACCATTATGACAACTGAGCACCGCACGATTGCCGCTATCTATCGCCACCTCCCGCGCTTTGGTATCCCCACACTAACCTTATCTATGTGCTCTTTAATTCGAGGATTTCTTTCTGCCCCACCCCGTAGATCCGTTTCTGATAAGATATGCACCTATGTGATGTCTTTTTTTTATGAATTATTGCTCTGCAATCCGTAAGTGGGTGTGCTGGTGTTTCAGCGAGGTCCTGCCTAATCGGCGGTATCCATTCCTTTCTATTCCCAGTTTTTAGGTCGCTTCTCTCTTCTCTCTTCTTTCGTTCTCAGTTCTTCCCTTATTTTGTGTGGTCTTATCCTACAAACGCCATTTCTTGTTAGTTCATCAGCTGCTTCATTTCTTACTTACTTACTTAGGTGGCGCTACAGTTCGGGGTGAACCTGGGCCTCAACCAACAAGCCTCTCGATTTAGCTCGGTCTTTAGCTAATTGCCTCCAGTTGCGCACTCCAAGTTGGTCGAGGTCCCCTTGAACTTGTGCGCGCCACCTACGGCGATGATTCCTTCTACTGCGCCATCCCTCAGGGTTAGATTCGAAGACTTTGCGGGCCGAAGCGTTGGTGTCCATTCGCTCCACATGTCCTAGCCATCTCAGACGTCCAATACGCAGTTTTCTGACTAGGTCGATGTCGCTGTACAGCTCGTATAGTTCGTGATTGAATCTTCTCCTCCAAAACCCGTCAACGCAAACGGGACCGAAAATCTTACGAAGAATTTTTCTCTTGAAGCGACCAAGGATATCTTCATCCTCTTTTAATAAAGTCCATGTTTCAGTGCCGTAAAGCAGGACTGGGATGATCAAGGTCTTATAAAGAGTCTCTTTAGTTGTTCGAGACAGGGCTTTACTGTTGAATTGCCTTATAAGCACAAATAACCAGCGATTGGCAAGAGTTATTCTTCGCTTGATTTATGCACTGATGTTGTTCTCAGAGTTGATAGCAGAGCCAAGGTAGACAAAGTCGCTTACTACCTCGAAGTTTTAGCTGCCCACTGTGACGCTTTATCCAATTCGTCGGTGTTGGCTTTCCCTTCTTGTTGACAGCATATACTTGGTTTTGCCCTCGTTTATCGCTAAACCCATTTTGGCCGCTTCCGCCTCAATGCTTGCAAACGCATCGGTGACAGCCCGCTGAGTTCTTCCGATAATGTCTATATCGTCGGCGTATGCAAGCAGTTGTACAGACTTGTAATAGGTTGTGCCTCGGGTGTTGGTTTGTGAGTTCCGCACAATTCGTTCAAGTACAATATTAAAGAAGTCACATGACAGCGCGTCACCTTGTCTAAAACCTTTTTTGGCATCACAGGTCTCGGTGAGGTCATTACCGACCTTGATGGAGCAGCGAGCGTTCTCCATCGTCAGCCTGCACAGACGGACAAGTTTGGCAGGGATGTCAAAACTAAACATGGCTCTATAAAGCTTTTCTCTATAGATGCTGTCATAGGCGGCCTTGAAATCGATAAAGAGATGGTGAGTATCGATTTGGAATTCTTGGGTTTTCTCCAGGATCTGCCGAAGTGTGAAGATTTTATCGATGGTGGACTTTCCTGGCCTGAAACCGCACTGATAGGGTCCAATCAGGCTGTTGATAAAAGGTTTCAGGCGTTCGTACAATATCGCAGAAAAGATCTTGTATGCGATGTTGAGGAGACTGATGCCTCTATAATTGGCGCGGTTGAGGAGGTCTCCTTTCTTGTGGATCGGGCAAACAGTGCTGAGATTCCATTCATCAAGCATACACTCGTCTGACCAATTCTTAGAGATGAGTTGGTATGCACTCGTCTTCTCTTCAGGTTCTTTTCAAAGTTGTTGGTAAGCTTTTAGTATTTTTTCTAGCAGACCTTATTGAATTTCACTGCAAGATTTTCAGGCTATGACAGAAAATTCCATCGTGCACATTTCCAATTTTCTTCTTTTTTTTGTCAACAGAATTTTTTTTTAAGTTCAGTGGAAACACTTTAGTTAAGTATTGAAAATTCGCATTTCGGTTCGGTGGAAACGTAGGTACGTATCATCCGCTATTCATATTACCGCAGTTTGAAGAATGAGAATAACCGACTCCTACTGATGACAACGACAAAAAAGTGATCTCCGCAAAAATAAGACAGAAGCGGTATTATTTTTTTTCCTTTGGTAAATCAAATTGTTTTGTAAACAAATTGCATAAATTTATCATAAAGTCATTCAGTTGGAGTAAAAGGAATTGAGGGGCAGAGCCTAATTAGTTCAACCTCATTAAAAGTTTTAAAGAAAGAGAAAGCTAAATTGGAAGGACAGTTGACACGCCTGACTTAAACATATTTAAATCGATTTAGTAATACGCTTAACCACAAAAGGCTAAAGGGCATAGTGTCGGATTAAAACCAAACCAAATATGAATTGTACTCTTAATACTCTTAATCTTTTAAGCAATTTTTTTTATTTTCTTTGAATTCTAAATGAAATCTTACTTTACACATTTCCATTTTTCCTATAGGAATACCTCCAAATGCAGTGAACTACCTAGATAACTACGAAGGAAGGCATAAAGGTGAGCGAACCATTAGATTTAGTTATGGGAAACTGAACCGATTGCTAGCAAAGCCGAGTCCGAGAATTTAAAATAATAAATTCTTGTTTTTTTTTTCTGCTTCTGCAGAAAATCTTAATTCTTTTCACCTTCTCCTCTCGCTTCGCATGCAATAAAAGAAACGAAATATAATTTATTCAAATCCTTAACCGTATCGGCTGAAGAGCACACCATGGTCATTCCTTTTCCAAAGTGGTGTTGGTTGACATAGAAGTGAATGGCAGTTATGCGATTTGCATTACTCAGTCATCTTTCAGTGGATTTTATAATTCAAATTCATTTCATTTTTTTTTTCTTCTCTTCAATCGAATCCTTTAGGTAAAAAACGAATAAAAAGCTCGGAACTGTATCATCAAGCGAAGAGCGTGGACACAGGTGATGATCCAGAAAATCCTGTTAAAAGGAAAGGTATGTAAAGCAGTAACAGTAGAACAAATATAGTTAAACTGAGGGCACGAATACGAAAAAAGAGAATGGTCTCAGGGAGATAAAAGTTCGAAGGAGTCCGACTCGAACAAAAACCTTTGTCACGAAGTAATTGTAGGTAAACAAAGAGGACGCTATTTTTTGTGTGTGCTCTGTGTATTTTCAATTGACATTATATCTGGGTAATGGAGTTCCAATAAACCTCAAAATGATGTAATGGTTTGTCAATAGAGGGAGAGGCGAAAAGAAAACAAAAAGGACATTGTTGACATAGGCAAGGAATAATGTTTGATTTGACATAAAATAGGCGTTTAGATTGAATTGAATCGTTTTGGGGACCATAATAACTTTAAGAGAAGACGTCAAGCATTTGAAAGGACATTTAATGGGGATTTAATGATGCGATTAGTTCCTTGATTCATTGCATTCCATCCAGTTTGAAATTCTACTTAATTGTTTTTCTTAGGGAAATGACTTCATCTTGGTAAGCTAACGTTTTTGTTTCCTTCTACAGGGCACATTATTTATCACATTTGCCCAACGAGTCGTTTGGTCCTAACACAAACAGTTCCACAAAACCTGGAATCGTCCTGCTGAATAAAGCGCCACCTTAGGCTGTGAAGTTTAAAACGTAGCTATGTTTTTGTTTGACTCGAAGTATTGAGAAGTGTTGGTATTTCTTCGTTTAAACTAACCTCGTGAGCAGTCGCATAGCGTCAAATTTCATCAATTATTGTCGATATGTTAATAGGACTATTCCTAATATACCAAGGGGCTTTGATAATTCCTCTTAGTATTCTATTTTGAAACCGTTGAATGACGTCAACAGTGCTACTCTTCGCGCAGGCCCATAGCTGAACTCCGTATGTCCAGACGGGTTTAAGCGACTATTTGTAAATCATTAGTTCATTGTGAATAAACAATGTGGACTGTCTCCTTACAGGCCAAAGCATCTTTGGTATTTCAAATTGAGCCTTTCTAGTTTTCTCCTTCACATGCTCTTTCTAGCGCAGCTTTGCATCTAGGGTCATACCAATGTATTTTGCAGAGTTTGATTTTCATTAATATTAATGGGTATATAGTCGATATAGCAACCGTTAAAAATAATATAAAATAAATAAGCCGCGGGGCTTGAAGGCATACCAGCGGTATTTCATAAAAATTCCATTGTGGCTTTTGCGAATGTCCTTCCTTCGCTTTGCAACAAAATCCTCAACGAAAATTAATCCGCCAACAATTTATCAAATCCTTAACTTGTGCAGTATATAAGAAAGGCGATTGTAACCCCGCGGAAAAGTACAGGGCTATCTCTATCCTCAGTGCTCTTCGAAAAATATTTACCAGTATTCTCTATCACAGGCATTTTTCCAACAGGTTCTTGCCTCTTCGTCATTTCAAAGCTGAATTCAACACGATCAACAGAAATACCCTGCCTACCCTGTTTAAGAGTACATCAACAACTTACCTCTAACACTACCGTGGCTGTATGCAATGGCAGCTCAATGTTTTAGTACTGAGTCGGATGTGCCTCAAGGTATTGTTCCAAGTTCAATCTTGTTTGCTCTTTTTGTTAATGATGTGTCTAATACCTTGCCCTATTGTTCGGTAAGGTTTCGATTAAGGCACTGCTTCATGCTCATGACCTCGTCATACTGGCTTCATATACTTCCGCTGTAAATTAATAGACCAAAACACTACTGTAACACATAGACCATGCAAATAATACTGTCCATTCTTAAGTAGTGATTTTGGAACCTACTCATCGCAGGATGGCGGTTCAATCGAACTGGTCTTTGGGCCGAGACTCAATAGAGCTTGTCAAACTATTTAAGTATCTTAGGTTTCTCATCTCATTCAACCTCGATTTGAGACCACATTTTGAAAAGGTTTTTGGTTACCTTGAAAAATTTGAAAAAGTTTAACGTTATTTCTTCAAATGTATCTTTGGGCTTCTAATATCAACTATGCAGTACATGTCGAATCTAAGGTTCCTCTAATCTACTTGAAGAATTTGAAAGCTAATGCTAATTACATCATCAAAGCTATGCAGAGGCCTGATACCAACCCGCAGAAGCAAATGATGAAATATGCGTTTCAATGTAGACTAACCCCTTTTCAAAAATAGGATAATATTGCTTCCTCTGTATGTATACATTTTGATTAAGTTGCTGAACCGCACGTTGGGTGTTATGAGTTATTTAAACAGAGAGCTGTCGTCCTCTCAAATAAGCTTTTCAAAGCTAGGGCTGATATTTTAGGTCTTAACTACACCCCACCCAGACTCGATCTCCTAGCAACTTGTCACGTGTGTAATCATAATGAAATGAAGATGTCTTCCACTTTCTAGAAGTATGTCCTATTCTTTTGGAAATCCCTAGGCTATACTTTTCTTAGAGATCCGTTACACTTGATGAAACCAAACGCGTTCTTAATCGATACTATGGTTGGAAAGTACTTTATTGCTTCTGCAGTCATGTCTTAAGCTATCGTAGCAATTTATTAGACTGAAAACGAAACTCAGATATTAGTTGAGGCACATCCATTATTAACTGGGAAAAGCTTTGAATATTCGAACCCGGAAGTAGCGCTCAGTAAGGTAGGATTCTAATATCTGGCAGAATTGGAAAGCCAGATTTAGCTTGAGAAGGAGTCCAGCGTGCCGAACCTTATCTAAAGCCTGGCCTACTTCCAATAATATTGTCGAGCAAACTTCTTTTTTTTTAATGCATTTTCCATTTTGTCGGTTATACGATCTACTTGGTCGATTGTGGAATTGTTTTCGTGAAAACTGAATTGGTAGCTAGGTAATTGATTCTTTCGTTCGGTAACCATTTTTAGACGTTTGCGCAAAACGTGTTCAATAGTTGACAGTAAAGAGATCGGTCTATAAGATCTCACTTCGTGAGGAGGCTTTCCTAGCTTTGCTGGCAACCATTATTATCTCTGCTACTTTCCAGTGTATTCGGAAGTATCTCAAGCGAACTGCCGCATTAAACATTTCTGTGAGTCTAGGCACACCTTTATAAGAGAGCTTCTTAAAAAAAAAATTCAGGGATTAAATCATACCCGGGTGATTTTTTACCTTTTAATTTTGAAATTTCACTTTTGACTTCACATACCGAGATAATTGGAATTGGGTTCCCTTCACTGTCAACTTTATCTGAAGATCCGTCATGTGGCTCAAAAGTTTGTCGGAGGTATTTCGCAAAAGTATTCGCTTTCTCCAAATTACTTTTAGCCCACTCACCGTTGGTTTTCCTGATTGCTGAACTTTGTAGCTTTGTCACCTTATTAGCCTCATGCTTTTCCAAAGAGTGTAATCAGCGTGTTTATCAGCAGTGAGTTCCATTTTTTACGGATTGAATCTTCTAGCTGGTTCACATAAGACTGACTACGAGGGCAAGGTGAAAAGTTTTCGGCCTTACAATGAAAGACTGCGATTTTCAGTTAAAAAATGATTTAATTTTTCTACATAATCTCCCTTGACTTCAACACACTTAGTCATGCGTTTCTCCAACATCAGTATTCCTTCTCGGAAGTGAGAGTCTGGAAGGCTGTGAAAATATTCATCTACGGCCCTCTCAACTTCTGCATTGGACGCGAAGCACTTCCCAGAAACAAATTTCTTCGAGTTTGGGAACAGATGGATGTCTGAGGGTGCCAAATCAGGTGAAGAGGGGGATGGCCGAGCAAATCATACCCCAAATCCCCCAGGTTTCCCACCGCCAACGCACACTTGTGTACAGGTGCATTGTCCTGGTGAAAGATGATTTTTTTCTTCTTCAAGCGAATTTTGGGTTGGCCGAGCAAATCATAGCCCAAATCCCGCAGTTTTCCCACCGCCAACGCACACTTGTGTGCAGGTGCATTGTCCTGGTGAAAGATGATTTTTTTCTTCTTCAAGCGAATTTTGGCATCCAGGTGGTCAAGAAGGTTGGAGTAATATTCTCCTGTAATTGTTCTGCCTTTCTCAAGGCAATCAATTAACAGCATCCCTTTTGCATTCCAAAACACACTGGCTATGACCTTTCCGGCAGATGCGATCGACTTCGCTTTCTTTGCTGCTGAACCACCGGCTTCCACCCACTGCTTCGACTGCTGTTTCATTTCTGGCGTGTAGTGGTGGACCCATGTCTTATCCATGGTGACAAATCGCCGCACAAAATCGGTCGGACCCCTATTGAAACGGTCCAAAGATTGCCGCCAAAATCGTTTGCGCATTTGCTTTTGATCGGCATTCAGCAAATGCGGCACCCATCTTGCGCAGAGCATCCCTAAGTTTTTATGCAAGATGTTTCGCACCCTCTCTTCCGATGTATACACAGCCTCAGCTATCTCACTCACCTTCACTCGCCTATCGTCCAACACGATATCATACACTTTTTCGATGGTTTCGGGTGTGGTTGCGGTTTTTGGCCGTCCTTCACGTGGGTCATCTTCGACGGACGTGCGACCACGTTTAAATTCAGCTGCCCACTTTTTAACGGTTGACATGGAAGGAGCAGAGTCTCCGTAATCTTCTGTCAACTTTGGATGAATTTCCTTAGGGGTTAACCCATCCAAAACGAAGAATTTTATGACCGTGCGATATTCAAGTTTACCCATTTTAACGAAAAACACGCAAGACGTCTACTGCAAAAATTCGTGTAAACAAACTGCTTGAGAGAACAAATTGAAACTTGTCATACGAACTAATGAGAAGTGCACCCAGGCAGGAAACATAAATTTTTGCTGATTGGAACGATATCTCTGCGTCAGGCCGAGAACTTTTCACCTTGCCATCGTATATTATAAAAAAGAAGAGAGGAGAGGTTCTTAAAGCACTACCAAGAAAAGCTCTAATTAAGCTTCTGTTGATTATAAACGCCGCACTTAGACTAAAATATGTTCCCAGTCAATGGAAAGTCGCCGAAATCATAATGGTCCTTAAACCCGGAAAACCGCCGAAGGAAAAAACGTCTTATAGACCGATTTCGCTTCTTCCAATTATATCCAAGGTGTTCGAGAGAATATTGATTAGACGAATACAGCTGGTAATAGAACAAGGGCATCTCATTCCGGATCATCAGTTCGGATTCAGAAGTAAGCATTCTAACACATGTAATCGAAAAGTCACTTGAAGAAAAAAAGATTTGTTCAAGCGTATTCCTTGCCGTCTCTCAAGCCTTTGACAAGGTCTGGCACGAAGGCTTAAAGTTTCAATTACGACAAGTTCTACCAGAGCACCTATATAATATTTTGAAGAACTACCTTACGAATAGACTATTCCGCGTCAAATATGGAAATGAATATTCAGATTTCAAGGGGTGCCGCAAGGAAGCGTTCTTGGTCCAGTCTAGTATCTATTATACACCCGTAATATACCGCAAGTAGAAAGCACTGAGCTAGCTACATTTGCCGACGACACTGCTATCTTAGCAGTATGTAAAACGGTCGAAGATACTACAGAAAAACTGCAAGAAGCTTTGGATAGAGTAAATGAATGGACAAAGGATTGGCGAATCGCACTTAGGGAGACCAAATCTGTTCATGTAAATTTTGCTTATAAGAAAATAAATAATTTGCCGATCTTTTGAAACTCGGTTCAAATTCCGTTTGCAAACGAGGCTAAGTATCTTGGAATGACACTTGATGCAAAGCTGAAATGGAAAACGCACGTTAAGAAAAAACGAAAAGAACTAGATAATAAATATAGAGAAATGTATTGGTTACTTGGAAAATATTCCAAGCTTAATATATATAACAAACTGCTTTTATATAAGCACGTGCTAAAGCCCGTATGGACATATGGTATACAACTCTGGGGTTGTACCAAAATAACTAATATTAAAATTTTACAAACTTTTGAAAACGAAGTGCTAAGAGGTATTGTTAATGCGCCATGGTATATCAGAAATAGCGATATCCATAGAGATCTTGGCATTAAAACTATGAAAGACGAAATTCAAACCTACGCGAGAAAGCATAGAAGTCGACTAGAAAGTCACGTAAATATTACAGTCCTTCAAGTTTTGGAAGAACGAAATTTACTGCGCCGTCTACAAAGAACCAAACCTTTAGACTTAGCGCGATAAGTAACCGCATCTAAACTGCGGAGTCTGGCAGGAACTCCTAATGGGAAGGTACCTGCAAAACGTCCTTATTACGTGAAATGAAAACTACTTGATAAGTCGAATACTTAGTTGTAGTAAAAATAAAAAAATAAGTCTGTTTTGAAGGGAGGTTTTTTTAGTGGGTAAGAATCCCACACTACTATGAGCACGCGTTGTCGATCCTCATAGTGTCTTGTTGAAGATTTTCACCTACCCTCAAAAAAAAAATTATAAAAAAAAGCGGATGTCTAAGAACCACTTAGGTAGAGAACCGTATCCCAGGTGGTTCTCTAATCGAACACGATGTAAGACTTACTCTCGATTAAGGAGCTATTACTAATGGTGTTTATTTTCTGTCGAATAGAGAAATATGTAAGACCGATGTTATACATATTCTACTTGTTTCTTATCTCAGCAGTCCCCATATGAAAGCGGATTATTCCAATGAATTATAATCGAGAAAAGACAATTCTTTCAATCGAAAATACGCTAGGTTATTCCACTACATATGTACTCCCAGTCGCGGTACAATTCACTAGGTGCAGCCAAATGAGGTGACTTGGAAGGGAAAACGACTGGAGGGAAGGAACTTACTTCAGTCTCTTAAATCCCTTTTGAAATAATAACCTACTAAAATAATAGGCCTGTAGTTGTTAGATTTGAAATGACTCGCCTTGATGAACTGAGATGAGCTGTATCTCAATGAAACTCTAATAATGTGTTCCAGCATAGGGCATCTGACGTAGATTCGTTCAATTTCATTTGGCTACTGTTTTGAAACGCAAACATTATTTGCCGTACCTATTCATCTTTCATTTAGTGTTTTGGTGAGATCCAATGTTAACTCCTTGCTTGAAGGTCAAAAAACTCAATATACTTAAATGGCAGTCACTTTTATATTTTGCAGTTTTTTTTTCTGCTTGTGTTTGTGGCATGAAGTGTTTGTGAAATGCTGTGTATCGCAAACACATTTTATCATCGGAATCCAAATTAAAAACGAATAGTAAGTATTTCTGGAACTTCATTAATATGAAGCGCAAGACAAATGGCCTCCCAAACTGTATGAACTATTCAGGAACTACGATCAGCGATATATCCACAATTTGTAATTTGTTTGCGAATTACTTCCAATCAGTTTATTCATCTGGCTATTCTTCCAATAGTGAACTGCCTTATGTATGTGAAGTTTTTGATATAGGGCCCCTTTATTTAGACGTATCTGAAGTTGAAGAGGCCTTACTCAAAATTGATTCAAGCCAGAATGAATGTCCCGATGGGTTACCGTCTTTACGATTAAAGAGGTGTGTGTTGGCGTTAGCCAGGCCACTTACTTATTTATTTAATATGTCGCTTGCTGGCGGTGTTTTTTTGAATGAATGGAAGTTTTCATTTATTTCCCCAGTTTTTAAATCTGGATCTAAACAGGAAATAATAATCTAAAGGCCTATTTGCAAATTGTCTGCTATCGCTAAATTATTCGAAAAAGTGGTTTATAATGAAATATTCTTTCTTGTTAAAGAACACATATCTGTCTTTCAACATGGATTTTTGTCAGGTAAGTCTACCACAACAAACCTGTCTATCCTAACTAATTACATAATTAGAAATTTTGAAAAGAAGTGGCAAACAGACATAATTTTCACTGATTTTGCAAAAGCGTTCGACAGGGTAAGATTCTTTTGCATAAACTTTCTTGTTTAGGGTTTCATTCCAGTTTCCTTAGATGGATTCAATCCTATTTAACTGGTCGAATTCAAATAGTTAAAATAGACAACATTTTATCTGACCACATTCAAGTTCCATCTGGTGTCCTTCAGGGCAGTCATTTGGGGCCCTTTTTTTTCTTTTTATTTGTCAATGACATCCCATCAGTTTTCCAATATTCGTACTGCTTACTTTATGCCGATGACCTGAAGCTGTGTCGTAAAATTTCTTCTGAGTTGAACTGCATTCTTCTTCAGGAAGATCTAAAGCTAAATTGTCTACACCTGAATGTCGCAAAGAGTCAGGTCTTTTCTTGTTTCAGAAATCAGGGACCAATTAATTTCAGATACAATATTGATAATATTTACTTAGAAAGGGTTTGTCGTAAAAAGAATCTAGGGGTTATTCTAGACAACAAACTCACATTTTTGCTTCATATTGATTATATAATCAACAAAGCCTATCCTATGCTAGGATTTGTGAAAAGAAATAACAGAGAATTTACCGATCCCTATGCTCTCAAATCTTTATATATGTATATCATTGGTACGGTCTATTTTGGAATATTGTAGTACAGTTTGGAGTCCATATTACATAAATTCACCTGAAAGAATTGAGAGAGTCCAAAGAAAATTCACTAGATATGTTAAATTGGAACATCAAGATGCCTTCTTATGAAACCAGAAGTTTGCTTATTGGATTGCAATAGCTCTCTAAACGACGGGATTATTTTTCCATCATGTTTGTTAGGGATATATTAACATACCATATTAAATGTCCTTTGCTTCTCGCTTTATTAAATTTACATGCGCCCTCAAGAAATTTGCGTGAGCTGTATATTTTTCATGAGCAATTTCATCGCACTAACTATGGTCGCAATGAACCCATCTCACGTTGTATCAGATTAGCTAATTTAGTTTGCAATGATATAGACTTCTTTATTAATTGTACACGTAATACATCCAAGTTTAATATTTTATGCTTAATAGCTCAAAAAATATAATTTTTTTATTTCCTTTTTTTTTTTAATGTTTAATTTAAATATGTAATTTACTCTAGTCTGTAAGAAAATGTCTAATTGATGAAAATGAATAAAAATGAAAATGAAAAATGAAAAATTTATACTTAGTATAATACCGTAAATAATTATTAGCGCGCGTTTCCTATTCACGCTTCGAAGAGCCGTTAGGACTATGAATCTCGGAATAACGATTCCCGAAATGCATTCATCCCAATGCTTTCTACTCACATTACGTTTACAGACTGTTCGTTGTACTACTAGTATTAGGGCTAGAATTGCTACCACGTAGTGCGAAGTGGTATCATTTAGGGTAGCAATTTGGCATGTGATTGTCCTCGTTGAGTCATCTGCTCATAGTTGGACCACACCTGAAAGCTTTAAGTGATAATAGCTCTTGTAAGAAATACAAAACGTTTCCTCCACCACTGCTGGATGATGAAGTGGACGATTTGTTCTCCAGGTTAAGAAAATCGATCTCGTACTATAAGTATGGGAAGAACGCCCCCGTTCTCTATCTGTATATTCTGAAAGCTTCTCCAACATGTACGCGACTCACAATGACATCCGGTGTTGTTCTACAGGGGAATTTACTTGGGTACATAAAGCTACGATTACTTTCCGCCTGTCCTCTGTAGCTTCAATAAGTACATAGCATTGGGCAAAGGTGATGTTCCATATGCTGGAGAAAACCTTTTGCGTCCATCTCCTTAAAAGCGGAACCAAGGAAATATAGCTGTACATTGGTTCTTAAGTTAACTGTTAGCCCTTTCCACTTTTGCAATTTCTGTGTATTTGTTTCTGACTGTAAATAACCATATCTTCCCCATGGCTATTACTTATGCCCAAGACCATGATTTTTATCCAAAACATTTCATATTCAACCTTATCATACATACCTGCCTGTGTAGTGCGAGGACTAGACCTTCCATGCTCGAACGTGTGCGCGATGTCGATAGCTAAGGTTTCTATGCACAAAACGAGAAAGGGTGAGCTCATTTATTGCTAGGCTGTCACATCCTTCAATCTAAGTTTGGGATGAAAGAAAGGCTTAAATTTTGATCATACCACTCCAAGAATATTTTAAAACGTTAACTGTTGACCCTAAAAACTCTGGCAAAAATAATCCTTTATTGACAAAAATATTTAAAACAAAAAACTAAAATGACACTCACTTAAACCACAACATTTTCTCTTCCTTAGATGTAATCCTTGGCGATAACGATGACACAGTGTACGATGCTTCCTCAGCACATTCATTCCACAAGCGGATATCATATCAATTTTGTCACCAACTGACATGGATACTTATGTCAACAGCATCGTTCATCATGCTTTGACATCTTTCAATTGCTTCATCGTCGATATAAAAAAATCATACTCATAAGGATATGAAAAATTCTGCGAAGAAGATCGACTCAAAGCATAACCAACATAAAAATTCAGACAGCAAGAGTTGTCTGTAAATCAATGTCAATTCAAAACGTTAATAGCTGATGAAAACGAGTAGCTACAAATCAGGATATTTTTAGCAAATGCAAGAGGAATGCTGAAATATGCTACACTTTCAAATAAAAAAAAAAATCGCATGGAATGAAATGCCCCATCGAAGGCAATAAATTAATTCAGGATTATCTATAAATAAACACTTATACATAACATATATCGTAAATAGATTGTTGACTGACCAGAACAAAATGAATAAAAATCGAAAAAAAAACCATAAGCCACGAAAACTGATAAAAAAAAATTCTCTGTACATACACTGCAGTATTGTTATAGAAGTAAAAATTAAATACAGATATACATGAACTCATTTACCAGTAAGATGAATTAAAAATCTTTACAAATGAGCGAAAGAGTTTCGCACTCGACCTTTTTAAAATGCATTTTGGTATAGCTTCTAATTTAACTATAATTTTATTTTAAAGCTCCATCTAGTTTGCTTCAACAGCTTTAAGAACAAATATGTTAAAAAATTAATTTGCTATAAGTTACAATATATAAAATAGAATCTAATCTAAATAAAGACTGTAATATAATAAAAACAAATATAAATAAATATACAAATTGAAATGATGCAAATATAAATTTATATATTTATAGTAAAATATAGTAGAGTTATATACATAAAATCAACCAATATAGAGCTATATAAGGAAGTTTATATAATATGAATTAAAAAAAAAGAAAGAAAATTATTCAACATTATCGCATGTGAAATGTTATATAGGTATATTGTAGAATGAAATACAAATTAAATTTTAGTGTTAACGTTGGATAATGGCATAAATATAAATGAAAACAAAACTTGAAACATATCAGTCAAATTGAGGAATAAATATAAACAAAAACGTGTTATACCAATATGAAAAAAATTAAATAATAAAAATGTAACAAAGCTAAACGTATATATAAAAAAGTAAAGGCAAAATAATTATATATATGTAATTGAAAATATTAAAGTATACAATAAAAACGCTAGTATTATATTATAACAAAAAGTTTGTGTTCGCTTTTATTTATTGTTCAACTCGATAAAACAATAATAACCCCTTTTCAACTCGTTACTAAATACAATCGAACCAGTACATCTACAAGGTGGGCGCCGTGGCGTAAGTGGTTAGTGTGTCGGATCACTGCGCATGAGGTTCCAAGCTCGAATCCCAGAAAATACCAAAAAGTTTTTTCACGGTCCCATCTCTCGCGAGCGTCTGACAAACATCCGAGAGTATTGTTGTCACGAAAATGCTTCTCAAATCGCCATTCGGATTCGGCATTAAACTGTAGGTCCCTTCCATTCGTGTGAAAAATATAACGCACACAACATGAGTGGTTGCGAGAATCTAGGCCCTGGCACCAAATATTTGTTTTTTATTTGTAAGTACATCTACACGACTCAGAGAAAGAGTTTTTTTTTTTACTTGTTCGCATTCAAGGGGCCACGAATACCACTTAAAATGTTTTACACAGTGGGGGTTTTGGAAAGGATAGAGAGAAGCAGAGAAGGATAGCTGAGGAAATTTTTGCTATTTTTGTCTTTGCTTCTGATTCACAGAATTTTTTTTACTGATACGACCTGATACCATAAGCATATTAATCATCCAATAGAGCGAAAAATTATTCCACCCATATGGCCAGTGTTATGCCTTTGTAATAGTGTGGTTTGCTTCATGGTTCAAATCCTAAGGTCGAATCGCAATCCGTTAACGTATGACCCGTCACGTAAATTGTGTGTATGTTTGGGATACTGCGACCCCAGGATTTGAACCATGAACCACCAGCGTGGAAATCGAAGGCGTTACCACCACCATCGCCACCATTGAAAACAGAATTGCAGTGATGAAATTTTTTTTTTTTCGTGGGTAGGTGAAAATCTTCATGAGACACTATGAGACCGTGTACTCATAGTAGTGTCAGATTTCTGCTGACTAAAAACACCCTTCCCTTCGTTTTATTTACTACGACTACGTTAGACCTTATCAAGTAGTTTAAGCTTCACAAGAGAATATTTGCGTGAGGCAGGTAGATTTTCAATAAAAGCACCTGCTGAAACCGTCATGACATGAGGCTTTTTGTCTTATTGCGCTAATTCGAACGGTTTCGTTCTTTGAAGTCGGCGCGTAAGATTTGTCACATCCAAAGTTTGGAGTATGGCACAGTTGCAATGGCCATGAAGACGAATACGAAGCTTGCCAGCGAAGTTTTTTATTTCGTCCTCCACGGTAGCTATCCCTAAGTCTCTGTGGATATCATTGTTTCTGATATACCAGGGAGCGTTCACGATTATTCTTATAATTTTATTTTGGAGTGATTGTATAAGATTCCTATTGCTTGGTTTGGTACAACCCCAAAGTTGTATACCGTACGTCCACACGGGTTTAAGCACTTACTTATATAGAAGCAGTTTGTTATATACGCTTAGTTTGGAATATCTTCCAATTAGCCAATACATTTCTCTAAGTCGATTTTCGACTTCGTCACGTTTCTTTTTAACGTGAGGTTTCCATTTAAGTTTCGCGTCTAGTGTCATTCCCAGATATTTAGCTTCGTTTGCATGCGGTATTTGTACCGAGTTAATGAAAACGGGAAGGTTGATTATTTTCTTGTAGGTGAAGTTAACATGCGTCTATTTGGTCTCGTTAAGAACAATGCGCCAAGTTTTTGTCCACTCACAGATTTTATCCAAGGCTCGTTGGAGTTTTATGGTTGCTGACTCGATTGAACTTTCCGTTGCCAGAATAGCCGTATCGTCCGCGAACGTAGCTACAATAGTGCCTTCAGTTTGTGGTATGTCCCGAGTGTACAGCAAGAATAAGATAGGCCCAAGGACACTTCCTTGCGGAACTCCGGCGGCGATTTCTTTAAAATCAGAATATTCAGTTCCGTGCTTGACACGAAAAAGTCTGTTTTTAAGGTATGATTCTAAGATCTTATGAAGTTGCTCCGGAAGGATTCGTCTTAGCTTATAATTCAATCCATCGTGCCAAACCCTGTCGAAGGCTTGAGATACGTCAAGAAAAGCGCTAGAACAAATCTTTTTCTCCTCAAGGGCTTTTTCAATTTCGTCGGTTATTCTATAAACCTGGTCAATTGTGGAATGCTTGATTCTGAACCCGAATTGGTGGTCAGGTATTAGGCGTCTCTCTTCAATGACCGGAAGAATCCGTTTCAGAAGGAGTTTTTCAAATACCTTCGATATTATTGGTAGTAGCGATATCGGTCTGTACGATTTATTGTCATTTGGAGATTTCCCCGGTTTCGAAACCATTATGACTTCTGTACTTTCCATTGATTTGGAACGTATAATAATCTAATAGAAGCATTTATTAAATAAAGCAATTTTAATAGTGCATTTTTTGGTAATTCCTTGAGGATTTGTCCGGTTATTAGATCATAGCCAGGAGCTTTATTATTTTTCAGGTTTTTTATTGCCTGGCAAAGTTCTATAAGTGACACACTTTTTATTCTAAGGTTGTCAGATGTCGTAGTCGTACCGGTAAAATCGTCTACCAATGTTTCTCCATCAAATGGCTTAAAAGTCTCTTCTAAGTACTCGGCAAATTCATCGTTGTTTTTTCTTATCGGTGGCGAGTAATTAGTGGTTTTTTCGGCGGTTAAACCTTCAAGATAAGCTAAAGTCTCTCGGTTTTTTAGGTCTTGGATCGCTTTTTTAAGCTTATTGCATAGGAAATTCGAGTGGGTTTTATGCTGGGGAGCGCGAGTTTGTTGCCATATTTTGCGTGCTCTCCTCTTTTCTCGAATAAGTTCTTTTATTTCCGGCGGATAATTAGCTTCATTGCATGGGACTTCTTTCCTCCTTAAAGGTGTACTTTTCCACGCGGCATTCTGTATTGATTCAATAAATTTTCCGAGTTCATCTTCTATTTCGAAGGGTGTTTTGAGCGATACGTTTAAGACAATATTTTCTTCGCAATCAGTTCTAAAGTCGCGCCAGTTAGTTTTTTTGTTAGTTAATCTAGGCACACCTTCTACTGTCATTAGTCGGTCACTTATTGTCAAGATTACCGGCGAGTGATCTGAGGAGAGATCAAAGCTTTCCTCTACTTTCGTAAAATTTGAAGATACTCCTTTTGCTACGAAGAAGTCTATTAGGTCCAGTGTTTTTGGTGTATCAGAGGGCCAATACGTCGGTTTCCCCGTCGAAAAGAAATCAACCCCGAATTGCATACCGGCTTCGTACAGAAGTCTGCCTTTCCGTGAACTGGATCTGGAACCCCAAAAGGTGTGTTTTGCGTTGAAATCGCCACCTATAATGAAATTCGGTCCAAGTGAGTCAAGGAGACGTACAAAGTCGTTACTAAATGGACGCGATGTTGAAATACGAGTGCCTATTCTTAACTCGAACTGAGCTTGTTTGCATTGTACCGATTTCAATCGTCGTATTTATGGAGTGCTCAATGCAGTCTTTAATGAATAAGGAGGATCCGCCTCTAGCTCTTCCGGAAGGGTGGTATGCGTAATAAGCACGATACCCTCTTATTTTTACTCCGGATTCCTTTGTCAAATGAGTTTCAGAGATCAAGCAAATGTCAATGTTGTCATTCCGTAACAATACTTCTAATTCGGCGTTTTTTTGTAGAAGGCCGTTTGCGTTCCATGTTAAAATTTTTAGTAACTGGTTCATATTCATATGGGAGTTCTTTTTTGGCGAGGTTTTAACTCGAGCTTGCTGAATTTATCAAATATGACTTTGTTTACCTTCGTTTGCTCCTCAAGTTTCGCAAGAATTATAGAGAAGACTTGGGAGACTGGGTCTACCGTAACACCGCTTGAGCATATGTTAGCGTCTCTGGAGATTGTGGCTTTTCCTTTGATTTTGCCGAAGGAACTTTACTTTGCTCGACTCTCGTCTTAACTTTGACGTGTTTATTGACGGTCGTTACCCTTGGCTTAGCAATTTCACTACTATTTTTAACCGGTTCTGCGTTCTGGCGTTGAATATTTTTAAATGTGTCTCGCCTTTTTTGAAGCTCTTTTGCCACTTCGCAACCTCGATAGTTCGCTGGGTGCTTTCCTTTGCAGTTAATGCAGGTAGCCGGGGCCTGCTTATTTGGGTCACACTTTTCCGAGAGATGGTTCCCAGCACATTTTCTTTCTGACTTATTTTCATAAGTATACCACTGCATCTTTTCCGTGTTTAATTTTTGTGATATTCTCGGTAGCCATCGGAGTCATCAACGTTAATTTTCCACGCATTGTTCCTGAGTGACGTTGAATTTCGATGTCATCGTTCCTTTAAGAAGGCAATGTAGCTTACTGTAGTCCGTTATGCCAACGACGTTTATTGCAGGCGGAGGACGTGCTTTAGCTTGAGTTTGTTTTGGCTTCGACTCATTTTGCTTGTCTTCTTTTCGCGGCTCGATTTCGGGCGAAGAGCCGGCTCTGCGTTTTTTGCTAGGTCTTTTTTTTAAGACGCAACTCGTTTCACGTGCAAGCTCTTCTTCGTCCGTGTGATAATTGGGATTAGCTGCGCGGTAAGGGGAATCTTCGCGTTCTTTTTGTAAAAGCGAGTTCTTTAGAAGCTTGTTTTCCTCTCTCAGCATGTCTACCTCTTTTTTGAGCTCTTGGTAGAGTCGATCCATTTCATTAAGCTTATTGCGAAGTTCGTTATTTTCCTTCTCAAAGCTTTTACATTGCTCTGAGTCCTGTTTCTTGCGCGCCTGTTTCTTTTTCCCGGAGACGTTCGGTCTTGATGGTGGAGACCGAGGTACCCTAGAACTTTTTATAAAGGGGTTCATTAATTGCAATAATTGGCTCTCCCCAGAATCTGTAGAGCCTACCTCCGAAGAGGGTGGATTTTCCAGTGAACCTGGACTGCCACCTGGGGTATTAAATCTTTTCGTTTTACTCATTGAATTTTTTTGTATACACTTTAAGCCCGGTATACGAAGGGTGGATTTTAGTCGCCTCTTACGACAGGCATGCCTACCTCGGGTATATTCTAACCCCTACCCGAAGGGGGGATGAAATGCAATATTGTTTTGACAATTCCAGTCCAACTTTTATTTATAAAAAAAAAAAATACTCTTCGGTTGGTATTCGGTTCTGTTCGAATTAAGGAATCTATAACATGTGGGGTAAAAGGAAATCAATGTTCTGGTATGGTTTTCTGCGCTCTGGAGAGAAGCCGTATGAGCAGCAGATATAAAATTTGACAACCGGTGCACGATATGGATTCTCACTAAAAAGCGTTTTAAAGGACTGATGCTTAAACATAAATAACTGAGCTTTAAACCACTACATCAAATCTTTCTCTCTCTCTCTGTCTATCCTTTCCAACGCCTGCACTGTGTATTCAAAACCCCTTGAGTGCGCGCAAATTATAAAAAAAAAATAATAATAAAATTATGAGAATACATCATTTCATTTCACTTCATTTTTTTTTTTTTTTTTATTCATTCATTATTCTTAATTTAACAAACTTAATTTACTTAATCTACCATAACAATATTGTAACTAATAATATGTAGTGACATTTGTATTTATAAATTAAAAATAGTGATAATGCCACTTTATAACAGAAAATATCTTTGTAATGTGGGGTTAACAGTATTTAATTCATTTATACATATACAAAAAAAAAAAAAGAAATATATTTACAATAAAAGAGGAGAAAAACATGAAGAGAAAGCATATACAAAGTATCTAGAACAATTGGGCAATATGATATATTTAAATGACATAGGGCAGCAAAACTTTGATTTCTACATGATCAAAATTTAGAAGCCATATTTTGACTTGTTTTAAGAAGTTGGGCAAAGATCGTATGCCTCGAATATTAAAAGGAAGTTTATTAAATAATTTGCAGAACACAATGGGGTAAAAGTTTTTAAATACAGTGGTGCGAAAAGGAGGAATAACGACAACATTAACTGAATTGCTACGCAAATTACGGGTGTTAGAAATTGGACTCTAAAGATAACTACCTCTCATAAAAAAGATTTTAGAAACCTTAAAGTAGTATAAATGTTTAAGTGGTAAAATTTTCAATGTTTTGAACAAAGCCATAGAGCGTGCTAGACGATTGGCCCCACAAATTTTTCTGAAACCGCACTTTTGCAACACAATCAACGGCTTAAACTTTGTTTGGTAAACACCACCAAAAAAAAAACAAACAAATATTTGGCGCAACAGCTCTTTAAAGTGCCAGGGCCTAGCTTCTCGCAACCACTCATGTTGTGTGCGTTATATTTTTCACACGAATGGAAGGGACCTACAGTTTAATGCCGACTCCGAACGGCGATTTGAGAAGCTTTTTCATGACAACAATACTCTCGGATGTTTGTCAGACGCTCGCGAGAGGTGGGACCGTGAAAAAACTTTTTGGTAAACACCACCCCAGCAACTTATTTCGTACTGTAATTTTGATTCAAGAATTCGAAAATATACTGTTTTGTAAGTTTTGTTGTCACAGAACTTTCTGAGACGATAAAAGCTTCGGACTGTAGAAAGTAAATATTTTTTTCCGAATTGAAATATATTCGGACCAACTCATATTTTGATCAAAAGTAATACCTAAATATTTAAACAGTTTCCCAATTTAAATTTTAAAACAATGTGTGTCACAAGATGCTTCTTCATTAAACATTGTCCTTGTAGCTCCCAAAGTGCAAACACAATTTGACATACTAGATCTAACGCAATTTTTCACATGAAAGAAAATTTCAAAATCAGTAGATTCTTGCATGCTTAGATTAAAGTGAATTAATTTAGTTTTGTTACTCACAACCAGTTTGTGTTCCGAAAACAATATTCTGAAAAGGTGAACATGATGATTTATATCAGCTATCATGTTTAAAGGGTTATCTGAGCGGTTTGCAATACCAAGATCATCCGCGAACGCTGTAACTTTCCCTTTAAACGGTTGACTAAATAGAGAGTTGATATAAATTAAGAACAGTATGGGACCAAGAACTGATCCCTGGGGCACACCTAAGTTCATAGTTTTTGATCTACCAACAGCGTTTCCTATTTTGACTCTTTGAGTTCTATCCATCAAGTACGACTTAGAACAATTATATTGAAAACCTCGAAATCCTGCATTATATAATTTGTTCAACAGAATTCTATGGTTAACCATGTCAAAAGCTTTGGTGATGTCCACGAAGAGTCCGGCGCAATATTTTTTATCGTCTAGTGCTTTGTAAATAAAAGAGCAAAGCTCCAAGAGGCCATCTTCTGTGGCAAGGCCTTCCCTAAACCCAAATTGAGCAGGACTAAAAAAATTTGATTTAGCCAGGTAACTCAGCACTCTACTTCAAAAACTTTTGAAACGGACGACAATAAGGAAATTGGCCTATAATTGTTTTTGTCGCTTTTATTACCCTTTTTGAAAAGTGGGATCACATTTGCACACTTTATTTTATCAGGAAAAATACCGGAAAAAAATGCTTAAGTTAAAAATGTAGGCCAGAGCGTCTACTATATTTAGAGCTATTTTTTTAAGGGTAGGATTGGATATACCATCACTACCACAAGAGCTCGAGTTGCTAAGTGAACAGATAATTTTGTAAAGTTCCAGACCTGTTATTTTCACATAAAAAAGCTATTATTTCTAACATTGTCATCGACAAGATGAGACCTAGCCCAATCGGTACAATATGTAGGAAACTCACTAGAAGAAAATATAAGACCAACCGAAGAAAAGAAATCATTAAATAGGTTTGATATTGTTATAGGATTATCAATGGTAATATCATCATTACACAGTACTATAGATTTAGATATATTTGGGGATTTACTATCAATGATACTAATTACAGCCTTCCACTCTTTTCTAGGGTTACCAATTGCACTTCTTACCTTAGAGTATATCTATATCTAAAATAAATAAATATCTATCCCGAGCTTTCCTCATATCTTTATTAAATTGTTTACTCAAGACTTTGAAATGGGTTCTCAGCGCTGTATTGAGAGGATGTTTAAAGAACTTTATCCTTAATTTATTTTTAAGCTTAATTTTTTTCAACACAAAAAAATGTTAATGCAAGGTTTTTACCTCTTGTCAGATTTTTTACGGACAACGGTGTAGGTAAGATTACTAGGTAATATGATTTTGAAGAAAAGTTAGAAGTGTTACTTTCCACATATATTTCCTCTCAGGTTTCAGAACGCAGTTCAATATTTAAAAGATCGAAATTAATCTTCATAACCTTAGGCGGAGAAATTTATTTTACAGGTTTCCTTACTGTTAATGCATTAAACAAAATACCTGTCATGCATTGATCAGTAATGTGATCGTGCTCCGCAGCATAAAGCACACTTGAATGGTCTGTGCAATTCGTCGAAGAAGGCTATTAAGGATTTTAAGAATCGTGCAATCGTGGAAAGCCGCAAAAGGCACCAAAAGGCCCAAAGTCCCCGCGCCACCAAATAAATTAAATCAAAATGAATGGGCGAGGGAAGATAAAGAAAAAGCGGACGTCTTTGCTGCCCACTTGGAAGAAACCTTTAAACCGTACAATGGTCAAGTGGTGTACGATAACATCAATAGGCTGGATTTACCATCTGACGATTTAACACTCACAAGGCAACGCTAAGGGAACTCACACATGAGAGTGTGTGAGCCGCTTCTCTATTTATAATATACTCGTGATATACTCGTGAAGATTGCACTATCCTTGCTACATTTGCCGATGACACCGCTATCCTAGCAGTAGGCAAAACAATCGAAGAAACGATTGCAAAACTGCAAAACGCACTGAATAATGTAAATGAATGGACGAGGGACTGGCGGATCGCCCTCAACGAATCTAAATCTGTTCATATAAATTTCACTTACAAGAAAACTAATGACTTGCCAATTTTCCTAAACTCGGCCCGAATACCTTTTGCAAACGAGGCCAAATACCTGGGAATGACACTCGACGCAAGGCTGAAATGGAATTCGCACGTGAAAATGAAACGTAAAGAACTCGAAATCAAATATAGAGAAATGAACTGGTTACTCGGATATCATTCCCAGCTCAATACTAAGAACAAACTGCTTTTATACAAGCAAGTGCTAAAGCCGGTGTGGACCTACGGTATAGAACTTTGGGTTTGTACCAAGAAAACAATTGCAAATATTTTACAAACTTTTCAAAATAAAGTGCTTAGAGAATTCGGGATCTCGGAATTCCGACAGTCGAAGCTGAAACTAGAAGCTTTGCGAGAAAGCATAGAAACCGACTAATCGGACATGTCAACAATACAGTCCTACAAATTTTGGATGAACTTACTGCGCCGACTACAAAGGACGAAACCTTTCGACTTGGCGAGATAAGGATTAACCGCGTCTAGATTGCGGAACATGCAGAATCTTTCAGTGGAAAGTAACCTGCCAAACGTTTTTATTTTACGTGATAGAAAAATTGCTCGATAAGTTATTATAATACTTAGTTGCGATATCTAACAAATTTATATCGAAGGGTGGTATTTTTTTTAGTCAGTAAGAATCTGACATTACTATGAGCACGCGCTTGCTATTCTCATAGTGTCTATTGAAGATTTTCCACCTACCCTCGGAAAAAAAAAAAATAAATAAATAAATGCATGGATCAGTAATGTGCAGACCAGCACACTGATTTATGGCTACTTTTACAAAACGACCAAATACACGGTCAAGGCAAGTATTTGAAATTGGTCTATTAATTTTATTTATGAAAGAAGAAAGACCATGCTCAGCCAGTATAGCAAGATATAGATCAGATAAAGTACTGGAAGTTAAAATATCAATATTAAAATCACCCAAAAATACGAGATTAGCCGCTTTTTCGCTTGTTAAGAACATTGAAAATTCAATCAAAAACACTTGAGTATCATAAGAGCGTAACCATATACACACACAAGTTCAAAAATATCATTACTTATATTGCAAGACAATTCAATCACATCCGCGCTCAAGAAATTGAGACAATTTACTTTATAATTACCGAAATCTAAACAATCTCGAACAAAAACTCCCACTCCACCTGCAGCATACGTTTCGTTAGTGTTAAGATACAAATTGTAGCCCGGAATATAATAATCTTCTTTTCACAGTCAAAATCCATATCTCGCTTACAAATATCAAATTGGGTAGGAACACAAGAGCTTAAAGATTACACACAAATAAATCAAAATTTTGCGCAAATAAAGAAAAAAAAAATTCATTTCGGCTGGTCTACCTGAGCCTGGTGCATCTTTGACATAAACATCCGCCGAAAAAAAAATCCAGTAAACCAATTGCGAGATGCTCTTTTAAGGCATTCTCAGCATAGACATTACACAACTTTTTATTTGCTTGCACAGCGTTTTTTTTTAAGTAAAAAGCTCGTTTATATTAGGTGGGTTTTTTTGTACGCGTATACCCGCTAACTCAAAAATATACGTGTTAATTGCAACAACACGATAGCGTATACCCGCTTAAGTTAGCGGGAGAACTATCGCCGCTAAGTCCTAAGCGGCGATAAAAACAATGCTACCAGAATCCTTTTTCTTATCCCCTATCGGTAAATTATGAATAATTGTCAAAAATTTGGCATAAATGTGCCATTTCGTTTGAAAATTAATTCAAAAAACGTAGAAACATGAAAGAGAATTTGTTGTTATTATTCTACATTTTATTAGCCAACGAAAATTGTGGACTAAGAAGGAGACTTTGGGGTTGCTGGAGTGCTATTTTTCGCGAAAAAGAAAACAAGAACAAAGAATTAAAATTCGAATTTCTTAAACCAAACTTAAAATTTTATTTCAAAGAATGTTTCAATGTTTTCCATTTAAATAGCTTGTTTAAAATTTTCTCGAAAAAAATTAAGGAGCAGTTAAAATGTCATAAGAATGTATGTGCTGCCAAGTTTTTCTCACAAAACCGATAAGCGGGGATGGTCGTTTTTTTGTGTCATTTTTGAGTTAGCGGGTATACGCGTACAAAAAAACCCACCTATTATTCATTTTCAACTTGATGCTAAACAAATATTTTTAACTGTTATATATCGCGTATTTTTTTAAGAGTAAGCTTCAGCTGTCAACTATGAAGTGACATAATGAATTTTCGGTTTGAAACAAAACTGCATTCGTATATGTATGTACTCGTATTCTCTAGGCGGGTGGAATCGGTAATGACATTCTTGTCAACACGATATTGGTTTGTGCTGGAAAATGCATGGCTGATATGTGATCGTGCCGTTGTACCCCATACACATACTCATACGGGGTCATAAGATTGATTCTTAAGAACAATTTGTATTCCGGAAGCGAGTCATCTTTAGGGTTCACTACTTCAGAATATGATATAACGGGTAGAAGTAAAACTTTAACTAAACGCCGTCCAAAATGTTACGCCTTAGCAGCTTACAACTAAATTTATATGTTAACTACGCGACAAGTTCGAGCTCAAATTGAATCTGAGCCTGGTCACTCACTAAATGTACTGTACTCTGCCGTTTCAGACAGAATATTATAGTCGTTTTTACAAAAAAGAATAGTTTGCATCTTACCAGGTTTTAGCATGAGGCCAGCCAAAAATTGCAGTGGTATGAATTTATCCTTTATCTTCGCGACAGGGTTTTCGATAAGGCCAAGAGGCCTTGATAGGTAAATTTGGATGTCATCAGCATATAAATGAAAAGAAATAGACACTAGGTAAGTCATTTATCAACATGCAGAACAGAATGGCCTTAAAGAGATCGTGTGGGTACACCAGCAGAGAGATTTCTGGGTTCTGAGATATTACGATGGATTACCATTCTTTGACTACTATTTGGCTATGTGACGAAAAGCATGACACGTCTATGATATATAATAAAATATTATACTATGTTTGACTACGTGAAAAGCTTTGGAGGAATCTAGGAAACACGAAATTGTTACACACCCCTAAACTAATTGGACAACTGTGGTGAAGCAACCATGATTTAACAATCTTTGACCAGATTGAGACAACAGACTTTTTGATTCAAAGTGATGATCAATCTGTCCTATATTTCCTCCGAAACCTTTGACAGCCAAGGTACGATGCATATGGGACGATAGTCACTGGGTAGTAATTTGATACGGTTTTGCTTGCATTGGAGTTTTTTGTGCCTCTTTAAATTAAAGCGAAAGCTTTGATCGCGTTATACCAAAGTTGATTGAGCAGTAATCAATGGGTTTAATATGATACGTAAGGGAGGATCTTTAAGTACATTAGGACCAAGCAAAGGATACTACTTTTCCATTCTGCCTGCAAATTTTTCCAAAGCTTTCGGGTTAAGTAATTCATTTTAGCTTATCAAATGACTGTGGTTGCTTTATTACACTCCTGGCAGTAGCTGCTCTGAACATCTCGTCTGCGAGGATGTCGGTAAGGACAGTTCCAGGTATAACAAATGCATCTTCGTCTGGAATGGTTCGAAGGCCGCTGATTGTCCGTAGCGCGCAGGTCTGTATGTTGGCCATAGTCTCCTTTTGATCTCCTCAGCTCAGTTCCCCTTTATGTACAGGGTGCAAGTCAAACAATAGTCGCATGGAACTCTTCCAAAGCAATAGTTTTCTTTTTGATTACCCGATTACCGCCTTTGAACTTTTAAAAACTATCGGTATTTTAAAAGATCTAATTCTTGTGGTTCTGATGGTATTTCAAACCAAATGGTAAAAATATTGCATGCTTTGTTGTTGATGTCCTGGGTCATATTTTTAATCAAAGTATTTTATCTGAAGTTTTCCCTGAAACTCTTAAGTGTGCGGATATATTACCGCATTAAAAAAAGGGGCAACTGATGGTATATGTAGACCCATGTCGCTTCTTTCAACATTCAGCCACATTTTTGAAAAAGTAATTAAAAATAGGGTTGTTAATTTTTTAAATAAGACAAACTTTTTTAGTTCTGCTCAATTTGGTTTCCAAAAAGCAAAATCCACAGAAGATGCTCCTTTCGATATATCTACAGCATTTGATTCGCTCAATCACGAATTTTTTTTGATAAAGCTAAATAAAACAGGTTTTCGGGGCTTCATGCTTAATTGGTTCAAGTCTTACTTGGAAAATAGATCGCAAAGAGTAAGGATAGATGATACCAATAGTAGGATTCATTTTCTCAATTTGGGAGTGCCTCAAGGTTCTGTATTGGGACCTATTCTCATCCTGATTTAAATCAATTCCCTGTTTAACTTAGATTTCAAAGGCATCCTTACTGCGTTTGTCGATGACGTTGGCGCATATGGTTCAGACAGTCTTTTAAATCTGATCTCTGACATAAATTTATATCTAAATCTACTCAAGAACTGGTTTGCTGGGCATAATTTGGTCATTAGACCAAAAACAAAAATTATGTTTTTTAATTTATTCGCATGAAATTGTTTTGAGGCTGATGTTTTCTTCCATGCTCCCGAGTGCCCAAGATTTAAACTGTCGTCCTGCTCATGTAACGCCACTTCTTTCCTGCATAGTTTCTGTAGTGACCTAAACTGTAGAGATAAATGCTTCCAAATTGAAAAAGTTTATGAGTCTAAATATTTGGGGCTTATCATTGACTCCAGGATGTCTTTTAAAACTTGATAAAATACGTTCGTTCATCGCTCAGTTATTTCTATTGCTTGCAATCTGTTGTTCACCTTAGCTCTTGAAAATTGTTTATTACGGAATTTTCCACTCAAAATTGCAATATGATATTAGTTATTGAGGGGGGACTTATTTTAATAAGATCCAACCTCTCTTATTCTTTCAAAAACATATGTTAAGAAAAACGTAAAAAAAAATCGTATGTATCCCAGTTTTCCATTATTTTGCGATTTGAAAACCCTCCCAGTCCGTCACTTATATTGTTTTAAAGTGTTAAAGACCTTTTTCGTGAGATCAGGAAATTTAAGTTTCAGCTTATTTGAAAATTATAACCTAATTCCCAAATCCGGAACTACAGCTTTTCGTAATTTTTATACAGTTGCATCATGCCATTTATTTAATAAACTGCCACAATCGCTCAAAACTATGCATCCAATAAACTTTCTTCTGAAATATATATTAAAAATTCGATTTTTTGTTTAGATTTCAATAGGTTGGAATCCTTATTAAATGATCCAATTTAGAATTCTCTCTGATATTTTGGCGGACGAAATAAAATACTTCTTTAAATCTTTTTCTCTTCAGCTTCCTTACATTTTGAATTAATTGTTTTCTTTATATAAATTATTCTCTTTTGTTCAGGGGTCACCCCACACATTGCCTCTAATTATTTTTGTTTAATATTGAAGTGACACTTAACTCTATTTTTTATATATAAATAATATTGTAATATTATTGTGGGCGCCGGCCGTGGCGTAAGTGGTTAGTGTGTCGGATCACTGCGCGTGAGGTTCCAAGTTCGAATCCCAGAAAACACAAACAAGTTTTTTCATGGTCCCACCTCTCGAGATTATTGTTGTCTCAAAAAACCCAATATTGAGCTGAGCGTATCACTTAAAACTCCCTATGAACTTGAAGTTGAAGTTGATCGCTTCGTCGAAATCTTACAGAATGCCGCGTGGAAGAATACTCCCAAACCAAAGAAAACGCCGGCCAGTTACATTCAAACTTATCCGCAGGAAATAAAAGAGTTGATTAAGGAAAAGAGAAAAGCGCGTAAAAAATGGATTTCGCTTATTCCAATTATATTCAAAGTGTTCGAGAGCATATTGATTAGGCGAATACAGCCAGTTATAGAAAAAAGGCATCTTATTCAGGATCATCAATTCGGATTCAAAAGTAAGCATTCTACAGTTGAACAAGTGCATCGAATAACATACTCGTATGTTATCGGAAAATCTTTTGAAGAAAAAATGATTTTTTCAAGCGTATTCCTTGACGTCTCTCAAGCCTTCGACAAGGTCTGGCATGAAGGTTTAGTTAAAGCCTTAAAAATTACGACAAGTTCTGCCAGAGCACCCTCACAATATTTTGAACAACTGCCCTACGAAAAGAGTTTTCCGCGTCAAATGTGTAACAAATTAAAACAAGGCGGGATAGCTCGATACACCAGTTAGGCCCACAACTGCCTAACTGATGTACCTAACTACCCTCTTCTGCCGCGAACGTAACTATGAGAGGTCTTTCACACTGCTATAATAAACCTTCCACCTTCTATAGCGACGCTTATAACTCCAGGCCACAGGACTCCTTGAGCCAGTCCAGGCAGGAAAGGCGGAAGGGTGTCCGTTCCTCTGTAGAGTAGGCATGCTTGCTTTAGCTCGATCTAGCTCGTCGGAATGGGGGAGTTCTTGCTGCAGAGGAAACGAACGGGTGTTACGTTTTACATGCCTATGGAGCGATGGTATCTTCCATGTTGAGGTAAAGATAAGGACCCAAAATGCCTTCTTCAGCGCCATTGCCTTCTTAGCCCTACGAATTCCAAATTTGGAGGGAAATCTTAGATGTAGAATGATTCCCCACGTGGTTCCACCCCTACATAGCATCAACCCTGGTCAATGCTATCCTTGGCCATCACGTCACCGATACTTGTGATGACCTCTAGACCTTACTCATCGATGCTGACTCTCAGGTGGGATCACCTAAGCCCTATCTCATCCACCACAAAAAAGGAACTAACGCGACATCATCATCATATTACGCATCTAAAATTGGTTATCATCAGGGATAGGATTTTGCTAACTTTGCCTCTTTTTTTTGCTAAATCGGAAGATAGTATCGACTTTACACAAACACGTTTCATGTCCTCCTGATTCCAAATATATGTATTTTATTTTGCCTTTTTTGCCTTTTTATATCGTTATTGCCTTTTTTGCCGTTGTTGCCTTTTTCTGCCTTTTTTGCCTATTTTGCTTTTTTCTCAAAGTTTATTCGCTAAAAAAATTGTAGAAAAATGCGCGTTTGCATGTATGTATATCTGTGCAAACATATTTCTTACTCACAATACGTAATACGCATACCTAAATTCCTAGACGCCTTAAAATTTAAAACGTCTAGTCCGTGGGGAGAGTCAACATGGAAATATGTACATGACCACAGACGGTTTGCACTTGTATGTGACCGCAGACGTTACTGCATATAACTCTATTACATATTTCTTGTTTGTATACAATACATAATATGCGGATTGGAGGGAAAGTTACCTTCTCCCTGTATACAAAGGGAAGGGTGACACGCGAAACTGTGATAACTACCGTTCGATCAAGCTGATGTCACACACCATGAAGATCGTTGAGCGGGTATTAGGTGGCCGACTGCGAAAAATAATACGGCTATCTGACGATCAGTACGGGTTTGTCTCGGGTAAATCAACCACAGATGCAATCCAAAGTATAAGGATCATAATGGAAAAACATCGTGATTCCTTAAGGGATTTGCATATTGCATTGGTTGACTTTGAAAAGGCATTCGACAGACAACCACGAGATCTGATATGGGTGGCACTAAGACATCGAGGGGTTCCAGAAACCTATGTACAGATGATTATGGACATGTACGAAGGAGCAAAGACAAAAGTAAGATGCCCCGCTGGAGTAACCGAAGAGTTCCCAATCAAAGTCGGGGTACACCAGGGAAGCGTTTTAAGTCCTTTGCTCTTTAGTACAGTCCTTGATTATCTGCTTGAAGGTAAAGTGATGGACCCCAAGGTACATCAGTTATTCTTTTTTGACGATGGAGCCATCATAAGTGAGGATCCTACATCCCTGCAACGAGCACTTGATGTGTGGGTGGACGTTTTGGAGGGAAATGGGTATCGCATTAGTTCAAAAAAGACAGAGTACTTGTGCTGCCCGTTCTCTGATCCACTCAGGCCTATTCCAGACATTTATTTGAATGGAACAGTGCTTCCCAAGTGCGAAAAGTTCAAATATCTGGGATCTATGATCAATAGCAAAGCAACTTGTGATGACGACATCAATCATCGTGTAAGCGTAGGGTGGATGAAGTGGCGAGAAAATTCTGCTATCTTTTGTGACAGAAAAATGCCCCCTAAGTTGAAAGGAAGGCTTTACACCGCAGTTGTACGTCCAGCGCTCACATATGGTTCACAATGTTGGACGATGTACAAAAAGTATGAGAGTAAATTAACAGCAGCTGAGATGAAGATGCTTCGCATGACAGCAGGAGTGACGAAGCTTGATCGAATAAGAAGTTCGAAGATCCGTGGAAGCTTTCACATCAAGGAAACCATCGTACAAAAAATAGAGCGCGACCGGCTCAGTTGGTATTGCCACGTTCAAAGAAGAGATCATTTGAACCCTGTAAAAAAAGGCAATTTCTATGCACGTTCCAAAGACATCGCGATGTAGGAAAGGCAGGCCTATAAACGCCTGGATCAGACAAATGCGACGACATCGGCATTTCATTGGCCTCAGTAACCGAGTGATCCAAAATCGGCAGGCCTGCCGATATTTTCTGAGGTCAAATAGGCGAACCCCATAGGCGGATCAGTAGAAATGCGGTGAAGTGGGAGGGTTGTGATCCCTTGTTTTCGGATCATAGCCTCGCTGATAAAAGGAAGAAGAAGAAGACATAATATGCGGATTATTTTGCTCGGATTAAAAAAATCGTCAGTGTTCTTGAAGACGATGCAAGCTATGTTGTGTTCGCAAAGGAATTGATTGAAGATGAAGCAGTACAAGCGCAGCTGGCGTACATCAAAGTCAATTTTAGGTTTTTAGTCGACCCAAAAAACCAATTTTCCAAGACTTACAAAAAACAGGTATTTTTGAGAGTCTGTACTTATAATTTTAACTAGTATTATTCTGATCAAGGAACATTAATTGACGAAGTGTTGCCGGCTTTAAAGAACATTCAGCAAAACTTGAAAAAAGTAAAAGGGCCGATTGCAAAGGAAGTCCTGAAGAAGTTTACTGCCGTTTTCAACGCAAATACGGGACTGAAAACTATTGAGCAGATAAATTCTATAATGAACGGCGACTTGGATTCTAAACTTCCAGAAAATATTGATGTTAATAATGTTGAAAGCTTTAAATGGGCTCCACTCGTTTCAGTCATTTAGCTCTCTAAAGGCGCTTCTAAGAAAGAACCGGAGAAGATTATTACCAGAAATTTCAAAAGGCTCTTGGTAGTTCAATGCTACTATAACTAAATGTGCATTTACTTTCCTTTTCTTATTTTTTAATAAATGCCTTTTTAAGTGTTTTGTTTTGCCTTTTTTTACTTTTTTATGTCAACAAAATCCTAACCCTGGTTATCATCAACATCATCAACCCTACATAAATTTTTCTTACCATTTGTCCGAACTTTGCACTGATTTAGGTTAATTTCTACTTAGCTTAAATTAATTTAGATATCTTATGTCCGGAAATGTGGATCTTGATGGGTGTGGGATCTGTTCGGCTTCGCCAAAAGCCCCTAACGAAGATGTCGGAAGAGGGAAGTATCCTTCGCCGATTAAGACCCGCTGCCGAGTGCGGTATATGGGTACCCTTACGTAGGTAGCAGGTGGTGGCGCTGCTGGACGAAGTTGCCTCGACGAAGTATTCCACCACGCGGTTTTTAACCTTCACTACGACTTCCGGTCAGAGTAAGTTAACTTTTGCTTGCTTTTTTTTATTTTTCTGGGTTCCCTTTTTCCTGGCGGCCAGACTGCTGGAATGGTATGCGCTATACCCCACCCAGGAGTGGAGTCGTACCTCCAATGAGCATCGTAAGGGTATATTTCGCGGGCACAGGTCACATGCACTGACGAGGACAATTATTACACCCGCAATTAACACTTAAAAAAAATGTGCTTACCTGCTACCCAATATAGTATATGCGTATTTTTGCTTTTCTTTAAGCTTTAAAATAAGCGCTTTTTATTTCTGCTTTTTTTTGTGTAGTGTGAATCACTTTTCAATACTTTGCTTTCTTTTTTTTTTTTTTTGTCGGTGCACTGAGTTTTATACCACTTTACTTTTTTTTCTTTTTTTTTTATATCACTACTGTATGTGGTAAATGCCGCGTCTGGCAAGAACTGCTGGAAAAAAAAGACCACGGAGAGGTAAGCGACCCCTCTTTAAAGATTTATTTCTCGGTTTTATAGCGACATATCTGGTATCACTTTCGCTTCTTATATAATTGTTTCTCTTTTGCTTCCATTTAACATTATATTAACTTTTTTTTTTATATACGAGTATATCACTCTCTACTTCTTCGAATATCGAGATTTCCGATATTGATAGACCTAGTTGTAGTCCCCGATATCCCGGACACAAACCCGCAATTACCGCATACAGGGCTGCCACATTGCCGCAGTTAGGGCCGCCACCTTACCGCAGCTCGAGCCGCCACCATACCTTAGCTGGGACTACCACCTTACCGCAGTTAGGGGTGCCATCGTTCTTCTGTGTGCTTAGAGGGCTAAATGAGTACTACTTACTAGTACCGTGGAAAGACGTTTCCCACAAATGTGGAAACTAATATTTAGATTTTGAGGAAATAATGGCTGGGGTGCTGCAAGAAAGCGTGCTTGGTCCAGTATGATATCTGTTGTACACTCGTTATATACCGCAAGTACTGCTATCTTGGTAGTAGGTGAAACGGTCGAAGATACTAGAGAAAAACTACAGGAAACTTTGGATAGAGTAAATGAATGGACAAAGGTTTGGCGAATCGCACTCAACGAGACCGAATCCGTTCATGTAAATTTGACTTATAAGAAAATAAATAATTTGCCGATCTTTTCAAACTCGGTTCAAATTCCGTTTGCAAACGTGGCTAAGTATCTTGGAATGACACTTGATACAAAGCTGAAATGGAAAGCCCATGTAAAGAAAAAAAGGAAGGAACTAGACAATAAATGTAGGGAAATGTGTTGGTTACTTGGAAAATACTCCAAGCTTATTATAGAGAACAAACACCTTTTATATAAGCAAGTGCTAAAGCCTGTATGGACACAAGGTATACAACTCTGGGGTTGTACCAAAATAAGTAATATTAAAATTTTACAAACTTTTGAAGAAAAGTGCTAAGTGGAATTGTTAATGTGCCATGGTATATCAGAAACAGCGATATCCGCAGATATCTTGGCATTAAAACAATCGAAGACGAAATCAAAAACTACGCGAGAAAGCATAAAAGTCGACTAGAAAGTCTCGTTAACATTACAGTCCTCCAAGTTCTGGATGAAAGAAATTTACTGCGCCGTCTACAAAGAACCAAACCTTTAGACTTAGCGATAAGTAACCGCGTCTAAACAGCGGAGCTAGCAGGAACTTCTAATAGGAAGGTACCTGCAAAACGTCCTTATTTTGTGAAATGAAAACTACGAGTGCTTGATAAATCGAACACTTAGTTGTAGTAAAAATGAAAAGAAGTTTGTTTTAAAGGGAGGTTTTTTAGTGGGTAAGAATCCCATACTACTATGAGCACGGTGAGCTGGCGATTTTCATAGTGTCTTGTTGAAGATTTTCACCTACCCTCGGAAAAAAAAAAAATAGTAATAATATCCCAAAATAGGTGTCCCTAAGGTCGATCCCTGTGTATCTCCCGCAGTGACGTTTTAGTATACCGCTTTAGTATAACCTCATCTTCCTGTTGTTAAAATTGTTCGTCACTGTACGCAGCAGGTACTATGACGTATCCATCATGGCAAGTGACCTTCTAATGAACGACCAGTTCGCAGAGTTCTATGGGTTTTTAACATTCGGCGATAAAACTGTACAGTATTCCTTTGTGTCATAGAGCCATCTTTCTCCTTCGATGGCACCTTTTGCGGTATTGCCTACCGCTCTTATGGTATTAACAGAAGATTGCGCAGATTGTAAGCAGTACAACAAATGATTCCTTGGCGGATGATTTTCTACTTACAAGTACAAGTAATTTCTTAAAGGCTTAAAATAGGCAAAGAAGGTTTTCATTGGCCTTAGAGCTTGTTTCCACGTTTTAGTGTATAGAGAACTTCGTATGCGAATCACAGACATGATAGGTTACAAAGAAATTCAGTTTTGGGCTGTTGAATAAATATTTAACGAAAGCTTGGAAACAACTACCTTTTTCATTGGGGTTTTGCGAATCCGCTAGGAGGAAGAAAATCGAAGTGAGTAAGACTGCAATATTTTTTTTTTAACGCGGATTACATATCTAGAGTAGTGCAATGCGTCTTGGAGACGATTTACTCAAGGCGATAAATATTGTTTGGTCGACAAACGTCTTTGTGAGAACGGTGGTACGATACTGTATCGCCTCGCGTCATGTCGCATAAGAAGTAAAATAAAACCAAAATCAACAGCCGGATTACAGGTGGAAAGCGGAAAAGAGTATAAAAAAATAATAACTTTTATGGTCAACGTGTTGTGTGAAGTTTCTACCATGACCTGTATTGCGTGCAGCTTTGTATGTACTCATGTATGTACGTATACGTTCTTTTTCTTTTCATGGTTCTGGCCGCTGAAGGCTTCGCTAAAGTTTGCTAAAGTTCGACTTCGGTTATTTTATGTATTGTTTAGAGACATATGTATGTAGCGTGAACATTTATGAGATAAGGATTAGACAGAAAGAAGATCGATGCACATTGGTCATAAATGTAATTAGGTTATAATGGAGAGGAAAAATAAAGGCCGGAAGAGCATTCCACATATGTAATCGTATGTACTTGTTGGGTTTGTGCAGCTCATGAAATAATCGTTATATTGCGTGGTACGTCCGAGATACACCTTACCCTAACTGGCTATTTCGTTTGATCGCTTTCGGTGAATATATCGACAAAACAGGGATAGGCAGGAGACATTGTTTACGGTGTTTAAGCGAAACAATGCTGTTCGTATTTGATCATGTCTCCTACAAGCTTTATTGCCCGATTTTGAATCCTATTTAGGAAATGCAATATGGTTTTTGATGCCCCTGACCAAATGTGAATGAAAAAAGTACTGTGAATCAGAAGCAAAAGACAATAATAACAAAAATCTCCCCAGTTATCTGGACCCCATCCCCGGAGGATAGCTGCAGCATAAACAACTGAGCTTCAAGAACCACTACACCAAAAATCTTTCTCTGTCTCTCTATATATTCATCTTTTCCAACGCCCGCACTGTGTGTAAACATGTTAAAGGTATTCATAACCCTTTGAGTGCGCGCAAATTATAAATTTTTTTTTTTGATAATCATGAAACACGAACAAGACCCTTAACCACAACTAATGTATATATGTATGTACATATATAAACACAATGCATAGAAATATTAAAATGATCACATTTTTTTAAAATATATATGCAATACATCTAATCGTTGCAATAATATAACTTATAAAGTATAATAGTAAAAAAACGAAGAATAGGCCTGCCGGGTACACCTTAAAAAGACTCATTTAGTATTTTACCCCACTGGGTGAAGTGGAAAGGAATACATGCATATACCTATATATGCATTTTATCTCTATACTATATATTGTATATTAAACGACATTAATATATTAATTACTAGCTGACCAGTGCTTCGCCCGCATTTTAGTTGACAGTTATTTATTTATTGAAATATAATTGCCAACTGAATACAATACCGAAAATGTGTAAACTCAATTATAACTTCCCCCGTGGGAGTCCCACCAGAGCATACGCAAACCCGCTTCCAACACACAATTTATTTTAAATTCATTAAAACATTCTAAAATATGAACAAATCCAACGATCAACAACATCTCATCCAACACAATGGAAAAATATTGCAATAGTTTTATGTCTACACATGCATATGGATGTACATATGTACGTATGCGTATATGCCCAAGTCTCTTAATTGCATGAAATTTTGACAGCATATGGATATCTTATTTAATAAAATTTACAATATCTTAGATTTAGCTCTGATAATGTTTTTTTATCAATTTTAACTCTGGAAGAGATCGCACACTGATGATCAAAACATAATCATGAGATAGCGCGCCCATATACTCACACACACATACTATTGCAACGATAGCCACTGCTGCATGACTGCTGGCCGTGGTCTCCACTGAAGGAAAATTGTGGGCGATGATTTGATTATTTTGTTTTTAGAATTGCTCAGCTTAAGGACAACGCAGAAGGATGTTTTATACCTTAAATGAATCAGCGGCGAGTTTACTAAATTCAATTCGATTCATATTTTTTTTATCCGGAGACCCAGTACCGAGCTACGGCTGTGGAATCAATATTTACAGATGGAAAATTCGATCTCCACCTCCTTTATGCCACTTAGACTTGGAATTTCGGAAAATCCCTTCTTATCTCACATCTAGGCAAAATAAGGAATAACTGTGCGAAATTTCAAGTACTTACATACGTCTAGTAGTTTTCGAGGAACGGTGTTCACAAGGAAAATTGATTTCGCTTTTATAGTATTTAAGATAATCAGTATTGGTAACACATATTTTATTCCAAAAAGTTAAAAAAATGTGTTGTTTTAAGAAATATGGTGTTATAACCGATAACTAATTCAGTGTTTAAAAAATAGATCTGTAACTGCAAATGCATACATATAAAATGTTTACGCATCAAAACCCGAAATATAGCAACGTTATAATAATTAAATTAATTAATATAATTAACGCATGACAATAATGAAATGTGGCAACGTTTAAGTGTGTGCATATTGTAAAATAACTTGATTGATAATTGAGTTAATCACCAAAAAATACGAAAAAATACGAAAAGTGCAACCAGACATACTAAGTCACACACCAACGTGACCCTCACCCCTCACAATAATACCCACACATTGTACATATTGTAGCATCGACTAAAAGTACCATCGCACTGCATGGTTTGTGTAACAAACGAACTGAAACAACTATTCGCCAAACCTGCTAGCGTGCCAATCGGTTCACTCTATATTTCGCCTTCGCCGCAGTCATCAATCAACTTCTTGTATTTGGCAGAAATACACCACACCACAGTCGCTACAGTTGATAATATGGTGAATACAGCGATTAAAAGAGAGATTCGAATAGTGGTGAAAATAAATGATATTGTGATTCAAAGTAAATTTTTAGAGACAGTTTGATTTGAAATAAATAAAGAATAAAGTGATTCGAATAGTGTGTTAAGCTGATAATAAACAGCTGAAATACACAAAAGACGGTTTTATTTGTACGAACACCAGCAAGAATATTACATTGGTCTTAGAAAGTGCAATAAAACTAATTTTGCGTATTGCTTGTCGTGTAATTAAAGACAAACAAAAGAAACAGTGGTTCGAAAATTACTGGAAGAGTTGTCATTCTAAAGGAAGTAATGAACCAGCGGGATCAACCTATGGCTGGAACAAAAAGAGAATTGATTATTAAGTTGCAGAAAATAATGACGGACGAGGGTGCAGATCCTGATGCGCACGGCGAGTGACATGTCGGCTTTAATGGAATTGCTATCTGAAAAATTCGACGATCAGAATAGAAAATTCGAGAAGCTAGACAATTCTTTGGACGAGCAGAAGAATTCTCTAAACGAGCAAACGAAAAAGTTCGAAATGCTAGAAACTTCCTTGGGTGATCAAAAAACTTTTAAAGACGCCAAGCTCAAGGAACAGAATAAACAATTTGAGAATTCTCTAGATGCTAAGCTCGATGCGCAAAACAAGAAGTTCGAGATACTAGAAAACTCCTTGGCTGAGCAGAAGAATTCTCTAGACGCTAAATTCGGAATAATTGAAGGATAATTCGAAAACCAAAATCGAGACATTTGAAAAAGCCCCTTGAAGGAAGACCCGAGAATGTTGAAACGAAATTCGAGTATGTTCAAGCAAAAATCGAGGCTGTTGAATCGAGAATTTGGCAAAGGAACTCGAACGCGTGAAGAGACAGAAAGTTCGAGAGTATTCAACCGACTGCCCGAGAAGGAATGAAATGCAGCCTCCCGTCTTCCATGGTCAAACATCATGGCCGATATATAAGAGGCAGTTCGAAGCTGCGGCAATGACGAACAATTGGGATGACGAAAAGAAGTCCATTGCCCTCACGGTTGCGCTTAGAGGATCAGTTGCAGAGCTATTACAAACCTTTCCTGAGGACAAGCAACGCAACTACTTACTTACTTACTTAGGTGGCGCTACAATTCGTGGTGAACCTGGGCCTCAACGAACAAGCCTCTCCATTTAGATCGGTCTTTAGCTAATTGCCTCCAGTTGCGCACTCCAAGTTGGTCGAGGTCCCCTTGAACTGTGCGCGCCACCTACGGTGATGATTCCCTCTACTGCGTCGTCCCTCGGGGTTAGATTGGAAGACCATTCGCGTTGGTGTCCATTCGCTCTACATGCCATACTAGCCATCTCAGACGACCAATACGCAGCTTTTTGACTAGGTCGATGTCGCTGTACAGGTCGTATAGTTCGTGTTTGAATCTTCTCCTCCAAAACCCGTCAACGGAAACGGGACCGAAAATCTTACGAAGAATTTTTTTCTCGAAGTCACCAAGGATATCTTCATCCTCTTTTAATAAAGTCCATGTTTCAGCGCCATAAAACAGGACTGGGATGATCAAGGTCTTATACAGAGTCTCTTTAGTTGTTCGAGATAGGGCTTTACTGTTGAATTACCTTATAAGCCCCAACAAAAAACAGCGATTGGCAAGAGTTATTCTTTGCTTGATTTCTGCGCTGATGTTGTTCTCAAAGAAGCTTTAAGCCATACGCTTTAATTTATTAAAAAATGAAAGGATATCTGTATCTAACGGCAAACGTGGGTACATTAATTGAAAGTTTTCAATACCTGCGTATATTTTTGATAAGATCTCGCTACTTTTAATAACGTCACTACTTTGGCTTGCTTCCCGCTCTTGTGCTTCAATGCTATCTAAATACAAGCTTAGAAATGAATCTTCTGTCGCTGTATCGTTAGCTTGACTAGTTGAAGTGGATGGAATATCATCGCGGAGTACTGCGTTCGTTTCTTGAACAACTGAGGGAAAGCTCTACAGAGAAAGTATAATGAGGTTTGAATTACTTTTTTTTGTTAAGGTCTTGGGAACGAAACAAACAGAAAGGGCAAAACAAACACGAACACAAGATGGAAGAAACGGTTCTTAAATTGATATTCTATTTTTTACCTGTTTCATGTTTAATATATTCTTCGCAATTTTCTTTAAATGAGTTTTTGCCAATGATTTTTGACTATTAGTCAAAACCAAGTTTAACCGAGGGTCCAAAAAGATTGCACTCAACATTGCGGCGTTCTCCAGAAGCAAACCTTAACGTTTTTTTTAGAGAATCTAGTATTTTTCTTTTCAGGTCACATAAGCTGTTCTCTTAGTTCAATTTAATCTACATCCAAATTAAAAAAAAATCACTTAGAACAAGCTGCTCTTGTTGCATTTTAAGAGTAGCGATCCATATACGCTCTAAACAGTCAATATACTCACTTACGAACACCCAATCTATTGTTACTTCAATTATGAGTTGATGGTGTTTCTCAAGAAAAGATTTTATTTCAAGTAGGTTTTTTAACATAAAATAGGTGGAATTCCATCTAGTGGAAACGTCAAGTGGAGGTATATATATATCAGATTGATTTAATATGCGTCTATGTAGGAGATAGAGCGAAAGACATTGGAAATTGTTTTTAAATTATGGTACTCGTACAAACAGGATCTAAACAAATTTAAAAAAGGGTATTTACAAACATATACCTATTTTTTACAGTTCTTAAAATCTTGCATAGTTTCTTCCTTTTTAAATTTTTTTGCAAATATCTACATCCTTATGCATGTCATTAACACACAGCTGAAGTGTATGAGCTGCGCAACGTATTGAGTGAATATTGGGGAATCTAACTGGATCCATAATTTCCTCGAACTCTAAATCGTTGCAGTCTTCGTTCACAGCGGAATCTTCATTGAGGATTTCTACTTTCTTCAGAATGTTTCTCCCGTTGTCTGAAGTAATACTAAAAACAAACACATAGAAAGGTTGCAATCTATCTGTAACGGATCGAATGATACATTGTATGTCATGTCATGTAAAGACGCTCCTCGACTCGGGAAGCGAAGGTCCTTACAATGTCAGATACCTCCAACTGGCATGGACTACGCAACCGCAATGATAACGGCGAAAGGTTTGTGGATTTCTGCAATGCCAACAGCCTTGTGATAGGTGGCACCATGTTTGAGCACAAGACCTGCCACAAAGTCAGCTGGGTTTCCAATGACAGGTAAGCAACCTCCAACCAAATTGACCATTTTGCCATCAGCCGCCGCTTTAGAAGCAGTCTCCTGGACTTCCGAAACAGGCAAGGGGCAGACGTGGGGATAGTACGTGATCACCATCTTATGATATCTACCCTCCAACTACAACACAAGAATGCCCAGGTTCAACATCGATAGACTATGTGATCCCCCAGTGCGCCAACAATTAAGGGTGGACTTTTCGCAAGGTGTGTAAGCAATCAGCAGCTCAATGCCCGCAACCATCCAAGACCATTGGTGTGCTGTGAAAAATGTTTTTACATCTGGTGCTGAAAGAATTGTCGGTCGATCGCAGGGAAGACATAGGGCGTGGCTTTCCGAGGATACCTGGAGAAGGATTGGCGAACGAAAACAGCTAAAAGCTCGCGTTGCAGCTACCCCAGCAGCAGGGAGAAGCGAGCTAGAGTCCCTATATCGCATGAAGATGAGAGAAGTTCAGCGTAGCGTGCGACGTGACAAGCGCAACTACATCAACGCGCTGGTTACAGAAGCAGAAGAAGCAGCACGGAGGTGCGACAGCAGGACTGTCTACAGAATCACGAAAGAGCTGACAGGTGGTCGCAGCTCCAGCCAACACCCAGCGAAAAGCCTAGACGGTTCCTTGCTCATTTCGGATGAGGACCAGCTCAAGAGATGGAGAGAGCATTTTGCTATGGTTTTAAACCGTGTATTCGCTAGCGATATGCTTGCTTGCAGCCTTGGAACTGACTCATCGGCTCAAATATGCATTGCTGGACAACCGGTAGAGAAAGTAGAGGGTTTCCAGTATCTTGGGAGTATTGTCTCGACCAATGGTGGAACCGAACTGGATATAGTCAACAGGATCGCCAAAGCAAAGTCCGCGTTCGGTATGTTGTCCAAAATATGGCGAAGCAATGCAATCAGTTTGAGCACCAAGATAAGACTGTTCCGCTCCAACGTTGAATCCGTGCTGTTATATGGTTGCAGCACGTGGAGAGTGACCACTACTATCACCAGAAAGCTGCAAACGTTTGTTAATAGGTGCCTGTGCAATATCATAAGGATTTTCTGGCTCAATCGTATCTCTAACGAACACCTTTACGAGAGAACGGGTCAGGAACCAATAGGCACAACCATCCAACAGCGGAAGTGGCAGTGGATTGGTCATACGTTCCGTAAGGGTGACAGTTGCATAGCGAACCATGCTATGCAATGGAACCCTCTAACTCAGGATGGCAGAAGACCTGGCGGTCCGAGGAGAACATGGCGTAGAACAGTCGAGAAGGAGGCACGGCAGTTAGGGAAAAGTTGGGGAGAACTCAGACACATTGCCAGAAACCGTACACGATGGCGCGTAGGCGTAGTAGAGGCCCTAGGACCCACAAGGGGATACAGGACATAAAGAAGAAGAAGGCCATATTTACTGTATGTGTGATTGTATTATAGACTTAAGCGCAATTTTTTTTATTATTTCTAGTAACAATTTGGAAAACAAATTTCGAAAAGTGGAGCCCCCCCCCCAGTGAAAAAAAAATACACTGCTTCGGCCACTAAAAAGGCGGCACACTTTCAACTTTCTAGCTCAAAATGTAAGACCCAAAAGTGGGGACATACTGACAGGCTCAATCGACTCGACTGTTATATATGTATGTATATACCTTATACACCATACATATATATTATTTCTCTATGTTACAACAAGCTGTGTATCAATATCCTGTAGGATAAGGTATAAAAGAGTAAAAACTAAAAGCAGAAATGTATAGAATAAGACATAGAAATAAAGCTTACTTTACTAAACCTCTAGCTAGCTATTTACCAAAGAACTTACCTGTAAATTTGACAAAGCTGAATTTGAAAATCCGCTAGAATTTCTAGAATTTTTTCTTTGAGGAATTGCCCTGTATGCCGCTCAAATAACTGCACCATTCCTAACGTTTTTACAGCAATCTTCATTGAATTCGACTTAAGTTCAATAAACTGTAAATTTACACCAAAAATTGATCTGTCCATTCGAGTGGCACTATCAATTTTCAAAGACAGAAGTCTACCTTTACACTCTTTCGAATGTCATTTTTCAAAGACTGAAGTTTTAATTCAACATACTCCATGATATTATGTGAGGATATTGGCGAAATACCCAAATCTGCATATATTGGGTTAACTATTTCTCTAAATCCTTCACTCTCTAAATATTTAAAAGGTCTTCTATCAATAGTAACTATGTATTTTAATTATTGTATTGACAAAATCTTCTTTGTTCACTTTATTTTTACTTTTTTTTTAGGCACTTCGTCGGCATTTTCGATGCTGTTTTTAATAACTGTATTTTCCAAAATTTCCTTATGTTTCACCTCTAAACGCCTTCTTAAATAAGTTAAATGGCGAACGCGCAACTCCAAATCACAAACACTGCACATTGATTTTACTGTGCTCGCATTATATTGAAAAAAGTTTCTAACAAAATTATCTGATTTTCTGCCCATAGTCACTTTCACTTGCACTCGCTTCCACTGAGCTTTATTAGATGAGTTATAACTAGTAAATGACTAATTATGTCACTAATCTGCCGTTTGCACTGTTAACTAAGCGAAAAGAGTAATTGAGATTCAGTTTTTTTTTCTCTCAGTGATATCTCTCATTGATTGATCAGAACCTAAAAAAAAAATAAAGTAAGGGTTTCTCTCCGACCAAGAGCGAAAAAATGACGGTAATGCAAATCTGTTATTAAGTTATCTTATTTCATAATCTCAACAACAGAGGGTAATTTAAAAACCTTTGAAAAGGTTGAGAGTTACTACCTTGATCAAAATGTTCCCGGAATTTATTCAGAAAATTTAAAATACAAGTTTATTCATCTAAATCTATATTGTCCCCTTCAAAGTAATCCCCATCGACTGCAACACAGTTATGCCAGCGCTGGATCCAATCTTCGAAACATTTTTTATATTCGGTTTTTGGTATGTCCATCAGTGCTTTCTGCGATTTTTCCATTACTTCCTCTCGGCTGCTGAAAGGCGTTCCCCGTAATGGTTTTTTAACTCGATTGAACAGAAAGAAGTCACAGGGAGCCAAATCAGGTGAATTCGGTGGCAGTTGGATGGTATTTGTTGCATTTCTCGTCAAAAAATCATGCATTTTGCGACGTCAACACGGCCTCTTTTTTGCATGAAATTGAGGTCTTTTGGCACCAACTTTGGTGCTACACGACGGAAACCCAAATCATTAACCAAAATGTCTTGGACGGATCCATAGGCAATGTTCTAGTCTTCCGCTATCTCTCTGATGGTTAATTTGCGGTTATTGACCAACATTTCTTTTACTTTATCAATGTTTTCGTCGGTTTTCGATGTCGATTGTCTGCCACTGCGTTCATCATCTTCGGTTGACTTACGACCACTTTTGAACCACTCGTGCCACTGGTAAACGACCGTTTTCTTTCGAGAATCGTTGCCGAAACACTTTTCCAACATTTCCAACGTTCGCGCACCATTAAATCCGTTTTTTACGCAAAATTTCATACAAGTTCGTTGTTGCAAATCTAAATCCATTTCTAAAATTGTAAAAAATCGCCAACACACACAGAGATAGATGTACTCTTGGTTACGTAACTTTTGCAAATGTCAAGCTATGACGCTAAGATTTTACAGGGAGTATCAACAACACCAACTTAACAAAGAAAACAGAACTCAAATCGGAACGATGGGAGCGCCACACGGTTTTTATTCCGGGAACTTTTTGATCAAGGTGGTATTTTCGAACTCTGGTGAGACGCAAGCCGCCACCTAGCGAATAGTCAAGACAAGAATAAATTTCTACTTATGAGAGTAGTATTAGACGTAAAGGGTGACCAGATACTTAGTAATGATACTTTTTCCAATTGTTATGTTGGAAATGATTGATTGATGCAGTCAAAGTTACCAATGACATCCAGCTGTCAAAATATTCTGTAAAGTTCGCCATTTCATCATGCATTGTTTCACACTTGCCGAACGTGCGGAAATTATTAAAAAATATTATCGAAATTCCGGCTCAGTTGTAAATACGCAACGTGAATTTCTGTCCGTGAGCGTTCATCAATTGGCCGCCGCGATCATGCGACTCGACACCACTCGATTATTTTCTCTGGGGCTACGTCAAGTCCTTAGTCAACGCTAAGAAGCAAACCAGTTTGGACGAGCTCGAGGCCAACATTCGAGACGCTATTGCCAGAAGAACGCCGTACGTATTGGACCGAGTCATCAAAAATTAGACCGACCGCTTGAAACTCTGCCAGCGAAGCTGAGGCGGCCATTTAAATTATGTGGTATTCCACACATAATCGCATGAATGTACATAGCTTCAAAATAGAGCCAGAATCAATTTTATATATCACACAGTTGTTGCTTTATTTCAATTTTTTTTCCTATCGTTCTTATCTGGTCACCCTGTATATATATACAATGGTATAAGGCATACAACGCTTGCTTATACAATGAGTAGAGAATGGGATTATGGTGTTTTATTGGAACGATATATTCTAATTGAGTTTGCAGGGACACTGATAAAGGCGCTCCTTTTTGCAGACGACATAGTGTTGATGGCGAATTCCCCGGAGACATTGCAGCGCATGATAAACCGTTTGTATGAGTACTGTAAAATGTGGAGCCTAATTATAAACCTGGAAAAATCAAAGGCGATGATCTTTAAAAAAGGTGGGGGAAGGATGTGTAGCAGCGAGAAATGGTTTTTGAACGGCGAACAGATTGAGACCGTCAAAAAGTATAACTACCTGGGTATGCTTTTCACGCAAAACTTAAGCATGGAAGAACACCTGAAATGCAAGCTACAAAAGGCCAAAACCATGATAAATACAACTTGGAGAAAATGTTTTGCCAACAAATGCATAGTACATAGCAGTAAGTTTCGTGTTTTTGAAGCGGTTGCCGAGCCAACTATGTTGTACGCGGCCCAGGTATGGGGCGGAAGGCGGTTTGAGGAAGTGGAAAAGCTATTGAGGTTTTATATTAAAAGGATATTCCGTTTACCACCTAACACCCCAAACTATGCCATAATGCTAGAGACTGGACTTTCTCCACTGGCTATAAAGACGCTGAAACTGCAGGTGGACTATATTTAAAAGGTATTCAATATGCCTTTGGAAAGATTACCAAGAAAAGTTGCTCTGGAAGCACTACGATGCAATAATGGTTGGTACAGAAATTGGAACGAACTAGCGCACGAGTGTGGAATAAGCTTGGATTTGGATGAAGCAAGCACGGAGTCATGGAAGCCAAAGCTATACCAGTTGTTAGCAGCAGTAGATGTTAACTTCAGACAACAATTTGAAAGTGAAGCATTAGAGTCACTGCATCGATCTATTTATAGGCAGTTGGATCATAATTTGGGAGACCGAAACTACTTTCACGACGGTAATAGCTGCGAAGAAATATCACTTATGCTAAAACTGCGAGCTGAACTACTTCCCCTAAATTATCAACCGCATAGAGAAGATCTACCGGTCTTGTGTAATATATGTAACATGGCGGAGAGGGAAGATATATTTCATTTCGTGGGAAGATGTCCTACGCTCCGGTAAACTAGACGGCACTTGTTTGGAGTAGATGAAATTTCGCATGAAGAAATCATAAGTAAGCTCAACGAACCGCAAACGTCTCTTTTGGTAGCGTACTGTAAAATAGCCCTAGCCTATCGGCGAAGAATTGTAACAGAAAGTTTCTAATTTTGAAGAATAGCGCTTTTCGTTTATTAAATTGCAATCCATAAAGTAGCAATGGTTTTAAAAAAAAAAATTGTCAATCGGCAGACGGCTTATTGCCATGCTTTTTTGATTTTTTGATCTTTGTAAAGAATTGTAATTAATTTGTGAATTAATAAAATCTAAATCTAATCTAAAATCTAAAAAATCTAATCTATATTCTAATTGGAATTCACTGTTCTGTACCAACGGTTACGATGCAATTAAAGCTCTTTACTCATAATTTCAGTCGAATTTTTATTGAACCTTTCGGTTCGATTCCTCTCTAATAGATTTCCAAAATCTCCACCAAAATGAAAGCTTATATAATATAAAGCAATATTCTTAAGCTCATTGGTACATCTAAACAGAACACTCCAAGGATATTTTGAATTAATTCCGAAACCTTCTTTAATCATTTACACTAACCATTATCATGTACAAATATTTTTTTAAAGCTTTCTCAAGCTTTTTCGTTGAATGTATCCTTCGTTAAAAGCAACCGAAGTCCACTTTTCATTTTTATGTGTGGGTGGCCTACTCACCCTTACAGTACTTTCTCTAGAATATGTTCCACAGTTCATTTTCGTTTAAGAGTGCAAAGGGATGCTGTTAAACAGACCGTGTCTTCCGAAATATTTTTTTAGATTAGATAACATTCCGTTGAAGCATGGATGTTTTCATCCATAAGTGAAAACTACTCGTGATAGGCGAAAGCGGCCAATAGAGATTCTTACAACAGTGGCTTACAAGGCAAGTTTTTCGTCAGTTTGTTGGATTTCGAATTTGTTGGATTTGCCGGACATGTCGGATTTATTGGATCTGTCACATTGTGGGATTTGCCGTATTTCTAGGATTCGTCGGATTTGTCCAACTTGGCTGATTTCTCGGATTTGTCGAATTTGTCGGATTTGCCGGATTTGTCAGATTTCTCGATTTTGTGCGGGTTTATTGGATTTGTCGGATTTTTCGGACTTCTCGCGATTGTCGATCTGTCGCATTTGTCGTATTTGTTGGATATATCTGATATCTTTCATATTCGTCGGATCCCTCGTATTTATCGGTTTTGTTGGATTCATCGAATTTGTCGGATTTGCCGGATTTTTTCGTGTTCGTCGGATTTGTCGGATTCGTCGGATTTGTTCTGTTTGACGGTTTTGTCGGATTTATCGGATTCTTTATATCTGTCGAATTTGTCGGATCTGTCGGATTTATCGCATTTGTCGGTTTTGTCGGATTTGTCAGATATGTCAGACCTGATCATTCGGACCCGTCGTATTTTTCGGATAAGTCGAGCCTATCGAATTAGTCGAACCTATCAGATCGGTCGGATTTGTCCATTTTGTCGGAATTGTCGTATTGGATTTGTCAGACTTGGCGTATGCGTCGGATTTATCGGATCTGTGGAATTTGTCGGATTGATCGCTTTTGTCTGATTGGATTTGTAAGATCTGTCTTTTTCATCCGATTTGTAAAATTTGTCTGATTGGTTGGATATATAAGATGTGATGAATTTGTCGGATCTGTCGAATCTGCCGGGTCCTTTTTTTATTCAATTTTCTCGCACTCAAAGGGTTATGACTACCTTTAACATGTTTACACACAGTGCGGGCATTGGAAAGGATAGAGAGAAAGATTTTGGTGTAGTGGTTCTTGACGCCCAGTTGTTTAGGTTTCAGAGATTCTCCGGGGGTGGTGTCCAGATAACTGGCGAGATTTTTGTTATTTTTTTGTGTTTGCTTCTGATTCACTGTACTTTTTTCTCGATGTGTCGGATTTTTCCGGTTTTTCAGATTTGTAGGATTAGTCGGACCAGACAGATCGATCGGTTTTGTCTGTTTTGTAAAATTTGTCGAAACTGGTGGATCTGCCGGATTGGCACATCCGTCGGATTTGTCGGGTTTTTCGAATAAGTCGAATTTGTCTGGTTTTTCGAATAAGTCGAATTTGTCGGATTAGTTGAATTGGTTGAATATGTCGGAGTTACGGATCTCTTGGGTTAGCCGATTTAGTAAATTTTTTTTTATTTGTCGGGTGTGTCGGATTTGTCGAAATTTGTTAAATTTTGTCTGATCTGTCGCATATGTCGAATGTGTTGAATTTGTTGGATTTGCCGGATTAATCGGATTTGCTTTTTTTTTTCATACCACTTTGTTTCTCAGGTGTTTAAGAAGTATTCCTTGTTTTGGTACAGCCCCAGAGTTAAATAACAGTCTTTTTATGAAGACACCAAAGAAAATCAAACTAACAAGGGCCCCTGAGAAAATCAAGTGGTTCCATCTGGACAATGAAAAATGCAAGGCTTTTGTTTTTGTAATGAAAAATTACCTCTTTCACAACATCAACGGAGCTGATGATGAAGAGTGCAGGGCACAAAATATGTGGGATTCCCTACAGCGAACTTGCTTAAAGAAGCCCAAATCACTGCTAGGAGGCTCAAAAGGTCACCAACAACACGCCAAAGAATCATGGTGGTGAAGTGATAAAAGAGGAAAACGCGGCATTCAATGCTTGGTCAAGTGACCCTCTAATAATAGAGACGAAAAAACTCGCCTCGAAATAAAATACAGATGCTGCAAGAAAAAAAAAGAAGCAGCGCGCCCAGCTTCAAGCAGAGAGTACGGAAGGCCTGTAGCCTGAGCTGGAGAAAAACAAGAGCGCAACCATCTTCAAAATAACCGCCCAAAGAAGGAGGAATGCTCAGGAGATTCGTTCCACAAAGTTCATTAACATTCCTTACGGTCAGCTTGTTGTGGATGACGACAAGATTCTGCAGATGTGGCGGCAGTATTGTGAAAAATTTTTGATTGAACAGTTTTCCCGGCTATGCTTTCCAAGAGTCACCCCTAACTGTGAAGAAATACCCGACATTACAGTCGAAGAAGTTAGTGAGGCGGTCAAATACTTCAAAAAATGAAAAACGGTTGGGACAAACGAGATGCCCTCTGAGTTCTGGAAAAATATGGAAGACATTGGGTTCAGATGGCTCAGAATTCTCATCTCCAAATTTATGAGAGATGATCCAATGCCCAATCAATGGAGGGAAAGTTATCTTCGCCCTGTATACGAAGGTAAGGATGATACGCGAAACTGTGATAACTACCGTTCGATAAAGCAAATATCACACACCATGAAGATCGTTGAGTGGGTATTAGGTGGCCGACTGCGAAAAATAATACGGCTATCTGATGATGGGTGCGGGTTTGTCTCGGGTAAATCAACCACAGATGCAATCCAAAGTATAAGGATCATAATGGAAAAACATCCTGATTTGCATATTGTATTGGTTGACTTTGAAAAGGCATTCAACAGACAAGCATGAGATTTGATATGGGTGGCGCTAAGACATCAAGGGGTTCCAGAAACCTATGTACAGATGATTATGGAGATGTACGAAGGAGCAAAGACAAGAGTAAGATGCCCCGCTGGAGTAACCGAAGAGTTTCCAATCAAATTCGGTGTGCACCAGTGAGGCGCCTTATTTTCCTTTGCTGTTTATTACAGTACTCCATTATCTGCTTAAAGGTAAAGTGACGGACCCCAAGGTTCATCAATTATTCTTTGCTGACGATGGAGCCATCATAAGTGAGGATCCTACATCCCTTCAACGAGCAGTTGATGTGTGGGTGGACGTTCTGGAGGGAAATGGGTATCGCATTAGTTAAAAAAAGGCAGAGTGTTTATGCTGCCCCTTCCCTGATCCACTCAGGCCAATTTCAGACATTTATTTGCATGAAATAGTGCTTCCCAACTGCGAAAAGTTCAAATATCTGGGACCTATGATAAATAGCAAAGCAACTTGTGATGACGACATCAATTATCGCGTAAGCGTAGGGTGGATGAAGTGGCGAGAAAACTCCGCTATCTTCTGTGACAGAAAAATGTCCCCTAACTTGTAAGGAAGGCTCTACACCGCAATTGTGGGTCCAGCGCTCACACACGGTTCACAATGTTGGACGATGTACAAAAAGTATGAGAGTAAATTAACGGCAGCTGAGATGAAGTTGCTTCGCATGACAGCAGGAGTGACAAACTTACTTACTTAGGTGGCGCTACAGTTCGGGGTGAACCTGGGCCTCAACCAACAAGCCTCTCCATTTAGCTCGGTCTTTAGCTAATTGCCTCCAGTTGCGCACTCCAAGTTGGTCGAGGTCCCCTTGAACTTGTGCGCGCCACCCACGGCGATGATTCCCTCTACTGCGTCGTCCGTCGGGATTAGATTCGAAGACTCTGCGGGCCGGAGCGTTGGTGTCCATTCGCTCTACATGTCCTAGCCATCTCAGACGTCCAACACGCAGTTTTTTGACTAGGTCGATGTCGCTGTACAGCTCATATAGTTCATGATTGAATCTTCTCCTCCAAAACCCGTCAACGCAAACGGGACCGAAAATCTTACGAAGAATTTTTCTCTCGAAGCGACCAAGGATATCTTCATCCTCTTTTAATAAAGTCCATGTTTCAGCTGCCCACTGTGACGTTCTGTCCAATTCGTCGGTGTTGGTTTTCCCTTCTTGTTGACAGCATATACTTGGTTTTGCCCTCGTTTATCGCTAAACCCATTTTGGCCGCTTCCGCCTCAATGCTTGCAAACGCACCGGTGACAGCCCGCTGAGTTCTTCCGATAATGTCGATATAGTCGGAACCGCACTGATAGGGTCCAATCAGGCTGTTGATAAAATGTTTCAGGCGTTCACGCAATATCGCAGAAAAGATCTTGTATGCGATGTTGAGGAGACTGATGCCTCTATAATTGGCGCAATTTCTTGTGGATCGGGCAAACGATGCTGAGATTCCATTCATCAGGCATACACTCGTCTGACCAAATATTAGAAATGAGTTGGTGTATGTACTCTACCAATTCATCCCCTGCTGCCTTGAAGAGTTCGGCCGGTAAGCCGTCAGGTCCAGCAGCCTTGTTCGATTTTAGCTTGGATATTGCTATCCTCACTTCGTTTTGGTCAGGTGGACGGACATTTTGATTATCATCGTCTACGTTGAATGGTTCATTCTGCCTGACAGCGGGATGTTGGTCTTCGTCGCCGTTATACAGTCTGCAGAAGTAGTTTTTCCATATTCTCAGCACCGACTGTGATTCTACTACGAGGTTTCCATTTTCCTCTCTACAGGTTTCTGTACGGGTATTACTTCTCTGACACGTTCTTTTTACCTTTTGGTAAAACTTCCGTACATTGTTCCTGGAGTATAAACTCTTTATATTCTCAAACGCGCGCTTCTCATGCTCTTTCTTCTTCTTTTGGAGAAGCCGATGTTCTTCCCGTCTCTTTTGCTTGTAGAGCTCACGAGCAGCTCTCGTCTTCCTTTGCAGGAGTGACAAAGCTTGATCGAATAAGAAGTTCGAAGATCCGTGGAAGCCTTCACGTCAAGGAAACCATCTTACGAAAGATAGAGCGTGACCGGCTCAGATGGTATTGCCACGTTCAAAGAAGAGATCATTTGAACCCTGTTAAAAAGGCAATATCAATGAACGTTCCAAAGACATCGCGAGGCAGGAGAGGCAGGCCTATAAACCTCTGGATCACACAAATGCGACGACGTCGGCATTTCATTGCATTATGTAGCTAACGCAGTGCCATCCATTGCGGTATATCTCGACAATATGCATAATAAATATCGAAGAGTTCAATTGTTCTATCATTTGTCCAATCTTCAAAAAAGGTGATATTAACGTTGCATCCAACTATTGCGGTTTGTCTTTTCTAGACACCATTAGCAAAATTTTTATAAGTGCCATTTTAAGAAGACTTAGTATGTGGACTGAAGAACATGCATGCTTAGCTAATTCCAGGCTGCATACCGGAGAGACTACTCCACCGTGGATTCGGTGTATAATCTTTCATGTTTTGTCTTACTACAACTACAACGGAAGAGAAGGCTTTCCACATTCTTCGTTGATCTTCATTTGGCCTTTGATAATATCAACAGAAAAGCTTTATTTTATAAGCTCGCTGCGATTGGTATCTCTTTGAAGATGCTCTCTGTCATTAAATCACTCTACCGAGACTCCACTGCAGCTATTTGTGATGGAAAGACTTCGACTGAGTTCTACAAGGGTATGAAACCGGGCTGTGTCTTAAGTGCCTTGTTTTTTTTTATTTTTATTTTTATAATTTGCGGGCACTCAAGGGGTTGTGAATACCATTAACATGTTTACACACAGTGCGGGCGTTTGGAAGGATAGATAGAGAGAAAGAGAGAAAAATTGTTGGTGTAGCGGCTTGAAGCTCAGTTGTTTATGCTTTAGAGAAACTCCGGGGCTGCCGTCCAGATAACTGGGGAGATTTATTTTTATTTTATTATTTTGTATTTTTTTTTCTTTGCTTCTGATTCACCGTATTTTTTGATCAAATAACAAGTTCTACAACTATAGCTGCGCTGGTAACTTCACATTAAACCTCAGTAAATCAGAAATTGTTATCTTTTGAAATTCTGGTCGTAGGGCTGCAAGTGAAAAATGGTTCTTTTATGGTACCAAAATAAACGTTACCAACCAATATTCACTGAGCATCTAACCAACAGGCTGGTTGGTTCACTTCATGAGAAATGGACTTATCCCTCATTCCACAAAATTCAAAATATATGAAGCTGCTTCAAGATTCATCATGTTTTATCGAGCGCAAGTGTGGGGATATCAGGAGTATATATTTACAAATTGAAAAACTAGGATTCTTCTTAAAAAGATAATTTTACTTTCCGGACACCACACCTACCTACGTTGTTGTACACATAGATTCTGGACTTCCTAAAGCCTTCCTAGCCACTCTGAAACTGCACCTTGTATACATTCGTAATTTAAACGCCAGAGTATATAGGAGTGACACTGTTTCCCTATGTATGTTTTGCAACTTCGATGACACTGAAAATACTTGCCACTTCGTTAGAATCTGCCCCATTTTCAACAGATAGGTATAGAAAAGAATTCTTTGGAAGTAATGTGCTCACCCGCTCGCAATTTCTTAGTGTGCTGAATGGCTACAACTACAGGAACTTATAGAAATTTTTGAAGTAAGCGTTAAAATACCGATCACTCATATTAAGGTCTGATTTATCACTCTCCATTAAAAAGCGGATTTCGTAGTGTTAATTAAAACCGCCATTAAGCTATTGGCGCCATTAATTACGCTCCATTAAATACAAAATAAATTTCTATTAATTTACTCGACATTAGTTAATGGTACGCTTTAATGGCGTCATTAAATTTAAAGGATTTTTAAAAAGTCCCTAGCATTTTTAAGGAAACTATCAAATATCTACATTGTTTGTGTTTGTATGTGTATTTGGTGTTAAACCAGAACACACTGCTTGTACGTTAAAAGAGTACCAACCCATTCGATTGCGATAATTTTGAGAGATTTCCATTGATCCAAGCGCGTAAAAACGCAGTGCAATCAGCAATTGAGCGATTGGTCGAATATAACGTGATCTTAAAAGATGGACAATTCTTTTGAAATTATTATCTATATACAAAATTTTGTTATGTGAACGTTTACTGTCCTAGAGAGTACTCCAAATCTGGTCGAATAATTGCAAGTACTTTAGCCGCCGTAGGTTTCGTCAAACGAAATCGTTGGAAAAAATCTTCATCATCCCAATATTCCATATTGATTCTTTGAGTCATTTTGCATTGCCTATGTACGACGGCAAGTGTATTTTCGTCGTCATCACTTAAATTCAACAAATATTCATAACGCACTTTCACATTCAGAAAGAAATGAAAATAACCAAATATAAAAAACTACCTGTCAAACTAATGGAAAATGAATAAATAGAAACGCTCCATTAAACTTCCATTAGCTTTAAAAATCCCTCTAACATACTGGATTTTGACGTTTTAGCTAAAACCGATTTTAAATTAGCCATTAGTTAATATACACAGCCTCCATTAAAATCTTTAATGGAGTGTGACTGAAGGAAATATTTTAAAATTCCAAATTTCCCATTTTTAATGGCGATTTTAAATTTAATGGAGGGTGAATAAATCGGGCCTAAATGAATTTTATTAAACTTAAAAACTCACTAAGCTAAAAAACTATAGTTTAATCTAGTAACCTGCCAGGTATATTTTTTTCGTTAATGTCATTGTAATAAACTGATTTTTAATACCAGCAAATTTTAATTTTATAAAACTTTAATGCGAAATAAATTATTTTATCTATCTATGTATCTACCTATCAAAAGGTGTAATGGATACCTGAACTCGACTTATTGTTCAAATTATTCCAGCTATTATCTAGGCTACGACCGGCAGAATACATATATGTACATATACCACTTCTCAGACTCCATGAAGATATCGTTTTATGGAAGCTTGATGCTCACTCCTTATTCAACATCTGTGAGAATCATTCATTTTTCATTGCTCTCCCTATGAACGGGTGGAGCATTTGGGGCGATGTTTTCGGCGCCGCTTGAAAAAGCTGGACCAGGATGCCATCAATGCCCAACGCTTGACGAAGTTAATCGCGGCTGTTATCTATGTGGTGCTAGAAGGTAGGTATTTGTTGCTTCGGAACTTTCATTTGAATCCGAAATCAAAACACTGTCGTTTAAGTGGTAAAACACTGTTGCAAAATGCTATCTTATCTCTTAAGGTGATCAACATCCGAAATCAGCATGTTATCATCTAAACTCTTCACTGGGTATTTTTTTAGAGCTCTGACCACCTATTAGCTTCTTCGTGGTGCTTTCCACAAGTCTGTAGGTAGTCATGTGTGGCAATTTTCACAGCCTGGCTGCTGAGAGCAGCATCAGTCTGAAAACTTTCAGCTTTCCAGAAGAGCAAAATAGTATTTTTTTTGTGGGCTAGTTGTATTCCCCGCCATCGAATCATCTTATTTCGCTAAACTCCAAGATGTATATTTTATTCCGCGTAAGCTCACGTCTGCCATGTTGACGACCTTCTTCCTATAAGTCGACTAGTGTCTTAACATTCCAGAATTCAACCGTTGTCCGTAGTCGATAGACAAGTCTCGTCAAGGATCGTCCTCTCATTTCTGTCGTCTTCGTTTACTGCTGCTCTATGATGACTAAGTAGTGACAATCGAATTGATAAGATACTACGTTGTGGCTTCACCAAAGCTGAGTTGAATTTTGGGCATTTAAGATGCATTTGTCTAAAAGATTAATGCTGTGAGTGCGGCGGAAATTATGATATGGGAACATGTTCCCAGAGAAACTGTATGGCATGTAGGACTCGTGAGATCGCACTGCACACCATAGGTTAAATCATTAGCATCAATTTCATACAGCCATATCGACTACAAACATTTGCGAGCTACATACATACATACGTAAGTATCTTGCTTTAAGTTCACTCGCTCCTCTGTGGGAGATTGTAAATCGCAAGTCAAAGTCAGTTAAAAAAAAACTTCCCTTTTCCATGTTGCTCTTCCTTCTCTGAATTATGATATTGCTTTGAAATATTGTTGTTTAGAAAAAATCACAATATGACAGCTGACAAACTTTTACGTCCTCTCATGCTACGCTATTTGTCATCCTCAACCGTGCAGTAAAAAATTTCAGGAAAAAACTTCAAAGGATATTAACATTTACCCCGTACAACCAACGAATAGCTTACGTGCATCGCATACATCTGAAATTGTATTATTCGCACATCCTATCCTGCCACCTAACTGCCACTGAAAATAATACTGAAACAGGAACAAACACACCTGCATTAAAAGCCACCCCATGTTGCCTTATAGCACGGAAAATTCACTTAACGTGGGACTGGGGCAAATACTGAAGTTGGAAAACCATAAAATTGTTTACCTAACAAATTAATTAGGTTTAGTATGCAAGGTGAGTTATAAACACAACTAAGTGTAAGCCCCCAACAAAAACAAAAAAAAAACACAGAGTAGAAGAAAAAATCGAAAAGAAAATATACAACAAAATGCCACGGAAAATGCAGAGCTCTGTCACTACAGGAAACTTTGTTCCTTTTTCGTGCTACCAGGTTGTTGTTTATTTTACCATGAAACTCAAAACCATAAAAACGGGGTAAACAGAAATTGACAAACGCGCAAAAAAAAAAATTAGTCTCAAATCTCCCCCCTTATAAAAAAAAAAAAAAAAAAACAAAATGAAAAGAATTCCCAAAAAAGAGCAAGAGCAGCGAGGTCAACAAATGAATGAACATTTTTTCGGTCACAATTTCCACAAGTACCTGGAGGCAATTCTCAGCTGGTACAATTTACGCGAAAAGTTCTCAACTTCAGTGCTATGCCAGAATTCCTGGGCTTTTACTCAGTGGCTTCACACGGTTTACCAGTGCCACATCTCACCGTGAATTACGATCCAAACACAACAATCCCAATAAATACCTATCAGCACAGAAGGTCTGGTTATGACGGTACGCCTGAAAGGACCTTGTCTTTTGTTGTGGCTTAGTCTGTAAAACTTTTCAAATATTTTTTCTTTGTACTTTTTTCGTCTACCTGTGTTTAAAAGTTGGTCAATTTGTTGTTGGGGGCTAATTTAGTTTGGCGCTATTTCGTATAGGGTACGTCATTGTTGGCTAAAGCAAGTTGTCTGGAGTTAGGTAAATTGGCATTTCCCAAACTCATAGTATCAGCGTGTTATTGGGAGTGAATTTGAACTGCAACAATTTAACAAAATGGGAAAATATTGCAATAGTTCTATGTCTACACATGCATATGCATGTACATATGTACCTACGCGTATATTCCCAAGACTCTTAATTGCAGAAAGTTTTGACAGCACATGGATATCTTAATTAATACAATTTACAAAATCTTAGATTTGGCACTGATAATGTTTTTTTTTTTAATTTTAACTCTAGAAGAGATCGCATAATCATGGGATAGCGCACCCATATACTCACACACACATACTGTTGCAACGATAGCCAAAGCCACTGATGCATGACTGTTGGCCGTGGTCTCCACTGAAGGAAAATTGTGGGCGATGATTTGATTAGTTGTGTTTAGCATTGCTCAGCTGTGGAATCCATATTTACAGATGGAAAATTCGATCTCAACCCACTTTATGCCACTTAGACCTTGAATTTCGGAAAATCCCTTCTTATCTCGCATCTAAGCAAAATAAGGAATAACTGTGCACAATTTGAAGTACCTACGTCTAGTAGTTTTCGAGTGTTCACAAGGAAAGTCGACTTTGCTTTTATAGTATTTAAGATTAATTTTTTATATTCTTTTTTTATATATTTTTACTATTTTCTGTATTCTTGCATCAATTGTAATATAATTATATTTTATATTCGTGAGCCATGAAGTTAAGCTTGTTGATGAAATAAATATATAAATATTAAAGCATTAGGCAGTTTGACATCAAGCCCTTTTGTCGAAAATACGTGCATTTGGGATTGACGCTACTCTTCTTCTGTGGATTAAAAATAAATGCTTGTGTATTTCGAGGCTCTGTTTTATATCCGACTTTCTTTCTCATTTTCATAAATGATTCTGTGTCTGCAACTTCTATTGTTATCCATTACTTCGCTGATGAAAGTACCCTCAATTTTTCACATTCGTTTCCAAACTCAGGACCCTGTTTTTTGGTCGTAGATGAGGAACGCCGATGTATGTTAAACATGATTTTCCCATCTTGAGTGGCGATTAACCAATGGAATGGAACTTAATGCTTCCAAAACTCAATGCTGTCTTCTATTACTAAAGCGGAACCATAACCAACAGTCATTATTCATGAATGGCATTTGCATAGTTGAAACCGAAAATCTTTCCATGCTTGGTATATGTGTTAGCAACAAACTCTGTTGGAATTTCACTTACTCCCACATTCTCAATCCTTCCTCATCGTCTTCTACCCCCGGTACCAAGCCCACGGTCTCTCCCAACGTTTTCACCACGGTCAACTCGCCTTCAACTGCATCTCCCCCTACTTTCGATCCACTACTTCCTCCCACCGTCAAACTCACGGCTAAATTATTGAACCCCATAAAATCCCCCCCCCCCTATATCATGTCTAGACTACGTGATAACCGGCTTACCTAGCCTATCTACATGACAAACCTGACTCCATCTGCATCGACGGGAAGACAAAGACGAATGTCATGGTCTCGATCCAAAAAGAAGGCCTCCCAACTGACCCTACAGCCCTGAAAAATATATACACTCGTTTCCATGAGAGTTTTAACATCTCCTCTTCCACAGTGGCCAAAGACCTCTCAACCTATGGTTCTCATATTGCTTCCAAACGTCTCTCCTATCTCCAAAAAACTCGCAGTAACCACAACAAATATTTTCGTCCCTAACTCAATTCCAGTCGATCCATCTCAATCCGTCGTAATTGCCCCAAAGCTCCTATCACTCTACTATCAGAATGTCAGAGGACTTCGCACCAAAACCTCGATGGTGCACTTGAACTCACAGTCACTTCCCTATGACATTTTTGCCCTAACCGAAACCAACCTTTGTCCCTACTATCTTAACAGTGAATTATTCACTTCTGATTTCGTAGTCTTCCGCGCTGACGGCCAGGAAAATGAAGACCTCTCCTTCGGCCGCGGTGTTCTTATAGCTATTCATAATCACCTTGATGCAACCCTCGTCAAACTCACTAACACAACCTCATTTGAATTCGTATGTGTTGAACTATCTGTATCTAGACGGAGCATATATATTGTTTGCTGTTATATTCGCCCTTCTCAACCCGCCCAAGCATACCAGCAGGCCGTTGATACAGTGGAGTCTCTGTTAGATATCGCTGATCCTGATGACGATTTTATAATTGTTGGCGACTTCAACCTTCCCCTTTTGCAATGGACTCCATCGGAGGACGAATCATCCTTTGTTCCTACTAACTCCTCCTCGGAAAAGGAAACCCTCCTGACTGATCGTCTTTTTGACTCCGGCCTTTTTCAGATTAGTGGCATAACGACCAACTTAGGTAGGCAGTTAGATCTTATTTTCTCATCCGACGCTCATAATTCTTTGGTTACCGCAAGTAACCATCTTCTCTCCACTCTAGACCACTATCACCCCCCTCTCGCTCTTGCCTTTTCGTATGAAATCGACCACACCACTGTTGATTTTGAAAACTCTTTCTCCTTCAACTTTCGTAAAGCTGACTTCGTTAAACTTAATACCTTAGTCAATAACATAGATTTCAGCCTCTTTCTAAACGTCAACACCCCCATTGATATCGCTCTTGCATTCTTCTACACAGCAATCTTTGACTGTCTTCTCCAATCTGTCCCTTATGTGCCTCGAAAAAACTGCTCGTCATCCCCTCCCTGGTATAATAGTGAATTGCGTTCTCTTCGTAATGTTAGAAACAAATTATGGAAAACTTTCTTGAAATCCAGATCTGCCTCAGATTTCTCATACTACCAACAAGCTTACTACCATTTTTCCAACCTCTGCGAATCCCTTTATCGCGAATACCTTGATAGAATGCAATTAAGTCTAATCACAGATCCTAGGCGCTTTTACCAATTTATTAATGTTAAAAGGAAGTCCGATGGTTTCCCTTCCACTCTAAAGTTACTTAATACATCTTCTGTTGACCCTAAAGAAATCGCCAACCTCTTTGCGACCTTTTTCACCCTTTCGTACAGTGACCATGTACACGATCCGGACCTTGACTATTTCTCCTACCTGAGTAACTGTCCACAAACCTCCCTAGTCTCAATTGACATTAGGTCTGATATGGTGCGAGAAAATATTAACAGACTCAAGGATGACTTTTCCCCCGGTCCCGATGGTCTACCTGCCATTTTCATAAAAAAATGTGTCAACGTCCTGTGCCAGCCCCTTACAACTCTTTTTCGACTCTCACTCTCTCAAGCCGTTTTCCCTAAATTATGGAAGGACTCCTTCATTTTTCCCATCCATAAAAAAGGCTGTAAAAGTGACATATCGAACTATCGACCCATAGCCAAACTCTCTTCTATCCCCAAGCTCTTCGAAAGCATTGTATACGACTCACTCTATTTCCACTGCAAATCCATTTTTACCCCACAACAGCACGGTTTTTTAAAGGGTAGATCCACTACGACTAACCTAACCGAATTTGTTTCCAAAACACTGCAAGCATTAGAGGAAGGCAATGAAGTGGATGTTATTACCACCGACTTCAGCAAAGCCTTTGATAAAATCTGTCACCGTACTATTTACCTTAAACTTAATGCCCTCGGTTTCCCACCCTCTTTCATTTCATGGCTGAGATCGTACCTCGAGAATCGCCAATACAGGGTTCTCTTCCGTTTTTCAATCTCCGATCCCATTGACGCCACTTCCGGGGTTCCTCAAGGCAGTCATCTTGGTCCGCTGATCTTTGTCTTAACTATAAATGATGTTGGTCACATATTAAAAGACTCAGATCTGTCTATTTACGCGGATGACATGAAAATCATCAAGGTTATATCTACCCCCAACGACTCACTGTTACTTCAAAACGATCTAAATTCATTCCACACATGGTGCGTAAAAAACTTCTTAGAACTTAATGTCGCCAAATGTCAATCCATAACATTCTCCCGTAAACGCCTCCCCCCTCCCCTTAGAAGATATAACTTTAATAATAAGCCCGTTCCATCAGTCTCCTGTATACGCGATTTGGGTATTATTTGTGATAAGGAACTAAACTTCCGTTCCCACTTTGATCAAATTATACACAAGGCCAATTCTTCTCTCGGTTTCATAAAACGCTGGTCTAAAGAATTCTCGAACCCTTACGTAACTAAATCCCTTTATATCACCTTTGTCAGACCCCACCTCGAATATGCCAGCCAAGTTTGGTCACCTTATCACGACACCCACTCCCTTAGAATCGAAGCTGTGCAGCGTAGGTTTATCCGCTTTGCCTTACACGGTCTCCCATGGGCCGAAAACTATATCTTACCCCCCTACGAAAATCGGCTAAAATTGATTAACCTGCAAACCCTTACAAAACGTCGTGAGGTTGCCGACATACTCTTCGTGCACCAATTATTAACTGGATCGATCGATTCCCCCGCTCTACTAGAAATGATTTCCCTTCGCACAAACCCTCGTAACCTTAGGACTCTACCCCTCTTTCGTCTTCCTTACCACCGCACCAACTACGGCCACTTCGAACCAATCACCAGAATGTTACGTCTTGCCAACAACGCACAGAACACCCTAGACTTTCATTGCAGTCTATCCTCCCTTAGAAAATCCCTCCACACCTCATGACCTCATGACCTTCTTCCTCCCTAGCATTTAAGATAGTTTTTAAGAGATTAGTTAAAAAAAAAATAAAAAAAAAAACAATTATTTGCGTTTCACCTACCCCTTTTCACGCCCTCTACCTCCTCCCTTCTCACCAAAATGCTGTTAGTTTAAGTTTTAGTTTCTAAGTTTTTTTGCCGCTAGTTGTAAGTTTAGATTGTTTAAGTTTTCCTTTTTTTGAGCTTGTATTAAGCTAATAATAAATAAATAAATAAATAAATGAACATATATTCAAAATCGCCAAGAATGCCGCGAAATGTTTTAGTTTCCTAAAGCGATGAAAGAAATATTTTACCCCATCAGACTTGGCTTCAATTTATAAGACGCACTTTCACCTTAAGCTAGACTATAATGCTCACATCTGGTCCGGAGCACCAAAAACCATATTGCGACCAGTATTAATTCGCTTGAACATTGCTGTAATGTCACCTATCTATCTCTGTTTTATCGATATTTTCACCGAAAGTGCTCAAATGAAACAGCGAGTAGCAGTTCTCCCTTTTTTTCATTTTTACCGTAATATTTGCCATGCCTCGAATGCTCATCAGCTGACCCTAAAGCCTATCTTCGGACGTACCATAAAATATAGAGATTCCTTCATGAGCCGCACAACACGTTTGTGGAATGTTCTCCCAGACCATGCTTTTATTATAACCTCTATTTCCTCTTCCTTAACGCTCATACTATATATAGAAATACTCAAAAAGGGTAGTCTCTTCACCGGGAGATACTCGTAGTTATAAGAAAAAAAAAGTAGTTGGTACTTTAACCAACAATATACCCTCAGTCACCAAACACATTACCACTACAATACATCCACTAATGAACTAGTTTCATGGCAGTTACTAACCTACTTAGGTGTCGCTGCAGTTTGGGGTGAACCTGGTCCTCTGCACTTAGTTCGATCTTTAGCTAATTGCTTCCATTTGTGCACTCTAAATTGGTTGGTATCCCATTGGGTGAGGCCCCCTCCCCTACATGACGACACACCTTATATTGGTGTAGGGGCCTAGTAAAGGTCAAAGATTCTCGGGTTCTACTTCCCAGATGTTGTCCTAATTCCTTCCAAATCCTATCCATTCCTTTCTCCTCTCCGTTGCGCTGGATAAGGTGTAATACGATTCGCGCCGAAGATCAGTCTGACTGGGGGTCCACTGTAAAACAAATAGCCCAGTCGCTAACGCAGTATCCAGATATCTGGTTACCTCCGGATTAGCCTGCCTTGCTTGCACAATGTGGATCTCTGTGCAGGTCGACGTTACATTCTCCGCCACTGGTGGGTCCAAACATGAATGACAAAAATAATAAAAACCAAAACAAAAAAATTAAAAAAAAAAAGTAAAAAAGGAGGACGGTCCTCTTGAAAAACCGTCTTTCAGCCTCCTAGAAAGTGCACCCACAAGGTCTGCTAGTGCAATTCCTGCTTTGGGTATTTGCCTTAAGGCCCAGCACAAGTTATCCAGGCAGGTGCGAGCAAATGGTCGCTCGCAGGATTGCTGAACACCCGTGTGGAACACCGGCAGTTAGGATATTGGTATCGGTACCTGGTCCTAGCGGAAACCCAGGCCATGACTCTGCACCTTCAGAGGCAACGAGCTATTCGGCCTCGAGCTTACGGCACACTGTTCCCTGCACCTCAAAGGATCCACATCCCCTTCTAAATTCCCTCTTAAGGGCGACAAACTGCTCGGCTTCAAGCTCGCGGAATGTCGCTCCCTCCAAGATCTCTTACCAAGATCGCCGGCTAGCCTACAAGCTTATTCGTCGCATTCAGGCTATTCCTGAGCAGGATAGGACTCAGAAGCATAAGACCTCTCTAAGCTGGGAAATCAGGCGAGTTCATCTCCCCTCCGACTTACCCAACAAGAACTTATCGTCCAAACGCCGAAGGTCTCAGAATGAGTCTCCCACCCTAGCCAAAAAGACCAAGGTAGTACCCTCCATCGTTACTACCAAGCCCTTCAACCAAGTGCTTAAGGCATACTTGCAGCATTACGGCGGGCAAATGAAGGTGGGGGTAAAACTCGCCAGCAACTTTCTCCAGGTCCAGCGTGACCATCCCGGCCATGATGCTTCCTGCAGGGATGGTGGCTGTCATCAAGGGCATGTCAAATTAATTGCCTGCGCGGACGAGAGATCAAAGGATCTGTATAAAATTGGTGTCTCCAGATTGGGGCAGGTTTGGCCAGATGCACATTTGGAGGTCGTGGAAAAAGACCAAAATCCGAAGCCGACCTAGGACACGTGCCACCATTTCGGTCGAACCCGCCGATGATAAGGTGATCCTATAAATTCTCAGGGTCAGTAACAGCTCCCTTCATACAAATAATTGGAAGATTGACAAAGCGGATGAGCCGAGAGGAGACATCAGAAGTGTCATCATTGCTATCAATGAAGAGACTCTGGCCCCCTTAGCATCTTCTAAATATCCACAAATGCGACGAGAAAGAGCCCGAGAGTGTATCTCCCAAGCGGGATGTAGTCTCTTCTGCACCAGCTTAGATTACCTCTACTTCTGAGCCTATTCGTTTGCTCCGTTGCGCCGCTTAATCTCTCTTGGGGGTCGACTCCTCGTCGACGGACACTGAAATGATTTCTCCCTGGGGGTCAGCTTCGGTTTGACGGACACGGAGATGAAAGGTGAACCTAGTGGCCTTTCTCTCGATGATGAGCCCTTGTCATCAGATTCAGAGGAAGCCAACAATACCGTGATAATTGTACCGAGAAGTAGCTCCAATGCTGCGGATCCTTCAGATTAACTTGCATCAGTCCATCACGGCTTCGGTAATACTTAAATACAAGTCGCTCCTGAAGACTTTTCTGTGGCAGCATTGAAGAGTCCTCGGAAGCTTCCAGGGTACGGAAAATCCTATCTAAAAGATCTTTAACACCCAGCTGCCTTCTGCATCCAAACGGTCACTGGACCACCTCTGCTAAGAAATCCATTGACATTTAACTGGATACTGACTTTCCTGGTAGCTCCCCTGTTGCTGTCTCGCAATTAGTAAATACTTCCCTTGAACAGCAACACCTTGGTTTTAGTAACTATAGAAATGATCCGATGGGCCATGCGCAGTTCCAAGCTCTTCAATTCCCCAGGACCTGACAGTATCATTCCTGCGGAAATTCAGCAATGCGAGGACATTGTACTTCTTTGGGTCAAAGCCATCGTGTCGGACTGTCTAAATCTGGTCTGCATTCCCAAACTATGGAACGAGTTTGAAGTCATCTTCATGCCTAAGGCAGGAAAGAGCTCGCATGTGGAACCAATGGTTCTCCGACATATTAGTCTATCGCCTTCTCTACTAAAGACATTAGAACGGCATCTCTCGCCGCGCTGTCCAAACATGCGTACTGCAAAGGCAAATCGGTTGAGACAGACTAACATTCGCTTGTGCGCATCACTGAAAAATCTTTGAGCATTAAGGAATACACTATGGTGGATTTCCTTGACATTGAGGGAGCATTTAGCAATGTCAAATCAAAGGCAATGACCAACGCACTTGCAAATATGAAAGCGGATACCTCAGTCGGAGTGTTAATCAATCAATTGCTCACATGCAGTACACATCTGGGCGGAGCATCGGCCAGAAGACTTTCCTGTGCGGAAAATCCCAAAGTGAAGTCTTGTCACCTCTTCGGTGAAATCTGGTAGTAAATGAGCTACTGGTGGACCTGGATAGGTCAGGCTGTAGAGTAATCGCCTATGCTGACGACATTGCTATTGCTACTTCTCTCAGGGTATTGCTCCAGGCTCCTGCGAGACAGTTGTTGACATTTTGATTTTTTTTTTTTTTTTTCTAAAAAAGAAAACCCAAATCCTAGAGCAGTCAGACTCTCTGGTCCATTGTACTACCAGGAAGAAACTTTTCTTTGATGCAGTGGCTGGAAAAACTTCGATGTCATTCGTTTTCCTTTATACTCGGGTGGCTGATGATTGCTGTTCCCCGCTGGAGCTTGAACCTGCACACATCGGTTAACACACTACCCACTGTACCCCTGCTACCCTTCTAGTTGTTCTAGTTGCTCCAGTTGTTAACATACCCTTTGCGGAGCGACGAAGTAAAATGAGCGGCTAAGCCCTGCGGAGAAACGGGTGAAATACTTTTAAGTCGCAAAGATTTTCTATGAATTCTAGTTATTCATAATGGTGGGAAATAACTTTATAAAATTTGTGGGTAAATTATTTCCAACTTTAGGTTGAGGTGAATTTAATGCCTTTGTGAAGTGAATTCGCGTGAAGATATTTCGCCACACCTGTAAAAGCATACAAATTGCACTGCCTTTGTTATTCTGGGCAATTTTCATTGAATTTTGTGGGCGATTATTCATTAGGAATAAAAACCTAAATAACGGGCGATTTTTCATTTTGGTGTATATGGGCGAATGTTTATTGGCTTTTGAGCGTTTTTAACTTTTTTTTTTGTCTTTCTGCACTGCGAACAATCGCCCAACATTTGAGAGTTTGGCCGATTATTCGCGGAACCGAAAAGGTTCGAAAATCTTGGGGCTATTTATCATAACGAAATTAAAAAAAATTAACAAATTTTTCCTGTTTTTGTGTTTCATATATAATACATTTTTTAGGGCCATTTTTCATTGGAGCCAAATTTCATGTAGCCATTTAAAAGCAGTGTACTCACGGGTGGGTTTTAATACTTACTTCGAATGGCAAAAACAACCGTAGCCTTTATTGTTTTTCTATGGTGGGCTTTATTGCCACTTGAAAAAAGAAATAAAGCCCGTGGGTGTTGTTTTTGGAAGATACCACCCACGGGCTTCATTTCCTCTGACCTTAATGCACTATTAGCAAGCCCAACCCACATATGGAAAAACGGCTCAATGTGTCATAGTTCGAGACAGATCTTGCCTAAGATGTAACAGGAACGTAGTGCCGAGTTGGTCAAGCTAAAGCGATCACAGATGAGCTGCGTTGTCGGTGTCCTCACTGGACTTAGTCACATAGGCCAACATGCTTAAAGACTTGGCCTTTTCTCCAACGACTTCTGCAGGACCTTTAGGGACGAGGAGGAGGAGGAAACCATACCTCCTCTCCTGTCACATAAAAGAATGCTCCATCTACGGGCCCCCTTCCTTAAAGACCGCGGCGATTTGGCGTCCTTAGGTGTCATGAGAATCCATCGCTTTATCAAAAGCTTCGGTTTGTTTTGTTTTTTTTTGCTATCACATAGGACATTTACTGGTCTAAGTAAGTAAGACAGCCAACCAAACATAAGCTAACCTATGCGGCCCCCTACGGCGATGAGGCCCTCTACTGCGTCGCCCCTTCGGGTAAGATTCGAATACTCTGCGGACAGGAGCGCTGGTGTCCATTTGCTCTACCTGGAAAGGGTTCAGACATTAACATAAGATGGCAGAAAACATCTTATGCCCATTGCTGAGAAGACTGATATCTCTGCAGTTTGCGCAGTTCAGGGGTCTTCTTTCGTGTGGATCGGACTAACAATGCTGAGATTACACTCATCAGGAGGGGGTGGCAATGGTGTAGTGGTAATGTCGTCAATTGCCACGCTAATGGTTCATGGTTCAAATCCAGACATTATGAAAATACATCTCATAAAATATCTAAAGTTAGTCCGATCAATTGCGAAAGCTTGTGTGAACACTACTGAGAAGGCATAACAATGGCAGTAGTTTGGTCATATGGCTGGCTGGAAAAATTTTTCGCTCTGTTGATAATGATTTGTCTATGACATCGAATATTGGGAAAAAAATACTATGAATCAGAGGCAAAGACAAACAATAAAAAAAATCTCCCCAGTCATCTGGACGCCATCCCCGGAGTTTCTCTGAAGCATAAACAACTGAGCTTCAAAAACACTACACCAAATCTTTCTCTCTCTCTCTATCTATCCTTTCCAACTCCCGCACTGTGTTATGTTAAGGGTATTCATTTGTCGGCGCAAATTATATAAAAAAAAAAATCAGGAATAATTAGAAATCAGTTGGTGTATCCTATATTAAGTCATCTCCAGCTGCTTTGAATAGTTCGATTGGTAGAACATCAAGTGCAGGAGCCTTATTGGATTTTAGCTCGGATATTGCTATTTTCATGGCAGTAGTAAAATTTGCTATGAGTTCATTATCCGAGTCGACCGGAACCGCAGAAATATCTGATGATATCTCATTTCTACATGAATAGGTTATTCAAGAACAAAAAAGAAAAGATTTATTCTGAAAAATTAAGTCCAGAGGTAGGAAGCAGTATAAGCTGATTTGAGAATGTAGGTAGCATCCGAAGTATTTTTACTCCACAAGGATCTAAGCAATATCTAGTTTATTAAGGTAATTCATACACCACCACCCAAGACACGACATGCAGTTGAGAACTAGACAGTAACTTAGCAATGCTTGTCCGACAATATTATGATCGATTAGTACGATGCTTATGCTTTTGGTTCTTTAGTCTTCGTCATCGTCTTGTGCTTTCTTACACCTTCCTTCGAGTTAAATCAAACCCAGACTATTCATCCAAATATATAGATTTCATGTCTAATTGGAATAATATGTTGATTCTACAGATAGGGTACAGTGCAATTCTCTCTGAAAAATTAGTAGTTTCCTCTGAAATCCCTCTAGAAACCAGATAAAGCCTTCCTGGTAATATGTTTATGGAGGAAGAGGGATAATTATAATTTAGTAGAATAAAACCAAAGGAAAATCGTCTACAATGTCCCAACTAACTGTAAAGGTAAACTTTCATGGACAAAGTTTCCACCTCAATTTTTCCCATTTTGATTCCTGCAACTGGTCGTTTTGTGAAGCTATTGGAGTCCAATAGCTTCGCTGTTCTTGTTTGTCCCCTCATGTACACGCTAAGCGTTAAACTTTGATGCGGATAAAGTTAAAAAAAGGATAATGTCCCCAGTAACGAATTTGAACGCTGTCATGCATATGACACCCTTGATTGGGTGGTAGAAGGTGTAAAATAGAGAAAAACCGACACGAAAATAGCTATTCGGTTACAGGCATGGCTAGGACGTTACCGCAGCGGAATTTACTTTTGTGCATTTTACAGTGATGGTTAGAGTGATGTAGTGTTAATGAATTTATTAATTACAGTACTTTATTTGTGGTAAAATGTTAGGTTTGTGTGGTGAGCATTAGAATAAGCCTTTTAAAAGCATTATAGTTTCTGTACTGTATATTACAATTTAAGTTTATAAATTATAAAGTTGTAATCTCTATTAGACTGGATTTTTATGGTATTGGCTAAAATAAGACTGGACTGAGTTTTTTATATTATGTATGTATTTCTTCTGTTCTAACAATGAAAACGAAACAGCAGTTGAGACAATAACCACATTTAAGCGAATATAGAAAAATATGCAAACAGATACAATTTCTCCGTACGCCTACAGAGAGGGTTACTTAATAGGCCATGCATTTTAGGTGTTACCTTCGGAAAAAGGTGTAGGTACAAATTTGCAAATGAAAACAATTAAGGATACTAAAAAGCTCCTAATTTCCTTTTTTCGCTTTGTGGTTTCTTTCTGGGATGTATAACTCATTCCTTCACATACAAAACTCGTAAAATATATAATTAAAAAGTAATTTAAATAAAAAAAAAAACTCTTCTCCTTTAGGAAAGTCAAAAAGCTAACACCTTGCACGTCTACAGAATGAATGTTGAAGATAGATTTACTGCCGACAAATTGTAGCATTTGATAGTACACGGTGCTGTGAAATCGGACATTCTTATATCTAACATTAAATTTCTTAACACTTCAGTGGGCGCATGCTTGATTGGGACATATATAAGTAGGCGCGTGGTCTACAATCGTAAACCAATTTAATTTTGCTTTCGAACACGCAATGTTGATATTTTATGTGCCAACGTTTATTCAGTAACAATACTGAACTATTGTCAATCATATCTTCTAGTCACAAAATGAATATATTTGTCTATTTTTAAATGAAAATTAATCAACAGTTCATAACTTTACAAAAAAAAACAACAAATATTTAAGCGACTTAAAAAAAAAATAAAAAAATTATAACAAAGCATAAACACAATTCATAAATAAAATTTGAAAAACAAAGAATAAATTAAACAATTAATAAATTAGTAGAGCTTGAAAATTATATTTATAGTTGGAAAAGCAAATGTTCCGTATGTGATCTTTACAAGCAAATCTGCACCAGAATCGTGTTCAGACAACATTTCATCATCTTGGTCCGGTAAGCCTTGTTCAGATTCTGTGTCGTGTTCACTTTGTTGAGAAACATCTACATTCATACTCACACTCTCCAATTCATCCTCATCTTCTTCGTCAATTGGACTTTCTCTCCACTTGATTACTCGTGAAACCATCGTTCCCATACTTGAGAGCTCGTACTGCTATGCGAACGTCTTTCAGACATTTTCTTGTCGAATTTGTACCTTTTTAAATAATATTTTCTAAAAAGAACTATTATGTATTACCTACCTAAACGTAACAAAATAGAAAAAATAAAATTCTAGGTGCAAGCAAAAATTGTTACGTAGTTGGGCGCTTGGCATACAATCGTAGACCAGTCCAGCTGCAGCAGTTATAATACTCACGTGTGCCTTCAAAAACTACTGAACACACACTAATTAGGTTATGCAAACAATTACCAACAGCTACTAAGATGCACGCATAAAAAATAAATGTAGAGAACTACCGCTATTTTAAGAAGTAGACAGATAGTTGAAGTTTTGCATTTTTATGAAAAGATCCATAAGAAACAATATACGGTAGCAAACAATTGTATTTTCGAAGCAAAAGGAGCCATACACTTCTGGAAGCCCTTGAACAACTGACAACTTCAGAACAACAGAAATTAAGTTCTGCAGCTAGCTGATTTTCGAAGTGGAAGGTGTAAAAGCGAATTTTCCTTTTCTCATTTATACTATTTTGCCGGATCCATAAGAAAAGCGACCCCCTCAAGTGCACCATTTCTAGAGGCATCAGTCTTCTCAACATCGCATGCAACACCTTTTCTGTGATATTGTGTGAACGCCCGAAACCTTTTATCAACAGTCCGATTGGCCCCTATCAGTGCGGTTTCAGGTTAGGAAAGTCCATTATCGATCAAGTCTTCACACTTCGGCAGATTCTGGAGAATACCCAAGAAGACCTAGTCGATACTCACCATCTCTCTATCGATTTCAAGGCCGCCTATAACAGCATCTACACAGAAGAACTTTATAGAGCCATGTCTAGTTTTGACATCCCTGCCAAACTTGTTCGTCTGTGCAGGCTGACGATGGAGAACGCTCGCTGCTCCATCAAGGTCGGTAATGACCTCACCGAGACCTTCGATGTCAAAAAAAGTTATAGACAAGGTGACGCGCTGTCACGTGACTTCTTTAATATTGTACTCGAACGGATTGTGCGGAACTCACAAGCCAACACCAGAGGCACAATCTATCAAAAGTCCGTACAACTGCTTGTATACGCCGACGATATTGACAAAATTGGAAGAACTCAGCGGGCTGTCACTGATGCGTTTGCAAGCATTAAAGCAGGAGCGGCTAAATGGGTTTAGCGATAAACGAGGGCAAAACTAAGTATATACTGTCAACAAGAAGGGAGAATCAACACCGACGAATGGGTGTGGCTATATATTGTAAGGCTTCTCTGAACTGCCTGTAATACGGATGTTGAATACATAACTCTTGAGATTTTTGATAAATGTGTGAAATGTTTTGTTGCTTGCTGCTATAATCCTGATAAAAGATTTTCTCCTGAACCATTTTTTTTCTCACATCACTCGCCATTTTATCAAAACATTTCGTTTGTGCGGATTTCAATATTGATTTATTAAAACAAGACTCGCGTGCCCTTCAACTGAATGATTTGTCGTTCTCCAATGGACTCGCACAAGTGAATAATTCTAATCCAACATGTTTCCTTCCAAATGCACAGCCCAATCGTCTTGACCTCATTATTGTGGCTGATCCACTTTCGGTGCTTCTCTATGAGCAGCTTTCTTTAGACTTTATTTCCACTACTTCTCCTCCAAACAAAGCTCATCGCTACCTCCCAAGGTTTTATGGGAAAATCTGCACCAATTTGTTGTGTATAGTTGTACTGCCAATAGCAGTAGTAATTGCGTGATTGATTTAGATGAGCTTAACAATTGTTTCCTGCTGAATAATCTTGAAACTAACACGTTCGACTATAAAGTGTCGACTATTACAGCTATCGAACATCTTGCCGAATTCGAGGCGGTAATGGAGAGTGAAGTTCTTGATGCTATCAGAGCAATGAAATCGAACGCTATCGGAGAAGATGGTGTACTACTTCGGTTTGCAAAAATGATTCTGCCAGAAATAATAAGTCATTTAACACACATCATGGTTGGGCAAAAATCCTCGTCTTTGGTCTTTCCCGTGAGCGCCCGCCGAAAATGAATATTCACCCTTCAGGTGTCTAGTGTCAGCTAAGAATTTACATGCATGTACTCAATCGTGCGCTGTGGCTCATTAAGACGCAGGTGAGGAGTAAACCCTATAAAATCTCACTTAAGCCAATGTGTGTAGGTACTCGTGCCGAGGGCTGCATGGCCAGCTGGTGATAAAACAGTGTTGGTCTCGAACCGTCCATATCAATGCCCAGGCGAGGTCGGCCGTATATTTGCCTTATCCTGGTATGTCGGCTCTGCCAGGACTGACACTCCTTTCCGGTCCGGAGACCAACAATCTAAAAAAAAAAAAAAATGGAAAACAAAAATTAAAAAAAAAAACAAAAAAAAATAAAAAAATAATCATAACAAAAAATGTTGTGGGGATGCCCGACATTGGCTCCTCATCGGAAGACGAGCTTTTAGCCTCCAGTCAGGAGTCTTCGGTCTTCCCTTCAGCCGCAGCAAGGCAAAGTACTCCCTCTGGCGTACAAAGCGCGGCTCATCGACAGCAACAACAGCAAACACCAAAATGGCAACCAAAGACACTATGGTTAGTGGCGCTGGTTCGTCGAAGAAAAATAAAACCCCAGACGCCATCATGAAGAGCAGGTACAAGATGGCTCGATTCGTTCTTGACAAGGTTGCCAAAAACGAACCAGCTGGTACCGTTCATGAGAAGGACGCAGCGGATAAGGCCAAGTATCAAGCTGTGTTTGATGAGTACATCGCACATCTTGAGAAACAACAACAGCGTCCACAACAGAAGAAGGATGACACCAAGGCAAGCAAGCGGAACAGGTCTTTGGATGAGACCAATCGCGAGGCAAAAAAGTCCAAGGTTTCCAGGACCCCGACTTCGACACAAAATAAACCGGGTACATCCTCGGCCTGCCCTACTCAGACAATGCACCACTTTTTTGAGGTAGTAAGAGACCATCTGCAGGTCGCCCTCGTGGACGAGCGCTCCTCAGATGGTAAGACGGTCAGTGAAGCGTGGGGTAGCATAGAGGACAGATTATCGGGTATGGTCATGGACTACCTGTTGGCAAATCCTGTGGGACCTCTGCCGTGCTTCGACTCCGCCGAGTTGGTCAGGGAATATCGGGTCATCGGATGAGAGGACCAGTTTTCCAAGAATTTCCTTAGCGAGTGTGTCACTAAGGTTAGTGATGCCTGGGAGGGCTTGAAGCTCAAGCTTATCTCCTCTAATGATATCCCCCGGAGACCTAGGGCCCGCATCTGTCTGCCCAATATACAGATTGATAGGGGAAGGCTTCTCCACAGTTATTCTTTGCTGACGATGGAGCCATCATAAGTGAGGATCCTACATCCCTGCAACGAGCACTTGATGTGTGGGTGAACGTTTTGGAGGGAAATGGGTATCGCATTAGTTCAAAAAAGACAGAGTACTTGTGCTGCCCGTTCTCTGATCCACTCAGACCTATTCCAGACATTTATTTGAATGGAACAGTGCTTCCCAAGTGCGAAAAGTTCAAATATCTGGGATCTATGATCAATAGCAAAGCAACTTGTGATGACGACATCAATCATCGTGTAAGCGTAGGGTGGATGAAGTGGCGAGAAAATTCCGCTATCTTCTGTGACAGAAAAATGCCCCCTAAGTTGAAAGGAAGGCTCTACACCGCAGTTGTACGTCCAGCGCTCACATACGGTTCACAATGTTGGCCGATGTACAAAAAGTATGAGAGTAAATTAACGGCAGCTGAGATGAAGATGCTTCGCATGACAGCAGGAGTGACCAAGCTTGATCGAATAAGAAGTTCGAAGATCCGTGGAAGCTTTCACATCAAGGAAACCATCGTACAAAAATTAGAGCGCGACCGGCTCAGCTGGTATTGCCACGTTCAAAGAAGAGATCATTTGAACCCTGTAAAAAAGGCAATATCAATGCACGTTCCAAAGACATCGCGATGTAGGAAAGGCAGGCCTATAAACGCTTGGATCAGACAAATGCGACGACATCGGCATTTCATTGGCCTCAGTAACCGAGTGATCCAAAATCGGCAGGCCTGCCGATATTTTCTGAGGTCAAATAGGCGAACCCCACAGGCGGATCAGTAGAAATGCAGTGAAGTGGGAGGGCTGTGATCTCTTGTTTTCGGATCATAGCCTCGCTGATAAAAGGAAGAAGAAGAAGGGGAAGGCTTCTCCAATATCTGAAACTGCACAATCCGGCGGTTTCGATGGACGACTGGGCAGTCATCAAGGCGGAGGAACCCCAGAAAAATAGCTCCTCTTTCCTGCCGCTGATCAACGAGGCTAGCTAAAAAACATTTGAATGTATCTCTATGTCTTGATTTTAGCTCTGCCGATTTAACGGTAAATAAACTGGAGGTTGTAAATAACAATCTTTTTATATTCTCAGTTTACATAGGTCGTGATAGGCCATCACCGCCAGAAGAGGTACGCCAATTAACATTAATGACAACGGCAGAAAAGGACAATCTGCTTCTGTGCTGCGACGCAAATGCCAGGCACACATTATGGGGCAGCTCTGAAATCAACGTACGCGGTGAGTCCTAGTTTGATTGTTTAGTGATGTCCAACCTTTCTGTTTGTAACGTGGGTAATACATAAGGTGACCATAATTTTTTCCTCTTAAAGCGGGACACCTGTACATTTCTTTCGGCAAAACACATTCATTCATTCATTCATTTTCAATGGCCCGCTAATCTTTCATGAGGGTCGCGGGGGTAGGATGCTCAGGTGGACTCTCCATCCTTCTCGATCCTCCGCCATTGACTCCAATTCATCAGGAGGAATCCCTAAGCGGCTCCAGGAGAGATGCCGGACTTGATCGAATCATCTATTTCTAGGCCTTCCGCGAAGTCGCCTACCTGATGGCACGGCAACCATGGCGCATCTTGGAAGCCGATCTGGGGGCATACGCACTACGTGACCAAACCATCGAAGCATAGATCGTTCCGTTCGGAGAAGTAGCTGCTCAACGTTGAGCGCCTCGCGTGCTCTGGTGTTGTGCACTCGATCCCTACGAGTTATTCCAACAACACCGCGAAGGAACCTCATTTCGGCAGCTTGTATCCGCGATCTTATTCTTTCGGTCACTACCCAAATTTCATGACCATAGATGAGAGTTGGAACATACACAGAGTTAAAAACCGATAGCTTACCTTGAACACTAAGTTCGGCCTTCCTTATAACAGATTGGCCAAGCTCTCTCAAAATTGATCCAGCCTGACAAATTCTACAGGATAACTCGGCATTGCTCCTCCCATCACTCGTGAATAAAACCCCGAGGTACTTAAACTTCTCCACCTGCTTCAGTGGGACTCCATTAACATGCAGAGTGCACTGAATGGGTTTTTTAGAAACGACCATTACTTCTGACTTGTTCACGTTAATCTTCATTTCAGCATCATCACAAACGGCTACAAACCTTTCGAGTGCGTGCTGAAGTTTGGTTTGAGAGGACCCAAGGATGACCAAATCATCCGCAAAGAGCAGATGACTAATCCTTAGGTCTCCCACTTTGATACATTCCCCGCCACGGCTGCGATGTAACATCCATTCCATATATACAATGAAGAGGAGAGGTGAAGTGAAGGGTATTGATTTAACACCGTTTATCCGAATCGCCCTTAACAGGGAACCAGCAATCCCATACTCCTGCAGAACACTCCAGAGTTTGCCTCGAGGAACCTTATAGAACACGCAGCGACTTGCATTAATGATGATCTTGCAGATATAGCACAATGGTCAAATAGAAATGGTCTCCTGCTAAATCCTAAAAAATCAAAGTGTATTGTCATATCAAAAACACTATTGGATCTGTCATACTTCCCCTCCCTCACCATGAACAATGCCATTATAGAGTATGTTGATTCAGTAAAAAATCTCGGGATGATTTTCAATCGGAACTTAACCTGGGACAATCATGTCAATCTGGTCGTAGGTAAAACCTACGGTGTGCTCCGTACGTTATGGGCCTCCCAGTCGTTCACCCCAAGTAAAACAAGAACCTTACTCGCTAAAACACTTGCTGTACCTATACTTACATATGGCTGTGAAATATTTCACAACTGTAGCTACATTTCCAATAGGAAGCTCAATGTGGCCTTAGTATAATACGCAACGTCTTTGGTTTGCGCCGACATGACCGAATTTCTCGCTATACTAAGTACCTGTTGAACATGACATTTGATAACTTTCTCCAGTTTCGCACCTTATGTCTTCTGGCGGATATCCGACTTTCCCATCAGCCTTCCTATCTTTACGAAAAAAGATTTTCTTCCTCAAACAGATCCGGACAATTAATTCTTCCTCGCCATACTTGCCTAACATCGGAACGTCAATTTTTTATAAACTCCATTCGCTTATGGAATGCTTTGCCCCGTAGTCTTAGAAGAATAGACAACACTCCAAAATTTAAAAGGGAACTAAGAATACATTTACACTAGTACTCTTAAACTCTGGTTTCTTTTCTTTTCTTTTTTCTTTTAGTTATTTCTTTTCCTCGTGTTTATACTATTAAGTCAATTTTAACTCACGTAGCTTTCTTAAATTTTTTTGAACTATTGAATGCTATTACTATATATAAGATATTGTATCTTACAGTGTAGCAAATCGTTAAATGAATAAATAAATAAATAAAACCCTATCATATGATTTTTCCAAATCCACAAAACAAGTGTAGACAGGTTTGGCATATTCCCAGGCCTTCTCAAGAACCATTCTGAGAGTGAACAACTGGTCGGTTGTGCTTCTACCGGGACGAAAACCACACTGCTCATCCCCCAAACTGTCCTCAACCACAGCTCTGGAACGCTTTTCTAGCACCTTAGCGAATACTTTTCCAGGGAGACTTAAAAGAGATATACCCCTATAGTTGGCGCAATCTCTTTTGTCCCCTTTTTAAAAAGAGGAACTATCACCCCCATTTACCAATCACCAGGTGTTTCACCGCATTCCCAGGCCACTTTAATAACACGCGAGAGCCATTGAACTCTCTCTTTACCTAAAGCCTTGAGCATTTCTGGCCGAATTTCATCCACACCAGCAGATTTGCCAAATTTTAGCGCTTTGATCGTCAAAGTTACTTCCTCTACCGTTGGACTACTTTCCGCCCAACTCTCGACCGTAGGTCTGTCATCTTCGGTGCTCTGTTCGGGATTGAGCAATTCTGAAAAGTGCTCGCTCCATCTGCGTAAGATGTCCTCCTCATTGGAAAGATGTCTACCGTCTTTGGATTTGACTCATTCAACGACATTCAACTTGCTTCCTCTGAGTAGGCGGACGGTCTGCCAGAACATTGTAGCGTACAGCTGCGAAGAGCAAGCATGATTATTTTTACAATCTCTGGTATGCACTCACCATTAACATATTGCCCTTATACTAAAACCTTGTTGCTCAAATTTAGAACAAGTGGTCTTAAGTAAATTGCTATGTCTGATCGTAGTCTTCCGTTTTCCCATGCTCGATCTTTTTGACGCCGACCATCGAGCTATTAACTTTTGATCAAGTGTGATCAGTGATCACAAACGTTTTTATTAAAATTGTCTTCCCTGCATACACTACCCACCTACTACTGCTTCTACGTAAAAAGGCGTAAGTAAAAATTTTGATTTTTCCCTTCAAGAAAGTACAAAGTTACGTTTGTTCCAGGCGTTTACTGCATGCGGGCAATTTCTGGGGAAAACCACACGGGTTTTCTACGTTTTTGTCCGCAGCCAAATTGGCAATACATATCCGAAACATTTTGATCCGTGGAGAGGAAGCATTATAAATAGCGGCAGCAATACTACTGTACCCAGCTGTATATGCCGGTGATCCGAAGCCTCATTTTTTTGCTCCCAGAACATCATACCGATTGGCCTGTGTAGTCGAAATACTGTTCAAGATCGACAGCCACCTTGCATCAAGAGTGATATTTAAAGAAAAAGCCAATCCCTTTTTTTTTTGTACGAACGTGGAATAACAACCTGATTCCCTAATCCATACGAGAGAGTGTTACTGCAGTCGCAGTCACTTAAACTCCCGTTTTCCCTTGAAGACGTCACCAACTTCAAACCCCACCGCGCGCTCTCGCGCAAGCACCATCAACCCACAACTATACCTCCCTTTAGAGCAGTGTCTAAACCTCGTTGTTTAACCTCCTTTTTTTCATTTTTTTTAAATTACGGATTACTGCGGTAGTTTGGCAAAAGCGAGGAATGATGAAGAAAGGAGTGGGGATGATAAAAAGGAATTGAGTGATAGATAATAGTAGAAGGGGTCAACAAGAAATTCTAAAGGTCAACCGTTGACATTGGTGTGAGGCAGTCAGCTTCAATGGTCGTGGGCAAGACCAGGTAGGAAAAGAACTACCCTACCACAGATACCAAGCCTAACAGGTGTCTGATAAGTGAGTTGATCAGGTGTAGATATGTGTGATAATATTTGTTATTTTCTGGCACGATTTTTTTTTATTTTTGACGGGCTTCATGTGGTAACAAGTCCCACCCCAATACGGCGAGCTAAGCCGAGCATCGCATGCATGCCATCCGTTACTACCATACGGGGATCTTCCAACCGTACCCCGACCGTTACAACATCTTATTTGCAGATCTGTGGTCACGTTCCAATTTCTCGCCAAACTCCTTCCAAGATTGTTCTTTCGCTGTTTTCACAGCTAATTTGCAAGTTCTTCGCGCCTCAGTGTACCGATTTCGAGAATCAGAGTTTCCCAAATGAATCCACACCTTAAAGGCTTTCTTCTTCTCTCTGATGGCTTCTTGAACTCCGGGCTTGGTTTACCAAGCAGTTCTTTTCTCACCACCAACCGCCACACCAAGCCGCTTCACTCCACAAACATCTCCCGCAGAGGCAATAACCGCTGTTGAAAACAGTTGCCATTCTTCCTCTACAGTTGATGGAACAGTTGGAATTCGTTCAAACCTCTCAGATATTTGCCGCGCAAATGTCTCCCGTATCTCATCGTCCTGTAACCTCTCCCATCGTATGCGTGTAACCATCCTTGGTTTACAGTTGGTAGGGGAGGCACTCTCTCGCTGAGATACAAGGCAAAACACATAATATTTTTTTTTTTTAATTATTTTATTTTTTAAAATAAATTATTCAAGATATGGGAAGTAATGTTAATGTAGGTGGGCAAAATCGCATCATCACCTCCACGCGGTGCCCGCTGGATAGCTATCTGATCTGATAGTGAACTAACGATGAGCGTATGCTGAGTCTGACGATATATGTGCAGCTGAACACTCAGACCTGCGTAAGCACATCTGGGTGAACTTCAGCGCGCATATGTCTAACCAGACGAGGCATCTCTTGTTGACCTGATCGGCTGAAATATGCGTCTCAGAAGTCTAGCAAGAGGTCCTCAGAAGGAGGACGTGCGGCGGATGAATTCTCTCGATGGAATCAACGGTGACGTCTACAGACCAGCGGATACCTTACCGGAGCTACTTCAACATATTTGGAGCTGAGGTCTGTAAGGATTTTCAATACTACTTCAGGGTATTGAAAAAGAGATGGTGGCGGATGAACCCTTAATGGGCCAAAGGCAGCGCTCATATCCCCGAAGTGGGTTACTGACATCGGTGTATCCGGCCTCTTGTCCTAGGGGTACAAAAAAAAGGATCTGGCCCTCCAGGTTGGGGGTTGTGCCGTCGGGTTAACTTCCCTACCACGTAAAAACCTTTGGTTACGAAGCAACCAACAGCCTCGGATACGGATGATCTTACTGTTGACGACCCATGCAAACGTAAAAAGGACAATGATCTTCGTGTCTGCACATGGAATGTTAGGTACCTCTACAAACCACGTTCAGCCGAACAACTTGCGGAGGCCTTAGAGTGTCTCAAAGCAGACATTACCGCCATCCAAGAAGTGCGATAGGATGGGCCGGGCAAAAGGAGTATGAAAAACTGCGACATCTACTACGGCGATTGCTACAGGCAGAAAGGACAGCGTCTATTCGGGTGCGGATTTGTCATTTTTGGCAGACTTAGGCAAGAAGTCTTGACTTTCCGGTATGTGAACGAGCGCCTCATGACTATCCGTATCAAGGCTAAATTTGCCAACATTAGCCTAATATGCGTTCACGCCCCTCACGAGGAGAAGAACGACGCAACAAAGGATGACTTCTACCAGCTCTTGGACAAGACGTATGAGCAATGCCCTAGCCACGACATTAAAATTATCCTAGGCGACTTTAACGCAAAACTAGGAAGAGAGGAAGTCTTTAATAGCGTGTTCGGAAAGCACAGCCTGCACGACAACACATCCGACAACGGACTCAGGCTAATCGACTTTGCGGCGGGGCGAAACTTTGTCGTAGCTAGTACGCGGTTCCCACGTCTCGATATTCACAAAGGAACATGGCTCTCCTTTGATCGAAAAATCGTCAACCAAATCGATCACATTGCGATCGATGCAAGGCACTCTTCCAGTATTCTGGGTGTCCGGACTTTCCGAGGAGCCAACGTGGACTCGGATCACTACCTAGTTTTAGCCAGGGTACGGATGCGGATATCCACAACGGAGCGAAATCAACGAAATGCTGTGAGGAAATTTGACGTCGAAAAGCTACAATCGCAAGAGACCGTCAGAACCTTTGCCGATCGTGTTTCTTCTATCTCAATATAAGTTCTATGCCGCCAGCAGCAAATGCGGAAGACCAGTGGCAGCGTTGCCAAAAAGCCATCAGAGATGCCGCCTCTGATGTACTGGGTTTCTTTCGCTAACCACAACGAAACCCCTGGTTTGATGAGGAATGCCGGCAAGCACATGCAGCTAAACAAGAGGCGTACAAAGTGGCGCTGCATAGAAGGACTAGAGCTGCTTACGAGCTCTACGTGCGCAGGAGAAAAGAGGAACATCGACCTCTCAGAAAAAAGAAAAAAATATTGCAGGAATAATGTTCGAAAATTTTACCAAAAGGTAAAAAGAACATGCCAGGGCTTCGAAGCCAGAACAGACGCCTGCAGGGACGAAAATGGCAGCATAGTAGTACAATCGCAGTCGGTGCTGAGGATATGGAAGGAACACTTCTGTAGACTGTTAAACGGCGATGATGACCAATATTCCGCTATCAGGCAGAATGAGCCATTCAACAGTGACGATGATAATCAAGATTCCCGTCAACCCGATCAGAATGAAGTGAGGATAGCGATATCTAAACTCAAATCCAACAAAGCTGCTGGAGCCGACGGCCTTGCCGTTGAACTCTTCAAGGCAGGAGGAGATGAGTTGGCAAGGAGCATGCACCAGCTCATCTGTAAAATCTGGTCGGACGAAAGTATGCCCGATGAATGGAACCTCAGCATCGTTTACCCGATCCTGAAGAAAGGAGACCCTCTGAACTGCGCCAACTACAGAGGTATAAGTCTCCTAAATATCGCATATAAGATCCTGTCTGCCGTACTATGTGAACGCCTAAAACCGATCGTCAACAACCTGATAGGTCCTTATCAGTGCGGTTTCAGGCCTGGAAAGTCCACCATTGACCAAATATTCACACTACGGCAGATCTTGGAAAAAACCCATGAATATAAAATCGATACGCACCACCTTTTCATCGATTTCAAAGTTGCCTATGATAGCGTGTATAGAGACGAGTTATACAGAGCCATGTCTAGTCTTGGCATCCCTGCCAAGCTCGTCCGTTTGTGCAGAATGACATCACCGAACCGTTCGATGTCAGGAAAGGTCTTAGACAAGGCGATGCGCTATCACGCGATCTCTTTAATATAGTACTTGAGAGAATTGTACGAAATTCACAAGCCAACCCCGGAGGTACAATCTACTTCAAGTCTGCACAACTACTCGCTTATGCCGATAACATTGACATAATCGGAAGAACTCAGCGGGCAGTCAATGGAGCATTTACGGGTATTGAGAACGAGGCAGCAAAGATGGGTCTAGCGGTCAATGAAAGCAAAACAAAATATATGCTGTCTACAAAAAAGGACACCCAACATCGGCGTCTTGGACAGAAGGCCACAATAGACAGATACAATTTTGAGGTAGTAAAGGATTTTGTCTACCTAGGCTCTATGGTCAGCTCCGCAAATGACATCAGTGGAGAGATCACACGGAGAATTACTCTTGCCAATCGTTGTTTCTATGGGCTAAAACGGCGATTGAGTAGCAAAGCCCTATCTCGAACTACTAAGGTAACTCTTTATAAGACATTAATCATCCCAGTCCTGCTGTATGGCGCAGAGGCATGGGCTTTGACGAAACCGGATGAAGATGCCCTTGGTTATTTCGAGAGAAAAGTTCTTCGAGCGATCTTTGGTCCCATCTGCATAGACGGTGAATGGAGGAGAAGGAACAATGCCGAGCTATACGGCATGTACAAGGACATCGACTTAGCCAGAAGAGTTCACATACAGCGACTAAGATGGTTGGGTCATTTAGAGCGGATGGAGCCCAACCTTCCCGCTAAGAAAGTCTTCGAATCCACCCCGGACGGACGGCGCAGTAGAGGACGACCTCGCGGTAGGTGGCGCAAACAAGTGGAGGGGGACCTCAACCAACTTGGCGTGCGAAACTGGAGGCAGCTGGCTCGTAACCGCGCTGGCTGGAGAGGTTTGTTGGTTGAGGCCCAGGTCCACCCCGGACTGTAGCGCCATCTAAGTAAGTAAGTAAGTAATGTTAATGTATATTTCACATGAATTAGATAAAAAATTAAAGTATTTTTTTTTTTTGCGCTCAAAAGTTAAAATTGAACGGGACCGGCTTTTTCACATTTTTCTCCTGGTGCGGGTTTATAATATCTTGCCAGTAGGGCTTTCATCAATTTGGTAATATTTATTTCCTTCTCTCTCTTTTTAGATCTGAGTACCTTAATGAATAAAGATATTTTATGCCACATGTCGATACTCGAGACCATCTTGTTTACGGCACGTATCTATAAAAAGAAAATACTGTTAGCCGACATCGCTCACCTAGTCGCGAATACCAAACGGATGAAGAAGAGCTAACAAGTGAAACGAATCGGATAGAAAAGAAACGATCCAGCAAAAAACGCAAAGCTGGTTCCTCACCGGAAGTCGAGCCACAAAAAGATGGAAAGCGCAAGGAGTTGCAAGAAAAGCCACAACAAATAAAATTACGTCCTCCGCCATCGATAAACGTCGTTGGAATTACGGGCTATAATAAGTTGCATTGCCTCCTTTAAGGAACACTGGCATCGAAGTTTAAGGTGACGTCTCTCCGAAACAATACGCGGAAAATCAAAGACGATGATGCTGATGGTTACCGAGCAGTGTCTCAAAAATTGAATGCCGAGAAGATTCAGTGGTATACTTATCAAAATAAGTTAGAAAGATCACTGCGTGTTGTAGCAAGGGGACTCTACCCCTCGTGCACTAAAGAAGATGTTATAACCGACCTCCAAGACAAAGGCTTCAAAATTCTTGATGCCGTCAATATTATCTAGAAGGAGAAGCAACAGTCGGAGGGAGATCAGGAAAAATTGGTAAAACGTGGATCACTATTCAAGCTAAGCTTTATTAAAGACGAAAATAGAGATGTAATATATGGTACTAAGACTATTCTAAACATCGTGGTCAAAATCGAACCTATGCGTAGAGCTCCAGATCGATCCCGCAGTGTAAGCGCTGTCAAGGCTTCAATCATACGCAGACTTACTGCCAGAAAGAACCGCGATGCGTGAAATGTGCAGGTAAACATCTCTCGGATGAGTGTCACCTAAATAAGCAAACCCCAGCCACTTGTATAAACTGCAAAGGAAAACATCGTGCGAACTATCGAGGTTGCGAACTGGCAAAAGTTAGACTCAAAAAAAAATAGACTCAAAATAGCTACGAAAAAGTACCGAAAGATAGAAAATCCGTCAATATTAACTTAAGATCGGGTAATGAAGAAAAACCCAAACCTAGTAAAGAAAAGGTGACAAAAGTAAAATCTTCGAATATTGGCGTGCAGTCTTATGCTCAAGCGGCGATGACAGTTAACGGCAAGTACTCGTACATGACTGACAACTCACAGGAGATCAAACTAAGAAACCATCCAAACTTTACCGTAAAGACACTTGCTCTAGTTGCGACATTGGGAAACGGTGATAGAGTAGCTCACAAGATCCTGTATCCCATGGTTTTTCCCTAATTCTTGCGAAACTTGAAGAGCCATGCAAAACAAACAAACTAATTTTCGAGGGAACAGGTGCACTAGAAAACAACATTTATAACACGCGCACTTCAACCCGAATATAAAAAAAAAGACTTAAAATTCTTACTTGGAACGCCAACGGGCTAATACAAAGACTCGACGAGTTAGAAATATTTATACGAGAAAAAGATATTAATATATGCTTGATCCGTGAAACATAACAATCGAATGTTAAGATAAGAGGATATAGCGTGTATCACGCCTTCCACCCATCGGAAAGACCCAGCGGCGGATCATCTTTGTTTATAAAAGAATGTATCGAACACTCAGCGGAAGTAAAGATTGAATTAGAAGTAATGCAAGTAAGCACGGTATGCGTTAGAAATAGACATTTTGCCTTCAACATTTCGTCTATACCATATATTGTCCACTGCGATGCAAACTTGAAGAAAGTGATTTCACAAACATCTTCAACTTCCTTAAACCAAATTTTATTATTGGTGGCGACTTCAACGCGAAACACCCCTTCTGGGGCTCAAGGTACGCCTCTCAGAAAGGTAGAAAGCTTTATAATGCGGGTCGAATGATAGAAATAAGGTACCAGATCTGATCGATTTCTTTCTTGTTAAAGGAATATCTGGCAACTGTATAAAAGTTCAAGAAAGCTTTGATCTCTCCTCTGATCATTCTCCAATCATCATGACGATAAGTGAAGCTCTGATTGAAAAAGTAGCACCGGCCAGATTAACCAGCGCGAAAACTAATTGTGATGGCTTTACAAAAAATATTGAGCCAAACGTAGCACTTAAAACGCCCTATGAACTCTCTTAAAGCGAATCCAACCGTTTTAGTTTTAAAACGATCAAAGTATGCTTCGTACGTTCATCATTTTTCTCATTCTCAAACAAATGATACATTATAGATAGATATGTAGATACAGACACGGTACACGGAGCAACAGAGCACAAAATACCTATTAACTACCCAGTTATGTATTTCAATTTCAAGTCTGTTTTTTTGGTGTTTTTGTTTTTAGTTTTCCTTTTTTTTCTTTTGATCTGTGAGCAAAATTATTTTTAATATATAAATTTACTGAGAATGAGTTTAATGAACGAAACATGCATCCATATGGGGTGGCCTTTTTCCAAAGCGGGACATTTTGAGTTCTTTGGGGACAGCGGGACACGAAGCTCGAAAGTGGGACATATGGTCACCTTAGTAATACACCAACTTTTGTTTTTTCGGAAAATTTCAAAGACTGGGAGGAAGTTTCAGGCATCACTTTAAAAACCAACAATAATAACCTTAGCGTAGTAAACTGGCGAGTATCCGATCGAATGTCCTTCTCCGTCCACAGATGGATGCTTTGCAATGTGTGCCTCGGGGTCGGGGCTCCCAAGCCATTTAGAAATCCTAAGGGAATTGACTGGAAGAAGTTTGGTCAGCTTATTAAATCAAAGCTTCATAGAATTACCGACCTGAAAATTGAATCAGTCGAGGAACTAGACGCCAGAATTAGGACCCTCGAAACAGCCATGGGTGCGGCTTTTAAGGTTTCGTGTCTTATTAAATATAGCAAGAAAAAATTCCGCCCTTGGTGGAACGAAGATCTATCCAATCTGAGGAATATTACTAGAAATATCTTCAGTATTTGTTTTAAACGTTCTGACAACCATATTATAAAGATTGTCTAAAGGAATATACAAAATCCATTAGAAGTGCAAAGTCTCTTGCCTGGAAAGACTACTGTCAGTCCATTGAGACCATAAAAGACTCTGCGAGTCTGAGTAAAATTCGGTCCAAGGAACATTCTACCCCGTCCTTTATTAAACAGCCGGATGGGAATTTGACGAACTTCTCTAGTGAGTCACTGGAACTTTTAATGCAGACACACTCCAGGATGTAAGAATGAGATTGCCCGCCCATCAGTTTCTCAGGTCGCACAATCTTCTTCCTGGAATGACATTAAGACAACAATTACAGCAGTTAATACCTTCGGGGTTATTAACAGTTTCTCTCCCTATAAATCGGCCGGCCTTGACGGCATTCTCCCGAATGTTCCGGGTCACAGCAACATTGAGGGAAATGAGCGATGAACTCGCGAGGCAGGGATCTGCCCTTAATTCTTTCCTAGCAAAGGAGGTGAACGTCCCGTTGGGGGTCCTTAAGGGAGGCATCTTCGCGCATTATCTGTTAAAGGCTGATAGCCGATGGCAGGGGCGCGGAACTGTGTCATCTCCAGGCAGATGTGGCCCATATACTTCCGGAAAACAAGGCAAGATCTACTAAACAGAAACCGTGCAGATATCGCAAGAATTCTGGCAGTTAGTACTGGCCACTGGCCCATCGGAGTTCATGCGGCCAGAATAAGAATTATATTTAATGTACACTGTCGCAGCTGCAATATTACTAATGAGATAGAAACAATCTTACACTTCCTCAATGTAACGGGGTGGATCTGAATAATCCTTACTCTTTTTCCCTTTCGCTACAAGTTAATGTCCTTTTTACATCCGATAGGTCACTTAAGTTGTGGTATTAAAATAGCGCTTCTACGCTAATTTAGTTTCGGCATGGTTTGCTGACACAAACACTTCTACCTACCTGCCGACCTAACACACATAATTAATTCGTGTATAATAACTTCGACCATTCCTCTGGCCTAGAAAAATGCAAAAGTGACATCCGTTGCTAAGAAACTGAATGCTTATGTTGACAATTATTTCAGGCCCATCAGCATCTTGCCTTGTCTGTCGAAGGTCTTTGAGAAGGTATTAGCAAGGCAAATTCAAAATCATCTGTCTGCGAATTTCCTGCTGAACCCCTATCAGTCGGGCTTCAGGCCGGGCCATAGTTGCTCAACTGCAATGGTTAACATTTTGGATAATATAAGACAGGAATTCGATGTGGGATTTATCACTTTGCTCTGCCTACTTGATTTCTCGAAGGCTTTCGACAAGATAAATCATAATGTTCTGTGTTGGAAACTGTGGAACTATTTTGGTTCTAGCGACAAGGCCACTATACTTATTGGTAGCTTCTTGAGAGATAGATTCCAGAGAGTCGTGGTGGGTGCCAAATACTCTGCTCTTAAGTCCCTTACACAAGGTGTTCCTCAAGGATTAATTCGAGGTCCCATTCTGTTCTGCTTGTACATCAACGACTTGCCTTCAGTGTGCAAACATGCATCCATTCACCTATACGCCGATGATGTTCAGCTCTATTTATCGCAACCAATTAGTAAGGTTAGTGAGCTCGCCTTGCGCTTAAACGAGGATCTATGTGCGATCACTAACTGGGTCGGAAATAATTAATTAGTTCTGAACAGTAAAAAATGTCTAGCTATTCCTATCTGAACAGGTCATTTCAACTTAATCTTGTTCCCGATATATGGCTATCTGGAACTAAACTCAAACTAGTAGAATCCGCTACAAGCCTTGGCTTTGTCATAAACCGGCACCTTTTTCTTATTTATCGTATGGGTATAACAAGTTATAAATACAAATAGCAGATTAACAATTGCACAGAGAAATGGCTTTAAGCAATGAGTAAGAAACACATAAGTACATAGAATGATAAAGTAAGAGACATACATAAGTACAATATAAATCGTAGAAGAAACACATTATATTTATATTTAGCGTCAGAGAATAGTATTTAAGCTGCTTAGCCAGAAAAGGGCATCAGGTGTGATATTGTGGATGTCATTGGGTAGGTTCTCCGCAGTCACATGCAGAAAGTCTCTACAGCGGCCGTGCTCGGTCCTTATCCTATTTAGTTGTGTCCACGTTTTTCGGGTAGGTTGATGCCTGGTACGCGAACAGTAGGGTTAACTATAGGGCAAAATTCCTCCAGTCTTTTTCCCAATCTTCGTTGATGTTGAAGTTAGACAAATGCAGTCTAGTCGCTGTCCTCAGAGGTGGATTTCGCGATTTCAGCCATTGGGAGCCATTGAATTGGGGTGGACCTTATTGTTCCAGAGATTAGGCGCATTGCGATGTGGAGTTGGCTACCAATTTTCGTAGAATGCGCGCTATTTAACCATACGGGGGCTCCGTATTCGGCAGTTGAGTAAACCAGTCCTAAAGCGGCAGTTCGAAGTGTACTGGGTGATGATCCTCAGGAGCTGAACGCAAGTTTTTGAATCAGGTTGTTCCTTGTTTTCAGCTTGGCTGCGGTGTTGAGACAGTGCTGCTTAAAGGTAAGAGATCTATCGATGGTTACTCCGAGATACTTGGGGGTCTTATTAAGTCTTAGGACCGTACCGTTTAAGCAAATTTCGAGCGGCATGTGTGCAAGTTGGCGATTAAGGTGAAAGTACGCTGACTCAGTTTTAGCCTTGCTGGGTGTCAGCCTCCATTTCTTAAAGTATTCTCCCAGGCAACTAAGATCTGCTGAGAGTGTGGCCTCAATTGAGTTCATGCTCTGGTGTTGTGTGGCTATAGCCAGATCATCCGCATACGAAAATTGTTTGGATGTAGTGTTTGGTAAATCGTGAGTATATAGGTTGAAGAGAAGTGGGGCCCAGACCGATCCTTGTGGGAGACCGTCGTTGAGTTTTTTGGATTTGCTAATGCTATTGCTGAGGAGTACTTGGAAGGGGCGATTACTCAGCATGTTGTTGATCAGGTTTGCTGTTGTTTTGCAACGTACCGTCTTCAAAAGTTTGCAGACCATTCCAGTACGCCAGACTGTATCATATGCAGCAGTAAGGTCTACGAACACAGCGCCAGTCTTAAGCCTGTTTTCGAAGCCATCCTCAATATAAGTTGTTAGGGCGAGTACTTGGTCAGTGCAACTACGACCTTTTCGGAATCCAGCTTGTTCTATAAGTATAACTTCGTTAATGGGTACCTCAATTCTGTTGTATATTAAACGTTCAAGGTAAAGTCCAGATTTTGTGTAGTTTTTATCCACTTTTCTTTTCGTGCATTATTCAGAGATTGTAAGAGTTCCTCTGCAATTTCGGTGTCACCACTCTCCTGAAATTCTTTATATAGCTGGTCACTATCAGAGCTCCAACCGGGAATATATTCTTTTCGATATCCGCGTGGGATGTGCTTCTTTGCTGTGGCTATTACGATGCCAACAAAGCGCCCATAGTTCTTGGGAGTCGGAGGGATCCAGCGGACGTTGGAGTCGAGGTCTTTGGTGAAATCTTGCCATGATGACTTCTGGAAGTTTTACCTTGGCCGCTGAGTGGAGTTTACCAACGGGATCTTTATTCCGATTTCTAGGACAATTGGGCGGTGTTGGCTTCGAGGAAAATCAGGTAAGACCCGTCTGGACACTTGTTGTAGTCGCGGTTCGAGCGTCTAGAGTGGAAGGTTCCTCTGTCTTTGGCATCAAAAATAAGTATCAGATTGTTTATGTCAGCCCAGTCTGCCAGTTTTGCGCCGTTATCGTCATCCGCGTGGTACCTCCAGAGAGTGTGATGGCTGTTAAAATCGCCGGCATATAGGGCGGGGTGTTCGTATACTGGAATCATCTCTACAGGCCAGGAGCTATTGGGAGGTTTGTAGATGTTAGCGATTTTAAGGTCACCTATCAATATCACTACGATGAACATGTCGCTTTCTATAGTTTGAATCAGGTGCACATTTTCGATTGAGGACATGACATATGTTGCTATGCCGTACGCATGATGATAGAGGGCGCCTATTAAGGAGAAACCTCTTACTTTACCTCGAGATGAGAGAGTTGATTCATCTACCTTCTTCTTATAATCACATCAACGTTGTAGTAGGCCGTGTTTATGGATGTTTGCGGAAACTCAGCTAGCTATTCGCCATTAGAAACACGTCGGAAGCTTGTACAACCACTTATTATGCTTATAATGACATACTCTGAAGTGGTATATAGCTGTCTCGATTCGGCATCTTTTCGCAAGTTTCAAGTGTAAGAGAAATAGGTAATTGATTCTAAAATGTATGCCTTGCAATACCCATTTTAAGTAAGAGATAAGGTTGGCAACATCCTTTGGTAACAAATACATCCAAACGTTTCCTATCCTTGTAGTCCTGTAGTGTAAGAGGGAGATTAGTCCGTAGTTTATTTAGTTTCATAGAAACCGTTAAAGTGTATAGTAATTGTGTTCGGGCAGTAAAGAAAAACAAAAGAAAATAATAATAATGTGAGTAAAATCACTGAGTTACCTGGGGTATCGGTTTTAGAGTAGTATATGTTTAATGGTTAAAGTATTTAGAAAATAGTAGTTGAATTTATATAAGTACTCTGTAGAAGTTGTGGATTTTCTGCGTGGGAAGAAAAGGCATGAGCTGCGAGTTGTTTTCTCTTTCCTCCTTGTGTGCGAGAGGCGTGTGGTTAGTGCTACCGGTTCCCCTGCGAACAATTTGTTCAACGGCGTGTGTGGTGGGCTAAAACCGGTTCCTCTCGTACACGGGCGAGTGTGTGTGTAGAATCAACTGCGCCGATTCCCCTCAGTTCCTATAGATTGTGATATTGCTGTGTGTTGGTTGAGTGGCCAGTTCCCCTGATCATTAAAGATGTGACGGCGTGTGAGGCGCCTTCCTGGTTCCGCTTTATCGCAATCGTAGAAGTAGTTGCACACATGTGTTGTAGATTGTGATATTGCCGTGTGTTGGTTGAGTGGCCAGTTCCCCTGATCATATAAGATGTGACGGCGTGTGAGGTACCTTCCTGGTTCCGCTTTATCGCAATCGTTAGAAGTAGTTGCACACATGTGTTGTAGATTGTGATATTGCCGTGTGTTGGTTGAGTGGCCAGTTCCCCTGATCATATAAGATGTGACGGCGTGTGAGGTACCTTCCTAGTTCCGCTTTATCGCAATCGTAGAAGTAGTTGCACACATGTGTTGTAGAATGTGATATTGCCGTGTGTTGGTTGAGTGGCCAGTTCCCCTGATCATATAAGATGTGACGGCGTGTGAGGCGCCTTCCTGGTTCCGCTTTATCACAATCGCTAGAAGTAGTTAGATACTTTGGTTTGGTTTTATTATATTGCTTTATATTGGTGTAGGGGTGTCTTCCCTGACCACATGAGATTTAATGGTGTGCGAAGTGCGATACATTATTTCTAGATTGTATAGTATTGTTTCTATTCTTTCTTTGGGTGACTCTCAGAGTTTTTGTCTAACTTTATCGTTACAGGATCGAAGTTGCCAGAACCGCAGCGGCCAGACAGGGAATTGCCAGCATGGCTCCTAGACTATATTAAATAATAAAAAAAAAAGAATTACTGTATTAAAATATCCTTTTATTTTAAAAGTTTTTACTGGCTCTTATACAAGTAGCTTATAAGGATGCTGTTAGATATATTTTCAAACTGTGTAGATTTGATCATTTTTCCGTGTACTCGAAGAACTTCCTTGGCTGCACATTACAGCAATACATCAATATAAGAAATCGCATATATTTCTTCATAAAATAATAACATTCCATTTTTCACCGTATCTATTTGTTAAGGTGGATTTCTCTCATTCTTGAAGAACATTAAACATAAATACTCATCGTTACAATTATTTAAATTCTTATAGATCATTCCTTGTTCATGGTATTCGGCTATGGAATCAATTACTTCTACATATTAAAGGTACTTATATTAAATGCCTAAAACTTTAAAATCGCACTACTTAACCATTATAGTACTCGTAATACAACGCAGCAATAGCAACTTCTTCAAGCTTCTTTTCTTTTCTTTTCTTCCCTTCCCTTCACGTTTCTCTTTTTTTCCTTTCCTTCTCCTTTTCATCTCTCTCATGCCCCTTCTCTTACATAGTTTTTAATTATTTTTAAGTAAAATTGCTCGTAAAGTGATTATTTTCTTTATTGGTTTTTATTATAATGTCTTATTTAAATTTTTGAAATTATACTCTCAGTACTATAAAGGACTATGTCTTAATGTACAAACCTTTTTTCAATAAACTGAATTGAATTGAAATGAATTAAGCTATACGAGCTGTACAGCGACATCGACCTAGTCAAAAAACTGCGTATTGGACGTCTGAGACGGCTACGACATGTAGAACGAAACGATACCAATGCTCCGGCCCGCAGAGTCTTCGAATCTAACCTGGAGGAACGACGAAGTAGAGGACCTCCTCGCTGTAGGTGGCGCGCACAAGTTCAAAGGGACCTCGACCAACTTGGAGGGCGCAACTGGAGGCACTTAGCTAAAGACCGAGCCAAATGGAGGGTCTTGTTAGTTGCGGCAAAACTTCACCCCAAACTGTAGCACCTAAGTAAGTAAGTATTTATACTATTGAATGAAATGTGCATGCATGTCTCCGTATAGCCAGAAGCTCGCAGATGACCGTAAAGAAAATTTTATGTATATGATAATACGGATGGAATATTTCTTACGCGCTTCTTTAAACCCTGCAGATGGCAGCTAACATTGTAAAAAGCTAAAACTCTGGAAACTAGCACTGTATAGCAAACTAATTATCTAATGTCTAATTTTTGAATTGTGGATTATGCAATAAAAAAAAATATTTACACAATATTTTATAAATATTTTTTTAACAAAGGGCACAAATTGGAACAAAATCGTTCCACGAATATGTTCCTTTTTTCACTGCCTATCCCTCAGAAAAACAGTTCGTTGTAACTATACATAGCTTAAAATACAATACATCGAGCAAACAGTGCATCTATACAAGGTGATTCGGCACTCCCTTTAATATTATTTTTTGCATTTCAACTAGTAATAGTTGATACAGTAAATAAACTTTTTGATTTTATAGCTTAAAACCTCATCTTCGGTACCCAATTACACTGGTAACATTTTTCGAATTGAGCTATAACCGTATGACCGTAATAAAATTTCAGTTTCTACATTTTATGGATGTATTTTATTGATTGGTATGGCCGAGACGTTCTTTCGCGTCACTCAAAATGCCCCTGGATGATCTAAAAATTTGCAAGCTTATGGAATAAACAATGCAAACGGCATTTTGAATTTTTATTTTCGAAAGACAAATGGTGGAAAATGGGTTATTTTTTCCCTCTCCCTGTCCCTATGATAGTTATCTAAAAATTAGTATTGTCTCAACTCCGACCCGAAAGCAGAGTAGAACACTATGAGACAGGGTGTTGCAAAAAAAACATTTTTTTTCCGCACTTAAAAACGATTTTGGTTGCTTAACAGCGGATGGTTCCACAAATTACATATAAAGGGTTATCCGACAAGAGGTGTCTTTTTAAATCAATAGGGAAACGCAACATTTTTATGAAAAGTGGTGATATTTTTATTTTAATCTAAAATGCAAGCTCTGAGGTTAGTAATAGAATACAATATCTGCCAAATGTCCGCCTCGGCTCTGCCCACAAATAGTCATTCTTTTTATGAAAATTGTCATCACGTTCTCGCATAAAAGCGGCGTATTTCGCTAATAACAGTTCTGATATTTTCTTTTAGTGCATGAATTATTGGTGGAGCATTGACGTATACTTTATATTTAGCATACATAGACTCAAAGAAAAATGTCGAATTGTGTTAAATCGCACTATCTCTGCAGCCAATTGAAATTTCCATTTCGAGAAATCACACGTCGAGGAAATTTGTCACGCAATATACATGGCCATTGTTTCAGCAGCTGTGTGGCGCCGTCCTGCTGCATGTCCGTAGCATCAGTTCCAGAAAAAAAAAGTTTGTCAAAATAGTTCGGTGAAGCAATCCATTCACTGAAACGGTCGAAAAAAAAAAAAAAAATGTCCCAATGCCAACCCAAAAATCGCACTAAACTATCACTCATGGCAGATGGAAAGGTTCTTCCACTACCCAGTATTGGTTGCTTACGTACCCAGACAAATTGAAATGAGCCCCATCACTTAGAATGATGGGCCTCAACTAACACGCCTTTCCATTTAGCTCGGTCTTTAGCTAATTGCCTCCAGTTGCGCACTGCAAGTTAGTCGAGGTCCCTTTGAACTTGTGAGCGATGACTACAGCGAGGAGGTCCTCTACTGCGTCGTCGCTCCGGGTCAGATTCGAAAACTCTGCGGGCCGGAGCGTTGGTGTCCATTCGCTCTACATGTTCTAGTCATCTCAGACGTCCAATACGCAGTTTTTTTACTAGGTCGATGTCTCTGTACAGCTCGTGTAGTTCGTTATTGAATCTTCTCCTCCAAAACTCGTCAACGGAAACGGCGACCAAGGATATCTTCATCCTCTTTTAATAAGGTCTATGTTTCAGCGTGGTCTGCTGGCTTCAATTCCCTTATCAACTGGTCCTTACAAGCATATACGCAAAATGCGGTACAAAGTGGTTGCGGGTAGGGCTAATTCCTGTGATCGTCTCGAAATAGACACACTTAGGTTTTCAGTCACACTCTCAACTACGGCGGCGATATTTGCGGCGATATTTTTAGCTAACCTTGCATACGAGTTGGAGTCTTCAGATCACTAAACTTTCCGACGCGTTCAAATTTAAAGATTAAATTCACTATAACTCTGCGAGAAGGCGCTTGACAATGACCAAAAGCAGTATGCATTTTACGAAATGTTTCCGTGATATTCTCATCGTTTTCGTAGTTAATTTGAACTATTTCAACAAATTTTACGAATGTGTATCGATTCATATTTGATAATCTCCTAGTTTTTGCTTATCAAAAATTAATTTAGTTTAGTTCAGTTTATTTCATCTACCGAGCTTAACTCTAACAGATTTCAGATAGATAATTCAATAATATAAAAATAATAAGTAATATTCAGTAGTATAAAACAATTCAAAATTAAATTTATGTATTTTAAGAAATATACAGATTCAATATTGATAATTTAAATTTCAATCTATCATCACATAAATATATTTTGTTACAGACAGAGTTAAAAAGTTTTATACATTTAGTCATTGGTTCGTTAAGACAATAATCGTAAAAATGTCTAGGGTTCAATAAAAAATTTCTTGCTCGAAGAATTCTTTCTGGTATATATAAATAACATTTTTCAAGTATATCGGGACAAACTATACGATAAGAAAAGACATCATGAATAAACAGTATACAATGAACATTTCGCCTTTTATCTAAGGTATCTAATCCAATTAAAGCGCATCTTGTTAGATAAGGGGGCATAATATCAAGATTCCAATTCATTTGGTTTATAACAAATCTTGTAAAGGACTTTTGCACCCGTTCTAGTCGAATTATAGAATTCACATAGATTGGACACCAGACTATAGAGCAATACTCAAGGAAAGGACGCACTAGAGACATATAAACGGACTTAAGCGTATATGGGCTCGAAAATTCAGCACATGTTCGCTTAAGAAATCCAAGCATCGAGTTTGCTTTAGCAACCACATAATCTATGTGGAACGAAAATGAGAGTTTTGTATCAAAAATCACACCAAGATCTTTAATTTCAGTTTTACGAGAGAGACAGGTCCCAGAAATTGTATAGTCATTAATAGCAGGAACTAGTATATGGTACACAGAAAAAGAATGACATTTATTTATGTTCAATGTAAGTCGATTAAACTCACACCAATCACCTATTGTGTTCAAATCATTTTGAAGACTTTCACAATCATAAATATTTTTAACACGCAGAAAGATCTTTAAATCATCGGCATACATCAAGCAGTTAGCATGATTAAGCAATGAAGGTATCTCATTAATAAAAATATTAAAGAGCAAAGCCCCTAAGTGACTACCTTGAGGGACACCAGATAAGACCTTAATGAGCCTAGATTGAGAACAACAAATTTTAGCATACTGCTTTCTATTTTAAAGGTAACTAGAAATCCACTTAAGTAGTATCGAATGAATGCCAAAAGATCTTAGTTTGTTCATAAGAATACTATGACATACTGAGTCAAACGCCTTCCTGAAATCAGTAAAAATTACATCAACTTGATATCCCGACTCCACAGAATCAAAAAGATATTTTGTAAACAGCATCGAGTTGGTTAATGTGGATCTACCAGATACAAATCCATGTTGTTGCAATGATATTTGTTCCTTAATTGTGAAATAAAGTTTATTTGTAACAATAGAATCGAACAGTTTCGGAATAACTGAACGTTTAGAAATTCCACGATAATTTTCAAGCTTTTGTCGGGATCCGGCTTTGAATATGGGAGTTATAAATGAAAATTTCCATTCATCCAAAAAACGTACCGGAAGCTAAGAATAAATTAAAGATGAGTTTTAATGGCAAAGACAAGGATAAATTGCATTGTTTAAGAACATCAAAAGGAATGCAGTCAGGACCAGCACTTTGGCAAGAGTTCAAATTTTGTATGCCTTGTAAAACATCATCAATTGAAAAATATAGCGATCCTAGATATGTATTACAATCATGTGTATTACTATCAAAAGACAAACTAAGATTCGAGTGATCAACATAAACTGATTCAAAAAACTTTGCAAAGAGCTCACAAGTTGAATCAATGCTACAAGAAACGACACCTTCAAATTCCATATTTTGCGGGATACCATTTACCTTTCTTTTCCTATTTATAAATGCCCAGAAACCTTTAGGATTCTTTGAAATTTGAGACTCAGAGTTCATTACATATTGTTTATATAAAAATTTATTAAGAAATTCATATTCACGACGCAATTGACAAAAATGTATTGTGTCCAAATCAGATCGCGACTTCTTGAATGATTTAAACGCTTTGTTTGCTTCGCCTTTTATTATGCCACGGTAATTTCCAAGACTGTCTTTTCTTCATAAGAGGCACGAACTGAGTAATTCCATAATATAATATATTCAAAAATTTGTCATAGACTTCTTTAAGTTGTAGACCAGAAAGAATGCTCGACCAATCAACCGAGCCAAAATAGTTGTTCAAAGCATTATAATTACCTTTTGAAAAATTATAACTCATTTCATGATTATTTAAGTTCGATTCTATTACTAAAGGAGTACTGCACTGCAAATCAACACATACAGTCAGTCACGAAAGTCTACATATAGCCATGAAAAGTGCTAGATTAATGCTTATAGATAAAATTTCAATTTAAGTTCTTTACTAAATGACACGTTATTGTTTAAGAACATGATTCAAAACCAAAACAAATAATTTCCTCGTAAGAATTTAACGAAAATAAGAAAAAAACCAAAAAACTGTCTCACGAAAGTGTACATACAGCTGCGTTCCAGACGAATAACCTTCGACGGAACAAAGTACCGCTATTTTTTTCCAGCAAATGCGAATCCTTCTTGGTTAATACTCAGTTGCGTTTCTTCTGCTGCAAGTATTGCACCCTTTTAGAAAAGAAAAACCTGTGGAATTTAGAAACATAATCATAAAACTTAGAAAGGAAAATAAAAGTTATGGTGAAATTTCAAAAATCGTGGGTAAAAGTCCAGCAACTGTTCAGACAATAACAAAAAATTATAATGACAGAGGACACGTTTGGAATAAACCCCGTTCTGGCCGTCCGAAAAAGCTAAACAATCGCGAGATCCGAAGTATCATCCCTAAGGTTACCGATAATCCTCGAATAAGTGCTCCAAATTTGGCAGAAGACATTGCGAATAGTTCGGGTAAAGAAGTTCACCCAGAAGCTGTGCGTAGAGTTCTGAGATCGGAAGGATTTAATGGAAGAGTTCCAAGGAAGAAACCTTATATAAGTGAGGCTAACCGCAAAAAACGCTTAGAGTTTGCAAATCGCCACATATCGAAGGGTCACGATTTTTGGAAAACGGTACTTTTTACAGACGAAAGTAAGTTTAATATCTTCGGGTCCGATGGTAAGGGAAAGGTATGGCGCAGGGCTAACCAAGAAATGGAAGCGAAGAATCTGGTACCTACTGTCAAGCACGGTGGTGGGCATGTGATGGTCTGGGGGGCAATGGCAGCTTCTGGTGTCGGTAGGCTAGCTTTTATTGAAGGGAATATGGATCGGTATCAGTACCTTAACCCTAGAAAGATAATCTACGTCTGCCAGACGTATAGCGCGCAAAAAAATGTAATATCCTTTGGCAATATTTTTACTGAACCATAACTTCATTTCTCTTAATATGAATTTCATTAATAAATAAAACATTAATATTTTATAAAAAGCTCATGGGTTTCCATTAATACATTAAAAAAGTGCCATACGTCTCTGAGACGTATGATTATCTTTTACGTCATAAAAAATATGATTATCTTTCTAGGGTTAATATTTGGCGTGATAACTTGCATGCCTCTGCTGAGGCACTAGGGCTCGGAAACAGCTGGGTACTACACCAGGACAACGACCCCAAGCATACGGCAAAGATCATAAGAGAGTGGCTGGTGTTTAGGGTCCCAAAACAACTTCATCCACCCCCGTAATCTCCAGATCTAAATGCAATTGAGCATATCTGGGATGAACTGGAACGCAGGGTTCGCAAATTTAAGATTACAGATCGGAGTTCCTTAAAAACGGCTCTTTCGAATGCCTGGGCTTCAATTACCCCTGACGTTACCGAGAATCTAGTCCTTTCCATGCCAAGAAGACTTGAAGCAGTCCAGGAATCAGACGGTGGTCCAACAAAATATTGAAATTATTTTATTTAATTTTTTTTATTAATGTATTTATCTCCTAATTTACATGTATGTAGACTTTCGTGAGTTCATTTTTTTTGTTTTTTCTTGTTATCATGTTTTTCGTCTTGAATTATGTTTTTGAACAATTATATGTCATCTAATAAAAAAAACCTTAAAAATGTTGGCTATAAACTCTGATTTATCATTTTACAGGGCTATATGTAGACTTTCGTGACTGACTGTAGAGCAATGTGATGAATAGAATTTTTCATTATAGGACATAAAACTTCTCGGACAGAATAATTTAAGTTATTATTCACAAATACTAAATCAAGAATTCTATTTAATGAATTATGACAATAATTTTTTTGAGAAGTATCAAAAGCAAACATAGAATCAATAAACGTCAACTCACAATCAGTTTTCATATTATATGGAATTAAAGATTTATCATCATTTGAATATAACCATTTGATATCACATAAGTTAAAATCACCCAAAACAATAAGGCGTTGTTCAATCAGCTGAGCGTCAATGAAATCGATGTTGGTAAGATGACATTCATACACACATAATGGGCTTTTTGGAGGTATGTAGCTCACAACAAAGAATACTTCCATTCGTCCAGTTGCCCCGCCGCCAAGATCCACAGAAACGCATAGCTGTTCACTCTTAAAATCATCTTGTGGGAGAATAACGGCTTTAGTTGTAAGAGTTGATCGCACGGCAATGAATACTCCCCGCCGCGCTGATGACCACTCCTTGGTGTTCTATCAAGACGATAAACAGTGTAGAAATCATCGAATATTTCAGCAGTTGAAAAGCTGTCCTTCAGCCATGTCTCTGTGAGGACAATAATGTCATACTTATGTAGAGAAACAGCAACAAAAACTTCATTGATTTTGGTTCACATTTCACCAGCAATTTGGTAATAGACAGCGATAACATTAGATAACGAAGAACAAAAAAAGAGGAATTAGAAGAATTCTCGTCATTGTTTACATTTGCACATTGTCTGCGCTCTCGTTTTTTGGAACGAAACGAAAATTTCTATCATGCACATTCAATGGCCAGTTATCAGCATTCAATGCATCATTGATAATACATGCAGGAACACCAAGGCGAAAATTAATAAATTTAAATGATGACACGTTGGCATCTCTTTTGTAAAGGGGAAAGCAAGAGAGAAGATTTACCGGAACACTCAGTTTCTTCGATGCATACGCCAGTATTGATTCCGCTTTTGTGGTTGTGGAGAAGCGAGAGAGATGAAGCCATTTCTTTGCCGAAATTACCTCAACTTCTGTGTAAGCAGAGTCTTTACCGATGATTTTCGGCTGTTTTTTCATGTTCCGTTTCCTAGTATTCACAGTGCTGCCAGACTTTTTCAAGAAAAATACAACATGATGGATAAAAATTTACCATTTCCACTAAAAATTTCCCACACAAGCACAAAATGAGTTTCAAAGTCAAAGAACCACAAAAGCACGAAACGGAATGAAAGTAAAACCACAAAACTAACGAAACAACAACAAACAAAAAAAAAACTGATAGGTAATGTAAAATAAATTAAATAAACTTTTGAAAATTCAAAATATTAACACTGACAATAAAAAATAAACAACAAAAAAAAAATGCAACAATAATACAACTGCAAAAAATGCCCGATAAAGCAAAGCAACTGCAAACCAAAATTTCATTTTTTTTTAAACTTAACCTGTACGTAAATATTTATTTATTAACCTGTATTTGAGTTTCATATAATTGATTTTTTTTTTGTAAAGTATGTACATATCTAGGAATACTTTCTTTTTAGTAACAATAAAATTCTTAAATGTAATGTACATATGTAGTTTTATCTATACACCACAGAGTATATTGCGTAAGCCTTTTTAAAATGTTTTAATTTTCTGTTCGATTAATGCAACTTTTTAAATTTCTGCAAGGGGCTCGTGTTGTCATTAGTTGCCAAAATCGAGAGTACACTGTAGTTTGAACGATGATTTGTTTAACAGTACAAGGACTTTGCGGTATGTAACTTTAAATGGTCCGATTCGACACAGAAATCAACACAAGAAATATTTTTTGCCTGAAAGAAAGATCTTATTTTATAAATACTGTTAAGCAAACTATCATTCAAACTATTCCGTTTTTTTATTTTTTACATCTGTTACAATTGAAAAAATCCTTTCCCCTTCAGCATTTGAATGCGGCAACGTTAAACAAATTTAGCGATTTCTCCTAATTTTGGAAATAATGGTTCGTCCTTATCATTTTTCATTCGTCCAATTTTAAACCACATTTCCTCGATATTCATGCTTTTAAGCGATGATTTTTGTTCGTCGGTAAGTGTGATTGCTAGATTTCGCCATTCGTCTTCTAATGCATTTTTTTGAATAGAATCTATTTTACGCGCAATGTTCGATAAGCTTTTGATACACTTATCTTTACATCAAAAGCTATGCCGGGTCTTAAGAATTCCATTTCCATGATGGATTCATTCCCCAATGGTAAGTGCTTTACCATTTCACTCACCGCAGTCATATAGAAGTTGAAGCAATTGGCTTTAACTCTACCAATGTCCTGGCTACTTAAATTTATTACAACATTTTCACATTCTGACCCGACAGATGTATCTTCGCATTTATATGTAAATATCATATTTGGGTTTTCCAAGATTTGAAGCTATGATGGAAGCAAAAAAATATAGGACTTCAGAAAATTTCGAGCTATCTGCAGAATTAAAAATTTGCTTTCCTATGTAATAGAGTGGATTAAAACCTGTTTGTTTTAAAATAATGCATTGAATTCATTCATAAACTTCAGCACCTATTTTAAACAAGTAAATAAAGCTCTATTTTTTTTAGTTCTTTTGAAATGAAGTGGGCTTTTTTCCTTTTGTCCTCAAACGAAGCTAATCTAAAAAAAACTGCGCAAAACATCCTAGTTTTCTTAAATTCGCTCTACACAGGAATGCAATGACAACCAACGAGTACTTGCCGGCTTTAAAATTTGTTTGCATTCAACCCCAAAATGCGTTTGAAATTCCATTAATATAGCTGAACTTTTAGCACTCTCAGACACATACGACGATATTCCCCTTATCAAATCTTCGTACTCTTTTAGGATTTCTTTGCATACGTAACTTGCTACTAAAGCGGAGGAATGGCATATGCAGTTCATTAAAAATATATCTGGGCAAAATTGCTTTAACTTCGTAACAAACGAATTGTGCTTGCCGATCATTACAGAGGCATTATCACACGCTACACCTGTAATATTTTCCAAAGGTATTCCTTTCTCGATCATCATTTTCTGAAAGGACTGGAATAATGTCTCCGCACTGCAGTCAGGGCTATCTATGTTATTAACTCCAACAACCTTGTCATTAATTTACCATAAGTTGGATGTACAAACTTTACCAAACAACATAGATTCTTTTTATTTGTCATGTCAATGCTCTCATCCACTAACATCGAAAAACGGTTTTCTTTCAAAATAGAAACTAAGTCCTTTTCTTCAAGTGGTGCAATAACTTTTTTAATGACTTGCGTACACTTAGTTCTACCTACAGTTAGTACGATCAACCACTTGGATTGCAACTTCTTCTTCTTCCTTTTTATCAGCGAGGTTATGATCCGAAAACAAGGGTTTATAACCATCCCACTTCACCGCATTTCTACTGATCCGCCTGTGGGGTTCGCCTATTTGACCTCAGAAAATATCGATTTTGGATCACTCGGTTACTGAGGCCAATGGAATGCCGATGTCGTCGCATTTGTCTGATCCAGGCGTTTATAGGCCTGCCTTTCCTACATCGCGATGTCTTTGGAACGTGCATTGATATTGCCTTTTTAACAGGGTTCAAATGATCTCTTCTTTGAACGTGCCAATACCAGCTGAGCCGGTCGCGCTCTATTTTTTGTACGATGGTTTCCTTGATGTGAACTACTTGGATTGCAACATTGTGTTGTTACACCAAGTTCTTGATTTCACAAAAACAGAATTAAATGAATTGTATATCAAATATACATACATATGTACGTATGATATTACCATGTTATGAGGCACAAATATGCAAACTACTCGTTCGGTTTTGCTAGAAGAATGGCTCTCAAAATAAAACCATATGGTATTATGCACCGTGTGTACATGAAACTTATAATTCTGTACTCCCTTACATGTATTAGTAATTGCCACACAACAATAGTAGATCGCTACGCATACAATCACCAAATACGTGAGATCGGTGAAATTACCCCTTTCAAGTTATGGGCTGAATTCATTACTGACTATTGCAGTCAGAATGAGTGAGAAGACGAATTTGTCAGTAGAATTTCCCTTTTTTTGTATGGAAAACGGAAAATATTACCTTTTTTCCATATGTTGAAAATTGGAGTTGAAATTTACCACGAAAAGGTAAATTTACCACGATCTGGCAGCTCTGAGTATTCACTGTACTCCACTGTAGATTCACTGGTTCACTCAAATCGTTAGAATTGGCGTTGGATGAGAGGTCAGTGACATTTACAGAAATAACCGGAGGTTCTTCAGGAACAGTATTTGTCTGGGTTACTGCATTGTTTACATTTTGCACTTGTTTGTTTATTGTTTTTGTATTATTGTTTTTGTGCATTTTTATGTCTTTGTTAGTAATAGGTGATGGCTTAATTGTTTGAGGTGGACTGATTTCTATATTATTTTTTAGGGATTTAATTTCCTCAAGTAGAGTTTGAACAGTTTTGCCTAGTTCAGCAACTTTACACACTAAGCCAAGCACTGGGACGCTAGCACAAGCATTACACTTCCATGAAAAGTTTATACTTGACTTTAAGAAGTTCAAGGCACCTTCCGATAAAGTTGCACATTTATCGTGGAATTTTAAATCGCAAATACCGCCGCATACAGTAAAGTCTTTGGTAACGATTTTATCGCACTTAGCACACTTTTCGGACACTGCGTTTATTTAAAAAGAAGTTTACTTTAGATAGAACAATAAAACACGTCCGTACACTATGAGTGACACTCGCAATGATAGCTGAGTGTTGACAGTTCAACAATGGCGTGAAATTTAAAATGACACCTCTTGTTGGATGATCCTATGTTACATGAATGCTCGTGCACACTCTTTAATTCTTTTTAGAAAAAAATTAATTCAACTCCTGGACTAGAAAGCAATGTGTGCTATTACTATTTTTTATTTTGGATGTATTGTATAAAATTTTTGAGTTGAGTTTGAGTTTTATCTTACCTCGCTAAGGGGAATTACCCTTGTACCGATCCCACACTTAAGGAACGTGGTCGAGCTATGAGGCGTGAAATATGATATCGTCCAGGCAAGTAATTTATCTAAACAAATGACATAAATAAAAAAAATAAAATTAATGCAGGGAAGCGCCACCCACTTCGAAATTCGCAAGTAGGTATGTACGAGTACTCGCAAATTCATTGTTTTTTTTTGCATTTAAGATGACTTTAGATATTGAACCACTGAGTTGTGTGATAAAAAAAAAAATAAAAATACGCAGCATTGCTTGTTGGTGTAGATAATACTCTTGGCAATGAAACTCCGGGGATTCCTGCAAAAATACGAAATGAAACGTAACTTTATAAACTTAAAAAAATTGATATTTGAGTTGAAAAAACTCGACAATAAACATAATTCTATTTTAAACGATATGCTTTCAAAGCATATTATCTGGCTAATAGGTAGAATTTTGAAATTAGCTTGAAATTTATTTAAAATTCTTGTATGAATTTGTTTAACTGTTATTTTTTTCATACATAAGTATTTAAATATATAATAATTAGCATCATACTTCATTCGTATGTAATAATGCTTTTTTTGTAATTACACTTTTACTTTTTTAAAGATACAGTCTAATGTAAAAGATACAAAGTTGATAGTAAATTAAATAAATGAAATAAATATTATGATTAGTTGGGAAATTAATAATTGCCTAAAACACGGTTTGAGCCAGTAGCACAACAACCACGTTCGCAATCAAGTGCTTGCTTTACCTTCGCGTGGTGGTTCCCGGTAAATAATTCCTTGCATGTAGGCTCGAATTGCAATTGGTTTAGTGCCTTAATTCTAGACTAGGTAACGTGGGCTACCATCCAGCGTCCTCCGCAACGATAACGGCGATAACGGTTGGTCGATTACTGCAACACCAATCGCCTTGTCATAGGAGGCATCTTATACGATCATAAGGCCTGCCATAACCAGCTGCGTGTCTACCAATTGGCAGAAATATTCTAATCGATGAAAATGTCAGCTGCACCCAAACTAAACAATGTGGTAGGACTTGACGGCCTTCTGCGGAGCTCTATAAGTTTTCGCCCGCAGTAACTGCGGACCTACTGCTTCCATTAGTAGAGTTGATTTGGAACAACGAAACCTTCCCTGGAGAATGAAGGAAGGGAATGCTTGTCAGGCTCCTAAAGAAAGGTAACCTAACAGAGTGTGAAAATTGGAGATATATTTGCGTGCTTCCTGCAGTTGTAAAAATAATAGCCAACATAATTCTCGAACGCCTTGAAGAACATCTAGAAAGTACTCTCGACAGTGAAAACGCAGGTTTTCGTTCTGGATCCTCTTGCGTTGACAATATTAACACCATATGGATCATCGTCGGACCATGGGTCGAATATGGTAAACTGGGGCACCCGATTTCGATATGATGCACTCTGAATAACGCAACGATGATGAAGCCGAATGCATAACTTATCGAATACATGAGCACGTTAATAATTTGATATTATTGGTTTCGCGCTCAAGGAAAGTGTGTGGATTTTTGTGTTTTTCCGTACTCCTTTGTTATTTTGGATTATAGGTAAGTAAGTGATTTTCAATGTCAATTTTATGAATTTAAATACAGATTTGTATGGCCTGCTAGTGTATTATGTTTTAAAGTAAGAAATATAGTTAAAATTTGATTATATTTAAGAGTGCTAAAAATTTGTGCAGCGCAATAAAATTCGAGAAGTTGGGGCAGATTCGGCATCTGAGGTGGGGGCAAATTCAGCAGGTGCAAAACGTACTTCAAAACTAAATATGGACAACATATTCTAATTGTAGATTACATTTTGATTTGTTAACGGTTATGACCCGAAACTGTCAAAGTAAAGCAAGCAGGGTCAATATGATGAAGAAATTAAAAAAGCTGTAAGCGATGTCGTTTCTCATGCGACCAGAAACGATCTAAACGTCCAGTTTTATAATCTAGGCTTCATAAGCGAGACCCTTTAAAACAATCATCTGATTCAGAGCACGATGAAAAAAATAGAAAAATTTCTATTTAAATATTTTTCTGAAACAAATTTTATCTGAGGCCTAAGAAGAAGAACTGGTCGTTATGTTAAAAAGACCGTTTTTTATCACTTTGGCTTAAAATATGCTTCTTTTCGATCGTTGGCCTATGAATATGTAATACAAGATAATACATCACACCCAAAAAATTAGGATGTTTCTAAGGAAGTTTGGGCGAAAATTATATACAGCAAAAGCTGCTTAGCACTTGAACGTGCTTTCTGTAGCCAAGTGATGTTTTTATACTTTATTGCCTGAATTTAAATCGATTTGTTTCTTGTTCTTTGATTAATTGTTATATTAATATTAAAAAAATAAAAAAACAGGAACAAAATCAGTCGTATATTTTTAAAAAAGTAACTTCAGTGCTGAATGTGACCTATCAAATGCCGACGCTGCCCCGGCTTGGGGCATTTTCAGCAAAATGACTTGAGTTTTTGAAACAGCAAAATTGTTATTTAAACTCAATAATATGTATACTATATACTGTCTTCTTAATATTATTGTCTAATAGCGAAATTGTCTGCAATTTGTAAGAAATTTGCATTTGGTTTATTAATAAATGCAATAGGAAGCTTTAAAAAAAAGTTAACGAATGTGCCGCAGTTTACCATGTAGATCTCCACTAAACCTACTGGTCATTGATTTTGTGGCTATTAAAAGAACTTCTTATGAAGATGCGAAGTGTAACGTATGAAGTGTAACGGCGGAGCGCTAAATCGACAAGAAGTGGCAGAGTCCAATGGAGCATTGCAACCTATCCAACCTATTATCGCACAGAATCAACGACCAAATGACCACTTTGTTGGTGGCAGAAGCATATTTGCTAGGCTTGAGAATTAGTTCCACCAAAACTAGAATCTTAAGTCTTCCTTCGAACTCGTCAACAATCGTAGAAAACTTCCATTGGAAGTGTAGTCTGGATTGACGGTGGTACCGAATTAGATGTTGGTAGCTGCATATCTAAGACTTGGACTGCATTCAGTATGTTCACTAAAAACACCAAGCTTCGACTTTTCAGCTCTAACGTCGACTCGGTACTGCTATATGGCTGCAGTACCTGGAAAGTAACCATCCATGTCACTAAAGAGCTGCAAACTTTTTTTAATCGCTGTCAAAAAAACTTATCGTATTGCCAAATCGTATCTCAAACTAACAGGCTTATAAGAGAGCGAGCCAGGAATGAACACAACAAGAGCGAATACAGGGCGGTCCTCGTATGACGTGGCGAAGAACAGTAAAAATGAATCTCGGTAAATAGGAAAGAGCTGGTTGGAGCTGAAAAACATCACCAGAAACCGATCACGTTGGCGCATAGGCGGGGTTGATGCCCTAAGGATCATGAGGGAACATTGGATTGAATAAAGTATAATTAAATAATACGAGTAGATTAGACCCAATTACAAATTTCTCACTTCCCCGTGCAGGGACGGGTTAAGAATATCACTGCAGCGCCCCCCCCAACAACCAGCGCTTGTCGTAAAAGGCGACTAAGGGGACAAATCAGATCTAGGCAATATAACACCCAAGTGAGCCTAGCGACACATATACTACCTTAAAAACCCTCCCACAAGTGTGCATGCGACTCCGTGGGTTGACACGACTGGAGATCACCGGTGTCATAAAAGAAAGATCAAACAATACTAAAACAGGAGCATGCACGTGTCAAACAACAAACACCATCGCAATATGGTGCAAAAAATTGTATTGCAAAACTGTATCATTATGGTAATACTTGCAAAAAGGAAAGGCACTACCCCGCCAGGCACTACCACTGCTGTGCATGGTACTGATCCTGGACCGAGCAGAAATGTTCGGGTCAGAGCTATACGGATTCCGGGGGCTAGCAAAATAATGAAACAGTTTGGACGCAATTTGAGGGCCGCGAGTTGGAACGTTGGAAGCATGACCGGTCGAAGTTACGAGCTGGAAGAGATGATGAATAGAAGGCGGGTGGACATCTTGTGTGTCCAAGAGACGAAATGGAAAAACACCGGGAATCGGGCGCGTTTCTTGGACGTTAGGACAAAAGATTACAAGATGTTCTACTACGGAACGGAAAAGTCTAAGAACGGAATCGGTATCATCCTTGCGGCAGAGCTACTTGGGAACGTCTTGAGCATTTCGAAGTCCAGCGACCGTTTGATGTCTCTCAAATTAGTAATACAAGGAGAGGTGTGGAATATTGTCAGTGCATATGCTCCCCACGATGGGTACAATCAGAGAGATAAAGATGCATTTTGGCTAGATTTCCACAATCTCCTTAAGAACATCCCAAAGGAAGAATTTCTATTTGTTGGAGGAGATTTGAATGGACATGTCGGGAAATCAAACGAAGACTATGAAGACTGCTATGGAGGACTAGGATATGGCACCAGGAACCTTCCTGGTGAAGACATCCTAAGCATGTGCAAATCACACGGTCTTATCGTGTTAAATACCATGTTCATCAAACAAAGCCGACACCTGATCACTTACAGCAGTGGTGGAGATGAAACTCAGATTGACTACCATTTGGTAGGCAGTTTCATGACGCCCCGGGTAAAAGATTGCAAAGTGATCCTGGGAGAGGCAATCGCTCGGCAACACCGTCTCCTGCTAACAGAAATTTTTATGAAAACACCGAAGAAAAGCAAACAAACAAGGGTCTCTGAGAAAATCAAGTGGTACAATCTGGACAAAGAAAAAGGCGAAGCTTTTGTTTTCGTAATGAAAAATTACCTCTCTCACACCATCAACGGAGCTGAGGATGAAGAGTGCAGAGCACAAAATATGTGGGATTCCCTACAGCGAACTTGCTTAAATAAGGCCAAATCACTGCTAGGAGCTTCAAAAGGCCACCATCAACACGCCAAAGAAACATGGTGGTGGAGTGATGAAGCTAAGATGCTGATAAATGAGAAGAAAGCGGCTTTCAAAGCTTGGTCAAAGTGCCCCTCTAATAACAATGACGAAAAAGCTCGCCTCGAAATGGAATACAGATGCTGCAAGAAAAAAGCGAAGAAGAAGTGCGCCCAGCTTCAAGCAGAGAGTACGGAGGGCCTGTATCGGGAGCTGGAGAAAATATTTTCCCCGGTTGCTTATGCAAACCAGGCTATCCAGGAGCTGCGAAGACACAATATGAACAAGAGCGCCACTATCTTCAAAATAGCCGCCCAAAGAAGGAACAATGCTCAGGAGATTCGTTCGCCAAAGTTCATTAGCAATGCTCATGGCCAGCTTCTTGTGGATGACGACAAAATTCTGCAAAGGTGGCGACAGTATTGTGAAGAGCTTTTAAATGAATAGTTTCCCCGGCTATACTTTCCAAGAGCCACCCCTAACTGTGAAGAAATAGCCGACATTACAGTCGAAGAAGTTAGTGAGGCGGTCAAATACTCCAAAAACGAAAAGCGGTTGGGCCAGACGAAATACCCTCTGAGTTCTGGAAAAAGATGGGAGACATCGGGTTCAGATGGCTCAGAATTCTTATCTCCAAATTCGTGAGAGGTGATCCAATGCCGAATCAATGGAGGGAAAGTTACCTCCTCCCTGTATACAAAGGGAAGGGTGATACGCGAAACCGTGATAACTACCGTTCGATCAAGCTGATGTCACACACCATGAAGATCGTTGAGCGGGTATTAGGTGGCCGACTGCGAAAAATAATACGGCTATCTGATGATCAGTGCGGGTTTGTCTCGGGTAAATCAACCACAGATGCAATCCAAAGTATAAGGATCATAATGGAAAAACATCGTGATTCCTTAAGGGATTTGCATATTGTATTGGTTGACTTTGAAAAGGCATTCGACAGACAACCACGAGATCTGATATGGGTGGCGCTAAGACATCGAGGGGTTCCAGAAACCTATGTACAGATGATCATGGACATGTACGAAGGAGCAAAGACAAGAGTAAGATGTCCCGCTGGAGTAACCGAAGAGTTCCCAATTAAAGTCGGGGTACACCAGGGAAGCGTTTTAAGTCCTTTGCTCTTTATTACAGTCCTTGATTATCTGCTTGAAGGTAAAGTGATGGACCCCAAGGTACATCAGTTATTCTTTGCTGACGATGGAGCCATCATAAGTGAGGATCCTACATCCCTGCAACGAGCACTTGATGTGTGGGTGGACGTTTTGGAGGGAAATGGGTATCGCATTAGTTCAAAAAAGACAGAGTACTTGTGCTGCCCGTTCTCTGATCCACTCAGGCCTATTCCAGACATTTATTTGAATGGAACAGTGCTTTCCAAGTGCAAAAAGTTCAAATATCTGGGATCTATGATCAATAGCAAAGCAACTTGTGATGACGACATCAATCATCGTGTAAGCGTAGGGTGGATGAAGTGGCGAGAAAATTCCGCTATCTTCTGTGACAGAAAAATGCCCTCTAAGTTGAAAGGAAGGCTCTACACCGCAGTTGTACGTCCAGCGCTCACATACGGTTCACAATGTTGGACGATGTACAAAAAGTATGAGAGTAAATTAACGGCAGCTGAGATGAAGATGCTTCGCATGACAGCAGGAGTGACCAAGCTTGATCGAATAAGAAGTTCGAAGATCCGTGGAAGCTTTCACATCAAGGAAACCATTGTTCACAAATTAGAGCGCGACCGGCTCAGCTGGTATTGCCACGTTCAAAGAAGAGATCATTTGAACCCTGTTAAAAAGGCAATATCTATGCACGTTCCAAAGACATCGCGATGTAGGAAAGGCAGGCCTATAAACGCCTGGATCAGACAAATGCGACGACATCGGCATTTCATTGGCCTCAGTAACCGAGTGATCCAAAATCGGCAGGCCTGCCGATATTTTCTGAGGTCAAATAGGCGAACCCCACAGGCGGATCAGTAGAAATGCAGTGAAGTGGGAGGGCTGTGATCCCTTGTTTTCGGATCATAGCCTCGCTGATAAAAGGAAGAAGAAGAAGAAGACAAATTTCTCACTTATTTCCGACGAGTACATACATACATATGTAAGTTAAACCTTATTCTATGAAAAGATATTTTTAATTTTTTGAAACTAAAAATAATTCTTTTTTTTTTTAAATCTGCGCATTCTCAGGGATTATGAATATCCTTCAAATGTTTACATACAGTGCGGGCGTTGAAAATGATAGAGAGAAAGAGAGAGAGAGGAAACTATTGGTGTAGTGGATTTCTTAAAACTCAGATGTTATGTTTCAGAAAAAATAAAAACTACAAATTATTGCATTTTTCCTTACCCACTTTTGTTTTTTATAATTTCAGTTCAGTTCTATCATTCCAGTCCTGCTGTTTGGCGCAAAGGCATGGACTTTGTGAAAATCGAATGAGGATGCCTTTGGTTACATTGAGAGAAAAATTCTTCGAGTGATCTTTGGTCCCTTCTGCATAAACGGCGAGTGGAGGTGAAAGTAGAATGCTGAACTATATGGCCTATATTATGACATCGACTTAGCGACAAGAGCTCACATACATGGACTAAGATATCTGGGTCATTTAGGGCGGATGCAGCCCAACGTCCCAGCCAAAAAAGTCTTCGAATCTAACCCAGATAAACGGCGCAGTCAAGATGGCCTTGTGGTAGGTGGTGCAAACAAGTGGAGAGGGACCTAAACCAACTTGTCGTGCGCAACTGGGGGCAGATGGCTCGTGACCGAGCTGGCTGGAGAGGTCTGTTGGTTAAGGCCCAGCTTCAACCCGGACTGTAGCGCTACCTAAGTAAGTAAGTTAGTCTCGTGATTCCATGAACCGCAGATACTGTATGAAAAACCATAATTAAAATAAAATATGAATGTAAGGGTGACAATGGACCAAAATAGAACCAAAAATTCGCCTTCTCTGAAAACTTGGGAGTTTAGTTTTACTCTGAGCTCCGTTACCACTGCAGTTTTCCTCAAGTTGAAGTAAAGACTAGTCTCATCAGTCTGCAATCAAATCTTTCACAATTATTCACTAAGGCAATAAAGGCTGTCGAATGGCTATCGCCATTCTTTGGCGAAGTCTTCACTTGGAGATTTCAGCCACGCTTGTTTGACTAAACTATTTATTTTTGGCTTGGCATTTGACGAGGTTACCACTGCACCATTGACACCCTGTTTAATAGATTATCACGCACTTTAAGAGAAAACCATCCATGTCCACTAAATTCTGTATCGCAAACCTTTTTCTTATTGCCATTAATCATACATGCGATACATACCTGAAAAACTATGTTAAAATAATAACAGAAACAAATACCGTTCTAATAATTTCCTTTTATTTTTATTTTTACATTCTTGTTTTACCTTATCTTTATCATAATTTCTTTGACTTCTTACCAATTTATTTTCTTAATTTGGTTTTACTTGTCATATTTAATTTCACATCCATCTGTTCATAAATAATTTAAGTTCTTTTGTCATTTAACCCAATTTAATTGAATATTGTTTTGTTTAGTCACAATATATAATTTGTGTATATCTTATCAACTAAATTCTCTTATCTCGCTCAACGGGACACGCTTTACAAGCTCATATTTTTTATATATTTTTACAACGAAAAAACAATTTTGATAATAATTAAACTTTAACTCATTGGCTTAAAGTTATTTCTTTGTTGCTCTCTTAAACTTAAAAAAATTGTGCAAAATTTTTATTTTTTAATCTTAACATTTTTTTTAACTAAGGAAGAATGTAGTAACGAAGAAAATTGTTTTATAAGCACATGATATAACTTGCAGTCTTATTATTTAATTTAAAAAATACTTTTATTTTCATTTTGCTTTATTCATAATAGCAATTTATATTTAAGTGTATGTTTTGTGTGACAGTGTTTATAATTGTATTTATACAATAACAACTTATTTATTTATATTATGTATCTATTAGGGTACTTTATTTTCTTTATACAGAAATATAAATTTGTAAACGAAAATAGGACAAGTTTGTCTCATTTTTGTTTATAGATATTTAATTTTTTTTTTTTACAAAATTTATTGCACGCAATAGTTTCTACTATATAATTTGTTTTGTAAAATTTTCTTTTAAAACGTTTGCTACACTGAAAATTTTATGCTGAACATGAAATAAGCTAAATATATGGTAAGGTACAAATTCGTGTATGTTCCTATTGAACATTTTGTGCTTGATGATAATTGTGATGAGCTGTCATCTGTTAGTGAATCGGCATCGTGTTTGGGTGACGGTTTTGAGCCATCACTGCGATAGTTACTGTGATCGGGATCTATTAGAAGAAAAAAGAATATTCAAAATCAATTAAAATATTAATATATATTTATATATTAATACATAATTTATTTTCAAACACAAGACGTATGAACGTGTTGTAGTCACAACAATGTGTCGTGAGCTAATATTTGGCAAACTCATCAATTGGGGTGAGAAAGTTACCTCAATATTCGCTGCAGTAATTACCTAACATGAAGTCGACACTAATTCCAAGTACCACAAAACATACGCGCTAATATATTAAATTTGTATGCGTGTAGATATACAAGATTGTACATGAAATAGAAATCATTGGATGCCATAATGTATCCTCTTGGCGGAATGTGTCTCCGTAATTTTGGTTAATACTCCCAGAGCAGGAATTGCATTCAAGGATCGCATCGCATCACAATTACGATTGTGTTCCATTGAATATTGAAGAGGGATTAGCAGAGCGGGATTTTCAATCTAATTAGTGATAAATATTCGTGTACAACCACAGAAGATGTTTGATGCAGTTGTGTATCGCATGAAATCACTTGGGATGTAGGTAAGCGCGTTAAAATTGATCCGATGTCAAACTGATTGACACACTGGAACACAATTAAAATCCACTTTGTTACAAATCAATAGATTTTGGAAAGGGAATACATGTTTGCCTATTTTGGAACCAGAGACACTAATTCAAACCGACTTTGAATCTATGTATAATATAAAATTAAAAAAAAAAATTGTTTGTAATATACTCAGAAAACAAAAAGCAAAAAGAAAATACTTTTAGTTTCAAATTTTTTGAAAACTTACATGCATCTCGGTTTATATGTTATACACTGCTTAGGTACTAATATTTAATCACATCGGTTGATAAATAGCCGAATTTCTAGAAGTGGTTGGTATGTTTATTACTACTGTACAAATTTTTAGCTGAAAACCATCTGTGACAATACGGCCAAATTAGCTCGAAGCCGGCAATTTTTAATAAATTCTTCTGAGTTAAATACTGTTTATTTTGGAGCTAGAATCAAAATACTAATAATCTCTTTTGATATAAGGCCACAGACCCTAGATATGAACAGCAATATTATGCTTATTACAATATCAACACTTACATTATTATCTTAATAGAGTAGTTTCGGACTCGGGTAATCAAAACTAATTCAATGCGGTGTTTAATAGTTAGGAGGTTCGTTGATACTTTTGGACAGAGTATTATACTAGATCACCCTAAATAGTTCTTCAGAAGTTTCCATATTTTATTACTGCGTATTTAAGTGATATTTCGTGTTTTTAATTAGAATCAGGAAGTTCCGGATCCGAAATAGCGAAATCTAACTAATCGGGTGTTCACAATATCATGTACATATAATTTTGCAATTTTTTTTGCAGATTTTCATATTTCCGGTTTTAGCTACACATTCGATAGAAAATGGAATTATGATATGAAGCCATCGCTAAGTTTAGAAATACTAACTTATATGATAATTTAGCTACTAAATCAAGCAATAATTGTCACTGTAATGGCAGTAATGGTTGCGTATTTTAAGTGCTCGTTAAAATATTTGAACACAATTTTCAATGACTAAATCGGTCCGATATTGTAACTCAAAAATTGCTGGTTTGGTAGTTTGACTTTAATATTATCTATTATAAGCACTGACTGAATTCTACCTTCGAAGCATCCCTTTATTTGTACTTCCGCTGCAGAGTCAATAACCAATTGCAGTTCACATGTATCCGTAATACCTGCTACACAAATCGTGAAATTTAATATAAAAAAATATGGAATACTAGCATAATGTAAACTGCAAGATTTTAAAACTAATGTGCATCGTAATATCATACATTTACTGGTTGTAATGCGTTACCTTTATTTTGCTTAAGGATATCAATTTCAAGCGGGAAATAACATTTAGGAAAAAGCCAAGTCAGAGTATTTGGGCCTAATTCGTGTTAATGTATTTATATGGTGCATATGATAAGGATAGTTTTTTTGGTTATAGAGGGCTTCTTAGTTATACACATAGGCCTCTAACGGGCCTGGGTGTTCCTCTTGTTCGAAGGTTGTACACCATTTGACGATGATATGATGTGGGGGATGTGGGCGTTGGATCTTAATCAGTAAGAAGAGTATGATACTCGTATGTACTGATGGCAAAATCGCCTATAGAATTTAAGCGCGTCACCGATTTATTTCTGTCTGAGGTATGATTGCATACGAAAAGATGACTCGCTAATGAACAATGATGACTCGCAAATGACAAATTACTTAATTACTTACTTAGGTGGCGCTACGGTTCGAGGTGAACCTGAACCTTAACCAACAAACCTGTCCATTTAGCTCGGTCTTTAGCTTATTGCCTCCAGTTGCGCGCTCTAGGTTGGTCGATGCCCCCTTGAACTTGTGCGTGCCACCTACGGCGATGAGCCCCCATACTGCGTCATCCCTCCAGGTTAGATACGAAGACTTTTTGGGCCGGAGCATTGGTAATCATTTGCTCTACATGTCCTAGCCATCTCACAGCACGCAGTTTTTTACTAGACCGATGTCATTGTATAGCTCGTATAGTTCATCATTGAATATTCTTTTCAACCTGTCAATGCCAACGGGACCGAATATCTTTCGAAGAATTTTTCTATCAAAGCGACCAAAGATATCTTCAGCCGCTTTCAATAAAGTCCATCCTTCAGCGCGGTAAAGCAGGACTGAGTTGAACAGGGTCTTATATAGAGTCTCCTTAGTTGTTCACAAGCACTTGCTTGTATAAAAGCAGTTTGTTCTCTATATTGAGGTTGGAATGTTTTCTAAGTAACCAGTACATTTCTCTGTATTTGGTTTCGATTTTTTTACGTTTTTTCTTCACGTGCGATTTCCACTTCAACTTAGCATCAAGTGGGACGATTACGACCAGCGGGAGTGAACAGACGTCTGATAATAGCAAAATATTTATTTTCATTATATTGGCGGTTCAACCGCATTCAATTATCAAAGTGAAAATTGATAAAGTGATTAAAAACTCTCCAGCCCTTTCATTAACTAGTGGTAACATCAAACACGTGAATTCTTATGTCAGTTCAATTCCAAATAATCAGCTCTCGGTAAATATTCAGAGAGCAACGACAAACAATCTGGGATTCTCTGCTCTCAGAGACACTAATATGAGAGAAGACAGTAACAACTCAAACACAAGCGAGTGGACGCTTATCATTGGCAATTTGAAACGATCTGCAAACACCTACAAGACAAATATGGGAAAAAGGAAAAAAATAAATACGAACGACCGCGTTGGACATCCCCATGCTATCAGTCATCATTCCACTCTTGACAACAATCCATTCGCACCACTAGCAGACCTGGACAACATGGACAACTGCTCTTTAGTGAGTGATGTGAGTGATTCTCCAAACAAAAAGTCTTCTAAAAGGCAAAAACCGCCTACAATAAATAACAATGAATTGAATAAATCAAGCAAAATTGTTTTTTGCCCACCTATTTGTATTTTGGGTAGTAATTGCACATTACTTACTGATTTAATTAAATTAGCAGCAGCCGAATGTAATGTTTCGGATATTCAGGATAAGTTAGGTTATATACGCTATCATAAGGTCAAGGTATATGTAAATAGTGCGAGCGTGCAAGAATTAGACTTCGCGAGACAGGTATAGGCGCACACCCTTTCTCTCCTAAAGGGACAAAAAGGGTTCTATACTTCTAAAAGCCATTGATGGGGACACATGTATTGAAAGCATTCGTAAAGCTCTGAAAGAATCCGTACCAAATGTGAAAGTAAGTAAGATAAGCCAATTCTTCACAGCTAGAACAGAAGCCCAAAATGTTAAATTAAATATTTTTGACATACAATTAGAGGTCGGAGAGGCGAACCCCACAGGCGGATCAGTATAAATGCGGTGAAGTGGGAGGGTTGTGATCCCTTATTTTTGGATCATAACCTCACTGAAAAGGGAAGAAGAAGAAGAAGGTCGGAGAGTCCATCAACGATTTATTAAATATTAGAAGCTTATTGCTACAAGGGTGTACTGGGAAAGGAAAATGAATAGGGTAGTCGTAAGGTGTTACCGCTGCCAACGGTTTGGTCATACGGGAGACTGTTGTACCTATAGTAGTCGCCGCGTTTTCTGTGGAAAAAATCATGACTCAGAGTCCTGCATTGAGTCTCACAAAAAATGTAGGGAAACAAATCAGGAAGTTCCAGATTTTAAATGCATTAACTGTAATGAATCAGGCCATGCAAACTGGTGATCTTACCTACCCATCATATATAAAATATAAAGAAGGAAACGAAGCCCTATGATATAATGCGAAATTGAAAAAAAAAACTATCTAATATAAGAAATGTACATGAAACAGTTAATCAGTTTATTAGGCCACAAATCTCCTTTTGCAGATATGGCCAAAATTAGATCCAACGAAGTACATACCATCTACCCAAAAGCACCTAGACAGCCAAACAAACAATCTAAGCAAACTGGTAATTTAAGCGAATTCCTTAGTGAATCGCAAAAATTATTTAACATCCCATTTAAGGACCTTTTATTAAAAATCAGGCAAATTTGGCCGAAGTATCAACAGCTTCAATCTAAAGAAGAAAAGATATTTACATACTTAGAGTTTGTCGCCTCAATTGTAGTATAATGACCACAACGAATTTTTAATGTTATATCGATGAATTTTAATTCAATAATTTCTCACGAACAAAGATTTGAACTTTTAAAAATACTAAAAAGTGAAAAACCCCACATTTGTTTTCTGTTTGAAACTAGACTACATGCAAGACACAAACCTAAATTTGAGGTTTTTAATATCATTCAGAATCACGCCGGAAGAGGAACTGTGATCATTCTGGACGAAGAATACAAATATAATTCTGTTTCTTTCCACAGTGATATTTTTTCAGTTTGCTTGGCTTCAACTACCTTCAAAAAACCACAAGGCACGCATTTACGGTTAATTCTAGGAAGGATTTATATTCCAACTAACGCTGGCCGAAATTTACCAAGAGAACTCGATAGATTATATGCGATAGCAAATACTTTCGATGCGATAATATTCGGAGGGGATTTTAATGCTCGTCACCAACACTGAGGAGGTAGCGTTCACAACGGAAATGGACTCAAAATCTATGATTAGCTTTTCAACAGTCTCTTCTTAAATCTTGATCTGATGCCACCTAATAGCTCAATATTACCACGTTCTTCTTCCGTTTTAGAATTGTTTGGGCTTTCATCCTGTTTCAACAGTACAGCTAAGATTAACTTATCCTCTACATTTCCTACAATATCTGACCACAATGGAGTTTCCCTTAAAATAAGAATCGGTAACTTCTCATATCTGTAGTTGCCGCCTATTTCCTATAGAAGCTTTAAGAACACAGACTGGTAAGTTTTCAGACTGGATCACCATAACAGTCTTTCCCGTATGCACATACACTCAGATAAGAACATATGGAAGGCAGAAATAGATGCATTCTTAGGCGAAATGAATTCAGCACTTATAACAAGTATCGATTCCAACTCGGTAATATGCCAACCTAAAAAAATCTAAGTAACGTCTCCCCTCTTACAATGAAATTGATCAGAATACGTTCAGTTTGGCTCAGAAAAGAATTTATTACATACAACTGAATAGAATAAATAACGAATATTGTGAGTTAACGTCAAGAATTCAATGCATCAGCAAAATAATAATAAATTGGAGAATAAACTGAGATATCAATTCCACTTCCAAGTCAAGATTGCAGAAAATAAGACCTTCTCCTCAAACATTTAGAGAGATCGATGGAATAACGGAATATCTGTTGCCACGGCCACTATGGCATGTCTTGGAAGCCGGTCTGGGGGCATACGCACTACGTGACCAAACCATCGAAGCATAGATCGTTCCGTTCGGAGAACTAGCTGCTAAACATTGAGCGCCTCGCGAAGGAATAAGAAGTGTACAGTTGGGTTGGATATTAAACTTCGATTCCCTCTGGCATAAAGGTTTGATTTTTAAACTTACAAAATTGAACTTTCTTACATGGCTCATTCAATTACTTTATAACTACCTACAAAATCGTTTTCCTCTGTAATTTTACACTTTGAGTACTTAGAATCATTCCCAGTGTTGTCGGGAAATCCGCAGGGGTTCATTCTGGGGCCGCTTCTGTTTAACATATTTCTTTATGGTATTCCATATGAAAGTGGAGCAGATGCTGATAGAGAATTTGGTGAAATCTTCTTCTTCTTCTTTATATATAAGAGTAAGGTTTTGATCCGAAAATAAGGGATTATAACCCTCCCACTTCACCGCATTTCTACTGATCCGCCTGTGGGGCTCGCCTATTTGATCTTAGAAAATATCGGCAGGCCTGCCGATTTTGGATCACTCGGTTACTGAGGCCAATGAAATGCCGATGTCGTCGCATTTGTCTGATCCAGGCGTTTATAAGCCTGCCTTTCCTACATCGCGATGTCTTTGGAACGTGCATTGATATTGCCTTTCTAACTGGATTCAAATGATCTCTTACGTGGCAATACCAGCTGAGTGGGTAGTGCTCTATCTTTTGTGGTTGGGTGTCAAATCGCCCAAAACCAAATCGGCCAAATCGGAAAAATGTCACATCGCCCAAAAATTATGGGCGATATGACACAACGACACATCGCCCAAAAATTCAAAAATGACAAAACGCCCAAGAAAGTGGGCCCAAGAAAGTGGGCGTTTTGTCAGAATTCATTAATATCCTTGCTTCCGATCGCCCAAAACCAAAACGCCCAATATGCGAAAAAATGCAGAAAAATGTCAAATCACCCAAAAATACCACCTTGATCAAAAAGTTCCCGGAATTTATTCAGAAAATTAAAAATACAAGTTTATTTATCTAAATCTATACTGTCCCCTTCAAAGTAATCCCCATCGACTGCAACACACTTATGCCAGCGCTTGATCCAATCTTCGAAACATTTTTTATATTCGGTTTTCGGTATGTCCATCAGTGCTTCCTGCGATTTTTCCATTACTTCCTCTCGGCTGCTGAAACGCGTTCCCCGTAATGGTTTTTTAACTCGATTGAACAGAAAGAAGTCACAGGGAGCCAAATCAGGTGAACTCGGTGGCTGTTGGATGGTATTTGTTGCATTTCTCGTCAAAAAATTACGAATAATGATGGCACTGTGCGACGGTGCGTTATCATGGTGCAAAATCCACGAGTTTTCTGCCCACAATTCTGGTCTCTTTCGGCAAATTGCTTCACGCAAACGTCTCATAACGCCCAAATAATACTCTTTGTTTACTGTCTGGCCTTCTGGAAAAAATTCATGATGCACTACACCGTTGTAATCCATGGAAACCGTGAGCATTGCCTTCTTTTTTGACTGAAAACGTCTGCCACTGCGTTCATCATCTTGGATTGACTCACGACCACTTTTGAACCGGTCGTGCCACTGGTAAACGACCGGTTTCTTTAGAGAATCGTTGCAGAAACACTTTTCCAACATTTCCAACGTTCGCGCACCATTAAATCCTTTTTTTACGCAAAATTTAATACAAGTTCGTTATTGCAAATTTAAATCCATTTCTAAAAAATCGCCAACACACACAGAGATAGATGTACTCTTGGCTACGTAACTTTTGCAAATATCAAGCTATGACGCTAAGATTTAGAGGGAATATCAACAACAGATGTACCAACTTAACAAAGGAAACAGAACTCAAATCGATGGGAGCGCCACACGGTTTTTATTCCGGGAACTTTTTGATCAAGGTGGTATAACAGATTTTGGGCGGATTGACATTTTCGTTAAATTGGGTTTAAGACTGCATTCAAAACGAAATGTAACAATTACATTAGCGGTCACAGCGCTTTCACGTCGCGTCCGCGCGCGAAGGACGGCCGGACGCGGCGCGGTTACCGTTTCGCGTCGCGTCGCGTTGTGCCACGCAACCACGCGCGGAACCCCCTCCCCCCCCCCCCACCGAGCGATTTTGTTTCCCCGTAACTGTAAGTGTGAGCCTGACAAAGCAATCAGCGCGATTGACATCGTAAGTAAGGCTCAATGCAGCTTACGTTTTTTTTACCTCGCACCCGCCTCAAATCCAACAGTGACCCCAAGCAGGGGGTTGCAGGGGGCAGCATGCCCCCCCTTACACATTGCACTGTTTATACATTGTGAACTTATGTATGCCGCATCTTATTTGGCCGTTGTTTTCCTTGAGAGGTTTGTAGGTGGGACATAAGACCCAACATTTTATGTCCCAATGCGGTGGGACTTATGCCCCGGGGACTAATGTCCCTGCGCCCAAAATTGCGGAAAATAAAGGTTTTCAACCTTTTTCAATTTGGTCCTCTTTTTTTACCTTCCTATGTGTTGGTATTTTTAAATTGCGATGAAATGCCCATTTCTGCTTTGGGTGATTTGACATTTAATTTCTTGGTCGATCTGTCATAGTGTTAAATGGCCCAAAAGTGTTGGGCGATGTGACATTTTCCAGATTTGGGCGATTTGGTGTTGGGCGATATGACACAGATCCGTCTTAACATAGACGAAACACAAAATCGCCCAAAATCAGTTTTTTGGGTGTTTTGACATCATGTTAAATCGCCCAAAAAATAAAAATGTTAAATCGCCCAACCAGTTTTTTGGGTGATTTGACATTTTTTTAGTTTTTTGCGTTTTGGGCGATTTGGTTTTGGGCGATTTGACACCCAACCATCTTTTGTACGATGGTTTCCTTGATGTGAAAGCTTCCACGGATCTTCGAACTTCTTATTCGATCAAGCTTTCATTCGAAGCATCTTCATCTCAGCTGCCGTTAATTTACTCTTATACTTTTTATACATCGTCCAACATTGTGAACCGTATGTTAGCGCTGGACGTACAAATGCGGTGTACAGCCTTCACTTCAACTCAGGTGGTATTTTTCTGTCACAGAAACTAGCGGAATTTTCCCGCCACTTCATCCACCCTACGCTTACGCGATGATTGATGTCGCCATCGCAGGTTGCATTGCTATTGATTATAGATCCCAGATACTTGAATTTTTCGCACTTGGGAAGCACTGTTCCATTCAAATAAATGTCTGGTATAGGCCTGAGTGGATCAGAGAACGGGCAGCACAACTACTCTGTCTTTTTTTAATTAATGCGATACCCATTTCCATCCAGAACGTCCACCCACACATCTAGTGCTCGTTGCAGGGTTGTAGGATCCTCACTTATGATGGCTCCATCGTCAGCAAACAATAACTGATGTAGCTTGTGGCCATCGCTTTACCTTCAAGCAGATAATCAAGGACTGTAATAGAGAGCAAACGGCTTAAAACACTTCTCTAATGCATCCCGACTTTGATTGGGAACTCTTCGGTTACTTCAGCGGGGCAAGTAGAGGGGGACCTGAACCAACTAGCCGTGCGAAAGTGGACGCAGCTAAGTCGCAACCGCGCTGCCTAGACAGGTTTGTTAGTTGAGGCCCAGGTCCACCCCGGACTGTAGCGCCACCTAAATAAGTAGGTAAGAAGTCCTTAAATTTGAAAGATGCTTTTATGTGGATTTAGTGAAAGGACCACTTTGGAAGAATACAGGTTATCCGCTCTTTCACTACCAATATCTGGTAACATTATAGTTTTATCAGCATTGAACTTACTCTGATGGCAAAACTTAAGTCTGGGATGGCATGCAATAATGACCTTCAAAACGATGTTATCGTCTTCGATCAGTGTACAGATAATTTCGTACGCACCTTTGGTTCTTAGAGCTTCAAAGCAAACTCTTACGTCAGCACCTACATCCAATTTAGAATTATCAGTGTCGAAGGCTATTGTCCTTCCCTCAAATCGCCGGTTTATTTTAAAATCAACTCCTTTTTATTGTTTATAGTGAAAAGTACCATGTGTCCATGAAGGGTGGAGTCTCTTACTCCATTCGCTGGCATAATAATTTCAATTCTCCTTGTGCCATAGAAACTTTGCCTGCACTTGATTTATAGCAAATAATAGGTACATACGTTACATTGACTGACAAGTGTGACTATATATTCCCCAAGAGTAGTAATTGAAATCAGCAATCCCTTGCATTTTCTCAAATTTCTTATTTTCCTTGGAAATAACTCTTCAACAAAACAATTTAATTTGCTTTGCCTCGAAAGATGTAACTTACGACTTTCAGCGAAAGAAAAAAAAACAGCAAACATTGCCAACCCTTTCGTAGGTATGTCCCCAATCCGTATAATCCCCTTGAGGGCTAAAACAACGAAATGTCCTTTCTCTACAAAAGGAAGAAGAAAGCCATAACAATATCCAGATGCGTGCAAAATTCACCATCGTCCTTAATGTCCATTTGCTATTACGACCCGAAACTGAAACAAACTAGGTAGTAGAAGGTGGAAGCTACCAGCACCAGCACCATCAGAAGAAGGAAAAAATTCATTTCGTCCCTTAACAAGAATGTGCGATAATAATAAAATAAATGACACATTTTTCTGAGGCGTGAAAATATGATTTCCACAGTTTCATAATTTTCCCACCCACCCATAGAGAGGACAAAAAAAGGAAAATGTCACAATCCAATGGCCCGATGGTGGGTGTTTCAATCGTATGTCAAACATAACAGCTTTACTGCTAGCTTCAAAGGACCCGCTTTTTGACGATACAGCGGACACAGTTTATGTGTGTAGTTTTGTGAGCGGAGAAGCTTGCCTGCTATCCCACCACTGGTGCACTGGGGGCACTGTAACACAGCACAAAAAAAGGGTGCGGATCGAAATGTATTTTATGGCAGTCGATTCGTTTCGTTTCTTATGACTGACGATTTCATCGACAGGAAAAGGCGATGACAGCATTTTTCTGTCATTTGCTTTTTGCAGAGCGTGATGGCGGGCGGGGGTGAGAGCAAACGGATGAGTGAGTGTCTTCTTCACTTTTCGGGAAAAATTGGTTCGAGCAATTCTTGGAATGTTTTTGTTGGCAGTTTTGTTATGCCCAACGTAGCGTACTACTTCTCATTGCTCGTATATAGCGGTAATAACGTTGGCAAGTTCTGTACTTTGTCGCATATTTATCGCCAATTTTGAGATTATAAGGGCTCCCCAAGGAGTATTTTACGCTTCAGAGCTGAAAACACATACAACGCGACCAAAAAAACATGAAAGCCGAATTGAAACACGAGGAGGTAAAAAGAAAATGATGAAAGAGGATCGTAAAGTGTGAGCTGCAAGATAGGAATCAATTCGCAGTTTTTACATTGAGAATGACGATACGGTACAAATTTACATTATATATGTACATTTACATACTTTTGTATATGACTACCGCAACTATTGCGCGGCTTCAATGTGCTAAATTCGATTTAATTGAAATGCGATTCTACCACGTCGGTGACGACGACGCATTTTCTTACATCTCGATGAAATAATTTCGATATTTCGAGATATCGAGAGTCATAGATTTATTTTTTCCTATTAAAATTCTTCTAATAATGCTACTAGTATTAGGGTTTAATTGGAGTTACTGAGTAATTTAATGACTGAATCAAGCGATCCCCCGAAAGTAACATATTAAAGTTTTTAGGTTTTGAGTGCGAGTGAAGATAAAGCCCACCTACCCCAACTTTGCTGGGATTGTGTATCGATATCTCAAAAACATAACACAATATCGAAATTTTTCATTGAGCTTTACAACAATCCGTTGTCAAATTTTGGGGCCGCGGACATCAGGCGGAGATACTGAAGTAGTGTATCGCTTGCCTCTTTCCTTTAATTGAAAGCTGTTTGAGCACTTTATGTAGATAAACCAGCAGTTGTTAGACGTAGAGATAGATGTGTGGTTGATGGGGCTTACGTGTAGTGCGAGCTAGGCTAGGTGGCCTTGCAACGTTAGGCAATGCTCACGCAGAACAACACGGGCCATCGTGCCTAGCTGTTGCGCCAAATATTTATTTATTTATTTATCGTGCCTATTTTATTTTTTCGCTGGGAGCCTGCAAAAAAAAATGCTCAATTTAGACGCATAGATAAGGATATGAATCTCAGATGGTCTGTCAGCTCGGAAAGGGAAACCATTGGTTTAGAACTACCTAGATAGGGATATGACTCTCAGGAGGTCTTTCAGCTCAATATGACGTGGGTCTTCCCACTCAGTGAAGAAATAACTACCGAGAGTCCTCATTGTTCTGTCGACTAGAGCAGGGCATTTGCACAGCAGGTGTCGGACAGATTCAAGTTCTTCCTCGTACATGTAGCTTCTGTAGAAGTATTTGTGAAGTACGCCGATACACTCTGCACCCCAATGCCACAGTGCCCCGTGATTATGCCAGAGACGATCCGTGCACTCTTACGACTAAGCCTTACTAGAGATCATGATCTCCTCATATTATAAGCCGCTGACAACGTTCTGGCAGTGAAGCGCGTATCTAGATGGATCCATCTGTTGGTCCGTTGACTTCGTTAGTGGTTTCATCTCCAACACATTTATTTGTAGAGCCTGTGAAATGTGCAACGCTGATCCCATTCGACCGAATTCATCTGCCCTGTGACCTAAATAGATCTATTGTCGCTCTAGTCGATGAGATATTCGATTTAGAACACTTTACAACACTTACTCTGGTACAACTGCTTTGACGAATCGCAGTATCTGATGTGGATAGAAATCTGTAAATAGAAATCTGTCTCGGGTGAGAGATAGGGTCCCAGGTGGTGTCCATATTTGTGGATCTTAGCTTCACATTCGATAAGAAGCTCCGCCGGTTTTTTTTCAAAGTCCCTGCAGAGTCTGCAGTCTCCGTTCTCTTCATAAAAAATAGCCTATGTGCTAATCCAGGACATGGAATATCTATCCACCAAGTTTCATCCAAATCCGTTTAGTTGTTAAGTAAGTGATGAAGTAACAAATATCTAAATATCAAAATTTTCGTTTTTATATACCTAGTAGTAGGATGTATTGTCTGTGAATCAGTCTTCCCTGTATATATACTAGCTAGGGTGCACACGTGTTGTGTTTTCTAAAATGTGTCTTAAATTCGTTCTTGTACATAACATATATACCTAATAGTAAATGGAAGTCAAGCAATTTTTCCATTTTTATGAAAAAACCAATGCAGCTGGGCTTATTAGACGTTAGAATTTAGGGATCTAGCTTGGATCATTGCTCAGCTAATTTCGACACTAATTTTCCTCCAAGACTGTGGTACATAACCCAGGACATTTTCTGGATTGAACTCTTGCTTATGTCCATCTCTAGCTCGAATAATTCACCTCAATAAGAATGCCATTCTTGGACGGATGAAAAGAGTTTATGTCTTTCTTGAAATACTCAGAATGGATCAAAGCAGTTTCTAAAGCTAACCCATTGAGAATTGAATACAATATATTTATCTATTATCCATTAGGTGCATTGTGAAACTTTAGTTTTAAAAACCGGATGTTACGGGGTAAATAGGGAAACTTTAAATTATCTCAGGTGGGACGTGGACTGAGAGATCTCAATGTGCGTGTTGTGACTAAGTACGGTGAATAATTCAATCGAACCCTGATTGTCTAGGTGGACCGTGTTATTCAACTTGTTGTTTGCGATTGTTTTAGGCTTCGATGGACAAGCGAAGTTTTATTTGCTTTTTATTGGGGTACCTCTCTGTGGTCAGCTAGGCTGTCCGGTGCCCAATCTGGCTATTCACATGCCTTGCAGTTGCCAGGAATATCTCGGTATCCGGCAACCCAGCATAGAGTAGTATACTATCTGTCCGCAATCTCGTTAAGCCATTTGCGGCATTGTTTAACCAACCTATATCTTACTATTGGCTGAGGGTTTATGTGTAGGACAATAGATTTACCATCTATTAAACAAAAAGACAGTCTACGCGCTGTTTCTTGAATTGCCGACATATCCGCTTTAAATATACTGCAATGGCCCGGTAGTCGGGGAGCTTCGTTAAGCAACAGGCCAAGCTATTGTACTTCAATAAGACAAACGAATAAAGCAGAAATTTCATACAAAGTTGGTCCAGTCGACATTGTATAGTAAAATTTGAAATCTTAACTTCAAAAGTGTACCCTAAATTGAAGGTTTTTATGGTATGGTTCCTTCAGAGTTGAAATAAATATTGTAAATTTATATACCAAATAAATATTTATTTATCTAAACACTTGTCGAGAATGCAAGTGCAGTGGAAGTCCAAAGGGGCTGCAGTGTAGACCAACTTCATATGCAGTACATTGTACATGCAGTGATGGTGTAGTGTGGATCCAATACAGTTCCGCAGAGTTGATTAGCAGGTGGGGGTATCAATTTCACCAATTAAGTCGCTATTCCAGTCTCAAATAATTCAAAAGATTGTTCTAGCCGTGGTCCAAAAACGAAATTATTACACTACATAAGGTGTGCATACGGAGGAAGAAACATGCCTTGCAAGGTTGTCAAACGGTAGTGCATGCGATCATATGAAAACACAAGCGTTTTCACTCAGCTGAGGCCTACCAACTCCTACTCTCAACCTCCATGCGGTGACAGCCGGGTGCCTAGTACCTTAATTCAAGAAATAAGTAACCAACCCCGTTTGGCGGATTCTTGGTGGCAGCAGATGAGAGAGGGGGGGAAGAGTGCTTTTCCACTAGAGCACTTCTTCCTGTTCCAGGCGGCAGCGGACGAATTCCCTAGATGGAGTCAACGGTGGCGTCTATAGCTCCAGTTAGGTTGAACTTAGTGAATAACTTGCGCGAGCTGCTCCGACGTATTCGGATCACAGGTCGGTAAGGAATTTCCAATGCTGGTCAGGACATTGGAATAGAGATGGTGGCGGAGGAGCCCTTAATGGGCCAACGGCAGCGCTCATACTCCCGTAGTGGACTACTGGCACCGGTGTACCCGGCCCCTCGTCCTAGGGGAATAATTAAGGAACTGGCCCTCCAGGTTGGGGGTTGTGCCGTCGGGGTAACTTCCCTGCCACGTAAAAAACGCATGGTTCCGAAACAACCAAAAGCCTCGGATAAGAATGACTCAACTAATGACGACCCCAGCAAACGAAATAAGTACAACGACCTTCGGATCTGTACGTGGAATGTTCTGTCCCTTTACAGACCACGTGCAGCCGAACAACTAGCAGAGGCCCTAGACTGCTATAAAGCAGATATTACCGCCATCCAGGAAGTGCGATGGGATGGGCCGGGCAAAAAGAGGATGAAAAACTGTGACATCTACTACGGTGATTGCTACAGAGGCAACAGGCAACGCTTATTCGGATGCGGATTTGTCATACGCGGCAGACTTAGGCAAGAAGTCTTAAGCTTCCGACACGTGAGCGAGCGTATTATGACTATCCGGATCAAGGCTAAATTCGCTAACATAAGCCTAATATGTGTTCATGCCCCCACAGAAGAAAAGGACCCTGCCACCAAAGAGTGTTTCTACGAGCTCCTCGACAAAACATACGAGCAATGTCCTAAATACGACGTTAAAATCGTATTGGGCGATTTTAACGCTAAAATAGGAAAGGAGGACGTCTTTGGTAGGGCAGTTGGTAAGCATAGCCTACACGACACCACGTCTGATAACGGACTAAGGCTAATTGATTTCGCTGTGGAGCGAAATGTCACCATAGCAAGCACATGGTTTCCTCATCTCGATATTCATAAGCAGACATGGCGGTCCAATGATCATGTAACGATCAACCAAATTGATCATATTGCGATCGACGCAAGGCATGCCTCCAGTATTCTGGATGTCCGGACCTTCCAAGCGGCCAACATAGACTCGGATCATTACCTTGTTGTAGCCAAGGTACGAATGCGGATATCCCAATCTGAGGAACAAAGAAGAATTACTGTGAGAAAATTTAACGTCGAAAAGCTACAATCGCAAGAGACCGCCAGACTCTTCGCTGAACGCGTATCCCGAAATCTCTCAATCACCCCTTTGCCACCAGCATCAAGTACCGAAGACCAGTGACAACGCTGCCAGCATGCCATGAGAAACGCCGCGACTGATGTGCTGGTTATTACACTACATAAGGTGTGCATACGGAGGAAGAAACATGCCTTGCAAGGTTGTCAAACGGTAGTGCATGCGATCATATGAAAACACAAGCGTTTTCACTCAGCTGAGGCCTACCAACTCCTACTCTCAACCTCCATGCGGTGACAGCCGGGTGCCTAGTACCTTAATTCAAGAAATGGGTAACCAACCCCGTTTGGCGGATTCTTGGTGGCAGCAGATGAGAGAGGGGGGGAAGAGTGCTTTTCCACTAGAGCACTTCTTCCTGTTCCAGGCGGCAGCGGACGAATTCCCTAGATGGAGTCAACGGTGGCGTCTATAGCTCCAGTTAGGTTGAACTTAGTGAATAACTTGCGCGAGCTGCTCCGACGTATTCGGATCACAGGTCGGTAAGGAATTTCCAATGCTGGTCAGGACATTGGAATAGAGATGGTGGCGGAGGAGCCCTTAATGGGCCAACGGCAGTGCTCATACTCCCGTAGTGGACTACTGGCACCGGTGTACCCGGCCCCTCGTCCTAGGGGAATAATTAAGGAACTGGCCCTCCAGGTTGGGGGTTGTGCCGTCGGGGTAACTTCCCTGCCACGTAAAAAACGCATGGTTCCGAAACAACCAAAAGCCTCGGATAAGAATGACTCAACTAATGACGACCCCAGCAAACGAAATAAGTACAACGACCTTCGGATCTGTACGTGGAATGTTCTGTCCCTTTACAGACCACGTGCAGCCGAACAACTAGCAGAGGCCCTAGACTGCTATAAAGCAGATATTACCGCCATCCAGGAAGTGCGATGGGATGGGCCGGGCAAAAAGAGGATGAAAAACTGTGACATCTACTACGGTGATTGCTACAGAGGCAACAGGCAACGCTTATTCGGATGCGGATTTGTCATACGCGGCAGACTTAGGCAAGAAGTCTTAAGCTTCCGACACGTGAGCGAGCGTATTATGACTATCCGGATCAAGGCTAAATTCGCTAACATAAGCCTAATATGTGTTCATGCCCCCACAGAAGAAAAGGACCCTGCCACCAAAGAGTGTTTCTACGAGCTCCTCGACAAAACATACGAGCAATGTCCTAAATACGACGTTAAAATCGTATTGGGCGATTTTAACGCTAAAATAGGAAAGGAGGACGTCTTTGGTAGGGCAGTTGGTAAGCATAGCCTACACGACACCACGTCTGATAACGGACTAAGGCTAATTGATTTCGCTGTGGAGCGAAATGTCACCATAGCAAGCACATGGTTTCCTCATCTCGATATTCATAAGCAGACATGGCGGTCCAATGATCATGTAACGATCAACCAAATTGATCATATTGCGATCGACGCAAGGCATGCCTCCAGTATTCTGGATGTCCGGACCTTCCAAGCGGCCAACATAGACTCGGATCATTACCTTGTTGTAGCCAAGGTACGAATGCGGATATCCCAATCTGAGGAACAAAGAAGAATTACTGTGAGAAAATTTAACGTCGAAAAGCTACAATCGCAAGAGACCGCCAGACTCTTCGCTGAACGCGTATCCCGAAATCTCTCAATCACCCCTTTGCCACCAGCATCAAGTACCGAAGACCAGTGACAACGCTGCCAGCATGCCATGAGAAACGCCGCGACTGATGTGCTGGGTCTCGCTCGCCCACCACCGCGAAATCCCTGGTTTGACGAAGAATGCCGGCGAGTGCATGCAGCAAAACAAGAAGCATATAAAGCGGCGCTGCAAAGGAAGACGAGAGCTGCTCGTGAGCTCTACGAGCAAAAGAGACGGGAAGAACATCGGTTTCTCCAAAAGAAGAAGAAAGAGCATGAGAAGCGCGCGTTTGAGAATATCGAGAGTTTATACTCCACTAACAATGTACGGAAGTTTTACCAAAAGGTAAAAAGAACGTGTCAGAGAAGTAATACCCGTACAGAAACCTGTAGAGATGAAAATGGAAACCTCGTAGTAGAATCACAGTCGGTGCTGAGAATATGGAAAAACTACTTCTGCAGACTGTATAACGGCGACGAAGACCAACATCCCGCTGTCAGGCAGAATGAACCATTCAACATAGACGATGATAGTCAAAATTTCCGTCCACCTGACCAAAACGAAGTGAGGATAGCAATATCCAAGCTAAAATCCAACAAGGCTGCTGGACCTGACGGCTTACCGGCCGAACTCTTCAAGGCAGCAGGGGATGAATTGGTAGAGTGCATACACCAACTCATTTCTAATATTTGGTTAGACGAGTGTATGCCTGATGAATGGAATCTCAGCATCGTTTGCCCGATCCACAAGAAAGGAGACCCCCTCAATTGCGCTAACTATAGAGGCATCAGTCTCCTCAACATCGCATACAAGATCTTTTCTGCGATATTGTGTGAACGCCTGAAACCTTTTATCAACAGCCTGATTGGACCCTATCAGTGCGGTTTCAGGCCAGGAAAGTCCACCATCGATCAAATCTTCACACTTCGGCAGATCCTGGAGAAAACCCAAGAATTCCAAATCGATACTCACCATCTCTTTATCGATTTCAAGGCCGCCTATGACAGCATCTATAGAGAAGAGCTTTATAGAGCCATGTCTAGTTTTGACATCCCTGCCAAACTTGTCCGTCTGTGCAGGCTGACGATGGAGAACGCTCGCTGCTCCATCAAGGTCGGTAATGACCTCACCGAGACCTTTGATGTCAAAAAAGGCTTTAGACAAGGTGACGCGCTGTCATGTGACTTCTTCAATATTATACTTGAACGGATTGTGCGGAACTCACAAGCCAACACCGGAGGCACAATCTATTACAAGTCTGTACAACTGCTTGCATACGCCGACGATATCGACATTATCGGAAGAACTCAGCGGGCTGTCACCGGTGCATTTGCAAGCATTGAGGCGGAAGCGGCCAAAATGGGTTTGGCGATAAACGAGGGCAAAACCAAGTATATGCTGTCAACAAGAAGGGAAAACCAACACCGACGAATTGGACGAAACGTCACAGTGGGCAGCTATAACTTCGAGGTAGTAAGGGACTTTGTCTACCTTGGCTCTGCTATAAAATCAATCGAAGAATAACTCTTGCCAATCGCTGTTTTTTTTGGGCTTATAAGGCAATTCAACAGTAAAGCCCTATCTCGAACAACTAAGGAGACTCTATATAAGACCTTGATCATCCCAGTCCTGCTTTACGGCGCTGAAACATGGACTTTATTAAAAGAGGATGAAGATATCCTTGGTCGCTTCGAGAGAAAAATTCTTCGTAAGATTTTCGGTCCCGTTTGTGTTGACGGGTTTTGGAGGAGAAGATTCAATCACGAACTATACGAGCTGTACTTCGACATCGACCTAGTCAAAAAACTGCGTATTGGACGTCTGAGATGGCTAGGACATGTAGAGCGAATAGACACCAACGCTCCGGCCCGCAGAGTCTTCGAATCTAATCCCGAGGGACGACGCAGTAGAGGGAATCATCGCCGTAGGTGGCGCGCACAAGTTCAAGGGGACCTCGACCAACTTGGAGTGCGCAACTGGAGGCAATTAGCTAAAGACCGAGCTAAATGGAGAGGCTTGTTGGTTGAGGCCCAGGTTCACCCCGAACTGTAGCGCCACCTAAGTAAGTAAGTAAGGTACATCTACGTCACTTTCTTTAAGCGTGGCTACTATTTCGTTACGGGTTTAGAATTTCTTAACTCGAGGAGCAGACATGAATCTCATAGTTAACAATAAATGATGTATCTATTGAATATAAATAAACAAGACATATTAAATCGAGTAATTCGATTTTGTTTCATGACAATAAAGTGACGGCAGTCTTAAACTCTGACTTCATAGCCACGACATTCCTTCTGCTACAGCTTAGATGTTAAGAGCTTTTGCAGAACGATTTATGTTTTTCAAGGAATTAACTTTTCTTGCTCAATGGAGTTAACTACTCGTATGTTAGTTCTGCTGAAGGTTACAAAGTTTAGTATCTAATTGCCTTCATTGATGGAAAATATTTTGGAAGTGAATCACAACCATGTTTTCTGAAAGTTACATATCATTTGAGGCTTTGTTTTTTTTTATAATTTGCGCGCACTCAAGGGGTTATGAATACCTTTAACAAGCTTACACACAATGCGGGCATTGGAAAGGATAGATGGAGAGAGAGAGAAAGATCTTGGTGCAGTGGTTCTTGAAGCTCAGTTGTTTATGCTTCAGAGATTCTCCGGGGGTGGCGTCCAGATAACTGGGGAGATTTTTGTTATTTTTTGTCTTTTGCTTCTGATTCACAGACCTTTTTTAGCTATAACCGATGTCAAGGGCAAATCACCATCAACAGAGTGAACAATTTTTCCAGCCGCATGACTAAGCTACTGCCAGTGTTATGCCTTCGCAGTAGTGTTCACACAAGCTTTCGCAAAGAATTGGACTGACTTTATATATTTTATGAGCAATAAATAAATGTTTGCTGAAATCAGGATTTGAACAATGAACCATTAGCGTGGCAATTGACGACGTTACCACTACACCATTACCACCCCATAAATATTGTAAATTTATTAATCGATGATACGCTATACTGTAATTAAAAATCGTTATGCTTTATATTCTTTGCGTATCCAATTCATTGAAGAAATTCTGATTTTTTATGGAATTTCTCTATAAAATCTTCCTTATGAAGACTACAGAGATCCTACCTGTTTGCTTTTTAGTACAGTAACAATTGACTTTCCTGCTGCGTACACTGTGCCAGATTTCTTTCATAGACCCTTATAAATAATTTTTGTCACGGTCTCATGCACTGCCCCCTCTCTCCCTTCTACTTGAACTCCAGGGATCAATGATTTTTCAGTTTCGTTGCTTTCCGGAAACCATGCAGTGTTGTTAAATGCACTGCGTCTTTCGAATGGGGCCACACGCCACACGCCGCACACTCGAAACTCATGGTTCAAAACCAATGTTTTGTTTGAGTCCTTGCGCTAGTATATCATTGAACAACTCCACCACCCCTCCAGATGTGTGTGTGTGTGGTGGAGTTGGCACATTATTTGTTGCACGTCGTCGCTAGGATGTTCATTTTCTGCACCTTTCGTTTCCCATGTCATGGTTCTTAAATTTTTGTTCAACATTTTGTTTGATGATGTCGAACTCACTAATAGATGGGTTAAGAGGTTTATAAAAGTTTTCCCAGCCTTCTGCCTTTAATGTTGAATCCTTGCAATATAAAGAATAAAAAAATATGTAATTATGCTTTGTCCAGGTGTGTGGTGTTATACAAAAGAGCTGAGCGAGAGTGCAAACATATGCAATTATTGAATGCTCAAAGGGTATTCTGTTGATGATGGTGCTGCTGCGGCTGCTTTTAGAGAGTGGGAACGACGACGCGCTTATGCATAACAGCGGAAGTGCATTTTAATGGTGTTTTTCTTTTTTGCCTCCTTTAATTGTGGGTACACAAAGCATCGAAATAAATGAAACTCAAATGCAGGTGCACGTGCAAATGATGGATTGTCAAGAGAACTTTGAATGAAGAGAGAAAATATAATTTCAGTCATTAAAGGGAGATCCTTTGCTCATTGGCCCGTTTGTTCTCACATGTGTTCTTCAAATTTGAATGAAAGTAAAACAAACTGTTGGTTTCTTAAAAATAAAATATTTGCGCGCACACAACCCATGAAATATTTTCCTTAACATCTCCGAACCCCAGGGCTGAATGTAAAAAAAGCGGTCTCCTCTGGAGTGGTTTTCTCCGTTCGCTCGATGTGCTCTAGTCAATGCAGCCATTGATCGTTAGCAGATGTCTTACCATTATCATCATTTAAAGTTTAGAAAGACGGATTTGGAGGTTTAATCATCATTTAATCGGTCAGTAGCCCTTGAAGGGATAAAGTTAGAAGTTTTGTTTTGGGGCTACAATTTTAAGAAAATTTAAAAGCTCATAATAGTGTTTGTTTGCCCAACGTGACCGTCAAGAAAGTCTTCGAACCCACCCCGGATGGACGGCGCAGTAGAGGACGGCCTCGCGGTAGGTGGCGCAAACAAGTGGAGGGGGACCTCAACCAACTTGGCGTATGCAACTGAAGGCAGCTGGCTCGTAACCACGCTGGCTGGAGAGGTTTGTTGGTTGAGGCCCAGGTCCACCCCGGACTGTAGCGCCACCTAAGCAAGTAACATAGTAAGTAGCTAAGTAAGTAACTAAGTAATAGTGTTTGTGACTAGGCAAACCGTCAATAAGCTGCTGCAGCAGCTGTTTAAATGGAGAGCAACAACATCTACTGCCTGCGACCGTGGGCAACGCCGCCAAACGATAAGCCACATCACTTCAAGCTGTCCTGTCGCCATGTTTTTTAAGAACCTCAACGATATCCGCAGTATTACATCTGATGCGCTTCTCTGGCTTAATAGCCTCAATATGATTCTTTGACACCAAATATAAACTTTTATATTTTATGCTTTATTTATGTATATCCTGTATTGTCCTAAATAAAGCATATATGTATTATTATGAAATATGTTGAATGTATTATTTATAAATATATTAACAGTATATCAAGGAACTCTCAAACTGAAAAGTCTCCACAGTGGGAAAAGGAAGTTGCCGACACATCCGGAATAGACGCCAGAAACAGCGAGACTGAGACCGCTCTCGCCCCCGGCGTAGTAAAAGTGATATTAAGCTGACCACTAGTGTCTTTTGTCAGAGATTCAAGCATTAAACCCCTTTTAAAGGTGTTTTTCATAATCGAGTGGGGGTCTCATCTGGACAAAGATCTAAGCTAGACATTCGGTGGACTTCGGACCTGTCAACATTCAATCTGCTGAAAACTGCAAAAATGTCGGCACCACAAACATCAGCTAAAACAAGATTTGGGCCGGAAAACAGGAAGCCTCAACAGCAATCGTCGGCAATAATCAGCAACAACGAAGATAAATCTTCCAGATATTTTGAGCTAAGTCTTTTTAAACAATAAGAAGATAACAAAAAAGAACTGCAATCACTCATAATGGACAACCACAATATCCTAATGGAGAAACTGGAAAGAATTGTTGCTGATTTTAATAGCCACCTTGATGACGTAAATAAATCCATGTCTGCATTAACAGTGAGAACAGAGGTGCCCGAACAAACCTCTGAATCAATCCGATGTACACAGCTCGATAATGAAATATCCAATGGATTGCGACAAACTCTCCACCGATGCTATACTCCATGGTGTTCCACTGACAGCTAAGGAAAATCTACGGGAAATGTTTGATTTACTCTGCATCTCCATCGACTGTGTGGCACCTCGTCCTCGTATGTGGTGATTTCAATTGTAACATATTAGATAATGAGGGCTCTGAGTCATTTGTTCAATCTATGAAAACTCTTGGTTTGGACATTGTAAACATGACTGTCCCAACACATTGCACTCAAACTAGCACTCTTTTGGATTTGCTCGTCTCCAACGACTGTGATGATACTTTCGTTAGTCAAGTTTCAGCACCTGCGTTCTCCAAACATGACCTAATTTTTGCTACTTTTAACGTTCCTCCATATAAACTACAATCGAAATACACGTACCGAGACTTTAGAAATCTCAATTCTGATGTTCTGGGGCAAGATATTCAAAGAATAAATTGGTATCCAATTTTTAACGAAATCTCCACTGATACCCAAGTTGATTACCTTTAACAAATTGTACAGGAATTATACAATACACATGTGCCGCTCAGGACTAAAATTTCTACGTATCCTAATAAGTCATGGTTTACACCAGAAATGATTGCCTTAAGAAAAAATCGTGATACAGCCTATAAGAAGTGGAAAAGATTAAACAAGCCAAAAGAGTGTTCTACGATAGACACTTTGACCACAAGTTACCCTCAAAAACTCTCTGGTAAAATTTATGCGAGCTTGGTGTTGGACGGAAAAAGAATGCTGAAATGAATGACATTGATCCCAATTAGCTCAATAGAGAATGTTGGGGCACACACATATGAATTTCCTTCCATCATAAACATAAATTATTTTATTATTTTTGCAATAATTCCTTAACTAATATCTCCCTTATCAATCTTAATTCATTTGAATAAAAAACTGCATTATCAAACTTATGCCATTAAATTATACCAATGTACTCTGTAAAACTTAATCAAATTCAAATTTGCCGCTCTAAAACCAAGTTCCGCCATCTTTTTCATAATTATTTTGTACTAAAAATTATTCTTTGTACTAAACCAATGTTATACATTTTAAGAATCAATAAATCATTCTGGTTGTAACACTCAAAGTGGTCATATTGTCTCTTCATTTCCCAAGTTTCGCTCGATATCGTCTCTTCATTTCGCAAGTCTCGCTCGATATCGGCTCTTCATTTCACACGTCTCGCTCGATCTCGCCGACAGTTGTCTTTGACAAGAAAGACCCCAGCTTAGACCTTCGCAAATTTACATCCGCGGAAATTTTAATACGATCCCAAGGGACACGTAAATTTTTCCAAAGAGCGATCGGAAAATCCTCTGACCGTCCATTTTGGCGCCCAACGTGGGGCAACTTTCTTGTTAAAATTTAATTCAATGTAATTGAGCTTTTGTCTGGAGAAAGCAAAAAATAATAAAAAAAAATAGGGGTGTTTGACTGTGAATAAAAAGAAAAAACTAAAAACTAAAATCTAAAAAGTGCACAGTGGAGAAATATAAACCACCATTCGGTTACAGTAACGGGTACGGTTGCGGTTACGGTTACGGGTACGGGTACAGGAATAGTTAATTTGCGAGCGTGAACGTGCCGTCCCAATTAGCAAGGATCATCAATTAGCAACAGAAACTGAAGGATTTTTACCTGAAGCAAAAAACCAGGGTACCGTACGAAGCCAAAGGAAGTAAATGAAGGGAAAAGGAGTGATAAGTATATACATCCTCCCTATTAGGTATGTGCTCACACATTCCTTATTCGAACGTACGTAAGGAAACTAAAGATAAAATCTTCAAATTCGAGCAAACAAAATTTTCAGTACACTTGCTTTTTCTCATCTAAATATGAGATTGATTTTTCGAAAAACATATTTAAACGCACATTCGAGATAAGGAAAATATTATTGCATGCGAATTATATACTGTAAATGATATAAACCTAACTGTGAACCAACATGCTAATTTAATCAAAATCAGATAAGCGATTTGCATAAACACAATCGATCACACATATCATCCACACACTCGACTTACAATCCACATCAAGAGATAACGTTTTTCAATTGCACTCATCCACCCACGCTGCATACATTCTTCAGTTATTTCGTCGGCACATTGCACTCTCCGTTCTTTTCGCACGCATTCGCTCATTGTCATTAGAAGAACCTTTCGCTTTATTAATTGCAGAGTTCTGAAGTAACTCGATTATTTAAATTCAAATTTGTGAAATTAAACACAACTCTAGAATTGATCTCAATTTTGACTTGGGAATTTGAACCTCGTATCAACTTACATACACTTAGAGAAAGTGATATGACTCTTGAAGAATTAAAAACGGCGCGTGCTTCAACTAAAGGTAGCATAACGCTTATTAAAACATTAGTGGATAGCAAAACACTTTCGTCGACGGAATTGGAATGCCGGTTAGTTATCTTGGAGTCGTACTTCAGGCAGGGTTTATCCTATCAGACCCAAACAGAAGGCCTCTCATCTACAGATAATGGACGCAGTGAATTAGAAGAACTGTTTGTATCTACAAAATCGAAAATTTTAGCACTCTTGGGTAGTGAAAGGAGGACTAGTGCGCTAGAAACTTCTTTACCAATTCCTCAGGTAGTAAATCATTTACCGAAATTGCGATTACCCCGTTTTAGTGGCAAATATTCGGAATACAAAAATTTTATCAACACTTTTAACAAACTTATCGATAGTGACACTTCGCTTTCTAAGATTGAAAAATTCAATCACCTGCTCACTTGCTTGAATGACCAAGCTTTAGGGACAGTCAAAACTTTCCAAGTAACAGAAGAATACTATACAAAGGCTCTCAAAAGCTTAAAGGATCGATATGACAACAATTGCCTTATATTTTTGGAAAATATTGCTCAACTTTTCGAATTACCGAATGTTCAAAAGGTTTCTGCTGCACAACTAAGAAGTCTAGTTGATAACATTTCAGCGTTGTTCAATTCGCTTCAATCAATAGGTTCAGAATCGGAAATATGTAACGCAATTATCATTTATATTGCAATGTCAAAGGTAGATTCAGATACCCAGTCCAAATGGGACGAACAAATGGAATATGGAAAGCTTCCAACTTGGCAAAAATGTTCTGAGGTATTAAGTAGGTGTTGTCAATTTCTGGAGGCTCGGGAGAGCAAAACTCTGCGCACTGAAATTAGAAGGCCTTTTAACAAACCTAGATTATCGCACTACGATCACGGCTCACAGACATCACTTACTGTGATGCAGTGTTCATCCTGTTCTTTCTGCAAGGACAGTTCACATGCTATAAGTAGCTGCTCTTCTTTTATCCAGTTATCTGTTTCTGACCGCTTCACAAATGCAAAGAGGCTAGGATTATGTCTCAATTATTTGAAAAAAGGGCACAATCTGGCGAAATGTTCATCAACATATAAATGCAGACATTGTAAACAATCTCATCATACACTGCTTCACCGAACCAATCAGTCAGCGCATAGTATCATTGCGGCACAGGAGTCCCTTCCCTCTGCTTCAGCCAATTCAGCAATGACAACAGATTTAGTGCCTTCCAAGGCACAAGTAATTTTAGCTACGGCTCTCATTCTGGTTCAGGATGCTTCGGGACATTTCCAACTAGGAAGGGTTCTATTAGATTCTGGCTCACAGGTTAATTTTATCAAGGAGGAGTTTTCGAGAAATTTAAATCTTCGGACTCAAAAGAAATCCATTGACATTTTAGGAATCGGTGCATCAACAACAAGGATTAGGTTGTTGACACAAACCACGATCAAGTCGCGATATTCGCCTTTTGAACTTTCTTTGGAATTTCTGGTGGCACCTTCCATTACTGGATATCAACCCGATACAGCTTTGAGTATCGATAGTTGGAATCTTCCCGGAAATCTAGAGCTCGCAGATGAGGAATTTAATCGACCTGCTCAGATTGATATGCTGTTAGGGGCAGAGGCATTTTTTGACTTACTATTGGTAGGCCAAGTGAAACTAGGACCAAATCTACCATCTTTACAAAATACACATTTGGGATGGATTGTATTGGAAAGACACAAATTGTCGTCTTATAGCTGCCAAAGAAGTTGTTGTTTAAGCTTAAGTGAAGATCAGCTTGAAGAATTTGTGGAAAGGTTTTGGGAACTTGAAGCAGTAACCGGGCGAAAATCAAAATGGACCGACGAACAAATCGAATGTGAGGACCACTTTACACGAACGTTAGAAATAGCACCTAGTGGAAGAATCGTGTTAAAGTTACCTTTCAAAAAAGACCCTCAAACACTTGGTGAATCGTACGATATTGCTTTTCGTCGATTTCTTTCCTTAGAGCGGAGGTTATCTAAAGATCCGTCCCTTAAGTCGTCTTACGCTGATTTTCTACGAGAGTATCAGGCATTAGGTCACATGTCACCAGTTAAACGTCCACAACTAAGTCAACCACATTATTATTTGCCACACCATGCTGTGCTGCGACCCAACAGCACTTCAACCAAGCTAAGAGTAGTTTTTGATGCTTCTTGTCGTACTTCATCCCAGATATCACTAAATGGAATCTTAATGTGCGGTCCTACCATACAAGACGATCTATTTGGAATACTTCTTCGGTTTAGACTACATCGATATGCATTAACAGCCGATATCGTTAAGATGTACCGGCAAATTTTAGTTCATCCGGCACACCGTAGATTCCAGTACATCTTGTGGAGAGAAAGTGAAAAAGCACCCGTCGAAACCTACGAACTCAATACGGTAACGTATGGTACCACTTCTGCACCATTTATGGCCATACGATGTCTCCAATATTTAGGAGATAAATTTGAGGCTGAATACAAGGTCGGCGCTCAAGTACTTAGATCCAATTTCTATGTTGATGACATGATAACGGGAGCTGATGATCTGCAAACTCTAAAGCAGATACAGCATGAAGTTGTTGCAATCCTGAAATCAGCGGAATTTGAGCTGTCCAAATGGCACAGCAACCACCCGTCAATTTCTTCAATCCAGAATACCAAAGATCTCAAGCTGACTGATTCTAATGTAACAAGTACCCTGGGTATAACTTGGGATTCTCATGATGATAACTTTTGTTTTTCATATAACGCTACTGCTTCGTACTCATCATATACAAAAAGAAGAATTTTATCCCTAGCTTCGTCACTTTTCGATCCCTTAGGCTTGCTTTGTCCTATAATTGTTAAGGCTAAAACAATTTTGCAACAATTGTGGATAGAAAAGATTCATTGGGACGCAGCGATCCCTCAGTCAAACGAGACTGAATGGCGACAGTTCATGGTTGACTTACAATCTATTCAAAATCTTTCAATACCTAGATTCGTTCTGTCTCATACCAAGAAAAGTGTTCAGATACATGAATTTTGTGATGCATCCATAAAGGCTTATGGATGCTGCATCTACATTCGCACTCTAACATCTTGTGGCAGACCCCCAGTAAAACTATTGGTCGGAAAGTCGAGAATAGCTCCATCTAGGAAAAAACAAATTCCTCGGCTTGAACTTTGTGCTGCTCATCTTCTGGCAAAACTTTGGTCCAGAATTCAACCCATTTTTAAAAATTCCTATTCAGAAGTACATTTTTGGACAGATTCTTCCGTAGTGTTACATTGGATTTCCACTCACACGTCTAAATTAAGTACTTTTGTGGGAAATCGCGTCGCTGAAATCCAGGAAAGGACAGGAGATATAACTTGGAGACATGTACCCACCGAAGTCAATCCCGCCGATATAGTCTCACGAGGATGTACAGTGGACGAACTTAAGAGTTCTATATGGCTTACTGGGCCGACCTTTTTGATGAAATCATCTGAAGAATGGCCTTCGAATCAAAAAATTTTTCTCTCGCAGGAAGAACTATCACTTGAGAAAAGGAAAACTGCATTAGCTTGCAGTCAAATCGTCAACAACGATTTAATCAACATAGTTAACAATTGTAGTTCTTATACAAAAATTATACACATTTTTGCGTACATTTTAAGATTCACAGATCGACTCAAAAGGCGGAAGGTTTCTATTTCTGCATCTCTTACCACTGCAGAACTTGATTCAGCGTTCAATAAAGTAGTTTGGCTTGTACAAACAAAATCTTTCCTTGAAGAAATCAGCCAAGTTGAAAAAGGAAAGGAATTAAAGAGTTCTCTCAAATACCTTAGCCCATTTTTAGATAACATGACAGGATACTCCCTTCTTAGAGTTGGAGGGCGGTTAAAACACTCATCTATCCCAGAAGAGCAGAAACATCCAGTGCTTTTGCCAAAAGATTCACACTTCGCTATATGTTTCGCTCGGCATCTGCATCTCAAAAACTTTCATGCAGGACCAAAGACACTAGTTACTCTGATACGACAAAGGATGTGGATAATCAACGCTAGAGACCTAGCTAGAAGAATCGTTCGCAGTTGCATACATTGCATCCGCTATATACCCAAGCTATTACAGCAAGTCATGGGAGACCTTCCCGTAGAACGAATTACAGCATGCCGACCATTTCTACGTTGTGGGGTAGATTTTTGCGGGCCTATCTATACGTACCACAGGGTTCGTGGAAAAGTACCATATAAATCATACATAGCTGTTTTCGTCTGTTTCACATCTAAAGCGATGCATTTAGAAGCATTCTCTGATCTTACGTCAGATGCTTTTATCGCCGCACTCAAGAGGTTGATAAGTCGTCGAGGTCTTCCACAAGATGTATACTGCGATAACGCAACAAATTTTGTGGGGGCTGATTCGAAACTTAATGAACTTCGTAGCATGTTGTTTCTCAAAACCAATCAAGATTCAATTACAAATTTTTGTTGCATGGAACACATTAACTTTCATTTTATTCCCCCTAGGGCTCCGCATTTTGGTGGAATATGGGAGGCCGCAGTAAAGGTGGCAAGAGGACATTTATATCGATCTTTACACAACGCCAGACTGTCATTCGAGGAACTCGCAACAGCCCTTTGCGAGATAGAAGCCGTAATGAACTCAAGGCCCATCACAGCACTTTCGAATAATCCTAACGACTTCAATGCCCTAACACCAGGACATCTTTTAATTGGATCACCACTTAAGGCAATCCCTGAACCACCAAACGATGCTCCAAACACAAATCTACTCCAATATTGGCGACGCATCAACAACGTTAAAACGCTGTTTTGGAAGCGTTGGTCTGAGGAGTACCTGCAGGAACTACAGCAACGGTCAAAATGGTCTTCGCATAAACCGAACTTACCAGTGGATTCCCTAGTCATCGTTCACGAGGATAATTTGCCACCCCAGAAATGGCTGTTGGGGAGAATTTCTCAAACGTTTCCTGGCCAAGATGGACACGTTAGAGTCGCCGAGATACGCACATCGAAAAGCATCGTTAAACGACCAATCCACAAACTTGCATTAATACCTTCTTGAAAGGGGATCCTTTCAAAGGGGGCGGAATGTTGGGGCACACACATATGAATTTCCTTCCATCATAAACATAAATTATTTTATTATTTTTGCAATAATTCCTTAACTAATATCTCCCTTATCAATCTTAATTCATTTGAATAAAAAACTGCATTATCAAACTTATGCCATTAAATTATACCAATGTACTCTGTAAAGCTTAATCAAATTCAAATTTGCCGCTCTAAAACCAAGTTCCGCCATCTTTTTCATAATTATTTTGTACTAAAAATTATTCTTTGTACTAAACCAATGTTATAAGCAACATTTTAAGAATCAATAAATCATTCTGGTTGTAACACTCAAGGAGGTCATATCGTCTCTTCATTTCGCAAGTTTCGCTCGATATCGTCTCTTCATTTCGCAAGTCTCGCTCGATATCGGCTCTTCATTTCACACGTCTCGCTCGATCTCGCCGACAGTTGTCTTTGACAAGAAAGACCCCAGCTTAGACCTTCGCAAATTTACATCCGCGGAAATTTTAATACGATCCCAAGGGACACGTAAATTTTTCCAAAGAGCGATCGGAAAATCCTCTGACCGTCCATTTTGGCGCCCAACGTGGGGCAACTTTCTTGTTAAAATTTAATTCAATGTAATTGAGCTTTTGTCTGGAGAAAGCAAAAAATAATAAAAAAAAATAGGGGTGTTTGACTGTGAATAAAAAGAAAAAACTAAAAACTAAAATCTAAAAAGTGCACAGTGGAGAAATATAAACCACCATTCGGTTACAGTAACGGGTACGGTTGCGGTTACGGTTACGGGTACGGGTACAGGAATAGTTAATTTGCGAGCGTGAACGTGCCGTCCCAATTAGCAAGGATCATCAATTAGCAACAGAAACTGAAGGATTTTTACCTGAAGCAAAAAACCAGGGTACCGTACGAAGCCAAAGGAAGTAAATGAAGGGAAAAGGAGTGATAAGTATATACATCCTCCCTATTAGGTATGTGCTCACACATTCCTTATTCGAACGTACGTAAGGAAACTAAAGATAAAATCTTCAAATTCGAGCAAACAAAATTTTCAGTACACTTGCTTTTTCTCATCTAAATATGAGATTGATTTTTCGAAAAACATATTTAAACGCACATTCGAGATAAGGAAAATATTATTGCATGCGAATTATATACTGTAAATGATATAAACCTAACTGTGAACCAACATGCTAATTTAATCAAAATCAGATAAGCGATTTGCATAAACACAATCGATCACACATATCATCCACACACTCGACTTACAATCCACATCAAGAGATAACGTTTTTCAATTGCACTCATCCACCCACGCTGCATACATTCTTCAGTTATTTCGTCGGCACATTGCACTCTCCGTTCTTTTCGCACGCATTCGCTCATTGTCATTAGAAGAACCTTTCGCTTTATTAATTGCAGAGTTCTGAAGTAACTCGATTATTTAAATTCAAATTTGTGAAATTAAACACAACTCTAGAATTGATCTCAATTTTGACTTGGGAATTTGAACCTCGTATCAACTTACATACACTTAGAGAAAGTGATATGACTCTTGAAGAATTAAAAACGGCGCGTGCTTCAACTAAAGGTAGCATAACGCTTATTAAAACATTGGTGGATAGCAAAACACTTTCGTCGACGGAATTGGAATGCCGGTTAGTTATCTTGGAGTCGTACTTCAGGCAGGGTTTATCCTATCAGACCCAAATTGAAGGCCTCTCATCTACAGATAATGGACGCAGTGAATTAGAAGAACTGTTTGTATCTACAAAATCGAAAATTTTAGCACTCTTGGGTAGTGAAAGGAGGACTAGTGCGCTAGAAACTTCTTTACCAATTCCTCAGGTAGTAAATCATTTACCGAAATTGCGATTACCCCGTTTTAGTGGCAAATATTCGGAATACAAAAATTTTATCAACACTTTTAACAAACTTATCGATAGTGACACTTCGCTTTCTAAGATTGAAAAATTCAATCACCTGCTCACTTGCTTGAATGACCAAGCTTTAGGGACAGTCAAAACTTTCCAAGTAACAGAAGAATACTATACAAAGGCTCTCAAAAGCTTAAAGGATCGATATGACAACAATTGCCTTATATTTTTGGAAAATATTGCTCAACTTTTCGAATTACCGAATGCTCAAAAGGTTTCTGCTGCACAACTAAGAAGTCTAGTTGATAACATTTCAGCGTTGTTCAATTCGCTTCAATCAATAGGTTCAGAATCGGAAATATGTAACGCAATTATCATTTATATTGCAATGTCAAAGGTAGATTCAGATACCCAGTCCAAATGGGACGAACAAATGGAATATGGAAAGCTTCCAACTTGGCAAAAATGTTCTGAGGTATTAAGTAGGTGTTGTCAATTTCTGGAGGCTCGGGAGAGCAAAACTCTGCGCACTGAAATTAGAAGGCCTTTTAACAAACCTAGATTATCGCACTACGATCACGGCTCACAGACATCACTTACTGTGATGCAGTGTTCATCCTGTTCTTTCTGCAAGGACAGTTCACATGCTATAAGTAGCTGCTCTTCTTTTATCCAGTTATCTGTTTCTGACCGCTTCACAAATGCAAAGAGGCTAGGATTATGTCTCAATTATTTGAAAAAAGGGCACAATCTGGCGAAATGTTCATCAACATATAAATGCAGACATTGTAAACAATCTCATCATACACTGCTTCACCGAACCAATCAGTCAGCGCATAGTATCATTGCGGCACAGGAGTCCCTTCCCTCTGCTTCAGCCAATTCAGCAATGACAACAGATTTAGTGCCTTCCAAGGCACAAGTAATTTTAGCTACGGCTCTCATTCTGGTTCAGGATGCTTCGGGACATTTCCAACTAGGAAGGGTTCTATTAGATTCTGGCTCACAGGTTAATTTTATCAAGGAGGAGTTTTCGAGAAATTTAAATCTTCGGACTCAAAAGAAATCCATTGACATTTTAGGAATCGGTGCATCAACAACAAGGATTAGGTTGTTGACACAAACCACGATCAAGTCGCGATATTCGCCTTTTGAACTTTCTTTGGAATTTCTGGTGGCACCTTCCATTACTGGATATCAACCCGATACAGCTTTGAGTATCGATAGTTGGAATCTTCCCGGAAATCTAGAGCTCGCAGATGAGGAATTTAATCGACCTGCTCAGATTGATATGCTGTTAGGGGCAGAGGCATTTTTTGACTTACTATTGGTAGGCCAAGTGAAACTAGGACCAAATCTACCATCTTTACAAAATACACATTTGGGATGGATTGTATTGGAAAGACACAAATTGTCGTCTTATAGCTGCCAAAGAAGTTGTTGTTTAAGCTTAAGTGAAGATCAGCTTGAAGAATTTGTGGAAAGGTTTTGGGAACTTGAAGCAGTAACCGGGCGAAAATCAAAATGGACCGACGAACAAATCGAATGTGAGGACCACTTTACACGAACGTTAGAAATAGCACCTAGTGGAAGAATCGTGTTAAAGTTACCTTTCAAAAAAGACCCTCAAACACTTGGTGAATCGTACGATATTGCTTTTCGTCGATTTCTTTCCTTAGAGCGCAGGTTATCTAAAGATCCGTCCCTTAAGTCGTCTTACGCTGATTATCTACGAGAGTATCAGGCATTAGGTCACATGTCACCAGTTAAACGTCCACAACTAAGTCAACCACATTATTATTTGCCACACCATGCTGTGCTGCGACCCAACAGCACTTCAACCAAGCTAAGAGTAGTTTTTGATGCTTCTTGTCGTACTTCATCCCAGATATCACTAAATGGAATCTTAATGTGCGGTCCTACCATACAAGACGATCTATTTGGAATACTTCTTCGGTTTAGACTACATCGATATGCATTAACAGCCGATATCGTTAAGATGTACCGGCAAATTTTAGTTCATCCGGCACACCGTAGATTCCAGTACATCTTGTGGAGAGAAAGTGAAAAAGCACCCGTCGAAACCTACGAACTCAATACGGTAACGTATGGTACCACTTCTGCACCATTTATGGCCATACGATGTCTCCAATATTTAGGAGATAAATTTGAGGCTGAATACAAGGTCGGCGCTCAAGTACTTAGATCCAATTTCTATGTTGATGACATGATAACGGGAGCTGATGATCTGCAAACTCTAAAGCAGATACAGCATGAAGTTGTTGCAATCCTGAAATCAGCGGAATTTGAGCTGTCCAAATGGCACAGCAACCACCCGTCAATTTCTTCAATCCAGAATACCAAAGATCTCAAGCTGACTGATTCTAATGTAACAAGTACCCTGGGTATAACTTGGGATTCTCATGATGATAACTTTTGTTTTTCATATAACGCTACTGCTTCGTACTCATCATATACAAAAAGAAGAATTTTATCCCTAGCTTCGTCACTTTTCGATCCCTTAGGCTTGCTTTGTCCTATAATTGTTAAGGCTAAAACAATTTTGCAACAATTGTGGATAGAAAAGATTCATTGGGACGCAGCGATCCCTCAGTCAAACGAGACTGAATGGCGACAGTTCATGGTTGACTTACAATCTATTCAAAATCTTTCAATACCTAGATTCGTTCTGTCTCATACCAAGAAAAGTGTTCAGATACATGAATTTTGTGATGCATCCATAAAGGCTTATGGATGCTGCATCTACATTCGCACTCTAACATCTTGTGGCAGACCCCCAGTAAAACTATTGGTCGGAAAGTCGAGAATAGCTCCATCTAGGAAAAAACAAATTCCTCGGCTTGAACTTTGTGCTGCTCATCTTCTGGCAAAACTTTGGTCCAGAATTCAACCCATTTTTAAAAATTCCTATTCAGAAGTACATTTTTGGACAGATTCTTCCGTAGTGTTACATTGGATTTCCACTCACACGTCTAAATTAAGTACTTTTGTGGGAAATCGCGTCGCTGAAATCCAGGAAAGGACAGGAGATATAACTTGGAGACATGTACCCACCGAAGTCAATCCCGCCGATATAGTCTCACGAGGATGTACAGTGGACGAACTTAAGAGTTCTATATGGCTTACTGGGCCGACCTTTTTGATGAAATCATCTGAAGAATGGCCTTCGAATCAAAAAATTTTTCTCTCGCAGGAAGAACTATCACTTGAGAAAAGGAAAACTGCATTAGCTTGCAGTCAAATCGTCGACAACGATTTAATCAACATAGTTAACAATTGTAGTTCTTATACAAAAATTATACACATTTTTGCGTACATTTTAAGATTCACAGATCGACTCAAAAGGCGGAAGGTTTCTATTTCTGCATCTCTTACCACTGCAGAACTTGATTCAGCGTTCAATAAAGTAGTTTGGCTTGTACAAACAAAATCTTTCCTTGAAGAAATCAGCCAAGTTGAAAAAGGAAAGGAATTAAAGAGTTCTCTCAAATACCTTAGCCCATTTTTAGATAACATGACAGGATACTCCCTTCTTAGAGTTGGAGGGCGGTTAAAACACTCATCTATCCCAGAAGAGCAGAAACATCCAGTGCTTTTGCCAAAAGATTCACACTTCGCTATATGTTTCGCTCGGCATCTGCATCTCAAAAACTTTCATGCAGGACCAAAGACACTAGTTACTCTGATACGACAAAGGATGTGGATAATCAACGCTAGAGACCTAGCTAGAAGAATCGTTCGCAGTTGCATACATTGCATCCGCTATATACCCAAGCTATTACAGCAAGTCATGGGAGACCTTCCCGTAGAACGAATTACAGCATGCCGACCATTTCTACGTTGTGGGGTAGATTTTTGCGGGCCTATCTATACGTACCACAGGGTTCGTGGAAAAGTACCATATAAATCATACATAGCTGTTTTCGTCTGTTTCACATCTAAAGCGATGCATTTAGAAGCATTCTCTGATCTTACGTCAGATGCTTTTATCGCCGCACTCAAGAGGTTGATAAGTCGTCGAGGTCTTCCACAAGATGTATACTGCGATAACGCAACAAATTTTGTGGGGGCTGATTCGAAACTTAATGAACTTCGTAGCATGTTGTTTCTCAAAACCAATCAAGATTCAATTACAAATTTTTGTTGCATGGAACACATTAACTTTCATTTTATTCCCCCTAGGGCTCCGCATTTTGGTGGAATATGGGAGGCCGCAGTAAAGGTGGCAAGAGGACATTTATATCGATCTTTACACAACGCCAGACTGTCATTCGAGGAACTCGCAACAGCCCTTTGCGAAATAGAAGCCGTAATGAACTCAAGGCCCATCACAGCACTTTCGAATAATCCTAACGACTTCAATGCCCTAACACCAGGACATCTTTTAATTGGATCACCACTTAAGGCAATCCCTGAACCACCAAACGATGCTCCAAACACAAATCTACTCCAATATTGGCGACGCATCAACAACGTTAAAACGCTGTTTTGGAAGCGTTGGTCTGAGGAGTACCTGCAGGAACTACAGCAACGGTCAAAATGGTCTTCGCATAAACCGAACTTACCAGTGGATTCCCTAGTCATCGTTCACGAGGATAATTTGCCACCCCAGAAATGGCTGTTGGGGAGAATTTCTCAAACGTTTCCTGGCCAAGATGGACACGTTAGAGTCGCCGAGATACGCACATCGAAAGGCATCGTTAAACGACCAATCCACAAACTTGCATTAATACCTTCTTGAAAGGGGATCCTTTCAAAGGGGGCGGAATGTTGGGGCACACACATATGAATTTCCTTCCATCATAAACATAAATTATTTTATTATTTTTGCAATAATTCCTTAACTAATATCTCCCTTATCAATCTTAATTCATTTGAATAAAAAACTGCATTATCAAACTTATGCCATTAAATTATACCAATGTACTCTGTAAAGCTTAATCAAATTCAAATTTGCCGCTCTAAAACCAAGTTCCGCCATCTTTTTCATAATTATTTTGTACTAAAAATTATTCTTTGTACTAAACCAATGTTATAAGCAACATTTTAAGAATCAATAAATCATTCTGGTTGTAACACTCAAGGAGGTCATATCGTCTCTTCATTTCGCAAGTTTCGCTCGATATCGTCTCTTCATTTCGCAAGTCTCGCTCGATATCGGCTCTTCATTTTACACGTCTCGCTCGATCTCGCCGACAGTTGTCTTTGACAAGAAAGACCCCAGCTTAGACCTTCGCAAATTTACATCCGCGGAAATTTTAATACGATCCCAAGGGACACGTAAATTTTTCCAAAGAGCGATCGGAAAATCCTCTGACCGTCCAGAGAATTCGCGAAACATTTAGCAAAAGTGCTGATCTACTGGATATAACGCTTTGAATTCGGTCGTATTGAACAGGATGATGTTGTTAACGCTATCCTTAAAATTAAGTCGAAAGCTGTTGGTATCGACGGAATTCATCCGATTTTTATTAAAATCATACTTCCCTACATTCTTCCGGCTAGAACCCATATTTTTAATAGTATAATAACTACATCCACATTTTCGGCCAATGGAAAATTGCAAAAATTCTTCCAGTTCTGAAAAAGAAAGCGCCATCCAACTCACCAGCTGAGTATAGACCCATTGCCATCCTTCCATTCCTGTCAAAGGCCGTGGAAAAGATAATGCATAAGCAAATGTCTGTCTTTATCCCGCGTAATAAACTACTATGCCCAAATCAATCCTTTCTTCAGGCCGTATAATAGCTGTACGTCTGCTCTACTCAAAGTAACTGATGATATTCGAGCGGCGATGGATAGCTAACTTTTGTGACTTTGCTGGACTTTTCCAAACCCCTTGACACGGTGGATCATATGCAGCTTTCTCTTAAAACTCGAGACATTGTTTGGCTTTTTATCATCTGCTATCAAGCTCATCAAAACGTATCTTTGTGGAAGAAAACAAGCTGTTGCTGGTAATAATGCGATATCTGACTTTATTGCAACCTCAACGGGTGAACCTCAAAGGTCCATACTGGGACCTTTGTTATTCACAATTTTTATCAATGACCTTTCGACCATAATCAAAAACTCATCGCTACACATGTACGCAGACGAGAAATTCAAGATTCAGATTCAAGATTTATTTATTATAAACAATTTTTGAATTACAATTCTTGATAAAGATACAAAAAAAAATGTAGGCAGACGATGTACAGCTCTACATAAGTAGCAAACTTGATTTTATTAGAGATGCAGCTTGTAAAATTAACGAGAATCTACGAAAAATTCTAGATTGGTCTGCAGATAATTCGTTGAAGCTTAACCCAGCCATATCTAAATGTCTCGTTATTATCAAAAACGGCCTGAATGGCTGTGATCTTCCTTATATATTCCTTCGAAATGAATCAATTGAGTTCGTTGACGAAGTTAAAAATCTTGAGGTATGGTTTAACAAAACGCTAAGTTGGGATGATCATATCTCCACTATTGTAGGCAAAATATATAGTTCTCTTAGGAATCTAACTATATCGCAATACTTCACTCATTTGCATATAAGATTAATGCTAGTAATGACTTTGCTAATTCCAATATTTACTTACGGCTGTGAGATTTTTTGTTGCAGCAGTGCTCTCACTCGACGTAAGCTCAACGTAGCGTTTAACAATATCACTCATTGTGTTTATGGATTGAGACGTTTTTGACCATATTTCACAATATTCCAAAAAAATATTAGGATGCACTCTTGATAAATATCTCGAGTATTGCGCAATCAAGTATCTACAAAAAGTTATTATTTCAAGATACTTTCGGCAAATTATTTTTCGCATCTGCCTACGTTAACATAGCTAAAGTTTCAGAATGTCGAGCCAGACAACAGAGGCAATACTGAGGTCCATTATACACTCAGCTGTACCAAACACTTCCCCCGGAAGAGCATCTTTCGTCGCTGAGTGATTTGACTTTGACTACAAAAAACTCAGAAAAATAACTTTTTTGTTCCTTAATCTGTTCAGAAAAACAAACGCCAAAGTTTTGAAAACACTTTACATAGTTGCCGATAAAGAGTTTAAGCAGTTGTGCAGAATTAAGCGAATACGTTACAGAAACGGTGTAGCTGCGAGTCTAGCAAATTGCAATGACTCAAAGTTAGTCTGGTGTAAGGTACGATTATTGTGAGGTTGCAAACCTTTTCTTTATCGGCCATCAGTGGTGAGTCTCTTGCAGTTTATTTCAAGGAACTCCTAAATCCTGCTACAAATCTAGAAGCATACAGCTACATTTCAGTATGCGCTACATAATTTGTCTGTATCAGAATTAGATACACAAATCGCTATGCCCGAGCTGCAAGAAACGCTAAGAAGTATACAAAATAATAAAGGCGCTGGGCTTGATTTATAAAAATTCCACTGTGGCTTTTGCAAATGTCCTTCTTGCGCTTTACAACGAAATTCTCTAAGAGGAAGTAATCCCCCAACCTTTTCTCAAATCCTTAATTTGTGCTACATACAAATACATATGTAAGAAAGGTGATTGTAATCTCGCGGAAAATAACAGGGGTATCTCCATCCTCAGTGCTCTTCGAAAAATATTTACCAGTATCCTCTATCACGGGCTGGTAAACTGGGTGGAAGAAAATAATCTCCTTAGGGTTTTTCAAGCGGGTTTTCGCTCTGGGATGTCGACAGTAGACTAAATATTTCCCCTTACAAGTATAGCTAAAAGGCGTATCGATAAAAAAGTATATATATATATATATTATATTATTAAATTATACGCCTTCTTCGTCGATTTCAAGGTTGCACTCGACACGATCAAGAAAAATGCAAACAAACTGCAAACACAACTGCAGCTATGTGGAATGGCAGCTCTTTGTCAAGGTTATTTAGTACTTACTCGGGTGTGCCTCAAGGCTGTGTTTGATGTTTGCTCTTTTTATTGATGATGTGTCTAATAACCTGCCCGGTGGTGAAATATTCGGTGAGGTTTCTATTATGGTACTGCTTTATACTAATGACCTCGTCATACTGGCTGGCAATCCTGGCACACTTCAACTGCAAATCAATAGACTAAAGCACTAATGTAACACGTGGAGCCTGCAAATCAATACTGTTAAGTGTAAGATTGTGATTTTTCAATCTACTCATCGCAGGAGGACTATTCAATCGAACTGGTATTTGGGTCGAGATTCTATAGATATTGTCAAACAATTTAAATATCTTGGGTTTCTCATCTCGTACAACCTCGATCTGAGACTTCATGTTAAAGAGAAATGTGTGGTAGCAACAGCGGCTATTAATCGGATGTGGAGAAGATTCTTTTGCAACAGTTATGATTTTGCTATGCTAACCAAGTTTTTGGCTATCAGTATATCGAAGAGTTTGAAAAAGCTTAACGCTTTTTCTTCAAGTGTAACATATCTTTAGGCTTCCAATATCGATGCCGACTTATGCAGTATACGACGAATCCGGGCCGTTATGTGCATGCTACATTTGCATTCTTTTATTTTTCTTTGCATTACTCTATCCTCAGCTTCCTCTCATTGGATACTTGATATCCACAATTCATACTTTGTTGCAAGTCATTTTGATGACCAAATTACATACTCTGCAAATGCTTTATCGCTTCAGTAGATATGTTCCATCATGAGAACGTCTGCTGATCATCCACGTTTGTGCATACTCAACACAAATCCATTCTATGCTATCCACCCACTCATTTCTATTCGTGCCTCTAACTCATTTTTCAATCTTCCTCTTCTTATGATTTTAACAAAAAAAAAGTTAGTATTAGTTCATCCCTCACAAGAGTAAGTGTTTTGATTTTTGTTGTCCAAGATACGCAACAAATTGGTGTCAGAAGTAAAATCGAAAGAAAATTCAGAAGTAAAATTAAAAGTAAAATCAGAAGTCAATCACAAGTTAAATCAGAAGTAAAATTAATTGAAAAGTGGAAAACTAAATCAACAAATCAATCCAAAATATATAATGTTAACAAATTATTTCCAAAGAAAAATGAAAAAAAATTATTATTTGATTATAAAGAGAAAGTAAAACCAAGCATTTTTATATGCATAGTTCCATTATGAAGTTGTAAGTGTTTTTTTGTTATATGATATTGTTATTGCTCGCTTTATATTAATATCGTATATTTAATTGTTAGTATTGTGCTACTTATTATTAACGAAAATGTCGAACGAAAACATAAATGAAGATATTATTGATAATGCATCATCCGTATCAGAAGTTTCCGAATTACCAATTAATTGAATTCGTCAAACCATTTGATGGAAATCGCGAAGAATTAAGTTCTTTTATTTCGGATTGTAATAAAGTGTTTACATTGGCAACGTGCAGTCAAAAATATGTTTTGCTTGATTATATACTAACTCAAATTTGTGGCAAAGCTAAGGCAGCTTGTGTCAACAGAACCTTCTCAAATTGGGACGAACTTAAATCGTTTCTTAACTATGTATCAGGATAAAAACATTATTCACAACTCTTGTGTAAACTAACTACTCTAAAACAAAATCAGAATAAAACGGTTTCCCAATTCGTCTATCGCGTTGTTTAAAGCGAACTATCAACGCAACCCCACAAAATTCTAATCCAAGACAATTTGAAGAAATTCTTTATAGTAAATTTGAGATGTTAAATGAAATTGCGCTGAACAGATTTCTGCATTTCACATAAGCTCCTATTACAAATGCTTTACACATAAGCGATTTAAAAACATTAAACGAAGCAATATCTGTTGCAGTTGCGGAAGAACAAGTGCAAAATATGTACCATCAAAATAAGGATTTTACTAATAATTTTCGTCACTATCCTAAAATGAATCAAAACCAAAACTCATCTAACAATTTTATTCGTAAACAATCAAAACAAATGTATCAAGCTTCGAATACAAATTTTACAAGCTCTATTCATTCAAACTCTAATGTCTCAAAGTCGAAAATATTCAAACAGTGCAAACACTGTAAAAAGCAGGGTCACCTCATAGATGAATGTTACAAAAGAATATATAATAATGAAAAGAAACAGTTTGCAAATAGCTCAAAAAACTTAATACAGGCTCCAATTTCAGTTAGCTGGAGTCTCGACACATAAACGAGGTAACCACGGAAAATTAATTGAAAACATTTTGTTTTCTGAAACAAATTGATATGTTCTAGTTCCATGTACTGATTCAAAAAATCATAATCTCAAACTCCTATTGGATACAGGAGCAAATATATCGATAGTTAAAGCTCGATCTCTTAAACCAGAAACTCTTGTCTATTGTGATGAACAAATCTTATTAAACGGAATTAGTCAAAATAATCCTATTAAAACTTCAGGCCATTCTAATCTAAATCTCAGTTTCTCACAGAAATCACCTACGTACAAGTTTCATGTATTGAATACCATATCGAATATTCCTTTCGATGGAATACTGGGGAATGATTTTCTAAAATCGCAAGATGCAATTATTGATTACAATCTCCAACGTCTTCTTTTTCAAAACGTTAATATTCCAATTAATTCTAATCACATACTTTCATTCAATTCAAACATTGCTAAGCTAGAACCTCGAAATGAAACATTCATTTCAATTTTAATATCAAATCCTGGATTAAAGGAAGATATTATTCCAGAGCTACTAAGCTAACAAGAAGGTGTGTATCTATCTAAAGCCATTACTAAAGTGGACAGTAAATCATAAGCTTTAGCTTCCACTCTTAATACTACAGATAAACATATAATCCTTCAAAATCTATCCTGTCAGTTGGAACCTTTATCGTCTCTATATTCAGTGACAGATGAATATAGCTCAAATCGTCTCCAAAATCTTTGTATTTTTGTCTCCAAAATCTACAAGCCAATTTAAGGCTCACTCATTTAAACAATCAAAAAAAAAATTAATGTTATAAATATATGTGAAGAATACAATGATATATTTCACTTAGAAGGAGATATCCTTACGGCTACAACAGCCATTCAACATGAGATCAATACAAAAAATTCAAGCCCTATAGCCGCAAAAACTTATCGTTACCCCGAAAAGCATAAAGTTGAAGTCAATAATCAAATCACAAAAATGCTTAAACAAGAAGTTATTAAGCCTTCTGTATCTCCATGGTCTGTCCCACTTTGGCTAGTTGCAAAAATACCAGACGCTTCGGGTCAACAAAAATGGCGAGTCGTTGTAGATTATCGAAAGTTAGACAATGTTACAATCGGTGACGCCTATCCGCTTCCGAATATCGTTGATATTATGGACCAATTAAGTCACCCCATTTATTTCACAACGTTCGACCTCGCATCTGGCTTTCATAAAATAAAAGTTAAGCCTGATGATCAACCAAAAACGGCTTTCTCAACTCCCGATGGTCATTTTGAATTTGTTCGAATGCCATTTGGTTTAAAAAATGCTCCTTCAGTCTTTCAAAGATTAATGAATAACATACTTACTGGCTTACAAGGATTGCAATGTTTCGTCTATCTAGACGATTTAGTATTTATGCATCCTCAATAAAAGATCACGAAGATAAACTTCGAAATGTATTTCAAAGACTTCGAATAAATAACCTTAAATTACAACCAGACAAATGTGAATCCATGAGAAAAGAGGTTGTCTATCTAGGCCACATAATAACAAATAACGGAGTAAAACCAAATCCCGAAAAATTTATAGTCATTTCTTAATTTCCAGTTTCACTGAATGTAAAAGATATTAAATGTTTTTTAGGACTTGCCGGTTATTACAGAAGATTTATTGAAAATTTTTCAAAAATAACTCGACCTTTAACTAATCTTTCGAAAAAAGATGCTTTATTTAAATGGTGCTCTGAACAGCAATCAGCACTCGATACGCTCAAACTGAAACTAACCTCCGAACCAATATTGCATATCCAGATTTTGCTAAGGAATTTGTATTAACTACGGATGCTTCCAATTACGCAATTGGCGCCGTTCTTAGTCAGGGGGAAGTGGGTTATGATTTGCCTATTTCTTACGCTAGTAGGACTCTTAATTGAGCAGAATCTAACTACAGCACAACCGAGCGAGAGTTTTTAGCTATCATCTGGTCCGTAAATCACTTTCGTCCATATCTGTATGGTAGACATTTTAAAGCAGTAACTGACCATTGACCATTGGTTTGGTTTTTCAATGTCAAGAATCCTGGATCGAAACTTATTCGATGGAGACTTAAACTTCAGCAATATGACTATGAAATTTGTTGTAAATCAGGTCGCATTAATATGAACGCCGACTGTTTATCACGCATTACGCATAATAATTTGAATAAAATATTTTATCCTGAAACAAAAGAATTCTTTGAGAATTATGTAAAGTTCTACTATCAGTCATTAAATCCGACAGTATATGATTTCACAGAAAGTTCTGATCACATTCTTAAATCTGCTACTCATATAGCATATTTCACTGCTATCGATCTGGATAAAAAAATTCTTATACTGAAACAATACTATCGTTGTCCACAAATTCAGAATTCATAAGCAATTCATCTCATGAACGGAAAATCCTTCTATCACTGCTTTATAAAGCATTTATATTTTGAAAAACCTTCATGTACAGATTTCTTTTATACTCTTTATACTTTCTTTTATACTATAAAAATACAATTAGAAAGGACTGTATCAACTCAATTTCTATTGCTAATCCGGTTAATAGTGTCAACCAATTCAATAACGAGAAATGCAATCAAATTATCTTATTCGTCTTTAGAAATTCTAAAATCAAAATCGTAATGTACAAAAACATAATTGTAAACCCATCTATGGAACAAATTCCTACGAAATTCTACCCGAAAATCATGATAATTCACTTTCTGGACATTGTGGCTTTCAAAAAATGCTAAAACGAATTTCTTTTAGATATAAATGGTCTAATATAAGAAAAGATATCAAGAAATATATAACAAATTGTACTTCCTGTCATGTTAATAAAACAATGAGAAAAAAACCTAAGGCTCCAATGGAAATAACTAGTACCAGTAGCCAACCATTTGAGAGACTAGCTTTAGATATAGTTGGTCCATTGCCATTGTACGAAGACGGTTTTAAATACATTCTCACTATGCAAGATGATCTTACGAAGTTCTCCTATGCAATTCCTTTAATTAATCACGAAGCTAAAACTGCCGCAGAAATCTTATTAATTTCATAACAATGTTTGGTATCCCCAAAACTATTCTTACTGATCAAGGATCAGATTCCACTTCAGAGCTAATGAAAAATGTATTGAAATTACTCCACATGAAACAAATATTTGCTACTGCATATCATCCCCAAAGTAATGGCGCATTACAACGTTCTCACTCAACTTTAAAGATTATTTAAAACATTTCATTAATAGCAATCAGACAGATTGGAATAATATTATAGCAATGTTCTCATACAATACCAGTGTTCATTCTTTCACCAAACTAACTCCTTATGAATTAGTATTTGGTCATAAAGCAATTCTTCCTAGTTCTATTTCATCAAAACAAGAGTTCAAGTAAACCTATGATTCGTACTACGATCAACTAAAATACAGATTAAATAAAACTCATCAAATAGCTCGAGAAAATTTGCTATCTTCAAAAACAACTTCGAAAAAATATTATGATACAAATCTTCACTCTCCTCAATACTAAGTAGGTGATGAAGTTTACTTAGAATCTAATGAAGTCAAAGAACCTTTTAAAATAACAAAAATTCATGACAATCAAAATGCTATAATCAAAATCAAAAATAAATTTGTTCGTGTTCATGTCAATAGACTAAAACCTTTATCTTCTTTTCCAGATTTATCATCATTTTGATAAATGAAGTCCCATCATTTGAGATTGAACCTATAAAAACCAGTAGTGGTTTATTTCACGAGCAGATAGGTCATGCAAAACTCTACTCTGATAATTGGGAATTAATCGTGTATACAAATATTTCCGTGTATTCAAGAAAATTAAATAACATTAAACGAGTATTCCAACAAACGCAATTGTTGTGTCCTAAAGATTTCCCAAAAGTTTACACTTTCCATTCCAAACTCTAAAATTTGTATCTATGAAAATTCATAAACTGTTCCAAAAACAAGAAACTCTATCTCACTTATTGAATCATTCGCCGGAAAATAAAAGAACAAAACGCGGTATATTTAATGGCGGTGGTTATGTATTAAGCTGCCTTTTTGGAACTCCTGATACAGATGACCCACAATATTATAGCGACCCAATAAAGCAATTTGAACAAGATGATAAAAACTTACAGAAATAAATGAAAGAACAAATACAAGTTATTACAAGTACAATTTTAAATTTTAACGATTCTATTCATTCTTTAAAAATACATGAAGAAACTTTTAATGTTAATATCCAAAAGTTAAATAATAAATTTATTTAAATTTAAGAAAACTTTGAAGAATTCAAGAATTCTATTGAAAACTCTGTTATAATATTAGATCATGTAAACTACTTAACATATCTTGCTAATGAGCTCGATTAACAATTTGATCTTTTAATTGACACAATCTTACTTGTTAAAACTAAAATTATACATCCGTATCATTTCACCTAAAAATTGTATAAACGAACTTAATAATAATGTTAAAATGTTGACAAATGGTAAAATGTTTCCATTGCCTCTAAAATATAACTTTGCTTATAAACTATTTGAAATAAGTACACTGAAGTTATTCTATTCTTACTTACTTTACTTACTTACTTACTTAGGTGGCGCTACAGTTCGGGGTGAACCTGGGCCTCAACCAACAAGCCTCTCCATTTAGCTCGGTCTTTAGCTAATTGCCTCCAGTTGCGCTATTTTGTTCTGTTCTGATGAACGATTGATATTTGTAAATCAAATACCTTTGACATCTGGTCAATTTTATAATGTTTATAAACTAATTCCACTACCAACTCTACAGGTAAATTCAACATATGTTTATATAGAACCAATATTTAAATTTATTGGATTGTCCGATAATAAACAAGCCTATAAGCAGTTAGATAATTTCGATTATTGTAAGAAAATATCCGAAGAAGCTTTCATCTGTCAGAATCAACTCGTATATTCCACGATAGACAAACCCATATGCGAAACATCCCTTCTTACTGCATCAAATAATAAACTACCTCAAACATGTAAAGTAAACACCATCAAAGGAGTCATCGAAGTTTGGCAGCCACTCAAATTTAATAAGTGGATTTATGTACTAAGTGAACCACAGAGGATTACCATTGACTGTCCAAATGAAGAAATATTTGACGAAATCCTTCAGCATACTGGAATACTTAAACTTCAAGAATCGCCACCAGTAAAATAATCACAGAATATCACAATATTATTCCAAGTATCAATATTCTTGAAGACGATTGTTGTTCTAAGGCTTCAAACAATTTCCTTTCATCTTTCGCCTATTGATTTAACAAATATACAACTTGATGATCTAAAACATGCGACACATTGACTACGAGTAATCGACGATCAAATAGACCATATGTTGGAAAAACATAATATAATTCAACATGGAAATTGGTTCATAATTATACTCAAGATAATCGCTTTTATTATCATATGCAGCATTTTGCTTAAAATCTTCTCCTGTGTTGGACTCTACTCATTACTTCGATTGTTATGCTGTAAACGCAGTCGAGACGATTATTCACCAGGATGTCTTGTCAATATTTATAATCAGTGTTTTGATTCTCCATCTTCAAATAACCATCCTCAACCTATATTAGCTCTGCAAGCAATACGAGAACAACCAGAAAACATTCTATCAAACTACCAATTAAGCGAACGACCTCAAAAGTATCGTACTACTCACATATGTTCAAGACGCTTGATTTCCTGTTCCCGTGACAGCTTACCACGAGGATTCTCTACATCTGATTAAGGCTTCATTGCAGAAAATTAATTATTGTAACTCTTAATTTTCATTATAATTATTAAAATTTTATTAATATATAAATAAATTACAATTTTAAATCTAATGCTATAGCTTTCGACTAAAACACTTACTATTACTCATAAGTATATTGAAATTATTGAAATTAATTTAGTTAGTAGTTAAGAGAAAATTGTAACTTCTCAATCATTTCTATCTCTATCCACTTTAAAAAACAATGTACAATTTTCTTTCTAAGGAGGGAGGTGTTATGTGCATGCTACATTTGCATTCTTTTATTTTTCTTTGCATAACTCTATCCTCAGCTTCCTCTCATTGGATACTTGATATCCACAATTCACACTTTGTTGCAAGTCATTTTGACGACCAAATTGCACTCCGCAAATACTTTATCGCTTCAATGGATATGTTCCATCATGTGAACGTCTGCTGATCATCCACGTTTGTGCATACTCAACACAAATCCATTCTATGCTATCCACCCACTCATTTCTATTCGTGCGTCTAATTCATTTTTCAATCGTCCTCTTCTTATGCTTTTAATAATAAAAGTTAGTATTAGTTCATCCCTCACAAGAGTATGTGTTTTGATTTTTGTTGTCCAAGACACACATCAGGGCTTCTCCAAATCTACCTGAAGAATTTGAAAGCCAATGCTAATTACATTACCAAAGCTATGCAGCCGTCTGATACAAACCTGCTGAAGCAAATGATGAAATATGCACTTCAATGTAGACTAACCCCTTTTCAAGAATGGGATGATATTGCTTCCTCGGTAGGTCTACATTTTGATCTAGCTGATATCATCATTAATAATTGTCGAGCATGGTTTTACGATTGTATTGCAAGGGTCGATGAAACATTTTACCCGCAGTGTTTGACCACAGCTCAAAAGTCCTCAACTAGAATGATTTATAAATAACTGAACCACAAACTGGGTGTTACAGTTATTTTAACAGCGAGTTGTCGCCCTCTCAAAAAGCTTCATTTTTAAAGCTAGAACCGAAATTTAAGCCCTAAACACACACAGATTCGATCTACGAGCTATTTGTCGCGTTTGTAATCGTAATGAAATTGAAGATGCCTTCAGTTTCCTAGCAGTATGTTCTACTCTTTTGGAAATCCCCAGCCTATACTTTTCTAAGAGCTCCCTCAGACTTGATGAAGCCAAACGCGTTCTAAATGGATCCTATGGTTGAAAAGTACTTTATCGATTTTGCAGTTATGCGTAACAGTTTTTTAACCTAAAAACAGAACTCAAATTCAAATTGGTAAGTTCAAATTAGTTAGCTACCTTTACATTTATATATGTCTTATCCTGTATACTTTTTTAACTATAAGGCCTTTTTTAAAATCTTTAATACTTTGCCCTTCTTCAATCTCCTTTTTTAGTAAACTTTAAATTTCGGCAGACGCCAAATTTTGTCATGGCAATTTTTTTTTCTTGTATTTCCACTGTGTAATTATGAATTAATGTTAATAAAGAATCATTATTTATTCAATTATTATTTTATTTATTACATACTGACTCTATGTATCCATCATCAAGCCTATGCTAATGTATTTCGTGATCGTCTTGAAGAAAGCTGTTCAACCAACCTATCTTGTCCGTGTGAAAGTTCGGCTTGCCTAGGCATAAGTTGAGTATTAAGAGTCACCTCAACAATGGCTCTTGATATTTTGTTTTCTTGTCACTTTTGGATATTTATACCAACCAAACCAAGATACCGACTACATACTCCCGTAACTTCTGTTCGATAAAAACTTTCAAACCGCATCCCATCCAGACTTGCAAGAAGGATCCATATTTTTCTACTCAGATGGATCTAAAACAGAATTGAGATTAAGAGGGGGTGCTTTCTTCAATGATCTAAACATAAGTATATCTTTCCGTCTTCCTAATCACTGCAGAGTTTTCCAGATGAAGATAACAGCAATAAAGAAAGCCTTGTCGTGGCTAAGGTACAATGTGATATCTAATCGGGATATCATCATTTTTATTTAGAGTCCAGCCGCGATTAAATCCCTGGAATGTTTTACCTTTAACTTGAAAACTGCCCTAAATTCTCAATATTCATCTCATTTGGGTGCCGGGATGCAAGGTGTTTTAGGGAATTGCATGCCCAACAAAGTCGCCAGGCAGCGCCGGTTTCACGAAATAAGGTGAATATTAGCATGCCTCTCAGTACAGCGAAATTTCTTCTAAAGCTCAATACTATCAACGTAATTAACCGCAGATGCGCAGACGGCCTCATTACTAGACAGATATGGTCTATGATGAATCAAAAACGCTTCAAAGTCATAACACAGAAAGCAGCGCTCATTAAAACAATAGTAAGTGCTATTACTGCATCATTGGAAGGCATGCTATCAGGCTATGCCTCCTCACAAATGACTTCTGTAGAAGCTGTGTTGGACGAGGAGGAGAAGAAAACCATACTACACCTCCTTTATACAAACGTGCCATGCGCTCTTCACTCGTAGAATATTGCACTTAGGAGCCTACTTCTTTGACAGTTTAGGCAGATTGGGTAACGTCAATGTCAGGGCTTTATAACAAGCTCCAATTGGTTTTAAGAGTACTTCTTTCTTGGGATTATAGATCATTGTCGTACTACAATGGGCTTTTCCTAGTCTAAATTTAGATGCATTAAATGCACCCTGCCACGCTAACCTAACCTTACCTAACCTTACCCTACAACTTCTACAGTATCTTTTAAAAATATGTCAAGACTGGTCGAAAAATCACAAGTATCTAATGACGGGGCCCATTATAATTTGATCTTAATGTATAATGAATGAGTGTGATATTTTTGGAGCCTTGACATTTATTTCCATTCTCTCATCTGTGATGAGCTTTGTTGATTCTATACACCTGAGTACAAGTTCGAAAAAAACTAGAGGTATTGTTAAATCCATTTTCGGTACAAATTAAACGTTGTTGCTATTTTCGGCAAGCTTGTTAATTTTAGAAGTTCCTAGAATATGTGTGTGTGGCTCCCCATTCAGCATAATTAAATTGTTTCCTCATCTCAGTGAGACAAAGGTGACAATTTACGATGATGAAGGACTCTGTTACTAAATAAAAATAAATATTTGGCGCAACAGCTCTTCAAGTGCCTGGGTCTAGCCTCTTGTAACCACTAGTGTTGTGTGCGTTATATTTTTCACACGAATGGAAGCGACCTACAGTTTAGTGCTGTATCCGAAGAGCAATTTGGGAAGCTTTTTCGTGACAATAATACTGTCGGATGTTTGTCAGACGTTCGCGAGGGGTGGAACCGTGAAAAAAAACTTACAGCACGGCGCCCACGACTCTGTTACTGCTAACCTTATAAATAAAATGAATTCACATTACAAATAAGTAAAAATTCACTTTATGACGTGTTGATTTTCCATTCGTATTATGGGTAAATTTACGTTATTCTTATATTTCACTTGGTACAACCTGGGGTACGATATAACCATGGTGTCATACCGCTTTTTGATCCATGGTCCATTTATCGAATCTTATTACGTTTCAGCGTTCAATAGTTGTTTTGACTTCTGGGTATAGAACAGCTGCTACACATTCATAACCACTGCTGTACATGGATTGCCATTTGACACCTTTTGATGCCAATATATGATATTTTCAACCAACTTTTTAAAGATTGACTATTTGAAGGAACAGAATGCATCCGGCTACTTTGCAGGAGGACTGCTTGTAAAGAAAGAAGCAACGACAAAACAAAGAAGGACAAGAAACACTTCTTCGGTGTTCAAACGGATCTATTGACACCGCAATGCTTCTGTCCCCTATAAGTTTTAACGCTCTGTTTTGAATCCGATTCAGTGAGTACAATGTTTTTTTTAAGTGAACGGACAAGACATGGGCGTTATACTAGAGTTTGGGGCTGATATATGTCTTATATATCGTATCCAGATCAGAGGGGATAAAGTATTTCTTCCACGGTTTAAGGAATCCTAGACATTTCGCACCGTTCTTGACGACATCGAATATGTACTCATTCCAGCGTAGGTTGCGGTTACACATGCCAATTTCTGTGGATTTATAATACTGTTTAACAAAACACATATACATTTCACTCATAACCCAAAAATATCATTCAAGTGTTCTGCAAAATCCCTTGCAACGTGTTTGCCCAATTACTTCTTTATGTATGCCATCGACCATCCTTCAGGAATAGATTTGTAATCCAACTTTAAAAACCCTTTCCTCAATGTGTCCCTTTGAAGTGCATGCAATCAAATACTTAATTCGAATTGATTGGCATGCATCAAAGTTGAAAAACATACATATCTACACATGTACATATATGGGTCAGGAAATCGTAAAGTCGGTTCCATAGCATCCTATGCAATTTCCCTAACTGACCAATTAATCATGTATACTAAAAACAAAACCCAGCATGCAATGTAATATTGATATTGTTGAAAACTTTTTATTATAGACACCGATTATCAACAGGATCCTTCACTAATTGAACCTACTATGCTTCATAAATATTCAGTTTTCGTTAATCTGTGCTTGCATTATTGGTAATGCAGCGCGAAGTAATCGACAAAGGAAATATTCTGTGCTCCTCATCAAAAACGAGACGCAGAGAAATTAACTTCACCTGTTTTATTGTCACATTTAGATGTTATTTGGCTTAAGGCATTTCTTGAAATTATGGATGGTTATATATTTTCAATGAAGTTGGTTAGAGCGCAGGATAGATTGGTTCGTACTATTATTACATCTAACTTGGCGGAAAAAAATTTAGCCAACCTTCACAGATATATTTCTAAGGCGTGTGGTGAGAACAGAGGCTGGCTTTATTTTTTTAATAAAAATAGAAAAACGTAAGAAAAGTTTGACTTTAAATTAAACCATCGTTCTTAAAGTTCTTTGAATCAGCAGATTTTCAATTCAAACTGAACTGCCATCTCTCAAGTCCTTTAAGTCAGATGAGAACGTACATACATACATATGTATGTATGTATGAAACAGATGCTAGGGAGGTTGAACGCAATATAGTGCACTCATGGCACTTGACGTGATTCTGCGATATGGGGGCACATACTCATATTACAGTCCCTTAGGGAAATGATAGTGCCACGGTACCTATCAAATTAGTCGTGTAGGTCTAGCTTCTCGCAACCACTCGTGTTGTGTGCGAGCTGTTGCGCCAAATATTTATTTATTTATTTTTTTTTAAACACTGAACCGCACGCGCAGTGGTATGACACATTAACCACTCTCGATATTGTGAGTGTTTAAATATCCTATATCCGATAGAGTTCTGCAGGGTCAATGTTAAGGCACATTATATTATGAAATATAATGTACCACCTGACGAAATCAAGATCATAGGTTTTATCGACGACATCGTGATTGTGGTGGTGGTGAAATATTTGGAAGAGTTAAAAGCCATTAGCAACTAACGTATTCAAATAGTCATGCGTTGGCTATCAACGGTTTAACTAAAACTAGCTCAACAAAGACGAAAGATGTGCTAGTCACCACCAGGAAGCAAATAGAGAAAATCGCTTTCAGGCGACCATGACGTTGCATTAAAACCCTCCACCAGATACCTAAGAGTACGAGGCTTAGCTTGCTCCATTAAATGCAAATTTATCAAGGATAATGATAAACGCAGGAAGATCGAAACAATAAGACTGAACGAATCAGAAACATGAGAACTGGAAGCAAAGGAAGCCCATCAGCTGATACCCAATGTAGGCAAAATGAGCCGACTGGCGTCACGAAAGGATTACTCGTAGAAGCTGCCTTAGTCAGCTATTGGCAGAACGTGAATGTTGTCGAAAGTACCTACACGGATTTTGACATGATATCTCTCCTGTGCAAATTGCGGAAAGGCCAAAGAAGATGCGGAACATGCAGAATGCATGTAAGAGATTAAGGAAGTTCCGAAAAATTAATTGAAAAGCCCATTACGCCAGAGAATATTGTTAGTCACTTAATAACATCTAGCGAAATGTGGGATAATGAATGGAAGGGACTAGGAGCATCGAAAGTGGCAGAGAAATGCAGAACAGCAAATGCAGTAATGCACAAGCTAGATACGTAAAGTCGAAGTCCTCCTCGCAATGGAATGCTAAGCGGCGGTTCCGCGAGGAGAAATGGTTAGAAAGGCGAGATGGGTTAAGTGGGTAAGAATCCTACTTTGTTACTGCGTATGCGCTCAGTTTCGTCTTTTGAAGATTCCCATCTTCCAATGCAAAAAATGTCGTCCATCGGTTTTATTATTAAAATCTATGCCAGGTAGTATTTTGCAAACATTTCTCAAATTACCTAATCGTAAGCTGAAAAAAGGGATTTATAATAGCTTCAAACTACAATATATCGTCGTCGTATGCCTGTTGCTTTCACAAAATTTAAGCTACTTGGGAACATATTCATAAACCGAGGAATTGAGCTATATACTCGTACATATGTCTGACTTATGACTTACTTACATGCTGATTTTTGGCATGATTTTGGTAAACAAAAATGGAAAGACCTGCTTATAACTCTATGAAGTGAGTTCGGCTTGATGTTATATGGCCCTGTGTATGGCTCATTGTTGACTTCAAACATTATATTGAGTTCTTTCAAACGTTGTTTAAACCATTGGAGTTATAGATCGAGGCTTTTCATTACTATTAGAATCAGTTACTTACTTTGATCCCGATTAATTTGGTCTGGAGAGTTCCATAAGCTCGACGTTGCTCCAACAAATACATTATTCAGTGATGATGCCGAGATTTCTGCTTTTGACTTTGTACGATGTACTTTATTGTAGCGCTGATCTGTAAAGGAGAATATACATAATTAGCTTAAAACAACGTACAACACTCAAATCATATGATATACATATCAAGCAACAATATGATCACAAGCCAATGATTATAAGGAAAAACTTTCAAAGAAAGTCAACATGAAACAAAATTTAAATAATATTCTTAAAAATCAATTTAGCCAAGCTCATTCTCATTTAACCATGTGTGTGTGTGTGGGGTCAAGGGGGAAGGGGCTACATTAATGGACAAACAAACACAATCATACATTTCGTAAAATGTCAACCCACCTTTATTGTATTTGAGTATAACCATTGGCATTGTGTTCAGGGGGACAGTTGGTGCTACTGTCGTAACAGTTGTCGTCTGGGGAATATCTGCAAAATAAAATTTACGATGTGAAACACATAAATAAAACGTTTTTCCTCCATCTTCATCGTCCCAGTCTACAACGACGACGATGAAGCGACCGACCGACGTGTATTTGAGTTATTGAATTATATGGTCCAATGAGCGTAACGTTTGGTGACACAGTTCTCTCAAGGATCTACGAAGAGTGGTGCTGTTGATCATTTATGGAACACGTTTAAGTGTCATTAACATACACTGAAATGGCATTCGAATAAGTGGCCCATCATCTCCCGACGCACGGCTGTTAGGTGGGTGGTAGATGGTGGATGTGCACAAAAAAGTTATGTTATGTCACTTACTAGGGGATGGATTACATTGGGTATAATTTTTAACATAAATGATTTTGGTTCAATGAGTGTCAACGAGGGATGTGGTGGATGTCAAGTGATAAAAGGGTGCTGATTATGTGGGACACTTGTGCGCTGAAGTGCACATAAATAATTGGGTAGATTGTTGATCATAAACTGAAGAATGACGTGCTAGAAATTGGATGTGCAAATGTTATTGCGAATGAAAAGGACAAGGCCGGGGATGTACTTGGTCACGTTTGGAAGGAGGGTAATCGCAATGAATTGTGTTTACTTGATAGCATTTTATTTTTATTACAAATGCATTATCAGTCATTTTTCGCTAAGCTAAGTAGACAACGCTACAATTTTACCGCTGTGTTCTCCTAAATTAGCAGTTTGCCGTATAATCACTTTTAATCAATTTTACCTACATGGTGCTTTAGATCGGCACTATAAATCTATCCATATTCCTGATAATTGTTACTAAGTATATTTTTAAGTTTTGTTTATGCTTGTCTTGCCTAGGTTCTAGCTCAGCCAAGACAGTAGGCTAGCTTACGCCAACACATTTAGATAAGAGATCCGTTGGGACATCACATGTAATATGTAGTCCATGTCTAGTCGTTAAAACCATTTTGAGCTTCTGATGAAGCGTAAAAGGTTCATAATATTTGTGTTTATCAGGTCGCCTAAATCGTTGCAATAGAAAGCTCGTAAGCTCGTAAGCTGGGCATGTACAAAAAAGGTGAGAAATTTTTTCCTCCCCTTCCTCGTCCATACAGCTTCCTCAAAAATCGTTCGAATATATACCAAGCCTTACTGAGTGTTTGCTTATTAGACAGTGCCTAATGGTGATACCTATTGTAACGCCAATATGCAATCTGTTGGGAGAAATCAACTTCTTGCATATGTTTGCATAAATGAGTACGTAGGTAGGAATTTAGGAGGAGTTGTAAAATGATTTGGGGCATTTGCACCATAAAATGAAAATTCCCTTATCGAAGAAAATGTAATTTTTTCTGAATCAGACAAAATAGCCGGACAGGTGTACCTTTATGACTCCACTGCGAATTCGCATTAGCTGTTTACATTCACAGTGAGTAAGAAATCGCATACACAGTTATAACTGCGAATACAAATTCACGACATAGCCCATCTCTAGAACTGATGGTTAAATATGATAATAAATATTTCATAAATATTTGTATTATTCTTTTGGCTGCTCGTGAGATTTGAGATGCATATTCTGCATGGACTTCTAAAAAATGCGAAAAGGCAGAGTACCTAATTTGATGTTTTGATGATATCTATATTTAGTAATATACGAAAAAAACAAAAATTGGATGAACAAGTTTAGACTTTAATTTCGGGAAATGATTTAATATAAAAATAGACAACTTATTTTTAATTAAAATTGTTAATGTAATTTTAGCACGTTTGGAAAAAAAATTATTGTTTTAATAAAATTACTTATCGCGCCGAATATATTGAAAAAGTTACAAGGAGACGTATTTATGTTACTATACTTCTGAATGAAAGTATATTTTTTTAAATAACTGATGCAGAAGGTATTCGAGAAAGTTACGTTCTTTTGGCGCGCCTACCTGTAAGACAGTGCACAGTAATGGCGGCTACCATTGAGCTCATATGCAGACCTTGCAAGAACACGTTTATGATCAGGTGAAGGTTCAATTTGTCTGATTACATGACAGGTTGTGCCATCTGTCCATCTTTGATTGATTGTGCTGATCGCAGTCCGTTTGTGTAGTAGTTTGTATGTAGTAAGAGATATGTTGAGATAGAATCAATGAAGCTGCGTTCCGCCTGGCGAGATCATCACCCTTCCAGTTTCCTAGAATGTTCCTGTGTCCAAGCACCAGAATAAGATGAACACTAAATTGTTCTATCATCTCATTAAGAAATGATATGCAATTTAATGTGATTTCGAAGTTAAAAGTGGCCAATTTCAGGGACATGATCGCAGCTGACCATTGATGAAAACGGTGATGCTCCAATTATATATTACATTGTATTCAACCCATGACAATGCTTCTTTAATGACCAGTAATACGCTGCAATAGTAAGGGAGGAGGAGATTCTTCTCACCACATCTTCGGTTTTAGAAAAAACTCGTGCAGAAGCTGTAGATATAGATTTTTTTGTGATATCAGGCCTCCCTCCAAATCTAGTCTAAGAGAGTGAATAGGAGCCGCGGCAGGGTGTAGTCGGTGTCTGCCGGAATAAGTTGCCACAGGGATGGTTCCAAAGGCTCCACTGATACATATGCAAGTCGATCTTTGTCCAATCCTAGATATTTCCGAAGTAGTATCTACTATTTCTAAGGCCGTCCACCAGGCGATCATGCCATGCAATAATTTTGGCCTGAATAGATAGTAAATAGAGTCAGAATGTGTTCATAGGTAATGGACCCCACTTACTGCCAACATTTTTTTTGCCCTGGATATATAATGTGGGCGCCGTGGCGCAAGTGCTTAGAGTGTCGGATCACTGCTTTCATAACGTACTCTAGGACGTTGAGTTAACAGCCAATTTTCCTATATTGAATGAAACCCAAATGGCAGTTTGGTACCATATAGCTTTGGATGGTTAATATGATCGCCTGAAGTACTTCTAAATCTTATGTGCCTAGATGACTTGTAACCAAAATCCGCACATTAAAAAACAGGTTATACAAAGAAAATGTGCTATTCCGCTTAAAAGAAAACTTTATTTTTATAATTATTTTCAGTTTTCTTTCAGAACAACTCTATATGCCCCATACCAGCATCACCACATCCCTTCTCCTGATCTTAAGACGTAAGAATAGCGTTAATCGTTATATTGGTGACCATATCGTAGAATTTTTTGCGAATGTTTGTACTGGCAATTTATCCGAGTCAATTATTGATACTTATTGATAACCCCAGCCCTGCGAAATCATCAAAGTAAAGAAAGACCTTGCGGATTTCGATTTTGTGGCAATTATGATATTACGCACCCCTCAACATTTCATTACTGCGCTTGACTTAATTTTTATATTCAACATAAAAAAGTGTTGACAGGCATCAAGATCGGAATTAGTGATAGAGAGACGTTGCTTTTACTAATTACGTTTAGATTACACAGTCAATTTTGGATACTTATTATTTCCCAGAAATAGAACCGGTTTATCATAATCTGCATTTCCATCCCTTTTATATAATCTTCTCTCAGTAGAGGCGTACCGATATTGCTGGGATTGCGGCCGGAGGTGTCTGGTACTTAAATTGCTGGAGTAATACTTCTGGAAATATGCCACCAGAGATAAAGTTAAGTGTCTTGACCACTTGTATAGCTTTTAATACTTTATATGTATATCCTTTAATACTGTCTCTCTCTTCTGAAATGTAAGCCCCATTACTTCACATTCCGTTTGCAATTACTTAAGATGTTACTATCAAAAGTCACCTGATCCGCCGTGTGTGTGTTTACATTAATTACCCCCGAAAATTTCACACAACGTCCATCTAAGGTCACAAAACCATTCTACCCCAAATAGCCATGCATTCAAACAAAACTAAGCCGAAAGGAAATCACTTACGATATAATTTAATTGCTCCATCGGTATCCCCAAGAGAATTCTTGGCCACACAACGATAAGAACCAAAGTCTCTAATGTCAACATCATTCACCGTCAATCGCATCGTAATCTTGTAGCCATTCTCCAGGACTTCTTGCACAAAGTGGTCACCTGAAATGCACAGGAAAGAGAATAGAATTCAAATGTCAAATTGCTGCAAACAGGTAATAGTAAAGTGAGGCAAGAAAGATTATTGCCAACCAGATTGAGTGGCACCCACAAGTATCACTACCCAGCCTCCCCCAGCACCTCGATCTATTGACCGAATGAGTGCAGCATTTGCTTAACCAAAGTCAGTCTTAAATTGATTTGCATTCACTATAGCCTACCAAATGGAAATCTGAATAAAAGTAAACTCAGCAGGCCGACAGCAGCGGGGGAACGTTTTACTCTACACGAATCTATGGTTTATTCATGAATCATCCCAATCCAGACGTGAGGTGTCAGAAGGCATCTGGCTTTCTCATTCCGATATTCGTATTCTATCTGTCCTGCTGTTACTGCTGCTGCTGCTGAGTCTACTACTACCCCCACATCTAATTACATGACGACTGCAAAAAGGATTTATACCGGATTGAAAACAAACAGAAGAAAATAACAACCAACCTGGCACAATAATAGTGTCATTCTTCATCCAGTAGTTAATGGACTTCGGATATGCTTCCGACTGACATTCCAATGTGATATTCTGACCAATGGCAGCTCCAACTAATTGATTCTGAATCCAGATCATTGGTGGAACTGGAAGATGAATGTTTGTGAATTAGGTAGCAGGTAGATACAGTATCTACGTATACATATTAACATTTAATCACTTAGAACGCAAAGGTTTAGGGATTAGGAATTGGGGTTTCTGTCTTGAGAGGGGATGAAGCAATCTAAGTTCCTTATTAAGGATTGGATACGTGAGTTTGGAAGCAAGGGAAAAGTGCACTTAAAGCGACGATAAAACGCTATCTCTGAAGTTTGTGTATTTGAGTTGGATTACGAGTGGATTAATCTCTCTCTGGCAATCTTCTTACGTCCATTCTTGCAGCACAATTTTGGGGATAAAATTACCATCATACTTAAACAATTCGTTCCAACCAGGTACACAAACATAGAGATGCGTATTGAATTTCTTCTTTGTTTCGGTGTCGAGAGTAGGATAATAGAATGCAATTTTTAATTAAAACTTACAGTGAACAATTAGCATTACCCTCTTGCTGACCGTCGGTGGTATACCATTCGATGCTATACAGAGGTATGCACCCATATTGAGGCGGTTCACTTTCGAGATAGTTAAATACGATCCATTGTAGCTGATAACTGTAATTGTAAAAAAAAGAGAAATATATAATATTTACATCTACGAGAGCGTAAGGAGCTTAAAGGATTCTGCATGGCATTCGAAAGAAATTTTGCGATTCAAGAGGGAGAAATAAATTTATGATAAAATTGAAGGGTGTTGGACAAGCACGAGAAAGGAATAAAAAAATGAATATAACAGGTAAAAAGAATTTATAAATAAATAATAAGGTAGAATGGGAGAGAACTTAAAAAGAAATGTGGCAGGATATGTGTGTTTGGCAGTGAGGATGTGCTGCATTAAAAGATTTCTGAATGACAGCGAATGTGAAAAGAAAGCCTTAGTTAATGCAGTAAGAGTGAGTATTCAATTTAAATTTAAAGTTTTGAGAACTGAAAAGGTAACAAATTTTTCAAATGAGCTATTATGTATGTAGTTCTTAAATACAGTGTACTCTCTCACAAGCGGACACCGCCGGTTTTTTTTTTTTTTGGTTTTGTCTACTTTCGTTGCCTCTTGAAAATTGCTAAAATAAAACAGAACAAATAAAAAAACGTGCTCCAACTCTATTTCGTTCGCATAAGAGAGAGCACAACTCTATTGCGGTTCCGAAATTTGGTGTCCGCGTGCGGTTATAAGAGAGTCCGCTTATGAGAGATTTATTACTATGGAAAACCACATATTTTTTTGCGTTCTTTGAAATCTGTCTGGTTATGAGGAGTGTCCGCTTATGAGGGGTGTCCGTAAGGAGAGAGTATACTGCTGCAAGCAGTGATGTTAGTGCTTTGTACCCTAATAAATATCTATCGAGACTATAAGCGTGTCTATAGAAACACAACAAGACTTGTCGTAAAAAGCGACTAAGGGGTCATTTCAGATTAAGGCAATTTAATATCTAACTGAGCCCAGCGACACAAATATACATAAAAATTCTCCCACAACTGTGCATGCGAGTCCGTGGGTTAAATAAATAAATAAATAAATATTTGGCGCAACAGCTCTTTAAGTACATGGGCCTAGCTTCTCACAACCACTCGTGTTCTGTACGTTATAATTTTCACACAAATGGAAGGGATCTACAGTTTAGTGCCGGATCCGAAGGGCAATTTTATTTTATTTTTGTGAAGCTTTCTTTTGACAACTATACTCGCGGATGTTTGTCAGACGTTCGCGAGAGGTGGGACCGTGAAAATACTTTTTGGTGTTTTCTGGGATTCGATCATGGAACCTCACGCGTAGTGGTCTGACACACTAACCACTGCGCCACGGCGCCCACCGTCGCTCAGCAATACCGTCTTCTGTTAACAGAACATTTTATGGAGACAGCGAAGAAAAGCGAACAAACAAGGGTCTCTGAGGAAATCAAGTGGTACAATCTCGCCAAAGAAAAATGCGAGGCTTTTGTTCTCGCAATGAAAATTTACATCACTCACACCATAAATGGAGCTGAGGATGAAGAGTATTGGGGACAAAATCTGTGAGATTCTCTACAACGAACTTGCTTAACGAAGGCCAAATTAGTACTAGGAGCTTCAAAAGGTTATCACCAACAGGCCAAAGGAACATGATGTTAAAGATAAAGAAGTGATAAATGAGAACAAAGCGCATTTTAAAATTTGCTCGAAGTGCCCCTATATTAATAGAGACGAAAAAGCCCGCCTCGAAGTGGAGTACAGACGTTGCAAGAGACAAGCGATGAAAAAGAGCGCCCAGCTTCAAGCAGAGAATACGGAGGGCCTGTATGTGGAGCTAGAAGAAATACCTACCCTGTTTGCTCATACAAGCCAGGCTATCTACATGGCCGACACTAGGATGAGGATGTTATCTTCTCCTTGTGTACAAAGGGAAGGTGATACGCGAAACTGTGATAAAAACCGTTCTATGTGGGTAATAATTGGCCAACTGCGAAAAATAACACGGCTATCTGATGGTCAGTGCGGAGTTTGTTTGTTTTTTAGTTTAGTTTATTGATTCCATTTTCATTTCATATATGCACATAATCACGCAAGAGTGCGAAATGGTACATTAACGCCTTATGGTCTGAATTGGTTAATCAGCATCAAACGTTCTTGTATTCATAAGTAAAGTAAAATACTGTAAGAGCCGATAGGGACTAGCAAATCAAACAGAGATGTAATCCAAAATAATATACGTATATATGAAGATGGATCATAATGGAAAACAACATGGTCCTTAAAGAATTGCATATTGGCTATGAAAAAGCATTCAATAGACAACCAGGAGATCTGATATGGGTGCCGCTAAGACATCTAGGGGTTCCAGAAAATGATGCACAGATGGTCATAGACATGTACGAAGAAACAAATAGAAGAGTAAGATGCCCCGCTGGAGTAACCGGAAAGTTCCCAATCAAAATCAGGGTGCACCAGGGAAGTGTCTTAAGTCTTTTGCTCTTTATTTCCATCCTTGGCTATCTGCTTGAAGGCAAAGTGACCCCAAAGTACATGAGTATTTCTTTGCTGACGATGGAGCCATTATAAGTGAAGATCCTACGTCCCTGCAACGAGACCTTGTCGTATGAGTGGACATTCTGGAGGGAAATGAGTATCGCATTAGTTTAGAAAGGACCGAGTACTTCTGCAGCCCGTTCTCTGATCTATTCAGGCTTATTCCAGACATTTATTTGAATTAAAAAGTGTTCCCCATGTGCGAAAAGTTAAAATATATCGGATCTATGGTTAATGGCGAAGCAACCTGTGGATTAATTGGAGGGAAAACTCCGTTCTGCGACCGAAAAATGGCTCTACACCGTAATTGTGCGTCCAGCACTCACATACGGTTCAAAATGCTGGACAATGTACAAACGTATGAAGGTAAATTAACGGCATCTGAGATGAAGATGCTTCGCAGACAGCAGGAGTGACAATACTTGATCGAATAAGAAGTTCGAAGATCCATGAAAGCCTTCACGCCAAAGAAACCATCTCACGAAAAATAGAGTGCGACTGGCTAAGCTGGGATTATCATGTTAAAAGAAGAGATTATTTGAACCCTGTTAAAAACGCAATATCAATTAACTTTTCACCGATATCGCGAAAGAGAGTTAGGTCTTAAAGCTCCTGGATCAAACAAATGCAACATCAGCATTTCGTTTGCTTCAGTAACAAAGTGATCCAAAATCAGGGGCCAGCCGATATTTTCTGAGGTCAAACAGGCTTACTCCACAGGCGGATTAGTGGAAATGCAGTGGAGTGAAAGGGTTATAATCCCTTGAGTTCAGATCATAACTTTAACGAAATAGGAAGAATAAGGTTAGTTTCCGCCAAGGAATTATTTTTAGTGCAGTGGTCTGAAACTCAGCTGATATAAGGTTTGAGTACATATTTACTTCATGTTATATGTATTCAGTTGTGATTTTCAGAATTTGTTTCGAGCTCGTGTTGAGGTATTCTAGCTGATTTGTGATCGTATCATCTAATTTTATTACTAGAAAATTTAGTGAATATGGTTGGTACTTGAACCGACTACCTACCACTCGATAGCCGAACAGAACATTACTACTACTCGGTTTAATTTCTTCTTGTCATTTCCATATTGTGCGTTAGTTGCGAATCGGCTGCAGTTCGAATACTAAGAAGTCTTGTCTCTTTTTGGCCAGATGCGATATTGAATTTATTTGATTCTTCTGTTAAGAAGTCTATTTGTTTTTCGGAGTAAGTTGTATCTTTCGCCATGCGGGATTACCCAGCTTGTCGTGGTGCTAGGGTCTGAGTAGGTATTTCTACCCCTCCCTTGTTTCCCCTGGGTTGGATTAATGCTGTCAATCAAACCGTGCCGAGAATCTGACAGGCTGAGGGCCCAGTTTAAAAAATAGCTCAGTCGCCAATGGTGTATCCAGAAACCTAGCATCCTCTGGGTCAAGTAGCTTTATCTGCATATTGCAGGGCTCTGCGCAGACCGAAGATTCTTCCCTAGATACTCGTGGGACAAAGAATAAAAATGAACAAAAAAAAAAAAAAATACAAACGAAAAAAATACAGACAAAAATATCATACAAACGAAAACAGCAACACAGAATCTGGACTCTCTGGAAATAACGGAACGCTGTCGCATGACTCTTAACAGTTGACACAGGATACCAGCGCGCGCCATGGGGGTAAATAACTTGGAAGACTGCTTAGGGTCTCACCTTTAGAGTCCACAGATTGATACTGATACTGGCGATGGATCAATGGTTTCATCACAGGTTAGCCACACCATGTAAGTAGACTCCGAAACCAAGGCAATACTTTCGCAAGTTGGATGCAATACTTTCGCAAGATGGATGCAAATGACCTCCTGACCCTCACGGGGAGGGGCAAGATACTCATAAGCAAGCATTACAAATCTGTAGCCAAATTTGAAAATAATATGAGCGGCAAGGGAGGCAAGCAACGGCTTTAAAAGATGGCCACATGCTCACCTCCACGCTAATCGAAGGAAGCCAAGCAAACGCTGTCTTATGCAGCCACTGCTACGTCTAAGAATTTAAAGACTGGCAAGGACAGAAAGCAACAGCCACAGGCCACCTGCTACGCTCCACGCCTAGTGAAATCGAGTAGGTAAACGCTACCCCTTGCAGCCACTTTTGCTCTAAGGAAGTCTAAAGCAGACACATACAAAGCGCCAACTGTTTATGTAAGCAGATCTTTGGAAACCTTCAGTTAGTTTTAACTCAACTCTGGACTAACCGAGGATGGTTCCAACCATGATGAGAAGATATCAAAAGATAAATGGCTAGAGATAGAAATAAAAATTCTGCATGCGATGCTTGAGGAAGAAGGGGGGACGATGAGATTGACTTCGATGGTGCTAAATGGTAAAAGGGAGTCAAAGTCGTTGGTTGCGGCAATAGAAAGTCTTTGCACTTTCCCACGCACATGATTAATTGCTTAAGAGAGCTTTGGTCGGGGGTAGCTTAGAGGTTATATTTAGATCGTGCCTTCCACTCCGCCAACTTATTTCTTTATGGCCTCTTCCTCCAGATTAGGATGGTGCGTCCATTTTGAAATTAATCGGTCGGCGGAAGATTATTTCTTCCGCCACGGATAATAGAGGATCTGGCAAAGACTTCTTGATCACTGTTGACCAAAAGTCTCTTGATCATATAAAGAGCAACATTGGTAGAAACAACTTCGGACTAGGTTCCTTGAGCGAAGCTATCTAAAAGGAAAGCGCAGGATAAGGGAAAGTTGCTGATGTTGCAAATAAATCTGCATCACTGTAAAGCAGCTACCTACGACTTGATGCTTTTCGTAACTCAAAAAGACGTGCATATAGCATTAATCAAAGAATCGCATCTTAAAAAAGGTCATATCCATGGGTTAAGGTTTAAGGAATTCAACCAGTAATGAAGATCTGACACTGGTCTCCTGCGAACAACGGGACATGTCGTTGCTCCTATCGTCCGTTTATATACCGTGTGAAGAAGTTTAGCCACCACCAGAAGAAATCCGAACACTAACAACATATGCCAAGTACCGCGGAAGGCATCTGGTCATTACAATATTTGGCGCAACAGCTCTTCAAAGTGCCAGGGTCTAGCTTCTCGCAACCACTCATGTTGTGTGCGTTATATTTTTCACACGAATGGAAGGGATCTACAGTTTAATGCCGAATCCGAACGGCGATTTGAGAAGCTTTTTCGTGACAACAATACTCTCGAACGTTTGTCAGACGCTCACGAGAGGTGGGACCGTGAAAAAACTTTTTGGTATTTTCTGGGATTCGAACTTGGAACCTCATGCGTAGTGATCCGACACACTAACCACTTACGCCACGGCGCCCACATTGTATATGCCGCTAATGACCACCATATCTAGTGGAAGTGTAAGAATACCAATAATCGAGGTGACTCAATTATAAAATGTTTACTTTCCACAAACATTATATTATGCAACAAAGGTAATACTCTAACATTTCATAATCGGATAAGATTCTAGATTTGACTCTAGCTACTGATTCGAAATTAAATTTTGTTGAGGATTGGCCGGTTTTTACTGCTTGTTCTTTTTCGGTCTACAACCAAATTCTCTTCATTCTAAACTTACGAAAAGAAACACAAAAACCCTTCAGACCCTAATCCTCCCTCTCATAAAGTCAACTGGATCAAATTCTCGAACCTAGTCGTCAAGAAGATAGTTCCCCGTCTGCCACAGTTACTCCAAACGTAACTAACGTCAACAATTAGTAAACAACTTGTTGTTTACTAATTACTTGTTGAAGTACTGAGAGAATCTTTTGATAACTCTTACCCTATCAGTCGACCTAGGAAGAAAACCAGCGCAGTCTGGTAGACTCCAGAGATAAGACAACTAAGGGTAAGACCAGAAAGTTTTAGGGCCAAGATAAGTAAAATAATATAGGACTGTGATAATTACAGGCGCAGTTCTCACTGGACACTGTTTTATAAGCCAACACGCCAAAGGACTCGGCCTCTTCTTCAACGACTTCTGCAGAAGCTGTAGGGACGAGAAGGAGGAGGAAACCATCCATCACCTCCTATGCATTTGTCCAGCCCTGTCGCATAAAAGAATGCTCCATCTAGGGTCCCCCTTCCTTGACGACCTCGGCGATCTGGCGTCCTTAGACGTCATGAGCATCTATCGCTTTATCAAAAGCTCCGGTTGGTTTTGTTAGTCCCTGAATGGCCTAATGGTTTTGATCCATGGTATCACAAAGGATCTTCACTGGTCTAAGTGTGTCGAGCTTTGCAAAAAGCTCGTTATTTCAAAATGCAATTGCATGGAGATAATTCACTTTTACATTAAACGATACATATGTACATACCATATCGTTACCAAAAAACTTACATTCGACATTTGCTACAATATTATTCGCAGAAGCCTTTTTCATTATATTGTATATGGACTGTACGAGTGCTGGATAATTTTATTTTCAAATTATGTTGTTTCGATTTACGTCGCATTTTCTCAGTCCCGAAAACGACGTAAATCGAGGTATCCCTGTACATACATATATGCAGACGATGTAGTGCTGCTGGTTTCTATCCGGATAGTTTCCAGCTAATGATCAATCGACTACAATAATAAAGTAAAAGAAAAACTGAATAAGACGAAAGCAGCAGTCAATAGCACCTAGAAGGTATGTTTCGAGACTCATAAAAAGTACAGTCAACGATATTAAAAATCAAATTGCTAATCTTCAACCTACTGAATATAAAGTTAATGACGAAATAGGGATAATTATCAACCAACATTTTTTGTAACTATGATTAACGCAAAAGTTCTGAATGAAATAACAAATACACAGTCACCTCGGTCATGTCCCATATAGGTACAAGAGAACACAGAAAAACTTCAACAATTAAGATGAGTCAAATGATGATGAACATAACTACGAATATGGAATCACTCCATTACATGCAAGAATCAGGTGCATGGAATTTATTTTGAAACTTGCATATACACTTCGACAAGAGGAAGAGGATCTGGGACCTAGGATCGGTTCTGGGACCTCTCCTATAGAAAATTATGTACGACGGAGTTCTGCGACTAACATTACCCGAGGGAGTCAAAGTAATTGGCTTCGCTGACGATATCGCAGGGGTTACAGTAGCCAAGCACGTACACAAGGTGGAGTCTGCCACGGATAAGGCAGTTATAAGAATAAAGGAATGGCTGGAGTCTACCGGTCTGGAACTAGCTGCCCACAAGACCGAAGCTGTCCTAATAACCAGCCGCAAAAAGGTGGAATACGGCAGCTTCCGGGTCGGAAACCAGACAATCAGGTCCAAAGAATCCTTGAGGTACCTTGGAGTCATGCTCGACAACAGGCTGCGCTTCAAAGCCCACATCGAGTATTCTAGTAAGAAAGCATCGCTGATGCAGGCAGCACTCTACCGAATGCTCCCGAACATCGGTGGGCCTGGATACGCCCGCAGGATCCTGCTGTCCAGAGTGGTCAGCTCGGTACTTCTATACGCTGCCCCGATATGGGCAGGTGCACTGGCGACAAATGAGTGCAGGAAGAAGCTATCAGCGCAATCAGAGTGATTAGCGGCTTCCGAACTATCTCCGACGGTGCAGCCTGCGTTTTAGCTGGGATGATCCCAATCGATATGTGGGCGCCGTGGCGTAAGTGGTTAGTGTGTCGGATCACTACGCGTGAGGTTCCAAGTTCGAATCCTACAAAACACCAAAAAGTTTTTTCACGGTCCCACCTCTCGCGAGCGTCTGACAAACATCCGAGAGTATTGTTGTCTCGAAAAAGCTTCTCAAATCGCCGTTCGGATACGGCACTAAACTGTAGGTCCCTTCCATTCGTACGAAAAATATAACGCACACAACATGAGTGGTTGCGAGAAGCTAGGCCCTGGCACTTAATGAGCTGTTGCGCCAAATATTTATTTATTTTTTATCCCAATCGATATCCTCGCTGAAGAGATGCAGAGGGTATACCTTAGACGTCCCTCGAACCGGCAAGAGCCAAAAAGGATTAAGGAGGAGGAAAGGGCAGCATCAGCAACGCTGTGGCAAACCAGGTGGGACAGCTCTACCAAAGGCAGGTGGACCCACAAGCTCAATCCCACTATAAAATCATGGACAGAGAGAGCGAAGGGGAACTGTAACTACCACCTCACACAGTTCCTGTCCGGACACGGTGGCTACCGGAAATACCTCCATAGATTTGGACACGAGAGTTCGCCAATGTGCCCAATATGTCCAAACGAAGAGGAGGACGCGGAGCATGCAGTGTTCTACTGCAGACGCTTTGCAGAAGACAGAGCAAACCTGCCAAGTCCAGAAAATCTTGTTAGTCACATGACACAATCAGAGGGCGAGTGGATGGAGATCTGCTCATTCATAGTATGTGTGCAAAATGCGCTGCGAAGAGCAGAAGCCCTAAGAAGAGCCCAAGAGGCGGCCTCGGAGACTAGAGCATAATTACTAACCAGCCCCGCGAAGAAATACCTAACGGCAGTACCGTGGGGAAACGGTAGTGCATGCGATCATATGAAAACACAGGCGTTTTCACTCAGCTGAGGCCTACCAACTCATACTCTCAACCTCCACGCGGTGACAGCCGGGTGCCTAGTACCTTAATCCAAGAAATGGGTAACCAACCCCGTTTGGCGGATTCTTGGTGGCAGCAGATGAGAGAGGGGGGGAAGAGTGCTTTTCTCACTAGAGCACTTCTTCCTGTTCCAGGCGGCAGCGGACGAATTCCCTAGACGGAGTCAACGGTGGCGTCTATAGTTCCAGTTAGGTTGAACTTAGGGAATACCTTGCGCGAGCTGCTTCGACGTATTCGGATCACAGGTCGGTAAGGAATTTCCAATGTTGGTCAGGACATTGGAATAGAGATGGTGGCGGAGGAGCCCTTAATGGGCCAACGGCAGCGCTCATACTCCCGTAGTGGCCTACTGGCACCGGTGTACCCGGCCCCTCGTCCTAGGGGAATAATTAAGGAACTGGCCCTCCAGGTTGGGGGTTGTGCCGTCGGGGTAACTTCCCTACCACGTAAAAAGCCTATGGTTCCGAAACAACCAAAAGCCTCGGATAAGGATGACTCAACTAATGACGACCCCAGCAAACGAAATAAGGACAACGACCTTCGGATTTGTACGTAGAATGTTCTGTCCCTTTACAGACCACGTGCAGCCGAACAACTAGCAGAGGCCCTAGACTGCTATAAAGCAGATATTACCGCCATCCAGGAAGTGCGATGGGATGGGCCGGGCAAAAAGAGGATGAAAAACTGTGACATCTACTACGGTGATTGCTACAGAGGCAACAGGCAACGCTTATTCGGATGCGGACTTGTCATACGCGGCAGACTTAGGCAAGAAGTCTTAAGCTTCCGACACGTGAGCGAGCGTATTATGACTATCCGGATCAAGGCTAAATTCGCTAACATAAGCCTAATATGTGTTCATGCCCCCACAGAAGAAAAGGACCCTGCCACCAAAGAGTGTTTCTACGAGCTCCTCGACAAAACATACGAGCAATGTCCTAAATACGACGTTAAAATCGTATTGGGCGATTTTAACGCCAAAATAGGAAAGGAGGACGTCTTTGGTAGGGCAGTCGGTAAGCATAGCCTACACGACACCACGTCTGATAACGGACTAAGGCTAATTGATTTCGCTGTGGAGCGAAATGTCACCATAGCAAGCACATGGTTTCCTCATCTCGATATTCATAAGCAGACATGGCTGTCCAATGATCATGTAACGATCAACCAAATTGATCATATTGCGATCGACGCAAGGCATGCCTCCAGTATTCTGGATGTCCGGACCTTCCGAGCGGCCAACATTGACTCGGATCATTACCTTGTTGTAGGCAAGGTACGAATGCGGATATCCCAATCTGAGCAACAAAGAAGAATTACTGTGAGAAAATTTTACTTCGAAAAGCTACAATCGCAAGAGACCGCCAGACTCTTCGCTGAACGCGTATCCCGAAATCTCTCAATCACCCCTTTGCCGCCAGCATCAAGTACCGAAGACCAGTGGCAACGCTGCCAACATGCCATCAGAAACGCCGCGACTGATGTGCTGGGTCTCGCTCGACCACCACCGCGAAACCCTGGTTTGACGAAGAATGCCGGCGAGTGCATGCAGCAAAACAAGAGGCATACAAAGCGGCGCTGCAAAGGAAGACGAGAGCTGCTCGTGAGCTCTACGAGCAAAAGAGACGGAAAGAACATCGGCTTCTCCAAAAGAAGAAGAAAGAGCATGAGAAGCGCGCGTTTGAGAATATCGAGAGTCTATACTCCAGGAACAATGTACGGAAGTTTTACCAAAAGGTAAAAAGAACGTGCTAGAGAAGTAATACCCGTACAGAAACCTGTAGAGATGAAAATGGAAACCTCGTAGCAGAATCACAGTCGGTGCTGAGAAAATGGAAAAACTACTTCTGCAGACTGTATAACGGCGACGAAGACCAACATCCCGCTGTCAGGCAGAATGAACCATTCAACATAGACGATGATAGTCAAAATTTCCGTCCACCTGACCAAAACGAAGTGAGGATAGCAATATCCAAGCTAAAATCGAACAAGGCTGCTGGACCTGACGGCTTACCGGCCGAACTTTTCAAGGCAGCTCGTGATGAATTGGTAGAGTGCATACACCAACTCATTTCTAATATTTGGTCAGACGAGTGTATGCCTGATGAATGGAATATCAGCATCGTTTGCCCGATCCACAAGAAAGGAGACCCCCTCAACTGCGCCAATTATAGAGGCATCAGTCTCCTCAACATCGCATACAAGATCTTTTCTGCGATATTGTGTGAACGCCTGAAACCTTTTATCAACAGCCTGATTGGACCCTATCAGTGCGGTTTCAGGCCAGGAAAATCCACCATCGATCAAATCTTCACACTTTGGCAGATCCTGGAGAAAACCCAAGAATTCCAAATCGATACTCACCACCTCTTTATCGATTTCAAGGCCGCCTATGACAGCATCTATAGAGAAGAGCTTTATAGAGCCATGTCTAGTTTTGACATCCCTGCCAAACTTGTCCGTCTGTGCAGGCTGACGATGGAGAACGCTCGCTGCTCCATCAAGGTCGGTAATGACCTCACCGAGACCTTTGATGTCAAAAAAGGCTTTAGACAAGGTGACGCGCTGTCATGTAACTTCTTCAATATTGTACTTGAACGGATTGTGCGGAACTCACAAGCCAGCACCGAAGGCACAATCTATTACAAGTCTGTACAACTGCTTGCATACGCCGACGATGTAGACATTATCGGAAGATCTCAGCGGGCTGTCACCGGTGCTTTTGCAAGCATTGAGGCGGAAGCGGCCAAAATGGGTTTGGCGATAAACGGGGGCAAAACCAAGTATATGCTGTCAACTAGAAGGGAAAACCAACACCGACAAAACGTCACCGTGGGCAGCTATAACTTCGAGGTAGTAAGGGACTTTGTCTACCTTGGCTCTGATATAAACTTGAAAAACAAAATCAGTGCAGAAATCAATCGAAGAATAACTCTTGCCAATCGCTGTTTTTTGGGCTTATAAGGCAATTTAACAATAAAGCCCTATCTCGAACAACTAAGGAGACTCTATATAAGACCTTGATCATCCCAGTCCTGCTTTACGGCGCTGAAACGTGGACTTTATTAAAAGAGGATGAAGATATCCTTGGTCGCTTCGAGAGAAAAATTCTTCGTAAGATTTTCGGTCCCGTTTGGGTTGACGGGTTTTGGAGGAGAAGATTCAATCACGAACTATACGAGCTGTACAGCGACATCGACCTAGTCAAAAAACTGCGTATTGGACGTCTGAGATGGCTAGGACATGTAGAGCGAATGGACACCAACGCTCCGGCCCGCAGAGTCTTCGAATCTAATCCCGACGGACGACGCAGTAGAGGGAATCATCGCCGTAGGTGGCGCGCACAAGTTCAAGGGGACCTCGACCAACTTGGAGTGCGCAACTGGAGGCAATTAGCTAAAGACCGAGCTAAATGGAGAGGCTTGTTGGTTGAGGCCCAGGTTCACCCCGAACTGTAGCGCCACCTAAGTAAGTAAGTAAAGTACCGTGGGGAGAGTGGTTGAAGTGTGTAGGGTGTGTGTTTAGTACGTAGGCGTATTCCTGGAATCGATTACTCAGGTTTGCGAATCGTACATGCTAGTAGCCCTCGGGCTATTAGTATCTATGAAGATTATACATCCTTGGCGCAACCTAACAAAAAAAAAAGAAAAAAAGAGGAAGAGGATATTGATGAATCTATTGGAATCAAGGAAACAGAAAAAATAAGAAAACAAGAGATCCAAAAGCATTTTCGCGATGAGATTGGGCACGATATGGACAGACCATAACCAGGATATGGAAATATTTCAATGAGATTCTTCTGAGAATCAGAGGCAACAGCGCGTATAACCGGAGTCAATACAGATGTAATAACGAGGCATGAAGTCATACTTAATAATTTCTTTCAGGGAAAAGGTTAGCACTGCCAAGTTTGAGAAGTATGCACAGCAGAGTAATGAAAGCAAAAATATCCCGAAAAACAATCTACACCTACTGTTCTAGGTGGCAGTCAAGCTTTACTGGAAAATCCACCCTCTTCGAAGGTCGGCTCTTCGGATTCTGGGGAGAGCCGCTTATTGCAATCCAATTACCCTTTTCCAAAAAGTTCAAGGGTATCTCGATCTCCTCCACCAAGATCGAATAACTCCGGGAAAAGAAGTCCACCGGCAGCGCCATCGCGCGAAATTCAGGACTCAGCGAAATATAAAAGTCTTGAGAAAGAAAATAAAACACCTCGAATCAAGCTTAACGAAATGGATCTACTCTATCAAGATCTAAAGGAAGAGATGGACTTATTAAAAGGAGAAAATAAGTCCCTAAGGGACACACATATCCAGAAAGAACGCGAATGTATTCCAGCATGCTCAGCTAGTCGGGAATATCACACCGACGAAGAAGAGCTAGCACGCGAAATGTATCGGGTCCGAAAGAAAAGACCCAGGACAAAACGGAGAGCCGGTTCATCGCCTGAAGTCGAGCCCCTAAAAGAAGAAGATCACAAAGAACCGAAAGAAAAGCAACTTCGATCCCCTCCAATAAACACCGTCGGGATAACGGAATACAATAAGTTGCAAAGCCTCCTTAAAGGAACATTTACATCGAAATATAAGGTTACATATTTGAGGGATAACGCGTGGAAAATGAACGCCAATGACTACAATGACTACCAAGCTCTATCCCAAAAGCTAAATACCGAAAAGATTCAGTGGTATACTTTCGAAATCAAGTCAGAAAGGCCACATCGTGTTGTTGCAAGGGGACTCCACCCCTCATGCACCAAAGAAGAGGTGATCTTCAAGCCAAAGGCTTTAAAATTCTTGATGCCATTAATATTATCAAGAAGGAGAAGCAACAAACGGAAACAGATAAAGACGTCTTGGTAAGGCGTGGACTTCCGCTTTTTATGCTTACCTTCGATAAGTCTGATAATATCGACGATATCTACAGAATTAGAGCTATACTAAATATCGTGGTCAAAATCGAACCCATGCGTAGAAATTTAAGGATGATTCCACAGTGCAAACGTTGCCAAGGATTTAACCATTTGCAAATGTACTGCAAAAAAGAACCGCAATGTGTGAAATGCGCCGGAAATCACCCCTCCCAAGTTTGTGGAGTAAATAAACAAACCGCTGCAACATGTGCTAATTGTAGGGGAAAGCACCCGGCAAATTATAGAGGTCGTGAAGTAGCTAAAGAGTTGCAAAAACGGAGAGATGCGCTCCTTAAGCCACTAAATGCAAAATCAAAACTGCAAACTAAGCCTAAGCGTAAGAAAGCACAGGAGAAAGTAGGCAAACTAAAACTACCGGGTTCAGAGCGCAAAACGGTGAGAGAGAGAGTGACAACAAAAAGGTCCTTGACCTCTGTTCTTAAAAGAAATGGTACTGAAAAGTTAACATTAAAAAAGCCACCGGGTGACCCTCGGACAGCAGGAGCGTAGACTTACGCTCAGGCCGCGGCATCCGAAAAACCAAAAAAACCTTGAAGTTTCGCCGAACCTTGTCTCTCATGTTTTGTCGGTTATTCTCGAAAAAGGCTGGTTAAGCTTGAAAATAATTCAAGGAAAACGCGTACTTCATCTAGAATATGAATGAAAAACGAGTGTTAGATATATGTACTTGAAATGCAAACGGACATTTGCAAAAACTTGACGAATTGGAGATCTTCATGGGTGAAAAAGATATTGATATTTGCTTGATTTCTGAAACCCACGCAAAAAGGGAATCGTATTTAAAAATAAAAGGCTATAATGATTACCACGCTTGTCACCCTTTGGGAAAAGCGAGAGGCGGATCATCCTTGCTTATTAAAGACTGCATCGAACAATCCGAAGACCTAAAGATAGAGCTTGAAACTTTGCAACTGTGCACGATTCGAGCTAAAAATAGCGTACTCTTAAAATCTCATCTATCTACTGTCCACCGCGTTGCACGCTTGAAAAAAGTGATTTTACTAACTTGTTTGAATCGCTAAAACCTAATTTTATTATTGGCGGCGATTTTAATGCGAAACATACGTTCTGGGGCTCAAGATCCAGCTCGAAAAAAGGTAGAATGCTCTATGGGGCAGGTATGGAGTACAGTTGTGATTTCCATTCGACGGGTAAACCAACTTACTGGCCAACCGATACTTCGAAAATACCTGACCTGATCGATTTTTTCGTTGTGAAAGGAATATCTAACAACCATATAAAAGTTAAAGAGAGCTTTGATCTGTCGTCTGATCATTGCTTGGATATTTTAACACTCAGCGAAAAACTAGTCTATAACCTGGAGCCAGCGAAATTAACTGGTCGAACAACTAACTGGGAAGGCTTTAGGAACGAAATTGAAGATAATGTTGAACTGAGCGTTCCACTTACGACACCTTATGAACTTGAGGTTGAAGTTGATCGCTTCGTTGAGATCGTACAACTCGCCTCTTGGAATAATACGCCCAATCCAAGGAAAATGCCGGACAGATACGGTTTACGATATCCTCCGAAAATAAAAGAATTGGTCAAGGAAAAAAGAAAAGTGCGTAAAAAATGGCAACAGAGTCGTGCTCCGCAGCATAAAGCACACTTGAATCTGTGCAATTACCTTTCTTACCTTGAAAGTTTAACAGGAAAAACGATTCCAATTATTCATTTTGGAAAGCTGTAAAAGGCACCAAAAGGCCCAAAGTACCAATAAAATGAATGGGCGAGGGAAGATAAAGGAAAATCGGACGTCTTTGCGGCCCACCTGTGAGAAACATTTAAACCGTACGAAGGTTAAGTGGTTTACGACAACCTCAATAGGCTGGATTTATAATCTGACGATTTAACACCCACAAGTGCAACGCTAAGGGAACACAAACATTAGATGGAGAATCTAAAACCTAAGAAATCTCCTGGTTATGATTTGATTACCTGAAAAATTCTCAAAGTTTTACCTAGAAAAGCATTAATTGAGCTTCTCCATATTGTAAATGCTGCGCTCAGATTAAAACACGTGCCGAGCCAATGGAAAGTTGCGGAAGTCATAATGGTTTTAAAACCAGGAAAACCGCCAAATGAGGGAAAATCGCATAGACCAATTTCGCTTCTTCCAATCATATCGAACATTTTCGAGAGGATATTACTAAAGTGTCTCCAACCGGTTATAGAAGAAAATAATCTTATCCGTGACCACCAGTTTGGGTTCAGAAGCAAGCATTCGACGATTGACCAGGTGCATAGAATTACTGACGTAATCGCACTTGAAGAAAAAAAGATTTGATCAAGTGTATTTCTCGATGTCTGGCAAGCCTTTGATAAGGTGTGGCATGATGGCTTGAAATGCAAACTACGACAAGTCCTCCCTGTAAGCTTACACGTTATTCTAGAATCTACTCTATTCTAGAATAAATTTTTTCGTGTTAGACACGGAGTCGAATACTCCGAGCTCAAAGAAATTTCGGCCGGCGTACCGCAAGGAAGCGTTCTTGGGCCGCTTTTCTATTTGTTATATACTCGTGATATACCGAACGAAGGTGGCACTATTCCTGCTACGTATACCTACGGTATACAACTTTGGGGTTGTACCAAGAAACAAATGCAAATATTTTACAATCTTTTCAAAATAAAGTTCTAAGGGAAATTGTCCAAGCACCGTTTAGAAACGACGATATCCACAGGGATCTCGGAATTCCGACAATCGAAGCTGAAACTAGAAGCTTCGAAAGAAAGCATAGAAACCGATTAATCGGACATGTCAACAATACAGTCCTACAAATTTTGGATGAGGGCAATTTATTGCACCGATTACAAAGGGCGAAACCTTTCGACTTGGCGAGATAAGTATAAACCGCGTCTAGATTGCGGAATATACAGGATCTTTCAGTGGAAAGTAACCTGCCAAACGTTTTTATTTCGTGATAGAAAAATTGCTTCATAACTTAATACTTAGTTGCGATATCTAATAAATTTATATCGAAGGATGTTTTTTTTAGCTAGTAAGAATCTGACTCTACTATGAGCACGCGCTTGCTATTCTCATAGTGTCTATGGAAGATCTTTTACCTAGCCTCGGGAAATAAAAAAAAACCTACTCTTTATATAGTCAAAATATAATCTTATAGTCAAAATATAATCGAGTATCAATCATTACCAGATGGGGAATTGTGAGAAGAAGCTTAGGAATCCAAAAATAAGGATTACAGGAAGTATAGATATCAAAAGGTTTTAAGGATACGGCATAATAAAGACCTTTGCAACATGCTTTCAGCCTCATCCGACCCTCATTTCTTCGTTAAGGCATCTCAGAACCGAAAAATATCTCATAGCACAATACTCCCTAGAAATGATAAGTTTATTATCTTGGGTAAAGAGGTTGATGAAAGTTTCCAAGAAATCTGATTTTTTTTTTTTTCCATTTACTCTTTTCTCCACTGTCACTGAAATATTTTATTATGCAATCTGATGTGCCACAAAATAATAAAATTCTCTTTTGATACACCTAATAAAAACATTTAAAAAATGGTTCGTTTACTTTTGTCACCACTGTTTGCTCGGATTAGCTTTTAGACACCCTGTTATTACTTCAATCATTAATTTTTCAATATTTTAAAAGTCAAATATTATGTTTATTCCCTGTAAGTAGAAAAAAAACTGTCACGATATCTTTATTCGTTTAAAATTTATGATTTTTGCAAGCAAAAAGCCAAAATGAGTGACTGTGCGCCGTCCTTTTACAGATAAAGAGAGCATTATAAGCCTTGCGAACTCTTTCCTGTTTATTAAGTTTCCAGTTAAGTTCCCTCTCTAGCATTATACCAAAATATCTAACGCGATCCAAAAGGGAAAGCGCCACTCCTCCTAGCTTAGGCAGTTTAAGGGGTGGTACCTTTTATTTCGTGCTGAAGAGTATAAATTCTGGTTTATCTGGGTTGACGTGCAATTCACACACTTTAGCCCATTTTCCGAGACTGTTAAGAGTGGATTGCATCATTTCACTTAAAGTGTCCAGGAATTTGTCCTAGAAAAATTCAAATGAGATAACTTTCTCTCCTTTTCACACATAAATACGTTGGAATTAATTTAATAGTTGTTTTTTTTTTTTTCTTAATACGGTATGCGCATTAAAACTAAAACCGCCATACTTATAATTTCTAACATAGCACACCAAAATGTTGATTCGGTTCTATGCAAATTTCAAAACATTGGATGAATGTGAAAAATGCTTAAACCAAAAAAAAAAAGAAAATTACAATCTTTCCCTCTTAACTTTTCAACAAATTTTATTACTCGAGTAAACGTATTTCGCACATTGAAATAGAGCCAATTGTTTTTAACATTTGTGAAAATTGGTTCAACAACTAACGCACACATGTATGCTCTCTATCTATGTATCTAGATTTCGAGCCAAAAAGGTCCAAAAAGTCCAGGACGTAAATGTGTATATTTCAAATGAGAACGTTTTGTTGTACTTACCATCTGGTCCATTGGGCACTGGAATCGGATCACCACTCTCTCTTCGCCATGTTATCGTTGGTGCTGGAGATCCTGTCGCTGCACATTTCAATGTAACATTGCTACCCTCCCGAATTACCATATCCGTACTGGTTGGGTAATCCAGAATGTCAGGTGGAACTATAGGGTGGGGATGAAATGTGTTACATGTGTGAATTTTCAAATGGTGTACAGGACACAGTACGGCAGAGCAATATGACGGTACCCGTTGCACATACGATGTTCGGATGTATGTTTCACGACATTGACGACGGCGAATGGTAGTGATGGTAGATGGTGGAGCAGCATCATAGCGTGTGCGGAAAATTGTAGCGAGAAATATGACGGAAGAATATTTTTTGTGTTATTTTGTCACTTTTTTGAAAGAATATAATTAAAATGTACATAAATCAGTTGTATAATTATACATGCATACATTCATATACAAAACTGCTACAAAGGATAACAATAAATTCAGTTTTACGGCTTATCTCTATGGTAATTATTATGGCAACGTATAGAGACCTATAGCAACAAACGCAACAGAAGAGCATCATAATCGCGTAGATACAAGATACTCATGCACTCATTAATGCAATCTACCTGTAGAATGCCCTGCAGCCACATCGTTAATGTAAAATATATTTATGTTAAATTAATTATCTGAAAACAAGCGTATACACTGTTAAATATTTATACATTCAAAAGCGGTTAAGGTCGTAGTGAAGGCAGAATTACATTTTATATTAATTGGTGGAATATTTGAATGTTATGTTATTATTTAAGGGTACGCAAAGATTCAGTGAATACTTTGCATTGACACTATAGCAAAATTGCTTGTAGCTTATGTTTATAGTCGTATGATTGTGCTGCCTATTAAAGAAATTAAAAGCATTTTTTTCACTACACAGGGTTTCAGGATGGAGCAATGAACTTGGTTGGGTGAATGGTACAACATTTTTTGTAAGAAATAATTCGTAACATTTCACCCGTTTCAAAAACCGTTTGTCAGTTTCAGGGCACTATCTAAAGATTAGCTCTGATGACTTGTACGGTCAATCAGAGTTTTCTATTCAAGGTTTATTAGAAAGTTGACCATCTGTGCAAATTAATAGAAACTAAAAGCATATTGGACATTTGTGCTTATGTACATCGCCAAGTTTCGGTAAATTTTACAAGCGTTGGATAAATTTGTTAACTGAATTGTTGAAGCCGGATTTTGAGCAACAAATCGTGTAAGAACTTGCTTACACGGTGCCGTGTATCCGGTTCAAAGTGTAGAGAACTCAATGAGAGCATTCACACTTATCCAGCACTCAATACACGGCATTTTTTATGCCGGACAAATATCAACTCTATCCGGCACCGGATGATGGATACACCGCGCTGGATACATCGAAGTATACAGAACTAAATGTGAGCTTTCACTCTATTCATACCGCACCAGATACACGCCATCGTGCACAATGTTTAAATATATTGTGTTGAGCAATCCATTTGAAGCCTTATTAAGCCAGACATCATAGCATTTGAAAGAGATATAACTTGCTCGACTTAATCATAAAGTATAAAGATATTCAATCGACATTGAAGACATTTGCAAGCGCGATAGTCATCTCAAGTGTAATAAGGGAAAACTCTTTATTGTACTCTGAAAAAATTAAGATTTAAGGAAATTTGCTGGAAATGGCATATAACTTGAACAGGTATTCAACGACTATTTTCTTGCCTCCATTTCATCCAATCTTAATGATTTCAATCCATCTACATACACGAGCAAACTCTATCTAGTCGACGTACTAAACTGTGTAACGGAGCGTTACACTGTTTATCGCCTCCACTGTGGTTCACCTTCGCGACCGCTACTGTCCATAGCTGGTGCAGTATAAACAAACAACATCTGGCGATGATCACGCCATGTGAACATGACCACTTCTCTCAATCTCATTGGCCAAGTGGTTTGCAAAAGTGAATTGCATCCGCTTTTACAATTCGCATTGGCTCTTTGCGGGAAATTTCACAAGGCGGAGATTGAGAGATGTGGTCGTCGGAGTTCCTCACTCAGTGGTTTAGTACCAATTTCGAGTACTTGTGAGCCAACTCTCAGACGTGGTGATACTACAGGAATTTATCTATCGTTTGTCTCCGGACTTGGACGATTTATAAATCGGACCTGCTGCTGACCACAGCCGATCCGATCGTAAGCTTTTGGGCTCATCCTCCTCAAGAATAAGCCATTGCCGGTCCTGAACTTAATCCTCGAGTTGGAGGATCCGATCCGTGCTCCTAAGAGTTTACCGCGCTATTAGAAGCTAAGTATTTGCCTTAAGCAAGTGCTGCCAAGTGACGGCCCTAAGCCGTTGCTGCCAAGTGATGCCGCAAGGTGTTACTGCCAAGTGACGGCCCCTAAGCCGTTGCTGCCAAGTGACTGCCACGAGCAGTCGCTGCCCAAGTGACGTCGCAAGACGTTGCTGCCAAGTGACTGCCACAAACAGTTACTGCCCAAGTGACGGCCCTAAGCCATTGCTGCCAAGTGGCTGCCACGAGCAGTTGCTGCCTAAGTGACGCCGCAAGGTGTTGCTAACAAGTGACGGCCCTAAGCCGTTGCTGCCAAGTGACTGCCACGAGCAGTTGATGCCCATGTGACGTCGCAAAACGTTGCTGCCAAGTGACAGCCACAAGCAGTTGCTGCCTAAGTGACGCCGCAAGGTGTTGCTGCCAAGCGACGACCCTAAGCCGTTGCTGCTCAAGTGTCCATCAGTAGTCAGTAAGTTAGCAAGTAAGAAAGAAAGGCCAAGGTAGGTATCCAATTATTGTTAAGTATAAGAAAATTGTTAAGGTTAACTTACACCGGGCTTCGTAAGAACACATATTGAAATAGGACTCAACTCATTGTTAAGTAGCTCGATATTGTTAAGGCCAGCTAAACTGAACATTCATTGCGGTGATAAATAAATAATTTACCTCTTTACCCAAAGTTTCGGGTGTTTCTTTGGGAGACCCTGGGTCCGACGAGCGAAACCTCAGCCTTCGGAAAACACCCTCACGGCTGAATAAATCATACTCGACCCAAAACTCAATTGCATATTATTTTGCGACACATTAGGTGAGTCGTATAAACGGCACCGGATACGCGTAAAAATATTGTGCATGGCGCCGTGTATCCAGAACCGGATAAATAGTGTAAAAGCTCCCATTTAGTTCTGTATACTTCGATGTGTCCGGAATTCGGTGCTGGAGAGAGCTGAGATTTCTCCGGCATAAAAAAAAGCCGTCTATCCGGCATTTGTGCCATGTATTCGGTGCCGGATAAGTGTGAACGCTCTCATTGAATGATGTGTATCCGGCGACGTTTATCCGATGTCAGATATGTGTGAAACGAGGCTAAGCTACAATACCTTTTAAATTAATGTAGGCGTATTACATACAATATTATTATTACATAATTCTATTCGTGTTACTTAGTGACACACACAGACTGAGTTGTACAGCCTATCATTCTAAGAGCTCGGGGAAGGGAATTCCATAGCTGAATAGCGGTTACAAAAAATTGGCGGTCAGATATTAAAAATGAGTAGCGTACTGTAACAAGGTCATTATTTCTAGTAAAATACTGAAAACGAATATAATGATAGGGAGGTTGACGTGTTTGCATTAAATTGTAAAGCATGGTTAACGTTCTGAAGGCAAAATAGTTCTTGAGAGTAAGGCCATGGATTGGTTTGAAAAAAGAAGTGATTTTTTTCACATTGTTCTTACCAACTCTGTTCCTGTTCTTATCTTAACATGCGATACTAAGACTTTAACCGAAAATGTTTTTTAGAAAAATAAATCAATACCACAAGCATCGTTGTCACACAACTAGATCGTATGATCAGTCGTGGAATATTTTAACTTTATTTGCTTCCATACCTCCAAACGACAAAGTTGATATAATAAATTATGTATCTGTTCACTAAGTAGAATACAACAAGTATTATGTACTCTATAGTGAATGTAATCCTTATTTCTGGTCTCTTGCGGTTGTTCTGAATGCGCTCCTACAGACAGTGCTGTCGATTACATTATTTCTACTCTGTGCATTAAAATCGTATGCACGGTTTCTCGCATATGGGCCAACATAGCCGCTTCTTCCGCATAAGCTCCAAATTGATTCGGGTCAATAAGAAAATTGCTGCAGATAGTTCTAACACTACAATGAGTTTTGTTTTTTAATCTTATTTCAATTTTGGTGATATTTGTCGTTACAAAAGAACTCCCGACAAATCTTTGTGAGGTGTTGCCGTAATTGATTGTACCCGCTCCTTGTTTAACAATATCTACTTTTTTATGTATATTTGATCAATGAACTTTTTTGTATGATTAGATTTCTTTGCTCTCCATGCTTTAAACTTTAATTGTAACTTAAAAATAAAATGTATTCCATAAAATAAATACGACCATGCAATGGATATATTCCTCATTGAAGGGCTTCTTTATTTGATGGCTTTGGATAAAGTGGCGAAAGGTTGTACAGCCTGTACTACCGCTTCATCTATTATAGTAACATATAATTGATGCTTAACCTTCATAACATGCGACTCAAAATTCAAAATAGTTTCATGGAAATTTCCAATTTCATTTTCAACCCGAATTTTTTCTGCCCGTATAAGTTCTTGGCTTTCTTTTTTAATTTAAAATTTTAGTGGCCTACAATATCGTGTTGGAGAGGGGCGAGCATTTTTTCAAATCTAACTATTCGAATCAGTTATGTTTAACTGCATTGATACGAGTACATTCGATGTCATAAACAAATTTGTGTCCGATGAATCCGAATCATTATCTGCACATTTTGGCATAGACTCACTCTGGTCCGGGAATCCATTACAACCACATTTCTTTAAATAAGATTCTCCCTTTTGTTTCTATAATTTTTAAGCTGCGGCGGTAATTTTAACTTAGGCGGTTATTCCATGTGGCCACAGAAATATCAATTAATTTTCGTATTGCTCTAAATTGAGTTACTTTGTTTTTTTTTTATTTAGGTTTTGAGATTTATTTTGAATTTTTGAATCTACTACGAAATAAAATTTTCGAAATCTGAATCAGTTTTCTCAAAGTTATATACTACTTTACTTTATTTTTGATGTAGATTCCGAGAAATTTATGGACTATAAAGTCGATCGAACTAACTCGATTTTGTACCCGGGTTTTTTTTTTTTTTTTTACTCGTGGGGCCTATCTTGTACATGAATCAAACAAAGACGCATAGTCTGGTGTTCTTATTCCACCGGCCGGAAGTACTGCCTCAGTTCTTGCTTCCGGTGAAACAGCCCCTGAAGTGCTGGCAGCTAGAACTTTGGACTCCATACCTGGTCCTAGCCATTCCAATAGCCGCGTGGAACGCATTATCCCCTCTCCTGTGCCCGTGATTAGTTATGGATTCGGAGCCATACATTTTCGGGTCTATAAGAAGGATAAGGAGGACGTGGAAGTGGAGGGGTCAAGTTCCGCCATATTTGTCTCTGCTGTGCAGGTTAGTGATATACCGGCCACTACGGCAGTGGAGGATATGATGGAATGCGATTCCGAAAAGGCCGCTCATCCTTCGAAGGCCCGGGGAGATATTGATCCGGGCGACCTTGCTTTTTCGGACCTGGATCTTTGCAGTGGTCATATCAGCCCAGCTTTATCCATTCCGTGGCTGGAATCGGACTTGGATGGCATCTGAACGCGACTGCAATGGATCTGCGGTTCGTACAGATTAACATTTACTGCTCCCTTACGGCCTCGGCCGCCTTTATTCTCCGGCTAAACATAATCGGGAAGACATTGCCTTGATCCAGGAACCTTGGGTCGGCAAAGATTTTGTGTGTGGGCTCAGGACTCCTAACTATAACTTTATCTGCAATACATGAAAAATGAAAGTAAGCCTAGAGCTTGCATTCTCGCGAAGACCGCATTAAATTTATTTTCACTCTTTAATAACAGCGATTGTGATACGGTGACTGTAAGCTGGACCATGTAAGTACTGGCTAACTTCGGCGTACCGGGCCTACGACCATCAAGCCCCTCTCCCAGCGGCTACTCTGGGGAAAACGATTGCGGACGTGGGAAGGCATAAAGCTGCGCTCATTGTGGGCTGTGATGCAAATGCGCATTGTACAGTTTGGGGCAGTACCGACAACAACGAAGTAGGTGAATAATTTTTTGATTTCTTTTTAGATACCTACCTGTCTCTGTAATACTGGGTGCGAACCCACCTTTATTACTAGTAATATACAAGAAGTCTTAGTCTTCTCTAAAATCCCTAGCTATCTAAAAAGAGCTGATGGGTTCTGGACCCCCCAGCTACTGCAAAAATACAGTGCTTTATTAAGGAACCTGCGCGGCATCTGTGCCAGGCAGCACTACTAATCTTATTTCTAAGACAGAAATTCTCTGGGCAATACACAGCTTTAAACCATTCAAGTCGGCAGGACCTGGCGGCATAATTCTCGCTTAGATCCAACAGACTGCGAACCTCATCATTCCCTGGTTAGTCGCAATCTTTAGAGGTTACCTGGATTTTGGCTAAATCATGGACGGAAGTCTGCGCGGTCCTTATACCGAATGCAACCAAAAGCTCGCATGTTAACATCAAAGATCTCAGACCTATAAGTCTATTATCCTTTCTTCTGAACACTCTGGAAAAACTATTAGATTTCCACATTCGTTGCAGCATTAATCCAAGTATGCTGTCAACCTCCCAGTATGCGTACAGTAAAGCGAAATATACAGAAACGACCCTGCACTTACTGGTGCGCAGGCGGCAAGGTCTCCAGGCAAAGGTGCCAGAGGGTTAGGAATAAACTGTTTCTCTTCCCTAAGACCATCGATACGTGGTGAAGATCCACATCCTACACGAGGTGTCGCTGTTGTTACCGAAATATGGCGAATCTAAAGAGGAAAACTTGAAAAAATCCGGAATCCCAGGTGTAAACTACCGTGCCTATGGGATGAATGGCTCCATGTTACGGTGTCTTCTAACAGTGAACTCTGGATACCTTAGGGATATCCAGTTTTAATTAAATACCACTTACCACTTACTGCAGGAGCTGGCCTCATCGGAGCGTTCGTCAGTGACAAGCTTACCGTTGAGGAAGACCCCTGCAGCTATCCCAAGCGTGGGAGAACCGATGAGACCGCCAAAGTTTACGGTAAGCCGAAGCCAATCTAGACCTGAGGCGATCACATTGGCAATCTCGGAGCAGCCGCCCATTGCAGCAGAGCCACAGAAACCATCCGAGCATAGAAACGAAGATGTTGATGTCGGTGAGGAGAAGACGGATGATCCGAACGGGGCAAGCCGCAGCCAGCCTCGTGAGGAAAGTCCGTCAGCACCCATACCGGATGGTAAATGTTGCACTGCTGCCAATGGAAAATCTTCTACCTGTAGTTTCGCGACAGAAGTCAGCGCGGGTGGACTTGGCCTGGGACTAGCCCGACCATCATCCACGTCCGATAAGACTAGGGAGGTAAGGACACAAAACAGGACAACGACGTGTAGATATAGGAAGCGCAATGCCATTAGACTAATTCGGCGGCTTAAGAAGGGTGATCCGAAGTCCTTCACGGACAAGGAAAAGGGAGCCCCTGGACAGTGCCCATAATACCTTTAAGCTCGCTGGGTCGACTAGGTGCACCGATCAGCAGGGCCGGAAAGCAAGAGGATCACCTACTGTGAGAGTGCAGCTCCCCATCTCGACCGTGGCTAGTCTTCGGTCAGCAACCGACTCTAACCCATCTGCGGTTGGGTCGGTTGCAGGCTGTTCCAAGAAGGCAACCTACAGAACGGACGACGACACAGCACTACGAACGGGCATTGGTCAGATTGCTTTGAGGGGGGAATGCCGTTTGCCACCCTCCTCAGCTCCTCAGCTGCGAACAGACCTACGTCGCTCTCGACTGTTCCGGGTAAAGGGATACAACCCATTCCCATCGTGAGAAATTCTAGGGCATACGCAGACGCAAGAGAATGCAGCGCAGGACAGAGTAGGGGAACGAAGGCCTGCTCGCGAGAAGGAAGGTAAACCTCTTGCCAACCTCCCGGATAGCGGACAGACTGAGGCCCTTGTCAACCGAGCCAGAGTCAGTCGTTAAGACCGTATCCGAGCCGATTGCGAGCTGCTCCAAGAGGGGGAGACACGACGGTACGATCTCGCCGCTTATGAACAGCACCAACAAGAAGGCCAAGCTGACCGCATCTGCTAGTGCTGGTATACAGGTGGCGATAGTTCATTATAATAGCTCGGAAAAAAGACTCAGCAGAGATCAGTGGAGGCTCCTCGAGTTGCGCATACTCGAAGGTATCAATTCTACCATTGTCGAGTAGGAGGGACAATCCCCCTTCTTTGAGCAATTGACCACATTCAGAGGTTCTAAGCTCCTTTCATGCGATAACGAGTTCACACTTAAGTGGCTCCAAACTGTTGTGGCTAACACGCAGGCTCCATGGGCTAATGCCGACATTCGACTCGTCGAAAAGAAGGACCTGCAAGAATTTACTAGGCCAAAAGGGCGTATCCTGATACCTAGCCATTATATTCCCAAGGAGCGAATTGAAAGGAACCTGCGGCACCTTAACCCGGAGCTCCTTAGCGACGACTTGGAGGTGCTTGAAATGGGCGAGCACTCAGAAAAGGGCACGGAGATCGTGGTCCTGCTCAATCGCAGATCAATGCCTATGTTAAGGAGGTACAATAATAAGGTTCGCACTAGTATCACCCGGTGTAATGTCCGACCCTTTATGGATAGGACAGAGAGGAAGGAAAGGGGGGCGGGTGACAAGGTAAAGAAAACATGAAATTTGTTCAAATAAACCTGCACCACAGCATATCTGCTAGCGCCAATCTTATCTATCTTCTAGGCGAAAGGAATATAGATATAGCTCTCATACAAGAGCAATGGATCTCCCGTGGCAAAATTAGTGGGCTATATCAGAGAGATTTAGTACTGTACAGCAGCGAACCACAAAACTCTAGGAAACATATTAACTTATTTCTTTTATCTACATACAGCAACTCAGACCAGACGGTAGTATGGCTCCCCCCACTGCTTATCTCACCCGTTTATATGCCTTACGACGGAAATGATGCACCGCCATCCGAACTTACCCGCGCCTTAACCAGGAAAGTGGAGCTCGAGAGATGGGACCTACTACTGGGCTGTCATGCGAATGCACACCACGCGCAATGGGGCAGCGGCGATACAAACCCACGCGGTGAATTGATTTTCGAATTTATTATCGAACATAATCTTTTAGTAGCCAATAGGGGTACTGAACCTACTTTCTTAGTTAGAAACAGGCAGGAGGTAATTGACATTACACTAGCAAGTAATTCGAGTATCCTCTCTATAGACAATTGAAATACTTTGGGAATAGAATCTTATTCCGATCACAGATTTATTGAATTTAATCTTAATGATAGATGTGACTCTCCCAAACTCCATAGAAACCCTAAGACGATCGACTGGACTACATTCAGTTACGAGATGCGGAAGAACAAGAATCTACTAAAAGAATGCTACTTACATGAACCTGCGGACATCGACCGAAAAGCCGAGGAAATCACTGCTGTCTTCAAAGAGGCTTTCCAGAAGGCATGTCCCGTATCTAAACCTAAGACAAAAGCCTCACTCCCGTGGTGGACCAAAGAACTAGCCAGCATAAGATGAGAATCAAGGAAACTCCTGAATATGGCGAAATCAACGGGAGCTGACTCTGACTGGGAACTATATGTACAAAGCCAGTCAGACGAGCTTCAAGAGCGCAGCGCAAAAAGCCAAAAAACAGACGTGGCTTTTGTGACGAGATAAAGGGTACAACAGAAACGGCTAGATTGAGGAAAATCCTCTCCAGAGAATCCAAAATTCTAGGTTCCCTAAAGAACCCCGAACGAAATTGGACCGAGTCTTGTTCGGAATCCATAGAATTACTCATTGAAACGCACCTCCCTGGGTGTATTCTTTTTTTTTTTCTGTCACAATGTCACATACCAAGAACATGGAGAGAGGTAAAGGTGGTTTTTATACCCAAGGCGGACAAGGCTAGTCACACTACCGCGAAGGACCTCAGGCCAATAAGCCTTACCTCTTTTATCCTGAAAACACTTGAAAGATTGCTCGACATTTACATACGTAGTAGATAACGCCCGGGGGACTTATCCCCAGCCCAACACGCATACATAAAGGGTAAATGTGTGGAAACTGTCCTATATAATGGTGTCGGCTCTATAGAAAAATCACTTAAGGATAAAGAGTTCACGCTAGCTGCATTTTTTGATATTGAAGGAGCCTTCAATAATATTTATACCGAAGCGGTTAAAAGAACCCTAAGAAACCTAGACATCGACATCAGTCTAATTAACTGGATTGTTAGCATGCTCGAGGAAAGACATATAACCACCGAACTTAAAGGTTCAAAACTCGAAGCATACGCCTCGAGGGACACCCCTCAAGGCGGGGTAATCTCACCACTGCTTTGGGTCATTGTTCTTAATGAGGTACTACAACAAGTAAGGTACAGTGGTGTCAGAGCTACAGCGTACGCGGATGACGTTGAGCTGCTCGCAACAGTAAATTCCTGCCTACCCTTAGCGAATAACTGAACGGAGCCCTAAATACTCTTAGTATATGGGCCAGCAATTGCGGTCTAAAGGTTAATTCCCAAAAAATCGAACTCGTACTTTTTACGAATAAGAGGAAAATACCAGAGTTTGGAACACCTTCTGCAACAATAGCATTTTACTCATGTAGAATTTTTGGTAGAACCTGGGGACCCTCCCCCAAAATGCTACAGCTAGACATCTTTATACGCACATCAGCAGCCATAAATGCTATGAGAATTAGCCAGTCAGCAAACTGGAACCAAATAGAACAGGTCCCTCGATGATCCTACTTGATTACTTTGGCCTCGTGCCCGTAACGGATTACATGACGTCGTATAGACTTTAGATTTTGTAAGGCCTTTCTCTACCGCCTACCCTAGCAGGGAAGAATGGAAAAGCGGTCATATATCCAATGCTGAATCTATGGCCATCTACACAGATGGTTCCAAAATGAGCACTGGTTTAGGATCAGGCATCTTCTCCGACGCCCTAGGTATATCTAAATCCATACGACTTCCAGACCACAGCAGTGGTCTTAGCAGTGGTAACAGCCGCCCGTGAGTGTGCGGTAAGGGCAATACCGCCAAAAGATATAACCATCTTTATCGACAGCCAGGCAGCTATAAAAGCGATCACTGCCATAGAAATGAAATCGAAGTTTGTGAAGTGTTGTCGAGAAGAGCTCAGGGTTCTTGGAACACAGCACAAGGTATCGCTCTGTTGGGTCCCTGGACACGAGGGTATCCCAGGCAATGAGAAGTCCGACGAGCTGGCAATGAGAATGCCGCCTTGCACACTCAAGCTCGCTGCAGGGAATAAAGCCATTAAGGAGGCGAACACAAGATGGAACTTCATGGAAACTTGTGACATCACTAGGAAGCTATGGCCATCATTCAACAAAGCAGGTACCGGGAGCATTACTCGGAAAGATGGGAAATCTCTTTCCACCATCGTGGGCATCATCACGGGGCACAACACTCTGCGGTATCACATGAAGAAACTACGCCTGGCGGAGGAGGAACTCTGTAGAGGCTGTGGCGACGAGGAAGTTTTTGAGGACACCACCCATTTCCTGTGCCACTGTCCGAGTCTTCAACACTCCAGGAAAAAGTTCTTTGGTAATTTTTTCTTCCAGGATCTCGAGGAGCTCTCCGGCGTTTCGACAGGAAAGATGCCGAACTTAATCAAATCATCAGTGTGCTTTGCATGCAGAAATGAAGTAAGTGACTGAGTTAATAGTTGTTAGTTTCATTGGGTTGGGGATTACTTTTTCCCCCATGGGTACCACAATGGGTCAATGCTGACCCGAGTGTGGCAGAGAGCGTCCCTCCCTAGCCCACATACCTAACCTACTGGTGCGCATCATAGAAAAATCGTTGGATTGCAAAAAATACACTTTAGTAGCATTTTTTGACATAGAGGGAGGCTTTGACAGTGTTGAACCTAAAGCAATTATGAGGGGACTCAAGGGTCTTGCTATTAAGGGGTTGATTGGCGCGTTAGCTAACCAGCTGGTGAAAAACAGGGTTATCAACTCTAAGCTGGGTGACTTTCCTTGTGTTCAGGACTGGCTTCGGCCAGAGTCTGAGCGAGGAATGGAATGCAGTCGTATTTTAACGGACGGTTCCAAAACCAGTCAAGGATCTGGTGCTGGTGTCTTCGTGGAAGTCGACAACACTAGACTTCTTTTCTCGTTAGGCAAATATGCGTCTGTTTTCTAAGCGGAAACTTATGCAATCTTAATGGCCATGAACTATGTTGTGAATAACAGGTGGAAGGGCCGTAGTATTTGCGTATATAATGACAGTCAGGCTGCGCTGAAGGTCTTGCTTAAACATTTAACCACTTCCAAAATAGTTCATGAAACCAAACACTCTTTGAACTCTGTCGCAAGCCTGAATTCTCTGTTTCTTATCTACGATGAGGTTACTAGACAAGGGTCAGAGGAGGCTTTCTCAGGTCCCGAACCCGCGTTGGGCCTCCCTGCGTCCTCGGTTAGGGCTTCCATTGACGTTTGGATCTCTCGGGAGCACAATTGTGTGCGGCATGACTCTCCAGGATGCAGGTTGACTAAACGTGTGCTCCCGGACGTCTGTAAGAAATCAGTGGCATGTCTCTCAGCAGAAAAGTCTGTAGCAAGCACCTTAACGCGCTGGGCTTGAGCGACACTACAATCTGCGATGTTTGTGGAGAGAGCGACGACCCCGCGGAATATTACCTCTGTGAGTGTCCGTCCTTTGCTCGTATCCTCGGTGCTAATATGGCGAGTGCTGGTCCTGGAAGCTTCTCATCACTGAAGTGTTTGCTTGGCTTTCTTAGAAAGACAAGGAAAAGGAAGGCTGTAAAGTAGTTGCTTATGCAGACGACATTGTTATATCGGTCCCGGAAAAAAACCTTAATACGTTTAAAAACCTTCTACAAAATGCTCTCTCTAAGCTCTTAAAATGGAATAATGAATGCGGTCTTAGTGTCAACTCATTAAAAACAGAACTGGCCCTCTTCGCAAGAAAATATAAAATTCCACACTTTGACCCCCCAAAACTATACGGCGCTAGGTTGACACTTGTAGACAAAGCTAAATATTTGGGTCTTATCCTGAGCAAACATTTTAGCTGGAAACCCAATATCCTGAAATGAGTGAAGAAAGGCACTACAGTTATGTACTGGTGTAAGAAAGCAATAGGAAATAAATGGCGACTACAGCAACGAACTAGATACTGGCTCTATGTATCTTTAACCAGAATAACGTATGGAATGATCGCCTGGTGGACGGCTTTGGAGAAAGCTCTACACCTACCTTCAGTTGGCCGTGTGCAGATGACCGCCGGCTTGTGCATAAGCAGAACACTGAGAAAAACTCCAAAAGCGGGTCTTAATATTCTTTTGCACCTGCCTCCTCCAGTTGTCTATGGCAAACAAGTGGCAGAGTGTGCAGCCCCTCGGAAGAAGGCCATATCCCCGTGGTCCGGTCTAGGTATAGGACACTCCTCTATTTTCAACAATCGTGAATGCCTTCCACAAGATACCGACTATTTACTTCCACAACTTCTGTTTGATAAAAACCTTGAAACCCGCATCTCTTTCAGACTTGAATGGGAGAGGAAGCTAGGGACACAAGAGGGATCCATTTGCTTTTACACAGATGGATCCAAAACAGAGCCCGGAGTGGAGGGAGGTGCCTTCTCCCAAGAAATAAATATAAGCATCACTTTTCGCCTCTCTAACTACTGTAGCGTCTTCCAGGCGGAGATCATGGCAATAAAGGAGGCCTTGTCACTGCTGAAGTACAATGTAATATCCAGACGGGATTTTACTATCTTAACTGACAGTCAAGCCGCGATTGGCCCTGGAATCTGTTAGCTTTAACTCAAAAACGGCCATAAATTGTCGCTTGTCTCTTAATGAGATTGCCAAACAAAGCATATGCAACCTATCCAGTAGGAAGGGATCAGGGTCGACCAACAGAAACATATCAAGTATCTAGGTCTAACACTAAACAGCAAACTCCTTTGGAGAGAACATGTAGAAGCTGTGGTAACCAAAGCCACCAGAGCAGTTATGGTGTGTACGAGTATTTCAGGAAAAATCTGGGGTTACAGCCCAGCCACACTGAGATGGATGTACATGATGATAGTTAGACCCATCATCGCTTATGGGCCAGTAGCATGGGTTAACAGAACTAGGCTAACCACGACGAGGACACCCCTCAACAAAGTGCAAAGATTAGCCAACATATGCATAACAGGACGATATCGTCCAAATAAGACAGGCAAAAGAACTTCTGGGAAAATACAACCAGAAAAGAAGGTCACTGCAGACTCAAAGATCACCTTAGGATACTGGGAATAGAGGGAGACGGACACTGCAGATTCTGCACGGACTTCGCAGAAATACCAGCGCATCTTCTTATGGAATGCGAAGTACTGATCCACAAAAGAAGAAATCACCTAGGTGCCTACCTCCTATCAGAAATAGATTTACCTTCGCTGAATCTATTGAAGATACTCCGGTTTGCTGTAGCAGCTGGACTGGAGGAAGTGCTCTCGACCGAGTATATCATCGGCTAGAGCATTGTATGGGGGGCACAATAGATCTTTTAAAGGTCGCAGTGCACTTACACCTCACTGTCATATACATCTACATCTACATCTATTGGGCTGACAGGTCGCTCGTCACATTGTAGTTGCGATGAGCGACAGTCATTATAGGGCACTGCATCATCGGTAGGCATCTTAGTAATGACTTCTGAAAAAATTGAATGGACGCAGAGGAAGAACAAACTACACTACACCTTCTTTGTACGTGCCAGTTCCTCTTCACTCGCAGAAGACTACACTTAGCAGCCTATCTCTTGGAAAACTTAGGCAAGCTAGCTAGCGTCAGCATCGGCAGCTTACAGCGCTTCATAATAAACTGCCAATGGTTCGAGGGGTAGTTCTCCCTGGGGGTTATAGATCTATGCGGTACCACAATGGGCTTAGTATGGTCTAAGTGCGATTGCATTCTCCAGCCTGTCACTCTATTCTAACTTTACCTAACTTAAATGTGTATTTTGTTTATGTGGTGGATGAAATATCTCGCTTGAAGCAGGTGATTTAAGTTCAAATACGCCTTATTCGCTCTAAGTGAAAGTCGGTTGTACTCGTTCATTGAAATTATTTGAGCGACCTGAATTGTCCCGTTGCGTAAAACACTGAAATAAACTAATTCTCATTGTACTAATTTGGAATTTAGTTCACTGAAAATTAATTATTAACGAACTATCTCCCAAAAATAGAAACTAAAGTCGACTGCAAGAATGGATCGGACTTAGCTCATTTTAGTCGATGAGAGTTTGCACCATTGGGATTTTGTTTATAAAACCTAAAAGTCCTCTACTTTTTTCTTAAATACAAGTTTCTATGTATCAATTTTAAATTTCTAAACTGTAATTCATTGAAATCTGTTTTGCTGTAGTACATTCCTGAAAGCATGACCACTTACAAAGAACGTCATAGCAAGAGAACTTGTGCACACACCCTGTTAAATAACCCCTGCAATCCCATAATCCTTATAAAGGGTACCAATTAAATGTGCTTTTCGGTACCGGACCGATTTTATAACTTCGCCTTCTTTTCAATCACCACCTCTGCTATCCTTTAAAATTTTAATCAATGTAAGCCACAGATTCCTCTGCTCGACTTCGGCTTCGGTTTTAGCTACGCCGCAAAAGGAATTCGGTTATTGGACTGAACAGACTGGTTCCCATGAGTAAAAGCTTCTCAATAAATTACTCTCAAAGTAAAATTTTATGTTTAGGTTATCTTTTATTCATCGGATGGGCAGAAAGTCATTCTACAAGCAAAAATATATCACACACACTCACACATGTCCTTTGGACATTCCAAATGATATACTGAAATCAATTCAATGTTCGACTTGAACATGAAACACGTACACTCACCTCAATACTCTGTACAAAAGATTACGTATACGTCACGTATGACCAATTCAACCTTAAAACCAATCAACGTCCAATGGATGATGTTTCCATATCATCTCCCATGTGGGCACACTGAATACAGGTGAGTGGACAAGATACGGAATTAGTTGAACCGTTGATATAACATATGCACATGAACAAGCATACATAAATAGCTACAGGCTGAGGACATCAAGTCAAAGGCACTCGGCAGATGCACGGAATCGAAACAATTAAAGTTTTCCCTAGGAAAATTCATCTCTTTGTATGGCAAATTCAATTCCCAGACATAATACTTTACAACGGCTTGTAACAAATGAACCGAGAGCACCGCAAATAAATAATTTAACTTCTAGCATCATCTTGCTGCGAAGACTTGCAAAGGACGCTCTCTCTCTCTCTCTCGTGAAACTAAGCATATAAGAGCCAGTTAGACACGTGCTTATAGGTTGTTTTCTGTGGCTTCTTAGATAGAAATTAAATATTTACTCTTCTCTGTCAGAGTAGATTTGGCAATAGTAGCAATCAGGAATAAACGAAACGGAAAAAATAGCGGTTGCAGGAAAAACGTGAAATATCAGGTAGGCACGTGATGTCATTGGTAACGGGCCTCGGATGTGAATCCATTCTTGTGTTTTCGGGTTTAAACCCCGCAGCCCGATGCAAAAATTGTTACAGGAAATCACACGAGATGGCCTTGTTTGTGTTGGGTTTTAGCCTTATCCTACCATGCTGCCGGCAATTACCCGCTTGATTTTAAATGCGTGCCAATCAGAGAAGGTTGAGAGAGTACGAAAAAATTTAAATAAAGGCGTTTTATACATACATACACACGTATATGTATGTATTTTGCGCTCAACAAGGAAACTAGTTCCAATTTGTTTAATTAAAATTTGTGTACTCCGACGCGCTTTTAATTAAAGGCCTGTCAGCAAATGTTAATTAGATGAAGGGAAACGATTGTAATGCAAGTTACTCGGAGCACATGGTGTTCGGATTTACGGTTATGTGGGTAAATTACACTGCAGACGGTGTGTGAAAGGTGTTTGCTATTTATGATGACTTATCGTTGATACTTTTTCAAAGTAAAGAGAAAATTGCGGGTTATTTTTTTTTAAATGCTTCAGAATCCATGATAGAATGCATAGTGCATTTGATGTATACATATCTGAAGTTACACGCAACATATTTTGGAGGAAAATTGAATTATATGTTGAAACCGAAAATCTTACTCAGATCTGGAACAAATAATTATGGGTTAACTAGTGTTACGAACCTGACTGCCAGCATGTTATCGCCTAATGACACACATTACACCCAACTCTACTACCGATGTCTAAGCCCCCTCCTGAATGTAAAAGAGGGTGCTGCAGAGATTATCACCACCATACACTGTGACGTACGTACCGGCATCGCTTACCGTACCCTTCAAATATCACCACCACTGCTTGTTTGCTCGACACTGTCATCGCTTAACCATCCCCATTGTCAGCCTACACCGCTATCACTCAATCTTTCCCACTGACAGCCTCTGACCCAGGTTTTCTGCCACTATGTTGAGAATCTGGCGACATGTAAGATGAGTTACACCGAGTGTTGACTCAACATAGGGAATCGCTCACCTATTATAGAAGAACTCGCTATCCCGAAAGATCTCAGGAAAAAGGTGCCAAATTGTCACAGCAACAGCGCAGAATCTAGAAACCATCGATCAGCGAGAATTTGTTGTTGACTAATTCAACGTGGTTTTTGACAGCTGTGTGTAACAAAAGTGGCTACGTTCATGACCCTCGATTACGCGGAGCTTCAATGTAAACAAATGTAATCCAAGTGGAATTAAGCTGAAATCGATGTGTGGAGTTTCCTGGACGCATGACCCATCAAACGATTGGAAATTTTGCGCAGATTTAGGAAAGAATGGTTAAATTTATGGAAAATGTGGGTCGGCGGTGTAATAGGCGTGGCAAATTTGGGCAAGATGGTGGATGCATGGAAATTGCCAGAAAAGTGACAGTGGAGACTGGAAGGTGACTGGAAACAAGAGATGGGCCTATAAAAGCCGCTGCAAGGAGGTAAGAAAAAAAGTTGGAATTCGGAGGTTCGAACGACGAGAAGCCAAGGTGTAAAAGTTGCAAACGCTAATTTAAATAAACCAAAAAATATCAGACCCTCTCGGGAACTAAAATTAATGGTTTTTTGACTTTTTCTTCTTCCACCTAAGGTCGGATTCGGCGTCGGCCGCTGCACTTTTGTAACAGTAGGTTACAACAAGGGCGCCGTGGCGCAGTGTTTAGTTTGTCGGATCACTGCGCATGAGGTTCAATGATCGAATTCCAGAAAAACACCAAACATTTTTTCACCGTCTCACTTCTCGCGAAGAGTATTGTTGCCCTAAAAAAGCTTCTCAAAAACAAAACAAAAATTCCCCTTCGGATATGGCACAAAACTGTATGTCGCTCCCATTCGTGCAAAAAATATAACGCGCACAACACGGCAGTTCCGAGAAGCTAAGCCTTGGGCTGTTGCCTCAAATATGTACGTACATATGTAGGTAACAACAAAGCAAATCATTTCGGGAGAATGCTATTTCATTTGCGGCAAACCCAACAGGCGGATCAGTAGAATTGCAGTGAAGTGGGAGGTGTATCATCCGTTGTTTTAAGAGCATAACCTCGCCGAAATATAAAGAAGGAGAAGTTAGTTCATTTATTGTGGAAGAATTTTTAGGGTAGCAAACATTCATTACTAATTCGTCGGCCCTTTAGTTCACCATTTAAGTCCCGTCAGAAGGTTTGAATCATTTTGGTTAATTATGTATATGTTGAGAAGATTTTCATGTCATGTCATGTCATGTCATGTCATGCATGATGTAACGTCACTAATAGCGCAAATAAAGATAATTATTGCTCTTTAGTGACTTTATTGAGGAAGGCCAAACATGGGTGTGAACGAATTGGAGAGCGAGGCCCTTAATTTAACGTAATAATATCTCATACTAGTATTCCAACTAACCCATGCAATGAAGACTGTAGATGCTGTAGTTAACTTTAAGCTAATAAGGACTTCCCATCGACGAGTATCTAGGCTCCGCTATAAGCTCGGCCAATGAAACCAGCAAGAAAATCATGCGAAAAATTAATCTTGCTAATCCCTGTATTTTTGGGCTAAGAAAGGAATTGAGTAGTAACGCCCTGTCTCAAACAACTAATGTAAGCCTATCTTCCCAGTCCCAGTGCCGCGAATGTCAATCAAATTGCGTCGTGCAATGGTAGGTATCTAGCTTATAACCGATCTGGCTGGAGGGTTTTCTTTGTTAAGGATAAGTCCACCCCGGACTGTGGTATCTTCTAAGTAAGTAAGTAAGAAAGGTGCATAGAAGTCTGACCCAATTAGATTCAGTGGTGCATTCTACACGTGTATGTATGTATATGTAACCGGCGATTAATGCTTCTATAGTTCAAATATTAAAAGCAATGGAACGGGTCCAAACGCATTACTTATAATACAAAAGTGGATGATGGTTAGGTAAGGTTAGGTTGAAGTGGTTGTCAGCTCAGAATCGCCAACACACTTAGGCAAATACAGCTCCATTATGATACCACGTGAATAATGGGAGGAAGTTTCTCGCTACCCAGTCGTTAAACCATTTTGAGCTTTTTATGAAGCGGAGGAGGCTTTCAATATCGATGCCTATTAGGTAGCCTCTATCGTTGTAATAGAGAGCTCCTAGGTGTAGCTTCTTGCAGTGCCGATATGCGATCTAATGATCAAATTCTTAGAACGTTTTAGATCAAGCTTTGGCCAAAATCTATTTTGTCGCTAGACCTGTTGATCCACTTGTCCACCTAAGATTTGTACTCTCGATAGCATCCAGCTTAAATTTAAGTTTGCGAGTTGCGATTGGGATACCTAAGGTGCCTTTATCCGGCAGGATGGGTATAGTTGTTTCTATTCTGGCGAGTTCATCGGCCCTATAATTCCCTGGAATGTTCCTATGCCCCGGCGCCCAACACAGGTGAATATTGAACTGCTCCGCAATTTCCACAAGAGACGATCGGCAGTCTAGAGCTACTAAGGCATTAATAGAGGTCGATTCCAGGGATTTGATTGCTGCCTGACTGTCTGAAAAAATGCAGATATCTCTAGCAGATATTACGTTTTTCTTAAGCCAAGATAAGACTTATACTTTAATCGCTATTATTTCCACCTGGAACGAGCTACAATTATTTGGAAGACGGAAGGAGAGCTTACGATTAAGCCTGTCAGAGAAAATACCTGCGGCAACCCCGTCTTTGGTTTTTGAGCCGTCAGTGCAGAAGTGAATCGACTCATCTTCTAAAAATGAATCGTCGTCCCAAAGTGATCTGGAAGAGATGGTGACGAGGAAGTGCTTGTCAAAATTTAGACAAGGGATGGTGTAGTCCAAATTTTCGGGAGAAATTTTAAATATATTCAGAATGGAAGCGTGGCCAAACTCTTTCTTGACCACTATTGAGTCTTTTCCGCCCACCTGGAAGAAACCTTTAAACCATACGATGGTCAAGTGGTTTACGATAACCGCAATAGGCTGTATTTACCATCTGACGATTTGACGCTCACAATTGCAACGCTAAGGAAACTCAAACATGCGATCGAGAATCTAAAACCTAAGAAATCTCCTGGTTATGATTTGATTACCGGAGAAATTCTCAAAATTCGACCTAGAAAAGCATTGATTAAGCTTCTCCATATTGTAAATGCTGCGCTCAGATTAAAACACGTGCCGAGCCAATGGAAAGTTGCGGAAGTCATAATGGTTTTAAAATCAGGAAAACCGCCAAATGAGGTAAAATCGTATAGACCAATTTCGCTTCTTCCAGTCATATCGAAAATTTTCGAGAGGATATTACTAAGGCGTCTCCAACCGGTTATAGAAGAAAATAATCTTATCCCTGACCAACAGTTTGGGTTCAGAAGCAAGCATTTGACGATTGACCAGGTGCATAGAATTACTAACGTAATCGAGAAAGCACTTGAAGAAAAAAAGATTTGCTCAAGTGTATTTCTTGACGTCTCGCAAGCCTTGAGGGGACTGGCGGATCGCCCTCAACGAATCTAAACCTGTTCACGTGAATTTCACTTACAAGAAAACTAATAACTTGCCAATTTTTCTAAACTCGGCCCGAATACCTTTTGCAAACGAGGCCAAATACCTGGGAATGATACTCGACACAAGGCAAAAACTGTTGGGTAGCTTCAAGGTGAACGGCTGCATTTGCTTGCTAAATATATCGAGGGGTATCAGATGAAACATAATGCTCAGTGCCAGTCCAGTGGATGATACTTTTATATAAATAAAACGTGTGGCTATTCGAAGATGCAATGTAAAGTTAGGTTGGGGTAGCAGTATTTGGGTACAAAAATACTTATACTAGAATAGGTCTTCTGTGATATCATGAGATCTATTACTAATCCAAGCTACCCCAATTACTATTGGAAACAGCTGAGGCTTTTTATAAAACAGAGGATATCAGGTCGCCGAAGTAATTAAAGAAAAAAGCTCCGATGGATCAATCCTCTTTTAAAGAGAACCAAATAGAGGCAAATGGATTAAACAATAGTTTTTTCCTCCATTTCGTCCCAACAGTTCTTGCAGAAGTCCTTCGAAAGGAGAACTACACTTTTGACTATCGGATAGTGTCCTGAGAAAACAACGAAAATGTTAGTGATCTACAATCGTTTTAGCAAGACAGAGCTATTAGCTAGGGTAGGCCAGATCGATTTGGCATGTCGTACTATCCTTTAATCTGTTGTTGATCTTGCTTATTGCATTCAGCGAGGAGTAAATCCAAATCCTGCTATCGGGTGAATTCTCGGGGTAGTGACATGTCTGGGATGATCATCAGCCTGGCAGTTTTCTATAATATCTCTATAGCTACGCAACCGGCAAATGAGAGATCAATGGGGAAAGCGAGCTTTAAATTGAGTGAGCACGATTGCAGGGTCTTAATTGCCACTTGACTTTCAGTAATAATGCAAACAGAACAAGGCCTCCTTAATCGTTATTATTTTCGCCTGCAATACGCATCATTGATTTATTCTGGGAAACGGAAGAGCCTTTCGGAGAAGACGCCACCACTATAAGCAATTATGATACCAAAACTTCAGCTGGTGCTATAATAGATTATTATATTTTTCCAATGTTGGCGAGCATAAAAATAAGCAAAGTGTAGAAAAATTTCGCTACTGAAGTTCGCGAATAGTCGCTATTTTGTTTCTTGTAATATATGGGACCGAAATAATTGTTATAATTGTTATAACATTTGGAAATCACTCAGATTTCGTATAGAAGACATTCAGTATTTTCTAAGTCAATATCAATTTATTTGCCATTTTATCTTCATTAACGAAATTTTATAGATGATTACCCAAATCTCTCACCCTTTGGTAACATTTGGTCACTTTATTCACGCTATTCTCCCACGTGTAGTCAAAGTTTATTTGTAAGATAATTATTTATCCTAACCAATCAAAAAGTATCTAAAACTTTTAACCATTCACTCTAGCAGACATACACACTCCAACTCGTACACGCATATGCCATTCTATTGAACAACAATAGATACTCACCAACTACATCCAAGTAACCAACTTGACTCTTCATTGGATCTGTGTTTATCTGACACATATACCAGCCCTTGTCCGATTCTTTAACGTCACGAATTTTCAATACCCAAGCACGTTTCTCAGCGTGAGTTATGCTCATTCGATGATTTTTGGTGATTACGTGATTTTGTATCGTTAGTATGGTTTGTGTATCCACACGTAACCACGCGATCTAGAGGGAGGAAAGAAAGAAAACACATCACCGGTGTTAGTGAATTAGAGAAACTACCCTTAGACACATGTTAGTCAGTGTTAGTTCCGGAAAAGCAGACAGGAAGGAAGCCAAGTTAGGGCAGCATTGTATCCTTCTTCTTCGACTAGTTTTGCTTCTTTTTTTTTTCTTTTTTTGTTTGGCGATAATCGCAGGATATCATTATTTTGTTATTGTGTTGCTGTTATGCGGCCCCTGAATTTAGGAAGGAAGAGGATGTGTTCACCTAATTATCATTAGGAAGGATGACTGACCACCATCACCATCATCACACCGTGAGGGAAATGAAGGTAGTAAATCAATTTGGTGTTCTTGTGGGTTTTGTTGGAGTCAATCAATCGACGTGAACAACCGGAACTCGTGCTAAAGGACGAATCCAAGAAAACTTTGATTGGGTGTAAATTGTTTTGTGGCCAATTCATTTTGAACAGCATTCTTATGTGACTTATTGTCAGGGAGAATGTTTTCTGTGTAAGAAGGATACAAGCGGTCTGTTGGGAACTAGATATCATCGCATCACACTGTGTGCACAGTGTATTATTACCTTGTAGGTCTGTAGATTGTCGACAACGCATTGAAGGATAGCTTCTCGTCCCACAGGGATTGTAACATTTTGTAAAGGCTCCCCGAATTTCGGTAGATCTGAAAAGAAAAAAAGTTGATATCCTTATTACTATCGTTTTGGCAAAGAAGATGATGGGATGTGGAATACGTAAGTAGTTTACTATTTGTATAACAACAATAGAAGAAGAACAATATGTATGCCAATGATTAGGATATCATGGGAATGTATTTCAGGGGGATTGATGACACATATCGAATTTCTTAGATTTTAGATGCTTTTTGTATCTCTATTCTTTGAAAGGAATTGAATCGATTTCAGGAAATGTATTTGTTTACAAGGTGATCAGCATAATGCTATCTTGAGTAGTGTGGGATTGTTTGTTTTGTAATTCGTACATGACTTTAGGAATATTTTGTGGTAATCTTGAGGTTATAGCCGGAAATCTATTAGAGTGAAAGTGTCACTTAATCATCTCAACAGGAATGAAATTCGTTAGTTTTTGGCGTCACAAAATTGAGTATTTATGTATACGTAAAAGAAGTGTTTAGCTTTTTCAATTCTTTCATGTGCAAGATACTAAAGCTATTAAATTCGAATTGGTATTTCTAGACACATACAAATAAGTAGTACTAGGAATGGTGATTTGTAGTAGCCCACAGTAATAGTACTTTCAGGAACTTTACCGAGTGTGTGCTTCTCTTGTGATCATTCAATCGTTTCTTTTATATGCTTTGACTCTGCGAATAACATTTTTCTATGTATATTACGTTTCTTAATCTTAGAAAGCTGGTGTTAATCGATTTGACTAACGAACGTTGTATTTTTCAGACTATTAAGCGAATTTTCTTATGATTAGCCTAGTATACCTAGCATGGTATACGTAGAGCATATGGCTGTATTTGATACAGTCTAGGTATAGTAGTTTGAAGCTCAGCTATTTATGCTTCAGAGAATCTCCGGGGTAGCGCACAGTGGATAAAAAAAAAAAAACAAATATTTGGCGCAATAGCTCTTTAAAGTGCCAGGGCCTTGCTTCTCGCAACCACTCATGTTGTGTGCGTTATATTTTTCACACGAATGGAAGGGACCTACAGTTTGATGTTTGTCAGACGCTCGCGAGAGGTGGGACCGTGAAAAAACTTTTTGCTGTTTTCTGGGACTCGAACTTGGAACCTCAGGCGTAGTGATTCGACACACTAACCACTTACGCCACGGCGCACAGTGGATCGAGTCAGTGTTAAGGCCTGGACATTGGCCAAAACTGAAATTACTGAATTTATTCCATCTTTTGACTATAATTAATTTCTCTAATTGTCCTCTTTTGAAATTTACTATCCATAAACTCACGTTGCAGAAATCCGAACAAGATGTCGCGCAGGCGTGGTTGACGTCCTATGCCCTCCGAGGGGTTAAAGGAAAAAAATAAATAAATATTTGGCGCAACAGCTCATTAAGTGCCAGGGCCTAGCTTCTCGCAACCACTCATGTTGTGTGCGTTATATTTTTCGTAAGAATGGAAGGGACCTACAGTTTAGTTCCGTATCCGAACGGCGATTTGAGAAGCTTTTTCGAGACAACAATACTCTCGGATGTTTGTCAGACGCTCGCGAGAGGTGGGACCGTGAAAAAACTTTTTGGTGTTTTGTAGGATTCGAACTTGGAACCTCACGCGTAGTGATCCGACACACTAACCACTTACGCCACGGCGCCCACGGCGAGGGGTTAAAGGATCTAAGTATTATAAGTAATTAGGAAACTGGAAGATATATGCATTATGCTTTATTTGTGAGTTTTTTTTTTGTGTTTAACTCAACTTTTATAATTGAAATATAAAATCATGTTTATTTTTTATAATAAATAATAAAAATTTTCAAATAATAGCCTATGTTATCATCTCTACGTCTATAAAAGAGAACGCATTTTTTCTGTTTGTCCGCGAATAGGGAGTAGGTACATTACGGTAGGTCAACAATATAATATATATCAATCGATTTGTGGTAAGAAGAGGAATAATTTAGGAGTTTTTTTTCCTGAATCGGTTATTTGACTCTTAAACCCATTTTATATGTTTTTTTAACTGACGAAAACCATTTTCCTATGCTTTATGCACATATATGATCATTGCAATCAAAGACCCACCAGTGGAGTGCACGCATATTCATGTTTTTCAAACAAACGACATCGTATAAAAGGAGGTCCCCAAAACGAGAATGACTGCTCAAATCTCGAGAAGCACTGAAGGAATTTGGATGCGGTTTTCACTGTTATGATCTGCATTTCCTGGGGAAGATTGTATTAAAAGTTGCTCTAATTTTCCTTTGAAGACTTCTGCCAGCAGCCATGCAGCAGAGGCTATCGCTGCAATAGTGTGTGTATGTGAGTATATGGGGGCGCTGTTTTGAACTTTTATGTGTGATCTCTTCTGGAGTAAAAATTGAAAAAAATTATTATCAGTGCCAATGCCAAATCTAAGACATTTTACATTTTATTAATTAGGATATGCATATCCTATCAAACCTTCATGCAATTAAGAGATTTGGCAATATACGCGACCATATGTACATATAATAAATACATACATACACACATGGAAACATTGCAATATTTTTTTTAAATTTATTAGATGAGATATTATTGATCGTTGGATTTGTTAGATTTGAAATAAACTATTAACAAAGTCGAGTAGGCGGTATGTTGCAAGTTGAATACTCATACTTTAAGTCTATTTTCCTATCTTTTAGTAGGTGTTTTTCGAGAAATACTTCAGGTAACTATACGTGTTTTTCAAATGTTATTAACTATTTGAATGAATCGTGACTGCCTATCTGTAAATAAAATATTCTGGCAGACCGTCCGCCGAATCAGAGGAAGAAAGTTGAATATCATGAAAGATCTCAAAACCAAAGACGGTACACTGCTTTCCAATGAGCGATGGAGATGGAGCGAGCACTTTTCAGAATTGCTCAATCCCGAACAAGTCATGTCATTAGGAAGATGACAGACCTATACTCGAGACTTTAGCAATCAAATTGGCGAATCTATCCGGCCAGAAATGCTAAATGCTTTTGGTAAAGAGTGAGTGCAATGGCTTTCACGTGTCATTTAAGTGCCACGGGTATGCGGTGAAGCACATGGTGACTGGCAAATGAAGGGTGATTGTCCCTCTTTGTAAACAAGGGGACAAAAGATTGCGCCAACTACAGGGGTATATTTATTTTAAGTATCCCTGGTAAGTCTTTGCTAAGGTGTTAGAAGCACGAACCAGAGCTTTGGTTGAGGATAGTTTTGGGGATGAGCAATGCGTTTTTCGTCCCGGTAGAAGCAGGACCGACGTGTTATATACTCTCAGAATAATTCTTGAGAAGGCCTGGGAGCATTCTGAACCTGTATACACCTGTTTTGTGTATTTGGCTAAATCATGTGTTAGGCTTCCTCGAGGCAAACTCTGGAGTGTTCTGCAAGAGTATGGGATTGATTGTTCCCTATTAAGGGCGATTCAGTATTTATATAGAGACTATAGAAGCTGTGTTCGGGTAAATGGCGGTAAATCAATACCCTTCATTGTGGGGGTTGGACAGGGTGCCAAGGGCGCCTTTTGTCACCTCGCCTCTTCATTGTATATATGGACTGGCAGAGAATGTTGCAAAGCGGGGGACTTAAGGATTAGTCATCCTTGGGTCCTCTTAAACCGAGCTTCAGCGCGCACTCGAAAGGTTTGTAGCCGTTCGTCGGAAGTATTGATTGTTTCCATAACGCCTATTCAGTACACTCTGCATGTTTGTATGATGAATGATGAAGCAAGTGGATAAGTTCAAGTATCTCGGGGTCTTATTCACGAGTAATGAAAAGACCAATGTCGAGTTATTCTGTAGAAATGGTCAGGCTGGATCAATTTTGAGTGAGTTTGGTCAATCTGTTATAAGGAAGGCCAAACTTACCTATACTATTCCTATAGTGTGTGTGTAAATTATCGGTTTTAACTCAGTATATGTTTTAACTCTCACCTATAGTCGCGGATACAAGCTGCTGAAAGAGGTTCCTTCGCGGTGTTTTTGGAATAACTCGTAGGGATTGAGTGCGTAACACCAGAGTACGGAAGGCGCTCAATGTTGAAAAGCCACTTTTTCGAACGAAAGGATTTATGCTTTGACGTTTTGGTCGCGTAGTGAGTGTCCCCAAACTGGCTTCCAAGACGTGTCATGATTGCCGTGCCATCAAGTTGGCGACCCCTCGGTAGCCTATAAATAGATGATTCGATTAAGTCCGACATCTCTCCTCGAGCCATCTAGGGACGTCGGCGGCGTCTAGGACGTCGACGGTGGAGGATCAAGAATGATGGAGAGTGCACCTAATCATCCTATCCCCGCGACACTCATAAAGGATTAGCGGGTGAAATATTTTAATGACAAAACGGAGAGTGCTCTAAAGAAGTGTACTTGAAATCGCACATTTAACACTAGAAAGACCAGAGTTTTTGTCCAACTATAAAGACCAGAACCGTCAATTTGACGGTTATATTGAAAACGCATTATTATAAGTGCAATAATATCAAAAGAGGTGTAAAAAAGTCTTGGAAATATTACTTTTTAATGTTAAAAGATTTATTTTACCGTTGACGGAAAAACGGACACAATTACATAGTATCTTCAAGACCCGTCATCTCTACAACCTTTCGGCCGATCTTAATGAAATTTGGTGTATTTCTCCTCTATCTCATGAATAAAAAAACTGGGTAAAGGATTCTTTGAAATAAGAAAAAATAGCTGTATAATGAAGGGTTAATTTGTTTTTTTTTTTGCACCTTAGAATTAAAGTCCCATATTAAAATACGCAAACAAAATTTTAGAAATTCCTCCAGCCAGTTTATAGTCAATATTTCCCTTTATAAGGTAAAAAAATCATCCAGATATCTCTTGTAGTTCTGAAGAGCCTAACGAGGAATTTTACAGCTTTGGTTTATCACTGTTGCAATCCAAAATTCGATTTTTTGAGTGCCTGCTTCACATTTCATATAACTTGGGACCTAAGAAATGCACAACCATCTCTCCAGAACAAAAAGCATTTCAGCCTGCATCAAAAGTATCGATTCAAAATAAGTTTCGCATGCAACTAGGATTGATTGTAGGTCAAGTCCGACAAGGAAAAGGCACTACAAATGATGGAAATACTGCCCGCAAGTTCTTCCAAAATCCTAAAATTTCATCCGAAATCACTGGAATTGATGAACGTTTGGTATATGGATTTGTAGTGATTCTCCAAGCTATTTCCTTTGGAATGGAAATTCATGTAGAAAAGTTCGGTTCCTTCGCAAGAGAAATGGCCCATCTGCTTGTGTCTTTATACCCAAGGTATTATATTCTAACAAATGTCCAAAGTTTTAATCAATGGCGAGGAAGTCGTCAAGAAAGTGTTGGTGCCAATTAGACAATTATCTGAGGAAGCACAGGAAGCTCGAAATAAAGATTTCCAAAATATAGACATACAAATCTAGAAAATTAAGTCGATAAGCTACCAGCGCAGATATTTTGCATGCATTACTTATAACATCTGATCCCTGTATTTCAAACATGAAGCCAAAATGGTCAATAGATTACGGCATAAGCTTCTCCCGGAAGCGCTTGACCTTTTAAAGATTGAAGATCATCGTCAATCTGAAACTAGTGGTACTGATATGGAATGGGAGAAAACGGAACCTAGTACTTTAATTTAGAATTAATCTACTAAACAACCATTCAGCCCCCCTGGCAGCTGACCTCCTCGTGGTGGGGGGCGGGCAACGTGACTGGGATGTGCGGATGGGGTAACTTAAATAGTTACTCCCATCCATACAATCCAGTCACGGCTAACAAAGCGCACACCCCATGATGACAAGAAGAAGATGACCGGCCTCGGATATTGCCAAGCCTGGTTAGCCAGGGCATCCTTTGGAGCCAGGCCTGAAGGATGTCAGGATGCGAGCGTCTGGTGGTCGGCTTGTCCCGCTCGGCAGCCGGCCGGGTCAAACCCGAAATGGCTATGAGCTTCCTGTCAATGGTCTCGCGAACCATTACGGGGGTCAAGGGGTGAGCGCGCTGTGCACCGATAGGGGAACAGATGGACTCTCTGAAATTCGACAACGGCATCGACTTAGGATAGGCACATGGAACGTCTCATCGCTCACAGGGAAGGATCTTGAGCTTGTTGGGGAGGCTGTTAAAAGTCGACTAGATATAGTTGGCGTCTCTTCAACAAAGCAGAGAGATTCTAAAACTGTGGACTTTTCGGGTGGGTGGAAGCTCTTCCTGTCAGGAGTCGCACCCTCAATGTCTGCTCGGGCGGGAGTGGGGATACTCTCAAGTCCCAGGTTGACAGATAGAGTATTGGAGTGGATACCATTAGGAGGGAGAGTTGCGATCTTAAAGCTCAAGCTTGAAAGATCAACTCTGGCATTGGTGCAGGTGTATGCACCGAACCTTCAGTCAGAGTACGCAGCTTTCTTAGATGAAGTTGATGTTGCCCTTGAAAAGGTTGCAGATATGGATTCTTTTGTCCTGATGGGTGACTTCAATGCTCATGTGGGTGTAGATGTTATGACATGGGGGAGTGTGATTGGGAGGAACGGTGATCCTGATCAAAACGCGAACGGAGAGAGGTTGTTGGATTTTTGTTGTGAAAATGGCTTATCCATCATGAACACTATCTTTCCGCACAAAGACATTCACAAATACACGTGGTACCATCAGAGTCTTCAGCAGAAGTCGCTGATCGATTTCTTTGTGGTACCATCGTGTCTGAAGAGAATGGTTTGTGATGTTCGCGTATTGAGAGGGGCCGAACTGTCAACTGATCATCACTTAGTGGTGTGCAAATTGTATCTTAGCGAGAGAGTGCCTGCCCTACCAAAGCGTAAACCAAGGATGGTTACACGCATACGATGGGAGAGGTTACAGGACGATGAGATACGGGAGACATTTGCGCGGCAAATATCTGAGAGGTTTGAACAAATTCCAACTGTTCCATCAAATGTAGAGGAAGAATGGCAACTGTTTTCAACAGCGGTTATTGCCTCTGCGGGAGATGTTTGTGGAGTGAAGCGGCTTGGTGTGGCGGCTGGTGGTGAGAAAAGAACTGTTTGGTTTAAAACGCCCGGAGTTCAAGAAGCCATCAGAGAGAAGAAGAGAGCCTTTAAGGTGTGGATTCACTTGGGGAACTCCGATTCTCGAAATCGGTACACTGAGGCGCGAAGAACTTGCAAATTAGCTGTGAAAACAGCGAAAGAACAGTCTTGGAAGGAGTTTGGCGAGAAATTGGAACGTGACCACAGATCTGTAAATGAGATGTTCTGGCAGACCGTCCGCCGACTCAGAGGAAAAAAGTTGAATGTCGTTGAAGGAGTCAAATCCAAAGACGGTAGACTTCTTTCCAATGAGGAGGATATCTTACGCAGATGGAGCGAGCACTTTTCAGAATTGCTCAATCCCGAACAGGGCACCAGATGACAGACCTATGGTCGAGAGTTGGGCGGAAAGTAGTCCTACGGTAGAGGAAGTAACTTTGGCGATCAAAGCGCTAAAAGTTGGCAAATCTGCTGGTGTGGATGAAATTCGGCCAGAAATGCTCAAAGCCTTAGGTAAAGAGGGAGTTCAATGGCTCTCGCGTGTCATTAAAGTGGCCTGGGAATGCGGTGAAACACCTGGTGATTGGCAAATGGGGGTGATAGTTCCTCTTTTTTAAAAAAGGTTACAAAAGGGATTGCGCCAACTATAGGGGTATATCTTTTATGTCTCCCTGGAAAAGTCTTCGCTAATGTGCTAGAAAAGCGTTCCAGAGCTGTGGTTGAGGACAGTTTGTGGGATGAGCAGTGTGGTTTTCGTCCCGGTAGAAGCACAACCGACCAGTTGTTCACTCTCAGAATGGTTCTTGAGAAGGCCTGGGAATATGCCAAACCTGTCTACACTTGTTTTGTGGATTTGGAAAAAGCATATGATAGGGTTCCTCGAGGCAAACTCTGGAGTGTTCTGCAGGAGTATGGGATTGATGGTTCCCTGTTAAGGGTGATTCAGTCTTTATATACAAACTGTAGAAGCTGTGTTCGGATAAACGGTGTTAAATCAATACATTCACTGTGGGCGTTGGACTCCGCCAGGGGTGCGTTTTGTCACCTCTCCTCTTCATTGTATATATGGATTGGATGTTACAGCGCAGCCGTGGCGGGGAATGTATCAAAGTGGGAGACCTAAGGATTAGTCATCTGCTCTTTGCGGATGATTTGGTCATCCTTGGGTCCTCTCAAACCGAACTTCAGCGTGCACTCGAAAGGTTTGTAGCCGTTTGTGATGATGCTGGAATGAAGATCAACGTGAAGAAATCGGAAGTAATGGTCGTTTCCAAAAAACCCATTCAGTGCACTCTGCATGTTAGTGGAGTCCCACTGAAGCAGGTGGAGAAGTTTAAGTACCTTGGGGTTTTATTCACGAGTGATGGGAGGAGCAATGCCGAGTTATCCTGTAGAATTGGTCAGGCTGGATCAATTTTGAGAGAGCTTGGCCAATCTGTTATAAGGAAGGCCGAACTTAGTATTCAAGCTAAGCTATCGGTTTTTAACTTGGTGTATGTTCCAACTCTCACCTATGGTCATGAAATTTGGGTAGTGACCGAAAGAATAAGATCGCGGATACAAGCTGCCGAAATGAGGTTCCTTCGCGGTGTTGTTGGAATAACTCGTAGGGATCGAGTGCGCAACACCAGAGTACGCGAGGCGCTCAACGTTGAGCAGCTACTTCTCCGAGCGGAACGATCTATTCTTCGATGGTTTGGTCACGTAGTGCGTATGTCCCCAGACCGGCTTCCAAGACGCGCCACGGTTGCCGTGCCATCAGGTAGGCGACTTCGCGGAAGGCCTAGAAATAGATGGTTGGATCAAGTCCGACATCTCTCTTGGAGCCGCTTAGGGATTCTCCCTGATGAATTGGAGTCGATGGCGGATGATCGAGAAGGATGGAGAGTCCACCTGAGCATCCTACCCCCGCGACCCTCATGAAGGATTAGGCGGGCCATTGAAAATGAATGAATGAATGAATGAATGAACAACCATTCACAGTATTTTTTTTTCGCGGCCACCTACGTCGTAGGCATATCAACCATCCAACAGAGCGAACAATTTTTACAGCTATATAACCAAGCTACTGCCCGTGTTTTGCCTTTGCAGTAGTATTCACACAAGCTTTCCCAATTGATCGGACTGACTTTATATATTATATTTCATGAGAAATAAATAAATGAAAATAAAAAACATCAAGCGATGTAAAAGAGTGGCCACATTCAGGCTTCTAGGTATCTTAATCTTGCCTTTGTAGTTGGCACAATTCAAAGGGTCTTCTTCCTTCAAGATCGGGGCAAACGATGATAAGGTTCCATACATCGGGCATACTTTGCTCCGAACAAAGTTTACAGATGATGATTGATGCAAAGACAACTGATTAAAAAAAATTCCGCTTGCTGTGAAATTCTTTTAAACTTCGATAGAATCTTGGAGAATTTATCTATTCCGAATTATTTTGGTGAAGTTCGGTGAATAGTAAATTGTCCGTCTCATTCGGCTGATTTGATGCCTTTGGGGTTTTTTCTTTGATGCTATGTCAAATCCAAGGTCTATGCCAGTAAACTAGAGACTTAACGACCTCAGAGCCTACATTGAACCCGAAATTGCCCACATATCGCCCGACTTGTGTTTATGTTTTATATGAATTTGAAGAAATTACGTCATTTATTTATTAATTTTTATTTTTATTTTTTTGTTTTATTATGTCTTTTAAGGTTTTCTAGACTTGGCAATTTTTACTTTAAATAATTAAAGTCTTTGACTTATATATTTCACATTTTACAAGTAATTGTACTTTACCAGAATGAAAGTTCCTTTTTTACTTCATTTATAAACATAATGAATATTTCTATAATAACAAGAATTATATATCTATCTACAAAAGTAATACTAATATATGCTTTTGTGTTATTTAGTTTTCCAAAATCATTTAATACATGAAAAAGTGTAAGACAGAGTTTAATAACCTCCAGTTTTGAAATATAATATATACATGTACAGGCATTACCTGATATTTGGCAATTTTTCGCAATTCAATAAATCGTTTTGGTTAAAATAAATTTTTGTGTATTTCGCAACTGTTATTTTGAAAGTTTTTCTTAAGTTTTGGAATTAAATCGCTGCGTGATTCTTTCTACAATTATTTCTTAATTCCTCACTTAGGTGGCGTTACAGTCCGGGGTGGATCTGGGCCTCAACCAACAAACCTTTCCAACCACCCCCGTTACGAGCCAGATCCCTCCAGTTGTGCGCGCCAACTTGGATGAGGCCCCCTTCACTTCCTTGCTTCACGTGGTACGAGTATGTCCTCTACTGCGCCGTCCATCTGGGTTAGATTCGAAGATTTGTCGGGCTGAAACGTTGGACTCCATCCGATCTACATGCCCCAGTCATCTTAGTCGCTGTATGGCCATATAATTCAGAATTATACCAGCTCCTCCACTCGCCGCCTATACACACGGAACCAAAGACCATTCCAAGAACCTTTCTCTGAAAGTAACCAAGGGCTTCTTCATCTAATTTTGATTAAGCCCATGCCTCTGCGCCATACCACAGGACTGGGATGATTAGTGTGTCATACAGAGTTAGCTTAGCAGTTACTTAATCAGCGTCTTAGCAACGATTGGCAAGAGTAATTTTTCGTTTGATCTCCCCACTGATGTAATTTGCAGAGTTCACCATAGAGCCTGGTAAACAAAGTCCATTAAATAAATAAATACAAATTTGGTGTAACAGCTCTTTAAGTGGCTGGGCCTAGCTTCTTGCAACCACTCATGTTGCGTGCGTTATATTTTTTACACACAAATGGAAGGGACCTACAGTTTGATGCCGTATCCTAGTGGCATTTTGTTTTGAGAAGCCTTCTCGTGACAACAATACTATATGATCTATGCTTGCAACTCTATGTAGTTGCTAGAACTGTTGCAAGTTTTTCTTGTTTCAAATTAAATTTGACTTAATTCTTCCAAAGTTGACTTAAAGAAAAATATGAACATATTTTTGACTCAACGCGACAAAGCTTTTAACTAAGTTGACTAATCTCTCTCAGAACTGACAATCAAATAGTTTTTGTTTTTATCTTTTGGATAAAAGACGGACTACACCGTCCCACGTCTAAATTTTGACAAGAACTTCCTTGCCACCATCACTTCCAAATCACTCTGAAATGAAGAGGCTTTTTTAGAAGATGAAGAAACCGAAGAAAGCTTCACTTCTCTTCTATTATAATGATTTAGGCGATCTGATAGATTTAGACATCAGAAGCCTCCTTCGCTTCATTAGAAGCTCTAATTGGTTCTTACGAGTAGGCTGGGATTATATGATCCTTCGTGGTACCACAACGGACCTTTCTTGGTCTATGGGTGTTGGCGTAAGCTGGCAGCCACTTCAACCTAACCTAACCTAACCTATCTTTTGGATCAGTTAGGTTAAAAAAAATGGAAGGAATTGATTGCAGAAGTCCTGCTGAAGTCAGTATAAATATTGAAAACCGTTCAGTTAGTTACTTTTAATCATAGTTATGGCTGCAGTTTTTAGTTTTACTGAAACGATGTAATATGTAATTGGGCTTAACTGGATAAATATTTTAAATGACCAAACCGAAGGTGATCATATTGAGTATATATATATATATATATATATTCGCCTACAAGTGCAAGGGCTTGAAACAAAGCGGAGGATCAAAAAGGATGGAGTGTTTGCCTGAGTATCATAGCCCCGCGATCCTCATAAAAGATAACCGGGCCATTGAAATTGTATGTATGTATGTAAAAATATAATAAGGGATGATTTGAGAAACCGACTTAATTCAGATACGGTGAAACAGATGTTGCTCACTGAAGAGCTGTTAAAATATGAGCCAAGACGGGGGTTTTCTGCGTGCAATACGATCATTTAGTTCAGGAAAAATCGACATTAAATATTGCAAACTTGGAAAGAAAAACTTGTATCAGACTGAATTTTTGCATATAGTATAGTAGTATGTAGCACGTAATTTTTTATTCTAGTATTTTTATTTTATAATTTAATCGAAAAGCTTGGGTTTAGTCCGTCGGCCAGATTGACAACTGCACATTATTTTAATAATAGAAAATAGCAATTAATAGCGCCAATTATAGAGGCATCAGTCTCCTCAACATATGCATACAATATCTTTTCTGCAATATTGTGTGAACGCCTGAAACCTTTTATCAACAGTCCGAATGGCCCCTATCAGTGCGATTTCCGGCTAGGAAAGTCCACCATCGATCAAATCTTCACACTTCGACAGATCCTGGAGAAAACCCAAGAAGTCCAAATCGATACTCACCACCTCTTTATCGACTTCAAGGCCGTTTATGACAGCATCTATAGAGACGAGCTAGGAAAGTGAGTCTCCAGCAGAAGACTAAAAGCTTCCGCTTACGTCTCAGTTAACTTGCCATCAGACCGTCTGAGTGACTCTGGTTTGGTCGGCTTACCTCTTTTCAGAACTTTAACCAACCTACTGGTTTCACCGAGTATCTCGATCTTTTCACAAAAATCTCTATAAGAAGCACTTTTCGACAACCGAATTAACTTCATATAGTCTTTTTGCTTCGATCTCAAAAGATCTCAGTCACCTTTTAAATAGAGAAACCTATTTAAAAGTTTTCTGGATTCTTTCCTAAGTCGTTGCAGTTCTGACCTCCACCAGAGAACTGGCGTTCTGCAGGAGTTTTTTGGGTACATCAGTTCAAAACAGTTGGTAAGGACACTAGTCAGGTTTTGAACAGCATCCTCAACCTTTCGTTACGTTCTGAGTTTAGTTTGAGTTTTGGCAGATCTGTCTACCTCTTCCTTAAACCGCACCTTGTTGGTTTTCCTTGGATTTGGATTTGGAAAGCGTTGTATCTATGGTCTGACAAGGACACCTCCGGCAGTACCCTCCAGTTAGTAATCGACTTGAAATACCTATTAGATAAAGTCAAATCAATTACCTCCTGCCTCCTTGCCGTAACAAAAGTTGGCTGGGAACCAACATTGTTAATAACCATGCCAGACAATAGTATAAAGTCTAGGAGATGGTTTCCTCGTATGTTACATTTCCTGCTGCCCCAGACTGTATTCTGAGCAACACATGACTAGTCCCATCTCCCGAGTGTCACAGTACTTTATGAGTTCGGCAACCACCTTCGGTGGTGGGGGCATTACCGAATCATAAGGGAAATAAGCCGACGCAACGACGAAAGTTTTCCAACCGTTCGTTTCGTAGCTCACAGCTGCAGTAACGAAGTCCTGTCCACAAAATTGTCCAAACTTGGTTACTGAGAGAAAATTCGGCACAATTAGACAAGCTCTCGGTCTTTCGGATCGCTCGTCACATAGCACCGTTACTCCACGAACACCTCCAAAACCACATATGCGTTTGTTCCGCACATATGGTTCCTGGATAGATGTTATGTGGGGTTTTGTACTCACCACGGAAAGTCTTCTAGTTAAGAGAGCGGTAGCAGCCTTGGAGTGATGCAACTTGATCTGCGAAAATATCATAGGTATAGTCGGTGGTTTTCTCCCATTACTTGCACTCATTTGGAAGTTAAGCGGAAGTGAATCCTTCCAAGATGCAGGTAAGGACACATGTCATACCTAGACTTCAAGACCTCCATAGAGCCTAGATCCAAACCCACAACAAGAGAAGAGCCTTCCACATTTTTCCGATTCTTGTCGTGAGAGTAGACGAACCATTCGCTCGTGTCAAACCAGGATTCTGGGTACGGAGACGCGTCAGCACATCCGCCGTTTTCCTGAGTTTCCCCGGGATAAAGCAAACGGCGCGCGTTCTCTTAATAGGCATGAGAACCACAAAAGAAGTGATCCCCAAGGGTGGTATTTTCGGCACTGCATTGCTTATCCATTCAAAGGTTTGCTGCGAGGAGCACTTCACCATGAAGTTTCCGCTCTTTAACGCACAGCCCTCCACTTGAATGCAGGCATTTGCTACAGAAGCTAGCTCCCACAGACGATCTTCACAGCGTTTGCACTCCGGGTCGGTCATCTTCTGATCATTGCCAGCTCTTGCGATTCGTAACGTAAGAGCGGAGGAAGCAGTTTCACTATACAGAATTTGCTCCCCTCGCTTCTTCGATCCGGGTTGGTTCTTACTGAGGGTCTTATCCGCGATGGCCAATTTCTGTCCGCAGGTGCTGGAGCTCTTAGAATTTCCAGCACGCGCATCACCCAGATTTTGTGAGCGGATAATACTCCGGTTTGAGGCTTCTTGGTAGAAGCACGAGCACCTGATGCACCCACGCTTCCGCCGAGCACCCTTACCCGTGGCTTTGCTACGTCTGCCATTTTCTGTCCGCTAGTGCTGGGACCTTTAGGGGTAACAACACCAGCATCACTCAGATTTTGTGCGCAGATAACGCTACCGGTAAGAGTGTATCCAGCAGAGGGGCGCGCACTCGCTTCCACCGATGAAAGGAAGCGAAACTTGCTTAATCCGCTTTGACCTGTTCAAGCCAGCCAATAGGGAGCCGGCGTTGGGTCCGAGGGATAGATCGACTCCAGTTGGAGTACTTTCTGCCGACCTAGGTCACTTTCCCGCCGCCATTGAGGGATGACTGCTATCGGCACTTGCGCCTTCTGCTGACTCTGCAGCCTTTTTGCACCGCGCCATCGCCGCCTTCCTTCTTCTCCTCTTCAACTGACTCTTAGTCAAGAGTATATCGGAGTACACCGTTTCCGGAGCTCGTATAGCCTTTTCGATATTATGAGTCAAACCGTCACCAATACAACTTCGATCAGCCACCCGACTATTAAAGATTAGACGTTCCAGCCGAAGCCTTTCCTCCACTTTCTCCGTCATTCCATCACAGTCTACCAAACGTGTCGGAGACAGAGCTGCAGGATTCTTCAAAAGCAAGCATCGCTACTACTTCCGGGTCAACGCCAGAGGCGTGGTGTATGAGTATGCTGGTTAGGACCTCCAGAATCCTTGTCCCGGTCGAGGTCGAAAAGACCACGAATGGATTGTCACTTACGCGAGTACCACCTGGAGTAGACATATCAATTGTTTCTTCCAGCTTTCTGTTTTACGTCACATTCAAGACGTCTTCAGCCTTTAGTTCGATGTCTCACCTGGGGTCCTTTTGTGCTCTTAGAGTCATTGACTCTTAAGCCGTGCCGCCACGTCAAGGCAGCTGAAGAATGGGAACGGCAGGATGACGAGGGAGAGCGCTCGATGCTCCATCAAGGTCGGTAATTACCTCACCGATACCTTTGATGTCAAAACAGGTTTTAAACAAGGTGACGCGCTGTCATGTGACTTTTTAATATTGTACTTGAACGGATTTTGCGCAACTCACAAGCCAACACCAGAGCCACAATCTATCAAAAGTCCATACAACTGTTTGCATACGCCGAATATATTAACATAGTTGGAAGAACTCAGCGGGCTATCACCGATGCGTTTGCAAACATTGGAGCAGAAGCGATAAACGAGGGCCAAACCAAGTATATGCTGTCAACAAGAAGGGACTTTGTCTAGCTTGGCTCTACTATAAACTCTGAAAACGACATCAGCACAGAAATTAAGCGAAGAACATCTCTTGTCAATCGCTGTTTTTGTTTATTTTTTGGACTTATAAGGCAATTCAACAGTAAAGCCCTACTCGTATATCGAACAACTAAGACGACCCTATACCCCTCTGATCATCCCAGTCCTGCTTTACGGCAAGAAAATTTCTTCGTAAGATACTCGGCCTCGTTTGCGTTGACGAGTTTTGAAGAAGAAGATTCAATAACGAACTATACGAGCTGTACAGCGCCATCGACCTAGTCAAAAACCTTCGTATTGGACCTTTCAGATGGCTATATAGACCAAATGGACACCAACGCTCCGGCCCACAGAGTTTTCGAATCTAACCCGGAGCGACGACGTATTAGAGGGGCTCTTCGCCATAGGTGGTGTTCACAAGTTCAAGGGACGTCGACCAATGTGTTGCGCAAAACTGGAGGCAATTAGCTGAAGACCGAGCTAAATGAAGAGGCTTGTTGGTTAAGGCTCAGGCTTACCCAGGACTGTAGCAACACCTAAGTAAGTAAGTTAAGAAATTCTTGCGCATAGTAGAGTACACTTAACACTTATCGAAGGTATCATCACAGGCCACAACTTGCTGAAACGCAATCTAAGCATAATGCGTTTAAGCAACGGAAACCTATGCAGAGACTGTGATAACAGAGTTGCAGATGAGGACACAATGCATTTTTTATGCAAATGTCCATACCTAAATTTGAAACGTGGCCCTTATAGTAATTTTTTTAAACAGTGATTTGGGTGAACTTTCTACAAAGCCACCAAACCTTTCTAAAATACATACTGAACTCATGATGGTTCAAGAAGGCGGTTTAACAAATGGATTAATGCCAGAAAAATGTTTTCTCTTCTTTGAGGTTTTTTTTGACATCCCGTACTTGGAGAGCACTAGATCCATATACATCCGAGTAATGGTTGTACCTTGATTATACCCATACAGTTACTCCATTAACCTAACCTAACATTTACGTTATAAGAAGGCTTCATCACTTTGTTCACCCTCTCCCTTTTTCTGGTAGACAAGTACATTTTACGCTGAAATTCAGACGAATTTGTAGATAGTATCCTAGCCAGCTCTTTTTATGTTTACGGATTGAGACGTTTTGACCATATTTCACAATATTCTAAGAAAATATTAGGATGCACTCTTGATAAATATCTAGAGTATTGCACAATCAAGTACCTACAAAAAGTTATAACTAGCGAACAGCCTTCATATTTATTCGAAAAACATATCTCATATCTCATTTATAGTTTAAAGATGATGTAAAGTCTATTACAAATGATGTTACTTAATTAATAATAAATACTAAATACTGTAATATTCTTGCTGGGGTTCGTTTAAATAAAACCGTCTTTTGTGTATTTTAATCGTTTATTTATTATCAAACACCAACTTTACTTCAACACAATATTCAATCACTTTATTCTTTATTTATTTCAAATTAAACTGTCGCTACAATGTCTAATCTCCCTCTTGTAATCGCGGTATGCACTTATAAACAACTATGTCACGGTGGTTGTGGTATGGGTATTTATAGGAAATTGCAAGGGGCTCTAGAACATGCTAGATGTTTCCCCGGGTGAATCGAGGATCCTGGAATATTGGGATATTGTGTGGAACAATTGTGGAACGTAAGCACATCAGGTTGGAATATTTACTGCTAACAGGTTTTGCAATAGATGTCGTTGCTACAGTTTGAGATACAGTGTTTTAGTTTTTGGTACACAAACCATCCTGTAGTCAATGCTACACTGCCCCCTTCTTAAACTTGTTCGCCCCGAACAAGATCATCTGGATTACTGCCATGGTAACGATGAAGACGATCCAGGTGGACAATTTTCATCTTGCCTCTTACTCCACGCTGGATCCGGAAGACGACGTCATTGATGCGTGTAACCACTTTATACGGGCCCTCCCAGTCTTGCTACAGCTTGGGTGACCTCCCCTTTTGCCAGTGTGGGTTGTACAGCCATACTAGGTCTCCCTCGTGGAAGCTGGACGTTGTTGCCTTTGTGTCGTACCTGGTTTTCATGCGGTCACTCGCTACCCTTATCTTCGTCCTGGTCCTCTGATGTATGCCTGGGATCCTTTCCCTGAGGTCTGCCACGTAGTCCTCTTCACTCTTGGGCTCATCGTTAGGGGATCCAAACTTCACCTCACTAGGTAGCCGGACTGCTCGACCAAACAAGACTTCAGATGGAGTATGTCCAGTTGTACTGTGCACTGCATTTCGGTAGGCCATCAAGAAAAGAGGAATTTGTCGATCCCAATCGCGCTGGTGGTCTTCTACGACCTTGGAGAGATGTTCGTTTAAGGTTCTGTTGAAGCGCTCTACCATCCCGTCGGATTGCGGATGAAGCGGAGTCGTCCTCGTCTTTTTAATTATTAGTTGTTGGCATACCTCTTGGAATATCTTTGATTCGAAGTTTCGTCCCTGGTCAGAATGCAGTCCCATAGGCACGCCGAATCTGCTCACCCAGTTGTTGACGATCTGTTCCACGATAGTCTTCGCTTCCTGGTTAGGGATGGCGAACGCTTCCGGCCATTTGCTGAAGTAGTCCATGACGACTAGGATGGCGCACCCGCGTTGTACTGTTGCATCTTGCCTCGCGTTTTCGTTCTGGGTCCCTTGCTGGCTGCACACACGACGCATTTTTGGCACCAACTTTCTACGTCGTCCCTTGCGCTGAGCCAATAGAAACGATCTCGCACCTTCTCCAGTGTCTTGTTTGCACCCAAATGACCTCCGGATGCTCCATCATGCATCTCCCGTAGCACCTCGTGTACTTTTGATCGCGGCAAGATAAGCTGCATTATGAAATCTTTCCCGTCCGGCCTCTCCCATTTCCTTTTCAGAACACCATCTTGCACATGAAGGGAGTCCCACTGAACCCAGTATGCTTTGAGAGTGGGGCTCCTGTCCGAGATATCTCGTCCGTTTGGCTTTTCCATAAACTCCTTCCACGCTAATATCGGCCCGATGTCCGGGTCTTCTTTTTGAGCGGTGCGGATTTCTTCTGCACTCCAACCAGCGATAGGCTCAGCTCTTACCCTTTGGATAGAAAGAAGGTTCTTCTCTTCCTGCCGCACACAATACTTGCAGTCGCTTTTACATGGTCACCGGGATAAGGCATCCGCATTAGAATGAAGTTTCCCTTTGCGATGCTGTATTTCATAATCGTACAGCTGCAGCCGTTCAATCCATCTTGCGACCTGGCCCTCTGGGTTCTTGAACTGCAGCAGCCATTTTAGAGCCGCGTGGTCTGTGCGCAAAAGGAACTTTTGGCCATAGAGGTATTTATGGAAGTGTTTTGTCGCCAGAAGCAGCGCCAGAAGTTCTCGCCTGGTCACGCTGTAGTTCCTTTCCGGCTTGAAGAGCACTTTGCTGAAGTATGCCACTACCTTCTCTTGGCCGTTGTGTACCTGCGAAAGAACCGCTCCGACACCGACGTTACTTGCATCTACATCCACGATGAACATTTCTCCGGGAATGGGATATGCTAGTGTGAGGCGAACTTCTCCGTATACTTTCGCCGCTTCCCCTGTCGCCGTTCTAAGACAGTAGCAGCTGATGTTGTGCAGCAAAGACTTCCGGACGAGATCTCTTCTTACAATGGAAGCCGTGGCGCCGGTATCGATAGTAGCCACGCACTTGTTTTTGACGATGAATGCTTCCACTGTTAGACTCTTGTTGCATCGTTTGGTTTGGGAGACCTGGATGGTGGTCTTGGGGGCGTCGATTCCATTAGGCAACTTTTGCCCCGCAAAGCTGGTTCTTAGGCGTTTCCCGACTCCTGGTTTCGAGGAGCCTGGCCAACAGGATGGATGTTGTCCCTGTAGGATGGTTTTTCGTTGTGTCGCCTATTCGCACAATGTGGACAGTTTCCGCGTCTGGGTGGATTTCTGCATTGCCGTTGTAGGTGTCCTATTTTGTTGCAGTTCCAGCAACGAATTTGTCCTCCGCGAGCGTTGTTTCGATCTTCGACGTCCTCACACGGTGGATTCCCTGACAGGCCTGGTCTGCCGCCTCCATTGTCAGAGCAAACGCCAAAGCCTCGGCGAGCGTTTTCTTTGAAGCCATTCTTACCGCCATTTGTAGTTTCGCATCAGCTATGCCATGGGTGAACGCTTCGGTTGCCATCTCGTTAATGATCTCCTCGCCGGCGTTTGGATAGGACAAATGTGCCAGCCGCTCGATGTCTGCTTGTAACTGCTATAGCGTCTCACCCTTCATCTGGGACCTTCTGCGCAACTGGACCCTATATACTTGCTGCATGTGGTCGTCCCTAAATCGCATCTCAATGGCTTTCACCAGACTGTCGTAGTTACGTTGTTTGTCCTCGGGAATAGTTTGTAATAACTCTGCAGCTGATCCTCTAAGCGCAAGCGTGAGGACAATGGACCTCTCTTCATCGTCCCAGTTGTTCGTCATTGCCGCAGCTTCGAACTGCCTCTTATATATTGGCCATGATGTCTGTCCATCGAAGACGGGAAGCTGCATCTCTTTCCTTCTCGGGCAGTCGGTTGAATACTCCCGAACTTTCTGTTTCTTCACGCATTCGAATTCCTTTGCCAAATTCTCGAATCTTCCTTCAACAGCCTCGAATTTTGTTTCAACACTCTCGAATCTTCCTTCAATGGCTGTTTCAAAGGTCTCAATTTTAGTCTCTACATTTCCAATTTTCTCGTCGATTGTCCCGAATCTTGTTTCCAAACTTTTATTTTGTTCATCGAATTTGCTTTCGAGAACACTCCTTTGATCGAATAGCTGATGTTCCAGAGAGTTCTTTTGTTCGTCAAGCTTAGCATCTAGAGAATTCTTATGCTCAGCCAAAGAATTTTCTAGTATCTCGAACTTCTTGTTTTGCACATCCAGCTTAGCATCTAGAGAATTCTCAAATAGTTTGTTCTGTTCATCAAGCTTGGCGTCTAGAGAATTCTTTTGTTCAGTAAAGGAATTTTCTAGCTTCTCGAATTTTTCATTTTGAGAATTCTTTTGTTCGTCGATCTTAGCTTCTAGAGAATTCTTTTGTTCGTCGAATTTCTCAGATAGCAATTTCATTAAAGCCGACATGTCACTCGTCGTACTTACTTGTTCTTCTTCGACGTCAAACAAAGCTGTTTCAGGATCTGCACCCTCGTCCGTCACTATTTTCCGCAACTTAATAATCAATTCTCTTTTTGTACCAGTCGTAGGTTGCTCCCGCTGGCTCAGTACTTCTTTTAGTTGCGGCAATGACAAATCTTCTAGCAATTTCCGAACCATTTCTTTTTTTCACTTACACCGTAAGCAATACACAAAATCTGTTTTATTCCACTTTTCTGACATCAATGTAATATTCTTGCTGGGGTTCGTTTAAATAAAACCGTCTTTTGTGTATTTTAATCGTTTATTTATTATCAAACACCAACTTTACTTCAACACAATATTCAATCACTTTATTCTTTATTTATTTCAAATTAAACTGTCGCTACAATGTCTAATCTCCCTCTTGTAATCGCGGTATGCACTTATAAACAACTATGTCACGGTGGTTGTGGTATGGGTATTTATAGGAAATTGCAAGGGGCTCTAGAACATGCTAGATGTTTCCCCGGGTGAATCGAGAATCCTGGAATATTGGGATATTGTGTGGAACAATTGTGGAACGTAAACACATCACGTTGGAATATTTACTGCTAACAGGTTTTGCAATAGATGTCGTTGCTACAGTTTGAGATACAGTGTTTTAGTTTTTGGTACACAAACCATCCATGCTATAATACTAATAAATACAAAAATACTAAAATAACTCTGTAGTACCTTGAAATATCTCAATCGAACTCTCATCATAAGTCTTCTTTCTTGGTTATCGAGTAACTGCCACGTGATTCCCAAAAAGAAATCGGCGACAAAGAATCTCAACACTCTTGCAATTGCAGGAGCTGCTTTGACAAAATCGATAAACAGCATATAGAACTCCAATAAACTGACAACCCGAGCACGAAAATTTGCTTAACCTTTGCTGAAATTTCTTTCCAGACTTCATCAACACCGCACTTCTCCACTTCATTCAGCCAATTTAACATCAATTTTCGCATCACCAAGTCTCTGCTTAACATTTCGCATTTAATCTCAGAATGATGAAGTAAAAAAATTGCACATTGTTGGCTTAACGGATGGCTATATCGAGTCAAAGCAAAATGTTTATAAGTACAAATTTCCGGACCGAGTCCTTCGTACTTTATGAATTGCATCCATGCATCCGCACCAATCACTCAGGACATTACCATAATCAGAAAAAAGTCCTGTCCCTTCTCCCCCGAGGGAGAAAGAACAAGTGGAAGAAAATATTTCTGTTTTGCATTGAACGACATTTAAGGATTCGTAAAAACGCTCCGAGCTCCTGAAGAATATGTACATTCGAATATATGTATATATCTTTTTGTGAGGATGCCGCAAGGACGTTTATTAGATGTCATTAATTTTGCGGTATACTACCTACCTTGCACAAAAAAAGTCGAGAAAAATAAAATGGAAACAAAAAACGTTTTATCGAGAATAAGAGCGAAAGCCCGTATCTATAAATCCATAAGAATATGCTCCTTCTGCGGGATGATAACTTACCCTTTTCAGGTATTGTATTCACCGATGTATCTTCTCGGATGTCTTCCAGTAGCTCCTCATGATTTTTCATTTCTACAGAAAAAAAGGAAGAAAAAAGTAACAAAATTTCAATGAAACCATGTAAATAGCAAGATGGCATAAAAATGTAGGAAAAATGGGTGGGCTGGTAGTTCACAGGTAAGGGGAGGAAGTAGCATAATAATAGCAAAAGAAAGGAGCAGTTTATTCTACGAGTGTGCTTTTTCACCGAAAATATGCACGAATTTCTCTAGAGCTTTGTGCATCTCTCTGGTTAAGGAGGGAGCCTTTCAGCTTGATGTAAGTAGATATAATATGAATTGGGAATTTTGATGTGACGGAATGCGAAATTAGGCCGGCAAGATAAAATTACAGGAGCTATCAGTGAAAATGGTTTGCGGATTGTTCTAAGCAGTAGCAGATGGAATGGGATAATAAACTAACACACACTAAACACTAAAATACTAATTATATATCTATGTTGTTAGGGTAACGTTTCTGGATGATCCCTATTGAGTAACCGCAACAAGAAGACTCACTGCCTCCACGGGGGAACCACCGGGCAACGAATACTACAGCGAGATAACCAGCTTAGCATTCCTTGCTTGTTTAACTGAATTTATCCGTTTGCGCCTGCCTGCAATGTATGGCTTGCATTCACGACCGTAAGTTTTCGGCTAAAGTGAGCGACGTGAGGAGTAAACATGTGGAAAATAATCTCTAATCCAAGGTGGAACAGCATACGCCGAGGGATGCATGGCTAACAGAGTGCTTAGTCGCTAGTATGCGGACTCCGAATACCCTGGAGACTATTGGTTTTAATCTATCCTTCCCAGCCATGGTACATCAGGCTCTGTCATGGGTGATATTCTTTCTCGATTACTCGTGGTCCAATATTCCTAATACAAATAAAAAACAAAAACTATGAGACAAGTGTATCTCAAATCACACCATCTTCTGATACAGCTGACGAGCACACTGTTGCACTTAATCGCGATGCTATAGAGCTTCTGACGGGCACTTCATCTTCGGCCATAACCACTCGGTTTGCTGACGAGCATCCCAAGTATTCGGATGGTATGGATGACGGAGCCAGGCAGGCCCAATCCTTGCAGTTCACATGTCTCAATCCCGAAGAAGCGGATACCTCTGACTCTGACACATCCACTCTTGTAGATACGCGCAGCGTTGTCACAGAGAAATCTGGTGCTCCTCTATTGGGAGGAGATTAGACGAGCTGCGGATTCAACCGAATGGTTTCGTTCGGTTCAATTCTGCCGAAAGGAGGCGGTTCAAGTTTGCTATTCGCAGAGGTGATACTAGAGAAAGTGCCCTAGCATATGCCAAAGCCCCTCCTATTGCAAAAGATGCCAAACGAGGTAGATCACAGGATCATATCCCACAGGCACCCACCGCCAAGAAAGCCGAGGCAGGACCTACACCTGATGTTCCTACCTTCAGTCAGGTTAGGAATCGTCCCAGCTGACTTGGAGAACCAGCCCCTAACAACAGAGCAGATGACACTGATTCTATAGGCCGTCATCGATGTCTCGCGTCCGCTACGCTTAGCAAGCGGTTCGCCGAAGAAAATATAACCATTGGTCTCACTCAAGAACCCTGGGTTATTTGCGGACAGATTAAAGGTCTCCGGAATAGGCCAAGTAAGTGGATTTCCAAGTGTGGAGAGCTAGCGCCGAGAGCGGCCTGCTTAATTAGCAATAATTTAAACTTTCTCCCTATTCCAGAATTTATAACAAGAGACCTGGTGGCCCTACTACTGGAAATCCCCACTGTAAGAGGTACACAGAAGATCGTGTGTGCCTCACCGTACTTCCTTCACGACAATGGTGATATCCCGTCGAAAGACGTCCAGAGCCTCGTAACCTACTGCCAGGAAAACAACTTTCACTACATCATCAGTTGCGACGCCAACGGACATCATGAGGTTTGGGGTAATAGTAACATCAACAGAAGGGGTGAGAGTCTTTTAGAATACTTTATAAGTAGTCGTATAAATATTTTAAGCAAAGGCTCTAAACCCACCTTCATAAATGCGATTCGCGAAGAGGTACTTGACCTCACTCTCGATAGTCCAATTATCTCTAATTTTATTGAAAATTGGCACGTATTAGATGAGGCCTCACTGTCAGGCCATCAGCACATCAGGTTTGACATACCTAGCCAACTCTCATATGTCTCTTAGAGATACGATCCCAAATCTACGGATTGGTATCGCTATCGTGAACTTTTATTCTCAAAAAAAGATATGCTTCTCACATCGATCGAGTCCATAGAGGACCTGGATGAAGCTGCCTACCAGCTTAACAATATACTGCTTGATTCCTACCACGACATTTGTGTCACCAGAACCAATGTTAGCAAACGAAAAGTGACCTGGTGGAATGACCTAACTAAGGAAGAAAGTCAGAAAACTCTTCAACTCTGCAAAGCGAATGAAGAGGTGGGACGAATACAGGTTTGCTCTCACAGAATACAATCTAGAATTGAGACGATCTAAATGAGCTGCTTGGAGGAAATGCTGCGAAACCATTGCTGACATGCCTACAGCGGCAGGAATCCATAAATCGCTCGCAAAAGATAGTGTTAATTGTAGGGTTATTAAAAAAGAATGACGGAACCTACACGACGAACCGTGTGGATACACTTAGAACCTTACTTCAGATACATTTCCCAGGCTTGTCCCTTAACACATCTCATATGTACTCGAACACAGTTAACCATAGAGCTTATGTGGACAGTAGAGTTAACAGTTTATCTGGAAAAATATTCAGTCCAGAGAAAGTTGAATAGGCAGTGGGCAGTGAGTTCAAACCTTTTAAAGCTCCCAGCGGTGACGGTCTGTTTCCAGCACTTCTACAAAGTCAATTGACCTAATCCTGCTGGGATTGACTACTTTATTTAGAGCTAGCTACAATGGAGGATACATGCCACCCACCTGGAGACAGGTAAATGTGGTATTCATTTCCAAGCCGGGCAATAGGCCAAGCGAGCTGCCTAACTCTTATAGACCTATAAGTCTAACATCATTCGTCCTCAAGACAATGGAAAAAACTCATAGATATTCATATTAGAGGCCGGTTATATCTGTCTAACCCTCTGCACTCGAATCAGTACGCATACAGGAAAGGCTGATCTACAGTAGGTGCCCTTCACTATCTCGTCAAAAAGATAGAGGGAACACTCTGTTCAAAGGACATAGCCTTGTGTGCATTTCTTGACATCGAGGGCGCGTTCGATAACACTGGTTACGACTCGATCGCAAGGGCGATTAGTAGCAGAAGTATCAAAGAATCGATCAACCAATGGATTAGGGCCATGCAGGTAAGTCGATTCATTACCCCCTCATCCGGGGAGGCTGTCCTCAAGGAGGAGTTCTTTCCCCCTTTGGCGGTTGATTTTAGAGGTAAACACGGCACGAAAATTTCCAATGTCATGCAAAGTGCAATATCTCAAGTTGAAGAATTGTGTAACAGAGAAGGACTATCCATTAATCCTAGTAAAACCGTTCTGGTTCCGTTTATAAGGAAGACACAGGGCAACCTTGAACCTATAACAATCAGGGGCACTACACTAGTTTATTCCAGCGAGGTTAAATATCTTGGTGTAATTTTTGACAAACGACTTAGCTTGAATTCACATATCAAGTCCGCGCTACTAGAGCGCTGTGGGCCAGTAAACGCCTATACGTCAGAACTTGGGGTCTCTCTCCTAAGATGATACACTGGTTGTACATAATGATGGTTAGACCCATTATCACATATGCGGCCATCGTCTGGTGGCCAAAAACTCCCCAGCTGACTACGTTGCCATTGTTGCATAAGTTCCAAAGAATTGCCTGTCTTGGCATTACAGGTGCGATGAGCACCAGCCCTACAACAGCTCTGGAAGTTATTGTCGGGCTAACGCCCCTATCAATCTTCATTAGGAAGATGGCTGCTAGATATGCCATCAAGCTGCAGCTAGATTATGAATATAAACCAGGTGACCTAGTGGACATTTAAGGATACTCAACTCCCAAAAGAGGCATGTTCTGCGCTATACCAAATATTATGATCAGGCAACATTGCTTCGGTAGGTTATTCGAGGTTGAAATATTGGACCACGGAAATTGGTCCAATGGGATCTAACACTGGACCCTAGAAGTCTGGTCTTGTTCATCGACGGTTCGAAAATGAATTCTGGTGTTGGAGCTGGGGTCTTTGAACCCAACACAAAGATTTCGGTACCTATGGGTACGACTGGCAATGTGTTTCAGGCTGAAATCCATGCCATTGAGATCTGCGACAGACATAATGTCCGCAAGGGTATCAAGGGCGATAGAATGCATATCTTTTCAGATAGCCAAGCAGCACTTATGGCACTATAGTCCAACCTAATGGACTCCAGAACTGTGAAATGCTGCTACGATGCATTACAAGACCTTTCCAAATACAACAGGGTAAAACTCGGTTGAGCCCCTGGACGCCAAGGGATTGTGGGCAACGAGTCTGCAGATGAGCTTGCTAGGGCTGGCTCAGAATTTGCGTCCATAGGTCCCGAATCTTATTTAAATAGGGAAAGCATTACGAAGCTCGTGGGCTTTCTTACTGGCCATTACGGCCAGAGATACCACCTTAACAAGATGAACCTGTGCCAAGATTAGGACTGCTGGCTATGTTTAGAGGAGGATGCAACATCCGAACACATTCTTTGTGAATGCCCGGCACTACACTGGTTAAGGAAACGTATTCTCCACAAGGAGATATTTATTTCAGTGGAACTGAAATGCTCCACTACTAAGGACATGCTAACTTTCATAAGTGAGGTAGTACGTCTGTTGGATTAACTCCAACCCTCCGATACAATAGATCTTTTAGGTCGCAGTGTCGTTGCCACGTGGGCATGGGTTGTACAAGAGGAAAAAAAAACGTTCTATGTTGTTAATATTACGGAGTATGTACGAATAACCGAAAAAGTGAATGCGAACTCTTAACCGACTGTTACATGCTTTATTTATTTATTTATTTATTTATTTATATAAATGATAACATCTTTCACATTAGACCTGGGGCCCATTTAAAGTAAAAGTTAAGTTGATTTAAGTTAAGTTAACGAAGTTAAACATAAAACAAAACTGAGAAAAATAATGAAAGGTCAAGCAAAAAACAAAGGAAATAATAAAGATTTATATATATATGTACATTAAGAGAAAAAAATAAATAAAAATAAATAGATAAAAAATATTATAACAGTTAAGAATTGTTGACTAGATATCTGAATAAAACTCTTTCAAAGTGTTTGGTACCGCGATGTCTTCTTATGTTTTGGGGTAAGGCATTCCACTGTCTGACAACAAAAACAAAAAATTGGCGTTCGGAATGAGTGCAGGTGAATCTTGGTTGTACAAATATAAATGATCTTGATGAGGTAGCAAATCTAATTTTTTCATGAAGGTACTAAGGTTCTTTATTAATCAAGATATTATTTAAAGTCTTAACAGCGCAATATTTTAAGTACGTGAATAAGTTACATCCAAATATATTTTTTGTGTACCCTGATACATGATCAAAGCGTTTTAGATTATATATGTATCGGACTACATTATTGAATGCTACATTTAAACTTCTTTTTGTTTCGGAATTTAGACAACAGAAAATTTCACACCCGTAAGTTATAAGTGGCATAATTATTGATCTAGCGATTCGTTCGGTTCGGTTCTTCAATGCGAGCAAATTTGTTAAACTAAAATGAGTGTAAACCGGAAGGTATTAATAGTGGTTAAGACTGTGAAAGTTACTTATTCTGGTCTAAAAGAAGCCAGCAGTAAATATTAATTGAAGGCCTCTTACGAAGGGAGTTGGCACCCCATCGAAGCTCTAGTACTAAAACATAATTCATGCAGTAGTCCATAAGGTGTTCTAGATAACAGTGTCGATCTATGGCGAACGATTCATTTGTCAAAAAAACATACATACATTCCGCACTTTAAACAAATTGCTCTTTTGTGTTAAACTCCTCAGCAATAGAGTTGATGCTATCATTTCATAATTTTCAAGAGTATTCTTTGCTGAAATTTTTGGGAGCCAAGAGGAGCAACATTAAAAAGTTTTCTATTTTCATACAAATGGAAGGGGTTTTATGCCATTTGCCAATGACAATATTCTTAAAAATCTTGCTCATGACACTTTACTGTAATGTTTGTCAGACATTCGTGAGAGGGGATAGCCCAAAAAATTTCTGCGTTTCGGGCTTTGAACCTTCTTATGAGTATACCTAAGCTACGGTTACTTACACAGTATATCCGTGTATGCGATTTTTATGCTCCTTTTGTTGAAAAGCAGTTACACAAAACTAAACTGAATTGAATAATTAAAAATAAAAATAAATATTTGGCGCAACAGCTCTTTAAGTGCCAGGGCCTAGCTTCTCGCAACCACTCATGTTGTGTGCGTTATATTTTTCACACGAATGGAGTGATCCGACACACTAATTCTGAATTGAATTATTCTGTCTGCAAAATGTTTGCCTTGACTTGGAATCGAGAATGATTGCAAATAAGTTTCAATATATTTCGTATGTGGTGGTTCGATAAGTTATAGAGAACTCCACTGACTTAAAGCAAGAGCAGTGAAACTTAACTTTGTGAATTTTGCATCCAAATTTGAACTTAATTCATTTAACTTTTTTTAAAGAACCGAGTAGACAAAGTGTTGTGTTTATTGGATGAAAGCTACTCTACAACTGACATAATAATTATGCAAGAACATTGGGGTGTGTTCATTAAGTGTACAACACCTCCCTTTCTAAATTATTAACATTATAATAACAGTTAATTCAATAAATTCAAGAATAAGTATATCTTCCATTATCCGTATGTGAAAAATTGAGCCTTTTTGGGGGGTTTCTAATTCGAACTGGTCGCTGGGGCTGGTCGCATCCGGATGTTTGACTTTGCGGAATAGGTTGTTGCTTTTCATGTTGGTGCCTGTCTGCATGGTGTTCATCAACTAGGTGTACATCTGTAGAGTGGTTGTCGTCGATTTGGTGTTCGTTTGGAATAGTTGATCTGTCGGCATTATTTGGTTGTTCTTCGTCCGTGGACCCTTTTCCTCCTTTTTCTTCCAAACTTTGGAATTGAAAAAAATCGGTTAAATTAGAATTCATGCTTACGCTGTATCTATGTCTTAATTGGTTGGAATGTCGCCGCCATGTTTTGTTCCCTACTTGAATTCCATAAAGAGAAGAGCCAATTTTCTTGAGTACAATACCAGGTACCCAAGTTAATTCTCTGCGATTGTAATTTCGAGCGTAAATGGCTTCATCTGGTTGGAAGTCCTTCGGTTTGACTCCATGCGTGATATTAAATTGTTCCTCCATACGCTTGTTAGTAGTTCGAACTTCGTAGGTCGGCGGATAAAGTAAGTCTAATTTTGTTTTTATTTTTCGTCCCAGCATTATTTCCGATGGTGTCATGTTATTTGGCAACTGGGCATTCGGTGTCGTGCGGTATGAGAAGAGTAACGTTGGCAGCACGTTTTCCTGACTTCCTGCTCCTGCTTCTAATTTCTTCATGCCCCTTTTGAAAATATCGACGAATTTCTCCGCCTGACCGTTGGACTGTGGGTGGAACGGTGGAGTCCGGATGTGCTGGATACCACCTTTGGCGCAAAATTCGGAGAATTCACCCGACGTGAATTGGGTGCCGTTGTCCGATACCACTAAGTCCGGGTACCCGAATCTCGCAAAAACTTCTGTAAGTACCTCAATAGTCGCTCTGGCTGTGGTCGAGCTCATGGGGAAAATTTCTGGCCATTTCGAATAAGCATCGACTATGACCAAGTACATTTTGCCTTTATATGGTCCCGCGTAATCAAGATGAATACGTGACCATGGTTTACTTGATTGCTGCCATGATGATAGTGGAATCTTGACTGGTGCTGGTGCTGATGTTGCACAGGCTGAACATTCTCGAACTGTCTTCGTGATGTCATCGTCAATGTTGGGCCAATAGACGTAACTGCGCGCCAACGCCTTCATGCGGACCACGCCGGGATGACCTGAATGTAACTGCTTAAGTACTGGTATCTGCAACGACAAAGGGATTACAATCTTGTTTTGCAATAAAATACACCCATTCGATTCGCTCAAACCCTCTCGACGTCGGTAAAATGTTCTCAACTGGTCATCCTTCATATTTTCTGGCCACGATGTACGGATAAACTTCTGAACTTGTTTTAGCAGAGCATCTCGTGCGGTTTCTTTCTGTACCCTCTGGAAAGTTACAGGCAAATGAAGAAACGCGTCCGTCAAAACTGTATTGACTTCAGCTTCTACGTGAATAGCGGCGATGACGAAATCTTCTTCCGTGTGAGTTGAGTCACGGTTTATCAACCGTGAAAGTGCATCGGCATATGCAAATTTAGCAGTGCTGATATACTCTACTTTGAAGTCATACATGAGCAACGTAAGTGCCCAACGCTGTAGCCGATGTGCTGTGTAGACGGGAATCCCTTTTTTTGCTCCAAAAATTGTCAATAGAGGTTGATGGTCTGTCCGGAGAATAAAGTGTCTGCCATACACAAGTCTGTGAAACTTCTTCACACAAAACACCAGTGCTAGTGCTTCTTTCTCCGATTGGCTGTAATTTTCCTCTGTTTTTGACAATGCTCGCGAAACGTGTGCAACTGGTCTTGTTGTACCATCAGGTAACCTATGCAGGAGTACCCCACCAATGCCGTTCTTTGATGCGTCCCCCGCTACAATTATTTCCTTATTCGGATCGAAGTATATCAGAAGGAGTTCTGACTGCAAAGCCAATTTCGCTTTGTTGAAAGCTGCCTGACAATCTTTCGACCAGGCGAATGGTACGTCCTTCATCAACAATTTATCCAAGGGACCGCGTATTTCCCGCATATTTTTAATGAATTGTGAATAAAAATTTAACATACCTAGGAACGCTCGTACTTCTGTGACATTTTTAGGCTCTGGCATGTTGGCGATTGCTGCGGTTCTTCTGGGGTCTGGCCTGCGTCCATTTTCATCGATAATAAATCCCAGGTAAGAGACTGTCCTCTGGTAGAAAGCACATTTTTCAAACTTGAGACGGAACCCCCATTCCTTGATGCGTGTAAGCGCCGATTCTAAGTTCTTGCTGTGATCTTCCACTGACTTCCCAACCACTATGATGTCATCGAGATAAGATACTACACCAGAAAGACCCGCCAACATCGTGGACATAATTTTTTGAAAAAGTCCTGGTGCCGATTTGATGCCGAACGGCAGACGTTGGTACTGATATAGTCCTCGATGGGTGTTGATTGTCAAAAGTGGTTGAGACTCCTCGCTTACTTTAATCTGCAAGTAAGCGTCAGAAAGATCAATGGTTGAAAAGAATTTACCTCCAGCCAGTGAAACAAAGATATCGTCTGGTAACGGTAGCGGAAACTGATTGGCTTCTAGGGCGTTGTTTAAGCCTGTTGAAAAATCTCCGCAGATTCTCACGCTCCCATTCGCCTTCCGTACTGCCACAATTGATGCTGCCCATTGCGAAAAATCTACCGGTTTTATGACTTTGAGCTGTTCGAGGCGATCAATTTCGTCGTTGATTATAGACATGGTTGCATATGGTATTGGGCGCTTTGGTCTGAAGCATGGCGTAACGCCGGGCTTGAGGTGCAGAACTGCTTCCGCTTTTGTGCACAATCCCATAGAACCATCAAAGAGATCGGAAAAACTCAATTTAGTTTTTGCAATATGTTGCGATATACTTGAAGGTGAAGGCTGTGTCTCTGTCGGCTCGGTTGTCCTCACTGCTGAGCACATCGCGTTGATTGGTATATCAAACAATTGTAGAGCGTCCATCCAATCCAAACCCAGAATGTTGAGTTCTTGCAGGTCGGTGACATAACAGATTCCGCTAGATTGAGTACCACCGAACGACATATGGCATTGGAATTCTCCAAACAGTGGAACGGGCTGACCGCTGGCGCTCCTTGCCAACTGCTGTGTTCTTGTCAAAGTTGGGCTACCCAATTGACTTCCTTGGACAGAATAGTTATATCCGACGCTGTGTCAACCTGCAACCGAATAGGATGTCCATTAATCTGTACGGAAATGTACTTACGCTTCTCGGCGTGAACAACTCTGGAAATCAAAAAGATGCCTTTTGATTCGAACTTTGCTTCCCCTCTGTTTTTGAAGCGGCCTTGGTTATTGTACTTCCTGTTCTTTTTATTCTGCTGTCCAGTCTTCGAAGTTTCGCAAAACCCTTCCTTATGGCCACTCCGTCCACAGTCACTACATTTGTGATGTTTGTACCAACATTTGTCTGAGTAATGTAATCCACCGCAGAACCAGCATGCACTTTTTGGCGTTTTTGATTTTTTTGATTGACGTATAAGCTTAACCTCACTTTCGCCTTCTCCGCGACTTTCCACCAGCGCTACATCATGTTTCAGCATGAGAATTCGTTCACACTCGTTTGCTAAATCTGTTAGGGTCAACTTATTACTGTTTTCATCAGCTTCCAACTTCGCCAGTACTTTGGTTCTGATGTCAGAATCGTAAATGCTAGTCAACCCACAGACAAAAATCAAGCACTTGAAGACATCTGCGGTGATTGAGGTTATCTTGAACAATTCGCATTGCTTGTTCACAATACCAGCATACGTTTGAAAATCATCGGTGCTCTTTTTCTCTATCTTAAGACAGTTATAACGGGTTGCAAATAGAGAAGTTTTTCTTGAGAAGATCTCCGTTAATTTCTTAACAGTTTCGTCGAACTTCAACTCCCGCGTTTTTTTTTTGGAAGAATTAGATTTGCGTAACGATTGTAAGTGGGCTCATCTAACTTTCTTAGAAGAAGTCTCACTTTGCAAGAATCGTCCAAATCCTTACCCTCCTCCTTGAAAACGTCTTCGTACCGAGAATACCATTCGGAAAAAGTCAATCCATTGCTTGGATCGTAGACAAAACTTTGTATGGAATTTGCCAAAGTCTCCATGATTTTTTCCGACGATGATTTAATCGTTGCATGTGCTGGTGCCAAGCTTGTGTTGAGCGTATTCTCTGTTAAGGATTTCAAAATTTGTTGCTGTTGGTTTAAGATATCCTGTTGGCTCTTGAGAAATGCTGCGAACTGTGTAGCGTCCATTTTATCTCCTTTTTTTTTTATTTAGGCTCGTATAAGATCCTCGTCGCCACAATATGTTGTGTTTATTGGATGAAAGCTACTCTACAACTGACATAATAATTATGCAAGAACATTGGGGTGTGTTCATTAAGTGTACAACACAAAGTAATACTACATAATGGGCTCCCAGCATCTTTCCATCCTCGTCGATCCCAGGCACGCTTCTTCCAGTTATGCAGACCAAATTTGCTGGCATCCGTGATTGGTCGATCTTTATATCGGAGGTTTAGTAATTTTCGTTGTTTCAAACCAAAGGGCTGTGATTCGAAGATTATCTTGGCTGGAGCATTGTTGCCCATTCACTCGATGTGGTCGTGCCAATGTAGTTGACGTATCTTAGTTAAATCTTCTCCTCCATTCGCCCTCTTCGCACACGGGATATCCGACGAAGTAGTTTTCTTTCGAAAGAGTTCAATATTAGCTCGACTCTTTTACTTACCGCTCAGCACTCAGCGCCATGTAGTAGGACTTATAAGAACGCTATGCTTCGTCGAACCTCCACGAAGGTGTCATAAGTGGGATCAATATTTATTTCAAATGTAGATGAACTCCTTGACCTTCTTTAAATTAAGGTCATCAACAGTGACACTCTGTCCTTCGATTTCGGACAGACAGTTTTTTTGTTTTTTTGATTACATATACTCGGTTGTGTCCTCATTTACTTCAAAATAAAATTGTATTGCCTAACCTTCAATTACAATAAATGCCTCCATGACGGTGCGCTGAGATCTCCAAATGATGTCTGTTACTGGACGAACTTTTGGAAAATAGTACCTTTCGTGCTAACGCCCGCTCCGTGCCCCATCTGTTCCAGCACGAAGTTGCAGAAATCATATGATACTTCGAGTGACATATTTTTAAATTGCACAGAGCACTGTGTATTTTCCAGCATTACAAGACACAGCTGGATCAGTTATGATAGGATCCTGAACCCAGTCATAGCATTTTAGAGCTCAAGACGATGAATGCTTTCATATGTGTCCTTAAAGTCGATAAGCAGGTGGTAAGTTTCGACCTAAAATTCGGTGGTGTTTTCCAGGATTCGCTTCAGTGTAAAAATTTGGTCTATTATCATTCTGCTGGGCACATACCACCGCACTAATACGTGCCGATTATTGTGTTGCAGAAAACCTTAACACATTCACACAGTACGCTAGATAGGATCTTATGTGCAACATTTAACAGGAATATGCCTTGGTTATTCTTGCAAGACATTGGGTCGCCTTTTTTGAAGATGGAACATATAGAGCTGATACTCCAGTCATAGAGCATGCTGTCGTTTACCCATTCTTGGGCAATGACTTGGTTCATACACCCAACCAAGGCATCTCGTCTGTATTTAAAAACCTGCGTTTGTAGGGCACCATCATAGCCAGCGATTTTGTTGTGTTCCAGCTTTCTAATAGCTGCGCTAACCTCTTCTAAACTGGGTGAAGTTACTACTTCTTCCTTCCCTGGAGGTGTGTTCTCTTCTGCCCCATATCACTCTCTCTATTTGATGCCCGTTAAGCAGCTGCTGGGAATGCAAACATTTACAATTACCTACACTTCGGTGACCATGTTACCCGCGCTGTTTCGGGGAGCCTGCGTTTCGGATTTAAAGCCAGCTGAGCGGAATCATCATATCACGGGTTCTTTCTCGATATTGGCGGCTGGTAGCCGAAATTGGTCTCGGCTACCTCTTTGATGATTGTGCGATCCCTACCTGTTGACGTTTGAAGGAAGTGAATCAGACCCTTTTTGTAGACTCTGCTAACTTCAGGCATGCTAAAACCTTTAACATTCAGTTTATTTTGCTGGCGATTCTGATTCGGGACTAATGTTGTAAAATGTAGCTTTGACGGGGATCACAGCGAGTCGATCAGTTATCAGATTAAAATGAATATCACTTGCCTGCGGCAGATTTCTCACGACGAATCCGCATCATATTAAGTGCAGTTTTTCATTACAGCAGTAACAAATGTCGCAGCTTGGCCGGTTTTGCATAACTGGTCCTATCAATCATCATTTCTTAAATTCACATGACTATGCTTTGCATTTGGAAGCTACATATAAATATACATCACTTCAAGAAGACATTCATGAATCATTCTTCGACAAGATAAACTTATTTCCAATTTATTCAAAACATGAATTCATGTTAAAGATTCTAGAAAAGGCATCACTGCACTGATGCTCAAACTTTTGAATTTCTTATAGCAAATATCGGCTCCCTAATTTTTTTTTTTCGTGGAATTCGATTTTCAGATAAAGAAAACAAAAACTATATTTTCGCAAAGGCAGTTAGCCTAAACTATAACTTTTTTCAGACATTTTATCCTATAAGGGGCTATATAAAGCTTACTCACTAAAAGTGAGTACTCTTAGGCTAATGCCTTTTTAGCTGCAACTGTCGAAAATTTAAATCAGAGCAAAAGTCTTTTAATTTTCTGACTGAATAATTCTTACTTTTAACCCCAAGGCAATTTAAACCTTCACGTTAATTAAAGTTGCCAGAAGAATTTGTCAAATACTGCTTTTGGGTATAAATAAAATTTTGCAATTGCGTAACCCCACCTGCACACTTTTCAGCTTCGAAAGAACTTTTTTGATAAATTGTTAGCACATTCCCACAAAACCATAAATGATACAGAGACCCAGTACTACCGCACGAAATGAATTTTCCGCACTTTTGCGAAGAAGGAACGGCGTTCTTCTTTCAGGATATTGTTGCAAAATTAATTAAAAACCTCTTGTGTACACATTTTCCTCTCTACTTCTGTTTATCCTTCCCACTCTCGCTTTTAAGTTTGTTCAAACAAGCTAAGTCAAATCCCTAGAAACATTTTCCGTGTACCCCATTTGGACTCTTACATCCGAACCTTCTTCGAGTGCAATACAAGAAATTACCATAAATACAACAACAGCATCAGTAGTAAAAAACGACACAAATTGATCTTTTTTGACTTGATGAGCACTACTGTCTATGCAGTTCGCTTTGTGTGTTAGTACATCTGTACGCAAGGAAATACAAGTCTTATTCGGTAAACGAAGTCAAAAGGAAATGTTGTATATTTCCCTTTGATGATGCCAGTGTGTTCACCTGAAATATGCAACACAAGGATCAGTGGAGTAGGAAAAGTTCTTCACTCAATCGTTCACCCTTGCCATCAACTTCAAACCAGAAAAGCCAATTGCATCAAAATGTATGCATGTATATACCTATACATAAAATCCAAATGAATTTACTCTTAAATAAGGACTAATTAGGGAAACCAAGCATATACAGGTATATCAGAGCAGATTGCTTTTTCAAAACATACTTAATTGCAGTGCAGTTGCTAGGGAACATTTTCCAGCAGCTAAATTACATTTAAGAAGTCTGCAGGTACTCATAGAATTGCAGTATGTTACATTTCTAAAAGTGTACTAACTGATTAGAACAACAAATACTGTAGCCAAAAACAAAAGTCACAGTTTTGCATTGTACTATATAACCCATCTTTAACCTCCTTCTATCAAAGGGGGGCGTGGCGGATTGGTTAGTAAATAGTGTGCTGAACAATCGCATCTCGCGTAGTCATGCAGATCTGATAATCTCTCCTTAACCCTTTAGCCACTAAGACCGTCTGTAGAAGGTCTTCACTCCAATCCAATTCTATCCAAACTCAACATTTTTACCGCTCTGACCGCTAGAGACGTTTTCCGTCGGCTAAAATTACCTATCTAACGGTGCCAGTTTGAGCCTTCTCTTTTGACTGGTTTAACCGTTACAGTCATTTCCGTCAAGATTTTTGTGAAAACGGGCGCCAAAATTATTTGTGATTTTGGTGTAAATTAAAATTAAAATAAAAATACTTCCCAACAGCTCAATCGATTCGGGAATTTTTTTGGTAAGTTGTTTAAAATTGTAATTTGATAATTTGTTTCTAGTTTTATTTGTGAAAACAAAGTTTCTGTCCAATAAAGTTTTTTGTGAAAACCGTGTGTAGACGGTCTTAGTGGCTTAGCTTATTTTTTATTTAAGAAAATATCACGATGAAGCGGAAGAAATGAGGACTGGAATAAGCAGATCAATCTTTCTTCAATGACTGATGAAGAGATTGCAGATTTTACGTATTCAATTGAAACTGATGATGAAGACTTTGATGACAGCATGGAAGATCCAGATTATCGTTGTGATGAGCTCGAACCCGAAGATAATGCAATGATAACCGATTGTTTACAACTAATGGATTCCTCAATGCTTATGAGTGCAGTTCAATTTTCAGCAACAATTTCTACACATCTCTACCGTTTATGGTGTATCTTAAAGCGCGCGGCATTTATAGTCTTGGTACTATGAGACTAAATCGGATTCCCAAATGCAAACTTCCAACTGACAAAAGCGAAGAATTGAAAAAACACCACGAGCTTATTCAACTGAATTCGTTAGAGCGGCTTACGGTGTCGACATCACCACAGTTTTATGGAAGGACACGAAGAATGTCAAACTCTGCTTAAGATATGTTGGCACTAGGCCTTTACAGAGAACCAATTCAGTTAGTCAGCCATCGAAAATTGCTCGTTATAATCGGAAAGAAAAATTGTATAACGAGATTGATTGTCCACAAATAATCCGTGAGTACAACGCACACATGGGCGGTGTCGATGTGATGGACTCTTTTACCATCTTCCCGACATGGCTATAACAAATGCATTCGTTTTATATCGGAGACTCAACGCTGAAAAAAATAGAACCAATAAAATGATGAAAAGATAAAAGATATAACGATGTATAAGTTTCGCTTGAGCATTGCGAACGAACTTTGTGCTGCTGTTGAAAAACGATCCGTTGGTCGTCCATCATCCGAAGCACTACCAACCACTAGCAATGGTGCTGGTAAAAACACAGTTCATCCAACAGTGTGAGATTCGACGAAGAAAGCCATTTTCCCGAATGGGGATTGAAAAAATCGTGTAAATTGTGTAAAAAATCCGATACAAACACGTTTTGTACCAAATATAACATCCATTTGTGTTTTTCCAAAGCAAAAAACTGTTTCACAAAGTATCACGCAGACAAATGATTCATTGTCTATTAGTATTTACCTGTTTAGGTCATTATATTGATCATTTAATTTGAATAAAAAACAGTTTTTTCAATTCAATTATACAACACATTTTATATTTTTTTTCACCCAGTCTACAGACAGTCTTTCACTTTTTTTACCTGGCGCTATCAGGTATAATCTTTTTTGCAAAGGGACTTCACATTCTTGTTTTTCAGCCTAAAATCATTCTAGAACCAAAATTCTCTTAACAAAATAGCTCGTATTTCAATTTCAGTGGTTAAACGGTTAAGTACGTAATTTCCTTCATTAGACAATTCTTCTACCCACATCTCAGGCAACTTCTTAATGCCGTTACTAAAATTGTTCGGCTTTGACAAAAAAACAAAAAATATTGGGTTTCATTCCGAGAATTGGATTATTGGCTTCAGACTAGGTTACACTATTCTATATACAGACAGTTCCCGTGTGGATAGCTTCTAGGTATGTTCGGATAAAAGAATCCGCATCCTTAGGTATATAAACTACTCTATTTAAGGCAGAGATCTTTGCAATCTATACTACAGCGCACATCCACTTAAGAGAAAGAGTTAAGGTTGAAACTTTATGCCTCTGCTCAAATAGCCTACCTGCCATTGAAGAAAATGTCGTTAAGTTGAATTGGCTAGAGCGATATAACTTTGTGACGCTAGCCTGGATCCCTGGCCACTTAGTTATCCAAGGATAGGCTGCGCTCGATGGTTCACAGACGTGAAATGCCTGAGCTGGTACGTCTTCAGTACTGCAGATATTGGCATGGACTGAACTCATGGCTGGTCAAACAGTAGTGCATTAGATCATATAAAAACACAAGCGTTTTCACTCAGCTGAGGTCTACCAACTCCTACTCTCAACCTCCACTCGGTGACAGCCGGGTGCCTAGTACCTTAATCCAAGAAATGGGTAACCAACCCCGTTTGGAGGATTCTTGGCGGCAGCAGATGAGAGAGGGGGGAAGAGTACTTTCTCACTAGAGCACTTCTTCCTGTTCCAGGCGGCAGCGGACGAATTCCCTAGACGGAGTCAACGGTGGCGTCTATAGTTCCAGTTAGGTTGAACTTAGTGAATATCTTGCGCGAGCTGCTTCAACGTATTCGGATCACAGGTCGGTAAGGAATTTCAAATGTTGGTCAGGACCTTGGAATAGAGGTGGTGTCGGAGGAGCCCTTAATGGGCCAACGGCAGTGCTCATACTCCCGTAGTGGACAATTGGCACCGGTGTACCCGGCCCCTCGTCCTAGGGGAATAATTAAGGAACTGGCCCTCCAGGTTGGAGGTTGTGCCGTCGGGGTAACTTCCCTACCACGCAAAAAACCTATGGTTCCGAAACAAGCAAAAGCCTCGGATAAGGACGACTCAACTGATGACGACCCCAGCAACGAAATAAGGACAACGACCTTCGGATCTGTACGTGGAATGTTCTGTCCTTTACAGACCACGTGCAGCCGAACAACTAGTAGAGGCCCTAGACTACTACAAAGCAGATATTACCGCCATCCAGAAAGTGCGATGGGATGGGCCGGGCAAAAAGAGGATGAAAAACAGTGACATCTACTACGGTGATTGCTACAAAGGCAACAGACAACGTTTATTCGGATGCGGATTTGTCATACGCGGCAGACTTCGGCAAGAAGTCTTAAGCTTCCGACATGTGAGCGCGCGTATTATGACTATCCGGATCAAGGCTAAATTCGCTAATATAAGGATTATTTGTGTTCATGCGCCCACGGAAGAAAAGGACCCTACCACCAAAGAGTGTTTCTACGAGCTCCTCGACAAAACATACGTGCAATGTCCTAAATACGACGTTAAAATCGTATTGGACGATTTTAACGCCAAAGTAGGAAAGGAGGACGACGCGGCATAATGATCATGTTACGATCAACCAAGTTGATCATATTGCGATCGACGCAAGGCATGCCTCCAGTATTCTGGATGTCCGGACCTTCCGAGCTGCCAACATAGACTCGGATCATTACCTTGTTGTAGCCAAGGCACGAATGCGAATATCCCAAACTGAGCAACAAAGAAGAATCACTGTGAGAAAATTTAACGTCGAAAAGCTACAATCGCAAGAGACCGCCAGACTCTTCGCTGAACGCGTATCCCGAAATCTCTCAATCACCCCTATGCCACCAACATCAAGTATCGAAGACCAGTGGCAATGCTACCAACATGCCATCAGATACGCCGCGACTGATGTGCTGGGTCTCGCTCGCCCACCACCGCGAAACCCCTGGTTTGACGAAGAATGCCGGCAAGTGCATGCAGCAAAACAAGAGGCATACAAAGCGGCGCACGCTGCAAGGGAAGACGAGAGCTGCTCATGAGCTCTACGAGCAAAAGAGACGAGAAGAACATCGGCTTCTCCAAAAGAAGAAGGAAGAGCATAAGAAGCGCGCGATCGAGAATATTGAGAGTTTATACTCCAGGAACAATGTACCGAAGTCTTACCAAAAGGTAGAAAGAACGTGTCAGAGAAACGATACCCGTACTGAAACCTATGGAGATGAAAATGGTAACCTCGTAGTAGAATCACAGTCGGTGCTGAGAATATGGAAAACTACTTCTACAGACTGTATAACGGTGACGTTGACCAACATCCCGCTTTCAGGCCGAATGAAGCATTCAACATAGACGATGATAGTCAAAACTTCCATCAACCTGACCAAAACGAGGTGAGGATAGAAGAAGAAGAACTCAGCGGGCTGTCACCGGTGCGTTTGCAAGCATTGAGGCGGAAGCGGCCAAAATGGGTTTAGCGATAAACGAGGGCAAAACCAAGTATATGCTGTCAACAAGAAGGGACAGCCAGTCGACGAATTGGACTAAACGTCACAGTGGGCAGCTATAACTTCGATGTAGTAAGAGACATTGTCTGCCTAGGCTCTGCTATAAACTCGAAAAACAAGATCAGCACAGAAATCAAGCGAAGGATAACTCTTGCCCATCGCTGTTTTTGGGCTTATAAGGTAATTCAACACTAAAGCCCTATCTCTATCAACTAAGGAGACTCTAACTCAGTATAAGACCCTGATCATCTCAGTCCTGCTTTACGGCGCTGAAGCATGGACTTTATTAAAATCGGATGAAGATATCCGTGGTCGCTTCGAGAGAAAAATTCTTCGTAAGATTTTCGGTCACGTTGGCGTTGACGGGTTTTGGAAGAGAAGATTCAATAACGAACTATACGAGCTGTACAGCGACATCGACCTAGTCAAAAAACTGCGCATTGGACGTCTGAGATGGCTAGGACATGTAGAGCGAATGGACACCAACGCTCCGGCCCGCAGAGTCTTCGAATCTAACCCCGAGGGATGACGCAGCAGTGGATCTCCTTGCCGTAGGTTGCGCGCACAAGTTCAAGGGGACCTTGACCAAATTGGAGTGCGCAAATGGAGGCAATTAGCTAAAGACCGAGCTAAATGGAGAGGCTTGTTGGTTGAGGCCTAGGTTCACCCCGAACTGTAGTGCCAAATAAGTAAGTAACTAGGAACTCATGTCAACATTCGTTGAGTCTGATAGATGCTCTAAGTATTTACTTGAACTAAACAGATGTGACTTTAGAACTTTAGTGTGCCTCTTTACAGTCTTTGGACTCTTGAACCAGCATTTTAAAACTATGTCGATGAACTGGCTTTACATTTTATCTCTAAATGCCACGCTTTCGCCCGCATAAAGATGGCTTTCTTTGGAATATACTTCCACCGCGCGGACGAAATAATCGAGGTCACCTTTGCTAGTCTCCTGCTCTTTACGAAGGCTACGGGCAAGTTTATCAGTCTTGGCTCGGTGCACAATATATATAACGGACCATTAGGTCTACGAACTTATCGTCTTCGGATGATTTCCCGTCAAATACAATATACTCGTAGTACAATAATTTAGGGTGCTTTGTCAAATCATTGTCTTGCGGAAAAGTAATGGTACCAACGTGCATTTTTATTCGATATTAAAAGTGCTTTTCTAAAAAGTCATTGTTTTGGTTAAATCTGACATTTTTGAAAATCTGCTTGAAAAATTATTAAGACCAAGAGAGGGGTAACATGTTATTTCACCGGTCAATTCCTACGGCTTAGGTACACATACATTTAGCAGAAGCTGGACAATAAAAAAAAATAAACAAAACAATTCCAGATCAACATCTCATGGTATAGAGTTTAAGCACATTTAAAAGGGCGACGAGCCCGAAAAGAAACTTTCAAAATGAGTGACGTATTAGCAAAAATTCTTGAAGTTTTCATTCAAGCTAAATACATCCACCTAAAATGGATCGCATGATACTACCTATATATGCCTTATGAATAAATTTCATCATTTTAAAGTGGGCATAAATGTACTTTCTTTGACTTTACAGAGATTTAATTAAAATCTAATGTATCTGTATGGTTATGATATTTGACCTCAGAAAATCTGTGGCCACAATGAATAACCGCCTAAGTCGATTTTCACAGATTCTCAGAAAACAAGTTTGAAGTTTTCGTTTTTACCGAAGACGTATTGGATTTTGGAATTTTAGACTTGTTTATTTGCCCATAACTCGGTAACGACACCAGATAATAGGGTAAACAAATTACAGCATAAACTTTAAATAGCAAACCATCTTCTGGCATTCTTAACTCAATTTTGACCTAACTCGACTTAGGCGGTTATGACTTGTGGCCACAGAAATATCGGCAGGCCTCCCGAGTTTGGATCACTCGGTTACTGAGGCCAATGAAATGCCTATGTCGTCGCATTTGTCTGATCCGGGCGTTTATAGGCATGCCTCTCCTGCCTTGCGATGTCTTTGGAACGTTCATTGATATTGCCTTTTTAACTGGGTTCAAATGATCTTTTCTTTGAACGTGGCAATACCAGCTGACCGGCTTAGCGCTCTATCTTCCGTAAGATGGCTTCCTTGACGTGAAGGCTTCCATGGATCTTCGCACTTCTTATTCGAGAAAGCTTTGTCACTCCTGCTGTCATGCGAAGCATCTTCATCTCATCTCCCGTTAATTTACCTACCCTTCTATTTGTCCAACATTGTGACCCGTATATGAGCGCTAGGCGCTTAACTGCGGTGTAGATGATAGCGGAATTTTCTCGCCACTTCATCCACCCTACGCTTACGCGATGATTGAAGTCTTCATCACAGGTTGCTTTGCTATTGATCATAGAACCCAGATATTTGAACTTTTTGCACTTGGGAAGCACTGTCCCATTCAAATAAATGTCTGGAATAGACCTGTATTATTTTTCGCAGTCGCTTAACGATATTCATGGCGTGTGACATCAACGTGATCGAAAGGTAGTTATTACAGTTTCGCGTATTAATATTAATTAAAATCTAATGTATAAACGGATTATATAGGATATTAAAACTTACGTAATTCGTAAGCAATACTTTTTATAATGGGCACTTTCAGGTCTCCAGATGTCTGGATTTTGCGCGTTTTTGATTGGCAATCACCTCACAAATCTAGGGGACATTTCATCAGCTGACTCAGGCATACTCAGACGAAAAAAATGTATATGCATTTTCACTAAGGCGAGTAGTAATTAATAAAATTGTTTTAAGTTTCGATTAAATCTTGTTGAATTAACTTTTTCCGAATTATTTTGACCAATAACTTATTTTCTCAGTTAATTTTTTATTTGAAGTGTAGTATTTTGTTTTCGAAAATAGCAAGGAAAAGTCTTGACACTAACCGACTGTCCGTTCAGATTCAGATTCAAAAAATTTTGAATTCCTTCACGCATCAATGTGCACTCTGACATGTAGTCCCACCCACCGGTATAAATGAGTGCGATCACGCTGAAAATATCATTCATGAGTGATCGCGGACGGGTAGTTTATAGTTGCACTGCATTTAGTAGGTACGAAAGAGGTTTACAACGAAATTTAATGTTTCAAGCCCAAAGTCAAACGGGTAACATGCAGACGGACGGACGGACAATTGAGTCGGCTCTTGGTATCGATTATTTGTATATCTATATATCCTTTATAGGGTACATTATTTCTCAACGTTACAAACTACATGCGTACCAAATTAATACATATACCATAAGGATAGGGAATAAAAAAAAAAAAAGAAACTCAAATAAAAAAACCCAGGTGTAAGGTTTTTAGTCCACTCAAAAACAAAAAAGAATCTGGAAAGTATCAGATGACGTGAGAAACTTTCAAAATAAATTTCGTTTTCATTTTTTCTTTTTTTTTGAAAAGGCTGGAATATAAAATTTTATTCAGAATTTAATTCGCTTTTTCGTACGTACTCGTATATCTCTACTCAAGAGCCAAATATGTGCAAAAATTCGTTGCAGAACACGTACGATGCAAAACACGTATGTATATTTCGGTAGAAGCTCAATATATAAATCGGTAGGAATCTGCAGGCATATGGGGGTACTGTGCCTGCGTTATGGGTTCACTTATAACCAGAGTTTTTGGCGCACCCTCAAGATCCATTAGATTCTTGGGGTCATAATAGTTACTTGAAGTGCAACGTTTCTGTTTTTTTCGGACGGCCACAGGCCCAAAATGCCAAGACAGTTAGTTAATATCCCTGTTAGATATTACATTATAATTTACCAGGGCTTCCTAAATCGCCAAGATTTTCACTTAAAAAAATAATACTGTGATTTGGGAGGCCGAAGGAGATACTTAAGTTCAGCTTTTTGGAGAAGATATCACCACAAATCCCACTTTTGGTCTTAGATCCACATGTATAGAAGCGGACCGACTTTTTTTTTCAATCCTGGCGAAATTCTCCCACACATTGCGAGCAAGGATAGTTGCAGGAAAATTCTTATCAAATCTAAGGTTTAGTAGATTAAGGATCGAGGAGTGGCCAGCTTGGAAGCTAGACCACTGAGAGAATGGTGTCAGACAAGTAGCCGCACTAGCAACTGCCTGTGTGCTGAATACATTCACAGGGAAAAAGTGGACCACTATGTCCGGTGCTGAAGAGGCGGGATTCTTAGCGCTCCATTGATGCATATGCCTGCAGATCTTTGCACTTTTCGTAGGAGGTTTTAGTGTACAGATTTTCAAGAGCCGCCCACCAGAGAATCACGACATACAGTTATAGGAGCCTGATGACAGACACGTATACTCAAAGTGCGATGCACGGTTCATTTTCCAGCTTCTACTCAAGTATATTATTTTTCTCACTTCTCGTCACTGTACCAGGTCAGTACCAGCTTAGCAAATATAATTTTTAGTTTTAAACCTTGCCAAAAATATCGGCTATAGCACTAAATGCAGGTACGTCGCGCCTTTAATCCAAGATGCTGTGAATCTACGAAAAAATAGGAGATGCATTTTGTAATGATAAGCCTTTGCACAACTTAATTCGCTACCTTATGTAAAGATACTCGTAATATCTCATTCCCAGCTAACTATGCATGTTTCCAGCCACCCTTTTTAAACACCACTACAGAAGCTGCAGTAACATGAACACAGTTCCTTCTCTTTTTCTTCTTCTTTGTCATTCTTTTTCTCTATCAATCTTCATTTTTAGCAGAGCAAATTCGTTATCTCTTCCTTACTGTCGGAGTAGAATTGCAGAAAACCATTTGATGGTTCTTCAACGAACGAGAAAAACAAACGGAAGTTGTAGAAAGCACTTGCTGTATTAATATATTGTTCCTTTCATTCATTACATATCCGCCTCTTTGCTTCAGAGACAACATCTTATAGGTACAGGTTACAAATTATCTGCAGAAGGTTGCGTAGCGATACATGTTATGCACTTACAACGAATGGGTGAACGTGTGGGGATACGTAGACTTCCTGCCGGCACCTTCTACCAAGGTAAGGTTTCAACAACTACTGCAACCCGCACCCTCGCATTCTCAGAGCTTATTAAATTAAAGCCTTCATAAATCTCTAATTTCTCCGAAGGAACGATTTAATGATTTAATATAGGATTACGTTCCGTAATGACGCTTGTCATTGAGGGGGTAGTTGTGTATTGCAATTCTGTGTGTGGTGTGGTGGTTGGTGTTACCTACGTGCGTAATGCACATATGTACATATGCTCTGAACAAATTGGCAGATTGCACGAGACGGGATGAAATAACAAAAAAAAGGGGAAAAATAAAAATGAACTAAGGACCTCAAGTGGCAGTGTGCTTCATGTGAATACCTAGACAGTACCTGCACCTTACAAAAGCCAGTATACTACTCGTACTGGGAATTGATGAATGCGAGAATGAGAATGCTTCCATCTGCCGGAATGCTGTGAGTGTATAAAGTGACGTGCATACTCCAGTGGGCATGATAAAGTTATATGGTTTTGCGTAAATTTTGACAAAGAACTTTAAAGTGTGCAGTGGTTATGTTAAAGTGGTAGGATGTCGAAATCACCTGAATTTAAATGAATGGCAAGTACTGTTTCATAACAACTACAGAAAATAGGTGGGGGTGTATAATTATTAGTGTTGCTGTGAAGTTGAAATGTAACGTTAACTTTTTTGCGAAATGAATGAAGGATTGCAAATTATGGTGGAATTCTCTTTTCCGACCTCGTTTGCAGGAATGGTAATTACAGGTTCTATTGAATCTCGTTAGATTAGGAAATATAACTGTCATACCTGGCATAAAACTTGGTAAAGTTTCGTCTTAATAAGAATCCATTTATTAGGGAAGGCCTAACCAAATTTTTTAGTTATGTGTTCCCCGCATTTATGACGCATTTTTCAACAACAAGTCTCCACTACATCTTAACATATCTACAGCCGTTAGCATTATCAGTTTTTTTTTATATATTGCTCAAGGAAGGGCATGCAAGTACTAATCTTAGATACTGTAAAAGCAAAGACTTGTGACCTTGTGAACACGGTTTCTCGAAAACTGTGGGACGTAGGTCGGTACTTGAAATTTTGCACAGTTATTCCTTATTTTGTCCAGATGGGAGATAGGAAAGGATTCTCCGAAATTCGAGATCTAAGTGGCATGAAGGGGGTTGAAAACGAATTTTTCGTCACTAAAAGGTGATTATACACCCCTGGCTCAGTAATGCTTTATCAGATTGAACAAATAAATAAAGGGACAAATTTAGTAAATTTGCCGCTGATTAATTTAAGCTATAAATCATTTTTCTGCATTGACCTGAAGCTGAGCAATGCTAAAACCATTAATCAAATCATCGCCCACGATTTTTCTTCAGTGGAGACCATTGCCAGCATTCAGGTCTATAAATTGATCTTGCATCTTTTCTTAAACCGTTGGTCAAATCAGTTACCTTTCGTTAATAAGTGAATTAATTCGTTTTGGCTCACCTGAAGTTATTTATCATTGTACTAATAAAATGTAAAATTCAAATGTGGCATGTCAAGAGTTACCTTTATTAAATTTGGCGTTTCTCAAGATTTTTGTATTTGATATATATCAACGACCTACTATATCTGCCATAAAATACTGTGATATTTATCTTTATGCTAACGATGCGAAGATATTTTTCTCCTATAATAGAGATCATGTGAAACTACAACTTTGCAAAGACAGTTTAGTGTCTTAGTGTAAAAGCAAAATCATCTGTCTTTGAATAGATATAAATATAAGTCTCTGTATTACTTCTGCAATCATGTTTATCTAAATGATTATTTTATTATTGCATCTAATCTAATTTGTTTATTATTGCATCTAAGCTCCAAAAGCTGAGTTTAACCTGCCGCTAATAAAACCCCTGCTCACTTGGAAATGATTAAGCGATGACCCGGAGAACTTAATAAGCAAGACTTAAAATACAAAGATCTTGCATGTTGGCTTAAAATGCCAAGTAGTCGTTCTCGAAATCTCCTAAGGATTTACTAGAATTTGGAAAATGATTTTCATAAACAAACTTCAATTACTCGTAGATGGTATTCTCAGCATCGATGACAACTTTATTATTAGTAATCGGTCAATACAAATTGTATTTTAGATATGTACCTTCACCTTGTTCTTAACCAATTCAACCTTGATAGGAAATATCGCGGAGCAAGTCATCGCAATACTGTCAGATAGCCAAACTGTCACCTAGGCACTGAACTCACATGAGATCAGATCCAGACTGGTATGGGACTGTCTCAAAAAAGATCAATAGGCTGGGCCAGACTAATAAAATAACTCTCTCCTGGGTACCAGGACATGTAGAAGTGGAGGGAAACAAAGCAGCTGATGAAGTAGCAAGAAATAACTCAGACACCCGGTTCCTTGGACCGGAACCTTCTCTTGGATAGATAGATAGACACAAAATACGGAAGAACTGAGGAAAGAAGAAGAGAGCAAGTAGGCTAAATACGTCCCAGTATCCTCCGATTCAGACAGGCGAAAAAAATTCTGTGGAACTAAATACAAACAGAAAAAAAGCAGAAGCTGCCTAACGGTTAGCAAAAATCGATTCTGCATCTTAACAGGCATGCTAACGGCCCACTGCAGACTCAAGGAACACCTTAGAAAACTGTGAATGGAAGGAAATGGACACTAAAGATTCCACAGTGACCTCACAGAAACACCAGCACACCTTCTTATGGAGTGAGAAACACTCTTCGATAAAAGAAAACATAACCTAGGTGCCTATCTTCTATCAGAGATGGATCTACCTTCGCTGGATCCACGTCAGGTACTCCGGTTCATCATAACAGTCGGACTAGAGGAAGTGCTCTAAATCGAGCACGCCATCGACTAGAGCCCTAGCTTCCGCAGCACAATAGATCTACCATAGGTCGCAGTGCACTTGCACCTCACTTATAATCATCATCATCATCATCATCATCATCATCATGATCCTCCCAAGGCTCAAACTATTTTGCCGACCGTATTGCTAATATTTAGCAATGACATTCTTATCGTTCACTCCCAATCCAACTTATTCTTTTGTGGACAGTTCTCTTCACCTCGCTTACTCCTTATTGATTCTATAGCAAGGGCCTTAAGCGAAGAGCAGAGTTGTATAAGCTGCAGCCATTTGAAGACTGCAATTAATTGAGTTACTTTATAGGTCTTTTGACTTACTCAATACCTTTAACTTTAAAACTACAGGCACCAGTCATTTTGAATATTTTGGTTGGACAGTAAACTAAAGCTGTAATTGACTAATTAAATTGTAATTGTAATTGATTGTAATTAAATGACTGAAATACCTTTTGACTGTTTCCAGTATTTAAGTCAATTGTAAGCTTTCTATAATTCTCAGTAGTTCTTTGCAGTCAGTAAGTCTTTTAACTGCAGTCATTTAACTTTATCCCAATTGACTGCTTTTAAGTCTTTTGATTGAAAATCAATTGACCGCTTTTAAGTCTTTTGCTTGAAATATTTAAATTTTCTATAGCATTTCATTATTTCAATCACCATTTTGAATTTAAAACCAAGATTCACTTAAGGACTTGGAATCGACCGACCAATCGTGCCATCTGTTATTTGCACAACCTACACACAGTGTGGGCGTTGGAGAGGATAGATAGAGAGAGAGAGAAAAAGTTGGTGTAGTTGTTTGAAGCTTAGGTGTTTACGCTTATGAGAAACTCCGGGGGTGGCGTCCAGATAACCGGGGAGATTTTTGTTATTTTTTGTCATTGCTTCTGATTCACAGTATTTTTTTCCCCTATAACCGATGGCATAGGCAAATCATTATCAACTGAGCGAACAATTTTTCAAGCGATATGATGAAGCTACTGCCAGTGTTATGCCTTCGCAGTAGTGTTCGCACATGCTTTAGCAATTAATTGGACTGACTTTATATATTTCATGAGAAATAAATAAATGCTTGCTGACATCAGGATTTGAACCATGACGACGTTACCACTACACCATTGTCACACCAGAGTAACCAGAGTAACGCAGTCTTTTACAAATCTGGATAAGAGTCCCACTGACACCCACTCAATTCCGATATTCTTAAATGGTTTACTGACGTAGCCGAATTGAAAGTTAATAGAGTATAATATTGCAAAGTTAATAGCTGATATTAATGTCAACACATACCTCTCTTAAAACCAGCAGACAACTAACATTTTATAGGGTGACGCTGAAAATCGTCTGTCGGTTAATAGATGACAGCTCAATTTCCTCCCGAAGGCGTGACAAACAATTGGTGTGCAAAAACAGTCGGAATATTGGATGCTTTTCGCTTCTTTGGTAGTGGCATTAATAGATTTTGCTAGCTCTGATGCTGAACTCGCTGTGTCGACTTTTGGTAGTAGTGTTTTAGTATTGAGCTCCTACAATCATCCTTAAAATGTTGAATTATACCTTGATCAAGGGGTTGCCAAACTGCAGTTGAATTTGGAGGCAAAAAAACAATGTTTTAGTTTGTTAAGTTTAATTCCCTTGGATGAGAGGCTGCATTATCCAAGAATAAGAGAATGTTTGGTTTCTGAGATATCATTTTCCCGTTCAACTGCTGCAGCCATCCATGCTTTTTTGTTAGATTTCCAATCCACTGGTAGTTCTTTGACACGAAGATGTTTGATTGTTCGAGGGCGGGCTGCTTTTCCTATGACTCTCTTTCTCTCCGGCCATGTTTGCACAAAACAAAACCGTGAGTCCTTCCTTAGAGAAAGAAAAGCCCGCTTTCATCTGCGTTGTAAATGTCATCCAGCTTGTATCCACCCAACATAGATTGCAGCTTTGCCTTGAACTGCTCGACATCTACCTGACTTACATCTGAAGCTTTACCAGCTTCTCCATCCGACGCAATAAAATTTGTTCCACCCAATTTGACTGCCTTTGCCTTTATAATCGAGCCAGAAATAGGAATAGCTTTAGCGAACCAATCAAAGGACATTTTGTCTATGTCAGAGCCAGCTTCTTTAGCAAAATCTCTCTTTTGATGAGCATTAACTCCAGACTCCTATTTAGAAGGAATGGTTTCTTTATTTTTATTAAGTAATTTCTGCATCTTGTGAATTGCCAATATTGATCCTTCAAAAACAAAAACTTGTAAGCAATTGCATTTTTTAGAGGACATGAAACTTTACCTCTTCGAAATTTCACGCACAGTCAATTTTTCTTTTTCGAACACGTTAATAATTGTCACTTTTTCTTTGATACAATATACAGACAGCATCTTTTTTTTTGTCCCCCTTTTATGGCTCTGAGATAGTTAACACGAGCCAAGCAAAATGAAGGAATGAGCACATCTCTACTCAACACATATGGCATGAATGCGTGCATTCGTGTTAATAGGGGAATTACCAATTTGGTTGTCATCAACACAAATACAAGAGAGAATTTGTAAAAAGGGGAACTACAAATTTTATACAATTCTTGCTTCTAATTTTTTATTAATTCTGTCCATTTATGAGAGATATTTTGATCAAAATGTTATGACATATGCCCGCGTCCAGTTGTCCGGCTATAAGAATTATTTTTGTATAGAAAAATTAAAAAAAGGTTGTCTCGACGAAATTTTTCCAGCGGGGAATTTCACTGTACAAGTTTGGATGATTTGTCAAAAACCCTCCTATATGTTCGTATTTTCGGATTACGATAAAACGCCCGTTTCCTCTTTGGGTGATTTGATATTTTTATTTTTTGGTCGATCTGGCACAGTGTTAAATCGTCAAAAAATGCTGGGTGATGACACAGACCCCCCTAAAATTAGGCGAAACACAAAATCGCCCAAAATCACTTTTGTTGGGTATTTCGACATCATGTCAAATCGTCCAAAATTTGTTTGATTTTTTGCATTTTGCGCGATTTGACACAATGTCAGTTCTGATCTCAACGACCTCGGTTATGTACTGCGATTTACACAGAAACTCTTGCACTTCCTGGCTGCTTCTAAAGTAAGAAACTTACTCTAGAATCCTATGGGTTAACCCAATCAGCTTCGCTGAGAGACTACAATTGCAGCGCTGGTTTACTTGCTACCTTTTATCAATAATAATGTTAATGTGGAGCTCAAAACTGACAATGGACTTTTTTTTCTTAAATTTTTCATGAGCAAATTGGAGCCAAAATTGAAAAGTAGTCAAAATTCATTACCAATACGCATGTCACCCTGCCATAAGCAAACATTTCATCTGAAAGAATTATTTGTGAGTGTACAAACCAAAACCTACAGTTACAGTTTATTATTCCACCAAACATGGAAAAAAATAAATCCGATTATATTTAATTCATACAGTTTCCATATATTTCGCCGCAGCTCATACCCCCGTTGTGATAGCAAGATTTTTAAACTCCCTTAAAACTCATCTAATATTTATTTATGATTCGTTTATTTTTTTCAATTTTTCTCACCTTCGCAATTTACACCAGCAGCAGCACCTCCTAGCTTGTACAGATTTTCCACCCATTTTCCGTATTCTAGTATTTTTTTTTGGTCGGTTCTTCATCTTACGGAATATGAAACAAAGAATTTGAAACAACGTACGACCGTAGTACAAAGAATGATCCAAATTATTATTAAGGATAACAGCGATAGTATTTTGCTGTGTATTCTCCTGCGAACATAGCACCTGTGCAATAAATGCTATGATTTATTATTTAATCCTAGAACAGCTAAGTGTACATCTTTGTGTCTGTGTGTGTGTATTTTTCTTATTTTTTCCCATAGAAATGAAAAAAAAACCTTCTCAAGAGTGGAACATAGCAACAGAAGAGTCTAAGGATTAGGTACTTTGGATCAACAGCCACGGAAATAGATGGATAGATGTGCGACCACCAAAACAATATCTTTCAGTATTTATATTCCGGCGGTTTTCCCTGCAGGATATCATATTCCCGATTTAGATGGAATCAATTATTTTAAAACAAATCGCTACAGCAGCACCAGCAAAAAATGAGTATCCCGAGTGATTTCTTAATTGAATTTCAAAATTCGAGAGGTATTTTCTGTCTCTTTGGATGCCAGCAGTGGGTGGGCACAATGAATTTTGAGAAAAATTTCTATAAAATTGGTTGTCAAGGTAATCAATTCCATCAACAGTTTATATTCGATTGTTGATGGCATTGATTCCGGAGAAACCAAGTGGGGCTTTAACAAAACAGGGATGCTCACTCAATGCTTATACTAAAGAGTATTACAAGCCTTCATATCACCGTACGAGTAAGTGAAATTTTCTTCGCCCATCGATACGGTATGCCGGCGTCGAAATACCATCCCATCAAAGCAAACGTTATGTTTGTTGTTTGTACTTCTTGTGCCGGTATTGTTGTTTCAATTGCTATGGACGATTTAATTTTAATTGATTCATGAATAAATGACATTCTACACCACACATGTTGCTGTAACTGTACACATATTGCTGTGGCATGGTACTACATTTGGGTGGTGTTTCAAAATAAATATCCCCGCAGACATGATTGTTTCATTGCAGCGTACGTGAGTGGCAAACAACTGATTTGTGTTGAAAAAGTCATCGCCATTGTCTATCTCATCAGCACCGCATCGTTGTGTCATTGTCAACCCACTAGTCCTTATGGATACATTGAATTTTCCACAGGTTAAACACTTTATATGTATGTGTCGTGCAAACAAAATTGCGCTGACAAAAAAAAAGGATATTTTTCTTGGGTGCTATTGCTACTGGCTCTAGCTATACCATATACCACACTATTGCCCTGCCACTTGACAGTGCTCATGTCATGTGTGCGCGGTGGGAATACGTTACCAGTTTGGGTGTTGGGAGAGTAAAAAATATTTCTGGCTCATATTCTGGTTGCACAAGGGAGTCTCACATTTAAGTTAATGTTTACTTGCTGTGTGAAGTAAAGGTTACTATCATGTTCCTAAGTGGTTGACATGTCTCTGGAGCAGGTATGGAAGGTCTCATACAAAATGGCATATAGCATTACGGTTGCTTTGAAACAAAAGTGACTTTATATCATATTTTGCAATTGGCTTTTATTGTATTATTTTCAATTGTTTATGTCCATAATGGAACGAGGATATGTAGCAGTATAAGGAATTGGCAATCGTAAATGAGGTTGTAATTGAAGAAGAGCGGTATTTGCGCTAATATAGTCTTTTACGAGCTGACAGACGGCCCTATTTCAACGTAGCCAATTCATTTAATTTATGCCTTCAAAATGTCTAGTTAATGTCACTTCGTATTAATTAATAAGATGTGCTAGTTTTGTGCTGATGTCAACTTAAATTGTAAATGATTTGGCCGATATACATACACACATCTATTAAAAGGGTTTTTTTTTGGGATATAGGTTAGGTTAGGTTAAGTTAGGTTAGATATAAGGGTGTCTTCCGACAATAAAGTCACTGCTCACTTAGACCAACAGTTTGGGTCCATTATGTCCATTAAATTTAATCTTCGAAACACTGTAAAAGTATATAATTGATATGTTAGAACCACCCAGATAATGATTTAAGTCTCAGGAAGTCCGTTAGCTCATCATTACTCAAGTCCTCCAGTTCTGAAAAGAGTATTCACCAAGAGTCTCATTCTTCTGGCGGATAGCGCAGTCACATAGCAGAAGGCGAACAGATTCAATATCTTCCTCGTCCCTACAGCTTCTGCAATAGTCGTTGTGCTGTACACCGAGGCGTTCCGCAAGAATACCAATGGCACAGTGCCCGTAATTATGCCGGAGATAACCCGTGTTTTATGACGACAAAGTTTCATCAGAGAAATGGATCTCTTCGTGCTAAAGGACGGCCTTAGCGTCCTGGCCTTTACACATGTACGCAGCGTCGGTTAGTATAACCGGTGGTTTTATATTCTATTTTCGTCCTTAAGCAGCTAATCCGCGATGAGTGGTGCAGCGCTAACCCCTTTCTTGCAAGCTCATCGGCCCTTTCGTTTCCTTCGATATACATAAGCCAGCAGAGGGTTACCGCATTGACTCTAGATATCTCGTTTAAAAGTTATTTACAAATCTTTACAGACCTCGCTATAATCAGAGCCTCGACGGCTACCTGGCTGTTTATATTCGTGTTTAATTTTTGCAGCCTGTATAGTGACTGTGATTTCGGCCTGAAAGACGATGGAGTCTTCGTTTATTCTTAAGGAATGGTTTATTCTAAAGGCCTCACAATATACTCCGGCTACCGACGCCCATTTTAGAACCATCGGTATCGAAGGCCATTTCTGTCTATGGTTCTTCGGTTTTTTGAATACTGTTACGCGAGCGCACAAATCGGCACATGATCGGCGAACATTCGAGAGCCTTTCAACACAAAATACTACAAATTGCCAAACTTTTGACAACAGAGTTCCAGCGGCTAAGTAGAAATTTGGAAATTCACCTGGAAAGCGGAGCCAAGTATAAAAGAAGGTAGGCAGAAACCAAGTGATGATTTCTCTGTTGGCAGCAGTGGCAGCGACTACTAGGTACCCGCAGTTCTAGATAAAATTGTACTAGATTTTATTTTTTTGTTTAAAGTTAATTAAATAAAACAAATTAAAAAAAACCCTCTCGGGAACCAGAAAAGCTCAGTTCTTTTCGTCTCCACCATCCATCGTAACTTTGGCAGTCTTCGGCTTAATCGCCGATTTTTGTTACAATACATTCAGTCAGGAATTCTTATACCGAATCTCGTTTCAAATGCTAGCATCGAGTTCATGTGATCAGTTTCCATCCATCCGTTGACAGCATCCTATTGGGATAGTATGGAGGCATGACCGTGAGGGTTCGATGACCATAGTTGGCGTTCCCTCACCCCTACAGTGGTTTTGGTCACCAGATTGCTACTGTATAGATGAAGCGAAATGAAAGTGAGCATGATCACCATCGCTGCCTTAGGTGCTGTTCTTATTAATCCCATGATTCCAATGCACGCTGCTCTCCGGATTTTAGTGAGGTTTAAAAGCAGGTATTGGTTCTCGAGTACTTTCCACCATATAAATCAGCCATATGTAAGAAGTGGGCACTGTCGTGCAATGGTTAGTGTATCGGGCCACTGCGCATGAGGTTCCATGTTAGAATCCCAGAAAACACCAACAAGTATTTTCACGGTCACTCATCTCGCGAACGTTTGACCAATATCTGACAGCATTTATTCCCACGAAAAAAACTTTTCAGACCCAAAAATTCCCTTTGGATACCGCTCAAAACGGTAAGTCCCTTCATTCGTGCAAAAAATATAGCGCACACAACATGAGTGGTTGAGAGAAGCTAAGAATAGGCACTTAATGAGCTGTTGCGCTAAATTCATATTATTATTATGTAAGAATGGGTCTTACAACCACCGTGTGTGTCCAGTGCGCCACAACTGATTTGAAGCTCCACGTATTAATGAACGGCTTGTTTGCTTTCTTTATGCGTTCATCAATGTATTGATATTTTTACTAGCACCTTTTCCTCAAATTTTGAAGTTTTGCAAAATATTTGTTAAGATTATAAAAATGTTCAGTAGTAAGGTAGCAATAACCAAATCTCTGTAAATAGTACAATAGTAGTTTTAAGAATGTGCATTTTTGCTGAAATAAAGGATAACAAAATCCCTATAATAAAATAAAAAAATTAGTGCTGTCCTTCGAGTTAAGTTTGGAATCCAAGACTTCGCCCAGGTAAGATAATGAGTTTAGCACCACCAATATTTGGGAGTTTGAAGGAAGCGATTAATTTTTTTTAGTGAAGAGAACTACCTCCGCCTTTGTGGGGTTTATTTCCAAGCCTTTGCTGCTGACCCAGTTATCCACTAGTTGTAATGCGAAATTGAACCTTTCGCTTAGAACCGGAGGAAATTTCCCTGAAGCCAGGATGATCACGTCGGCAACGCAGGTCGTCGCGTTCGAGCCATTTTCCTTCAGCATTATCAAGATATTATCCACTAAAAGGAGTCATATTAGGGGAGAGAGAACTTTAACTCTGCTGAGCTTTTTCCGGTTGGTTGTGTCTCCTAGCGTTGAGTTTATTATTATCAAGCTTTATCATTATCCAGTTAAAGAGGCCGGTGTTTAAATGGTATATAAGTTAAAAGCAGCAGAGTATATCTGTTCTTAAATAGGTCGATAGGAAATACTATCTCTATTCTCTAAATTTTCAAAAATGCACTTAAAAGAAGAGTTATTGCCTACTTTGGAATATTTTCCTTTTTCTTAGTAACAATCTGCATGTTTAGTATTATATAGTATAGGAGTAACTAGGAACAATTGGTTTAAGTAAGAAATCTATTTAGTGAATGATATGATATCTCAATTGGTGTTCCACAGGACCTGGTACTCGGATGTATTCTATTCTCCACTTTTAACCAAAACATGAAAGGAAAGCAAATGGAGCTTGTCTTAGATTTCATATCGGATATATAGACATGAATAAACATTGACCAACACGCCTTACAACATATATCCTGCCATAGTACTGATTGCAAAAATAAGTAGCCTTAAAACTGATCGTCCTGATACAAATTGTTAATTAAAATGTTTGTTTATTGAAGAAGTAAAGGTTTTAAATACCTCGATATTGATAATAAAAACAAACGTCTCGAACAGATTATATGACACCCTATCCATTATCCTTTAACCCAGCCCTATGAATTGAATGAATGAATTACAACTTGCTCCTTGGATGTAATTCGTCCGATTATGCAAATTTCACATGAAATATATACCATATTTGTTGTTTTTAAGAAAATGTCACCATGACCATATATAATGTATGGGTGAATTATAGAAAAGGTATATACTTTTTCCAAGAAAAAACTTTATGATTTCTAGTAAAAATATTGAAAAAGGTAGATTTTTCAAAAAGTGGGAGTATTTATGGGTGGATTTCAAAAACGTTTAAGCGTGTATTTCTTCGAAAACATAAAAGTTTCAACTGTAGTTCACATAAGTATGAAAAACTTAAAACTGGTGACGAACTGACAATCGGTCGGTCAGATGGAGACGATTTAACAGACTTGACTATTGCTACTGACCGTAGGTATTATATACCATTTGAAAAATTTAAATTTTTCAATACTTTTACTAGAAAGCAAAAAAATTATATAAAGAAGACATTCATATAACGATCGACTCTCGGTACAATACACCCATGGAATATAAGGATCATGCCCACTTTATGCGGGTGTTTTCTTTAAAAACCGAAATTTCTTATAATTTCTCAGATATCGAAGAACATATACATGTATTTATATATATATAAGTAGCAAGCTTAATTACACAATGCGTTGGAGGTGGCAATGGTGTAGTGGTAACGTGGTCAATTGCCACGCTAATGGTTGATGGTACAAATCCGACATCAGCAAAATATACTGTGAATCAGAAGAAAAAGCAACAAATAACAAAAAATCTCCCCAATTCTCTGGACGCCACCCCCGGAATTTCTCTGAAGCATAAACAACTAAGCTTCAAACCGCAACACCAACTCTTTCTCTCTTTGTCTATCCATCCTTTCCAACGCCTGTACTGTGTAAACACATGTTAGGGGTATTTTCATAATCGCTTGACTGCGCGAAAATTATAAAAAAAATAAATAAATAAATAAGAAATAAAAAAAAAAAATGCGCAATGCTACGGCACTTATATAGGACAGGTCTAAGCGATAAGGAATAACCACACGATCCTTTCTAAGTTTTTTTCTTTTTTTTTCCGAGGGTAGGTGAAAAATCTTCCATAGACACTATGAGAATAGCAAGCGCGTGCTCATAGAAGTGGCTTACTGACTAAAAAAACACCACCCTTCGATAGAAATTTGTTAGATATCGGAACTAAATAATAACTTATCAAGCAATGTTTCTATCATGAAATAAAAACGTTTGGCAGGTTACTTTCCACTGAAAGATCTTGCATGTTCCGCAATCTAGGAGCGGTTAATCCTTATCTCGCCAAGTCGAAAAGCTTCGTCCTTTGTAGTCGGCGCAATAAACTGCTCTCATCCAAAATTTGTAGGGCTGTATTGTTGACATGTCCGATTAATCGGTTTCTATGCTTTCTCGAGAAGCTTCTAGTTTCAGCTTCGATTGTCGGAATTCCGAGATCCCTGTGGATATCGTCATTTCTACTATACCACTGTGATTGGGCAATTTCTCTTAGCACTTTATGTTGAAAAGTTTGTAATATATTAGCATTTGGTTTCTTGGTACAACTCCAAAGTTGTATACCACAGGTCTAGACTGGCTTTAGCAATTCCTTGTATAAAAGCAGTTTGTTCTCAATGCTGAGCTGGGTATGTTTTCCGAGTAACCAGTACATTTCTCTATATTTGATTTCGAGTTTTTTTTACGTTTCATTTTCACGTGCGAATTTCATTTCAGCCTTGCGTCGAGTATCATTCGCAGGTATTTGGCCTCGTTTGCAAAAGGTATTCGGGCCAAGTTTAGAAAAATTGGCAAGTCATTCGTTTTATTATAAGTGAAATTCATGTGAACAGACTTAGATTCATTGAGGGCGATCCGCCAGTCCCTCGTCCATTCATTTACATTATTCAGTGCGTTTTGCAGTTTTACAGTCGTTTCTTCGATTGTTTCACGTACTGCTGGGATAGCGGTGTCATCGGCAAACGTAGCAAGGATAGTGCCATCTTCGTTCGGTATATCACGAGTATATAACAAATAGAGAAGCGGCCCAAGAACGCTTCCTTGCAGTACGCCGACCAAAATTTCTTTGAGCTCCGAGTATTCGACTCCATATCTAACACGAAAGAGTCTATTCCCGAGGTATGATTCTAGAATATCGTATAAGCATACAGGGAGAACTTGCCGTAGTTTGCATTTCAAGCCAACATGCAACACCTAAACAAAGGCTTGCAAGACGTCAAGCTATACGCTTGAGCAAATCTTTTTCTTTCCAAGTGCTTTTCACCTGGTCAATCGTCGAATGCTTACTTCTAAATTCTAAGTGCAACTCCTCAATACATGTCATACTTGTTCCTTAAACAAAAGCATGCATTTAAATCTTCACATTCTTCATCGTATATTTGACGAAAGAAAAAAACAACTTTTAGCGTTTTAAATTGAATACCCAACTAAGCTGAATTATCTTTTTTTTAACTAATTTCTTAACACATTGTGCAGATATTGCAGTTTTGTGCATAATATGCATCGTATATCGTCGGCTAAAGATGCAAATCTCGTAAATCCACTTTTTGCCAAAAATTCGATTTTTGAAAATATATCAAGTAGGCATTGAAATGTATCTTATTATAGGTCTAAAGAACGCAAAAAATAATCAAATGGTATAAAAAACAATATTAGAAATGTAAATGGTATACAATTGGTAGTTAATTGAACATTAGAAATCACTGTCCTGCACAATTTACAAAAATGGATTTACGAGGTTTGCATCCTTAGCCGACGATATGTATTTATTTACTATACATAGATTTGGGTTGGAAAAAAAATTGAGCCTTTTATAGTGAAACTTAAAAAAATAACTTTTTTGGTTTTTAAACAAATTTTATTAAAATAAATATTGTCCACAGACCTTTTGCCATGTTTGGGGCAAAACTAAACCAACCCTTCTTCGACCACGACCTCTTTTACACCACATTGTTGTACATCATCCACTTTCATCACCATCTTCTCAAAAATGATTCCATTTCGCTTCGATTCAACAGCGATTGTTTGATTGTGTAGTAGGTACCCAAGCGTTGAGTTTCTTTGTGTAGTCAGCTTTCGCGACTGTTTTGCGCGGGCCATCCACCACTTTTTTCAGGATTTCATCGACTTTTTCAGAAGCTGGTCGACCATTCCAGAATGGAATCGACCGAACGATATTTTGGCAGTTGCTATTGATGAAGTATCTTCACACTAAACGGCACAAATTTCTTACGAGACTTTGCAGCATTTTCGCCTTTTTCGAAGTAAAATTGGAAATGCGATAAAATTTGTTTCAAAAACTTTACTCATTTCTACAAACAGCAGATTGAATGATCAATTTATTCTTTCTAAATTTATCTACAAAATATGGTACATCCTCCCAAACACTGGTAAGAGTTGCGGGATTGAATTAATATTACCACAGATTATTCACTTTAATGGCATCTAGTGACTAAAAGGCTCAATACCTTCCTTCCAACCCTATATTTTGTGATTAAAAAATTAAAGGTTATAAAAATAAAGCTAAGGAAAAATGCAAGCCTAGAAATTTGGATGGGAAAAAAACATAAAATGGTGTTCATGACGCACCAGGTAAGTTTTTCAGGGGAATATTCTTTCTTCACTTTACACCGCTGTTAAATCGATACCTAAATCTATCTTTTTTGGAAACTTTGACATTTTGCAATCGATTTAAAGTCAGTTTGAGTTTCAGATGTTGTACTTACAATTAAGAGACTTTAAATTTCAGCGGGCACAGTCAACCTCAGAGACTAACTTTTGAAGTCATTTAGTAAGTACTCGGAGAATCCGAGAACGATGTGCACAAACTTTTGCGAAAGTTTTAATCTGATTGGTGCACTATGAGAGAGAGTGAGAATTTAACCGGGAAGGAAAATGAATTTTTTGGTATTGATTTATCCGACTTCAAGTTATATTATCTTAAAACTGATATTTATAAGAACAACTAAATAGGAGATGGTAGTAAAATAAATATTCAGAATATTTATTGAGACTTTTCCAGTAAATTCACACAACAATTTGTGTAGTATTTAGTTAAAGAGACCAGTCAGTTGCCTTTCTAGTGTGAATCCAGCATTCAAGTAAATTTGTACATACCCTCAGGTGTTATAAATTGGATAGGTAAGTTGAGGGACAGAAGATAAAAGATGGAGTTTTCCCCAAACTTTTAGAATACTCCCTGAGTTACTTATTTACTTAAGTAGTGCTACCGTTCGGGGTCAACATGGACCTCAACCAACAAGCCTCTCCACTCAACTCGATTTTCAGCTAATTGGCGTCAGTTGCGCACTCCGAATTGCTTGAGATCTGCTTGAATGTATACAGCAAGGAGGACCTCTACTGTGTCGTCCCTGTGGGTTCAATTTGAAGACTCTACGGGTCGAAGAGATGGTGTATATTCATGTCTTAGCTATCTCAAATGTCCAATACGCAGCTCTTTTTCTCGAAGCGACGAAGGATATCCTCATCTGCCTTCAATAAAGTCCATGTTTCAGTACCGTAAAGTAGCACTGAGATGATACGGTTGTAAATATAGGGTCTCCTTAGTTGCTCCAGTCAAGCCCTATCTGGAGCAAATAAGGACTGTTGAATTTCCTTATTATTCAAAAAAAAAAAAAAAAACAGCAATCAGCAAGAGTTACTCTTCGCTGGTTTTTTGCACTGATATTATTGTCAAAATGAATAGCAAAGCCAAAGTAGACAAAGTCACTCCACTTGAAGTTGTAGGTGCCCACTGTGACGTTCTGTCCAATTCGTTGGTGTTGATTGTCCCTTTTTGTTGACAGCGTATACCCGTTTACCCATTTTGGGCACTTCTGATTCAAAGCATCCATGCGTATCGGTGCCAGTCCGCTGAGTTCTTCCAATTGTGTCAATATCGACGGCGTATGCAAGCGGTACAGATTTTTGATAGATTGTGCCTCTGGTGTTGGCTTGTGACTTCCGCACAAACCGTTCAAGTACAATGTTAAAGAAGTCACCTTGTCTAAAACCTTTTTTGACATCAAAGGTCTCGGTGAGGTCTTTACCGACCTTGATCGAGCAGCGAGCGTTCTCGACGTCATCCTGCACAGACGGACAAGTTTAGCAGAAATGTCAAAACTAGACATAGCTCTATATAGCTCGTCTCTATAATAGATATTGAATGCGGCTTTAAAATCGATAAAGAGATGATGAGTCTCGATTTGGATATCTGGGGTTTTCTACAGGATCTGCCGCAATGTAGAGATTTGATCGATAGTGGACTTTCCTGGCCTGGAACTGCACTGATGATTGATGAAAGGTTTCAGGAGTTCACACAATATCGCAGAAAAGATCTTGTACGCTTCTATAATTTGCATACTTATGCCTCTATAATTGGTATGCTCCCTGAGGTTCAGTCTTTCTTGTAGTTTTGACACTAAGAGCCGTATTACGAAGAGCTACTGAAACATTGTTATCCAATCGCTAAAAGTGGTTGATACAATGTTGGTGCGAATTCAATTATTGTTTTAAATTTATATTGTAACATATAGCGTTCTAAGCTGTTTCAATGCTTTACTTCCTTTATCGTGCATATAGCACCGAATATTTAGCGAAAGAGTTTTATATCTTCTCTGTTCTGCTTCTCTGCTTGTTGTTTAGTTGCCTATCTTATCAAATCAAAGTAGCAGCTGAGACGTACATATATTAACTCCTTATCGACAGGGTGCGCCATCCTTTATGTCGGTATGTGAATATTAAATAACTTCAAAAAACAACAACCGATTTTCATATATAAGGTAATTTTATTTAATTTACTTACTTACTTAGGTGGCTACAGTTCGGAGTGAACCTGGGCCTCAACCAACAAGCCTCTCCATTTAGCTCGGTCTTTAGCTAATTGCCTCCAGTTGCGCACTCCAAGTTGGTCGAGGTCCCCTTGAACTTGTGTGCGCCACCTACGGCGATGATTCCCTCTACTGCGTCGTCCCTCGGGATTAGATTCGAAGACTCTGCGGGCCGGAGCGTTGGTGTCCATTCGCTCTACATGTCCTAGCCATCTCAGACGTCCAATACGCAGTTTTTTGACTAGGTCGATGTCGCTGTACAGCTCGTATAGTTCGTGATTGAATCTTCTCCTCCCAAACCCGTCAACGCAAATGTTACCGAAAATCTTACGAAGAATTTTTCTCTCGAAGCGACCAAGGATATCTTCATCCTCTTTTAATAAAGTCCATGTTTCAGCGCCGTAAAGCAGGACTGGGATGATCAAGGTCTTATATAGAGTCTCCTTAGTTGTTCGAGATAGGACTTTACTGTTGAATTGCCTTATAAGCCCAAAAAAAACAGCGATTGGCAAGAGTTATTGTTCGATTGATTTCTTCTTTCGAAGTTATAGCTGCCCACGGTGACGTTTTGTCCAATTCGTCGGTGTTGGCTGTCCCTTCTTGTTGACAGCATATGCTTGGTTTTGCCCTCGTTTATCGCTGAACCCATTTTGGCCGCTTCCGCCTCAATGCTTGCAAATGCACCGGTGACAGCCCGCTGAGTTCTTCCGATAATGTCGATATCGTCGGCGTATGCAAGCAGTTGTACAGACTTGTAATAGATTGTGCCTCCGGTGTTGGCTTGTGAGTTCCGCACAATCCGTTAAAGTATAATATTGAAGAAGTCACATGACAGCGCGTCACCTTGTCTAAAGCCTTTTTTGACATCAAAGGTCTCGGTGAGGTCATTACCGACCTTGATGGAGCAGCGAGCGGACAAGTTTGGCAGGGATGTCAAAACTAGACATGGCTCCATAAAGCTCTTCTCTATAGATGCTATCATAGGCGGGTTTGAAATCGATAAAGAGGTGGTGAGTATCGATTTGGAATTCTTGGGTTTTCTCCAGTGTGAAGATTTGATCGATGGTGGACTTTCCTGGCCTGAAACCGCACTAATAGGGTCCAATCAGGCTGTTGATAAAAGGTTTCAGGCGTTCACACAATATCGCAGAAAAGATCTTGTATGCGATGTTGAGGAGACTGATGCCTCTATAGTTAGTGCAATTGAGGGGGTCTCCTTTTTTGTGGATCGGGCAAACGATGCTGAGATTCCATTCATCAGGCATACACTCGTCTGACCAAATATTAGAAATGAGTTGGTGTATGCACTTTACCAATTCATCCCCTGCTGCTTTGAAGAGTTCGGCCGGTAAGGCGTCAGGTCCAGCAGCCTTGTTCGATTTTAGCTTGGATATTGCTATCCCCACTTCGTTTTGGTCAGGTGGACGGAAATTTTGGCTATCATCGTCTATGTTGAATGGTTCATTCTGCCTGACAGCGGGATGTTGGTCTTCGTCGCCGTTATACCGTCTGCAGAAGTAGTTTTTCCATATTCTCAGCACCGACTGTGATTCTACTACGAGGTTTCCATTTTCATCTCTACAGGTTTCTGTACGGGTATTACTTCTCTAACACGTTCTTTTTACCTTTTGGTAAAACTTCCGTACATTGTTCCTGGAGTATAAACTCTCGATATTCTCAAACGCGCGCTTCTCATGCTATTTCTTCTTGTTTTGGAGAAGCCGATGTTCTTCCCGTCTCTTTTGCTCGTAGAGCTCACGAGCAGCTCTCGTCTTCCTTTGCAGCGCCGCTTTATATGCCTCTTGTTTTGCTGCATGCACTCGCCGGCATTCTTCGTCAAACCAGGGGTTTCGCGGTGGTGGGCGAGCGAGACCCAGCACATCAGTCGCGGCGTTTCTGATGGCATGTTGGCATCGTTGCCACTGGTCTTCGGTACTTGATGGTGGCGGCAAAGGGGTGATTGAGAGATTTCGGTATACGCGTTCAGCGAAGAGTCTGGCGGTCTCTTGCGATTGTAGCTTTCCGACGTTAAATTTTCTCACAGTAATTCTTCTTTGTTGCTCAGATTGGGATATCCGCATTCGTACCTTGGCTACAACAAGGTAATGATCCAAGTCTATGTTGGCCGCTTGGAAGGTCCGGACATCCAGAATACTGGAGGCATGCCTTGCGTCGATCGCAATATGATCAATTTGGTTGATCGTTACATGATCATTAGACCGCCATGTCTGCTTATGAATATCGAGATGAGGAAACCATGTGCTTGCTATGGTGACATTTCGCTCCACAGCGAAATCAATTAGCCTTAGTCCGTTATCAGACATGGTGCCGTGTAGGCTAGGCTTACCGACTGCCTTACCAAAGACGTCCTCCTTTCCTATTTTGGCGTTAAAATCGCCCAATACGAGTTTAACGTCGTATTTAGGACATTGCTCGTATGTTTTGTCGAGGAGCTCGTAGAAACACTCTTTGGTGGCAGGTTCTTTTCTTCCGTGGGGGCATGAACACATATTAGGCTTATGTTAGCGAATTTAGCCTTGATCCGGATAGTCATAATACGCTCGCTCACGTGTCGGAAGCTTAAGACTTCTTGCCTAAGTCTACCGCGTATGACAAATCCGCATCCGAATAAGCGTTGCTTGTTGCCTTTTATTTAATTTGGTTCTTTACAATTTATTTAGACTCATTTTTGAATACAACATCAATCAATTGACCGCCTCTATTGACCAAAGCAAAATGTGCCCTTTTTGCTGCGTTTTTCATCACTTTTTCGAGCATCTCGGGCGTTATAGCGACGATTTCAGTACGAATGTTTGCCCTGAGCTTGCCAATGGTCTGAGGCTTCCTGGCGTATACTTTGCTTTTCAAATAACTCCACAAAAAAAAGTCCGGAGGGATCAATTCTGTAGATCTGGGTGGCCAGTCAATATCGCCATTTTTTGACAGCACAGGTACAGGGAATTTTCGTTGCAGAAACTGCATTGTTTGATTTGTAGTGTGGCATGGCGCACCGTCTTGTTGAAAGCAGTAACCGTCCAGACCTTTTTCACACATTTGTGTGCAGACATAATGAGCCAACATCCACCGATATCCATTCCTATTGACTGTTTCGCCTTATCTGAAGAAAAATATCGCAATGATGGTTTTAGCGCAAACGCCGGCTCAAACTGTCACTTTTTGGTCATGCAATAGTGTTTCATGGATCTTGTGTGGATTATCCGTTCTCAAAATGTGTCAATTCTGCTAGCTAACGGCGCCAGAGAGTGTGAAATGGGCCTCGTCGGTCATCAAAAGTTGCTTCCAAAAATCAGGTTCAGTGACAACCATTCGAGTGACTATTTGACCGTATTCCAAGCGACGTGGATGGTCTGTCGGCAATATTCTTTGAGTCAATTGCCCTTTCTTCGGAAGCAAATGCAAATTATCCTTCAAAATGCGCCGCAAAGGTGGCTCCACTGGCGCCAAAATGCTGAGCGCGGTGACGATACGACACATGTGTGTTCTCGGCAACACTCTTACCACTTCAACCAGTTTATTGGAACATCTTGGGCATTGATGAACGGCATATCGACGATCGCCCACTGTCCCGTGCTCAATAAAATTCGACGCCAAACCACGAATAGTGTTGTCAGACGGTGCTTGTTGGCCACGATATTTTCGACGATATGCACGTTGAGTTAACACAACTGAACGACTATTTTCAATGTGCAGTGTATTTTGGCGCATTTTTTCGGTGTGAAGCGATTCATGGTTAAAACTGTACTGAATTGACGTTTCAAAAACAAGTCTACTCAAGTCAATCGATTAATAAATTCAATGTTTACATACCGACATACAAGATGGCGCACCCATTACTTAATCTGTGGCGCAGGCATTCGAGGTACACACACTCTAGGAGCGAGTGGAAACTAAACTCCTCCGTAATTTCCGTTCCCTCAGTAAGCGGAACACTTGACTGGGATCGAACTCATCCATTCCTGCAACCAACTGCACACGTCCTTAGCTAGCAAATGTTCTTCGACTCTCGTTTGTTCGAAAGCAGACGAACTTCGATTTCTGTTCGTCTCAACCGAAACCTGTGAGATCATCTTTTATTGCGACCCGAATACTTTTTTGGATTTCACCATCTGCGGCAACTACTCAACCGATCTTGCGTTTCCTCATCTTATATTAAATAAAAGTTAAATAAAGTACTCTGAGTAGTAGTGGTGTCGTTTGCTTTTTTTCTAAAATTAAACCGCGACATCAACCCCTACAATTGGTGACCCCGAGTTTGCCCAATTTCCTACAATTGGCGACGAACAATACTTCGCTGCCACGACCTGCAGACATATAGCTGAACTGGTGGCATCTCCTCGTTCGCTACACCCGTAACTTTTAACCAGACAAGCGAGATGACAAACCCGACAGACGCGGCGCCATCATCGAATGCTCCGGGCGCCGACAACACAGCCGCAAACGAGGTCAACGCCCTCGCGTCAAACTGCCGACCCCGTTCTGGAGGGATAACCCAACGCGGTACTTTACCATGGCGGAAATGCGGTTTGACCTGTGCCGCATTTCATCAGACATCACGAAATACCGCATCATCGCTACCCACCTGGACGCGGACACTCTGGACCTGGTCGGGGATTTGATCGACAATCCCCCAACTCAAGGAAAGTATGACGAACTGAAAAAAAGAATCATTAACGCACTCTCCGATTCCCAGGACACCCGCATCCGACGGCTACTGCGAGACCAACACCAAGGCGACGAGAAACCCACCGTGTTTCTCCAACACCTCCGCAACCTCGCCGGTGGACACTGTAACGAGACAGTTCTCCGATCGCTTTTCCTTGAGCAACTCCCTGAGACCGTCCGAGGCATCCTGGTTGGCAGCAGGATCGATGATCTATCCCAGCTTGCGGAGCAGGCTGACCGCATCTTTGACGCCCTTCGACCAACCATCGCCGCGGTCAGCGGGCTAGCCGAGTCTCCTCCATCATACACCAAGGTACCTCCACGATCAACGGCTGCAGAGAGATGCCCCCCTAACGTCGTAGACGAACTGCGAGCCGCGATTAAAGACCTCTCTTCGAAGGTTGAATGGCTATCTCGGAACCGCGGCAGGAGCCAGAGTCGTCCCCGTATAGCAGCTCCAGATCAGCCCAAATCCAACGGGAGGACCGGCCCGTGCTTTTACCACCGGAGCTTCGGTGCGGAGGCCCGCAACTGTCGTAAGCCGTGCAGCTGGGCCAAGACGCCGGGAAACTAGGTGCGCCGGCGTGCGTTGAGGCGACCGCCGGCAGCCACCTCACCTCAAAACGCCTCAAAGTAAAAGACCGTAGGTCGGGCACTTGGTTCCTTATCGACACCGGAGCCGACGTATCCGTGCTGCCCAGGCCAACCACCGTCAGTAGCGGAACCACCGCAGGAAAACTCTTCGCTGCAAACGGAGTTCCTATCAACACATACGGCATTCAGCACCTAACACTTGACATCGAAAACAAGTTGAAAGCAGCTCGCGACGAGTTTAACCTTATGGTTCAACAGGGCATCTGCGAACCTTCCAACAGCGAGTGGACGTCTCCCTTATTGATGGTCAAAAAAGAAAACGGAACATGGCGTCCATGTGGGGACTATCGGCGACTCAACAACATCACGGTGCCGGATAGGTACCCGATTCCCCACCTTCAGGACTTTGCCCAGCGGTTAGCGGGTTGCACCATCTTCACCACGCTGGACCTCAAACGCGCATATCATCAAATCCCTCTCGCACTCGAAGACCGACCCAAAACAGCCGTCATCACCCCGTTTGGACTCTTCCAGTTTAACGTGATGACTGATGACGTTCGAGCTCTGCAACGCAGCCCAAACGATGCAGCGTTATATGGATGCCGCCCTGCGAGGAGTAGAATGCTGCACATGCTACATTGACGACATTCTAATCGCCTCCACTAGCGAGCAACAACACCGAGACGATGTTTCTGCAGTTCTCCACCGCCTAGAGAGTTACGGCCTACGCCTCAACCTAGCCAAGTGTGTTTTTGGCCGTCCAGAAGTGCGCTACCTGGGCTACACAGTCAACAGTGAGGGAATCAAACTGCCTCAAGATAGAATGGATGCAGTCACCAACTTCAAACGACCCGAAACGATCGACCAACTGCGAAAGTTCCTCGGCGCTTGGAATTTTTATCGAAGCTGCATTCCCAACGCGTCCCAAATCCAGGCTCCTCTGGTGGAGCTGACAATAGGGGCGAAGAAGAAGGACAAACGGCCAATCAAGTGGACTTCGGAGGGAGAAAAGGCATTCGACAAATGCAAGTCGACACTTAGGGACGCCGTTCAGCTGGCACACCCGAGGGCCGACATTCCTCTAATACTTCGATGCGATGCTTCTAACGTGGCGATTGGAGCTGTTCTCGACCAGAAAACTGAATCCGGACTTCAACCACTGGGATTCTTCTCCAGAAAGCTTTCCGAGCGAGAGACCAAGTACAAGGTGTACGACGGTGAGCTGCTGGCAATTTTTCGAGCGGTACGACACTTCAAACACCTCGTAGAGGGGCGAGAACTGGTCATCTTCACTGACCACAAGCCCCTGGTGTACGCCTTCTCTCAAAGGTCCAACCACGCCTGCGACCGTGTGACTCGCCAGCTCGAAGAAATTAGCCAGTATTCGACCCGCATCATTCACATTTCCGGCGAGGACAACGTTGTAGCGGACACCTTATCACGAATCGAAGCGATCAACTTTCCAGTGGCCATTACCACGGAGGAGCTCGCCGAAGCACAGAGGAACGACACCGAACTGAAACAGCTTTTGCTATCACCGCATCGATGGAACCGACATTGTGGTGTACTGCGACATCGCAACCGACAACATTCGCCCATTTGTCCCGAGCCCGCTGCGAAGGAAGATATTCGACAAGGCACACAACTGTTCCCACCCTAGTGGACGCGCCACTAAGAAGACCATCGCCCGAAACTTCATCTGGCCCAGGATGAATCGCGACATCACCAGTTGGGCACGTTCCTGCTTGCCGTGTCAACGAAACAAAATTAGCCGTCACGTCAAGAACTCGCCGCAACACATAGCCATGCCGAGTGACCGCTTTTGTCACGTGCATATCGACATCGTCGTCATGCAACCAAACGGTTACCGTTACTTGCTAACGATGATCGACCGCTTCACCCGTTGGCCAAAAGCCGTGCCCTTGAAGGACATGACAGCAGACACTGTTTCCAGCGCTTTCTACGCAGCTTGGGTCTCCCGCTTTGGCGCGCCTGCTACCATCACATCCGACCGAGGCAGCCAATTCGAAAGTCAACTATTCGACGCCCTTGGAAAGCTTATCGGAAGCCACAAAATCCGGACCACTGCTTACCACCCCGCTTCAAATGGGATGATCGAGCGTTGGCATCGTTCATTCAAAGCTGCAGTTAGATGCCACGAATCGTCACCATGGACCGAATTGCTACCGACCGTTCTACTTGGACTTCGCACAGCCTGGAAGGAGGACATCAAAGCAACCGCAGCTGAGTTGGTGTATGGTACCCCTCTTCGCCTACCTGGAGAATTCTTCACCGACGAGGAAGTCTCACCGGATCCTCAGCATTTCGTGGAGATGTTCCGCGAGCAAATGCGGCAGGTTCGAGCGGCACCATGAACCCACCATACCAAACGCAAAGCTTTCGCCCACGAAACGCTGTACTGCTGCACCCACGTCTTCGTCAGAGTGGACTCGGTGAAGCAGCCCTGCGAACAACCTTATGACGGCCCATTCGAAGTCATCCATCGGATATCGGACTACGTCTTTAAAGTCAAGGTAAACGGCATCGAAACCTGCATCTCGACGGAACGTCTAAAGCCAGTTTTTTTCGAGAAACCAGAGCCATCTTCAACACCAACTACACTTCCTAAGCCGGACCAAATCAAAACTTACCCTGCACCAACGAGGAAAGTCAGTTTCGCATCTCAACCAGGGTTGAGACACTCCGGGGGGAGTGGTGTGGCGCAGGCATTCGAGGTACACACACTCTAGGAGAGAGTGGAAACCAAACTCCTCCGTAATCTCCGTTCCCTCAGTAAGCGGAACACTTGACTGGGATCGAACTCATCCATTCCTGCAACCAACTGCACACGTCCTTAGCTAGCAAATGTTCTTCGACTCTCGTTTGTTCGAAAGCAGACGAACTTCGATTTTTGTTTGTCTCAACCGAAACCTGTGAGATCATCTTTTATTGCGACCCGAATACTTTTTTGGATTTCACCATCTGCGGCAACTACTCAACCGATCTTGCGTTTCCTCATCTTATATTAAATAAAAGTTAAATAAAGTACTCTAAGTAGTAGTGGTGTCGTTTGCTTTTTTTTTAAAAAATTAAGCCGCGACATCAACCCCTACAAATCCCGCAGTGATATTTTTGTTTTTAATTTAGGCTTAGTTTTACTTTTCAACGACTTGATAAGAAGGCTCTTTAATATAGGTACATATATCACCTGTGTGACCCAGCAACTCAAACAAATTGTGGAAAACAGACAGATTTCGCGTTGGCATACCGCCGTCTGTGCAATGAAAGCTGGAAAAACATTTGGTGAAACTACACGTCCACCGCGGCCTGGATCGCTACTGAATGTAGGTTGGATCAGGTAACGTTGGAAGTAAGTAAAGAAGTAAGCTATGACTTGCTCTTAATTGCATACATATTCTCGCGAAAACTAACAGTATTCTATTATCTGTTGAAGCTTGAATATTAACCATAAGTATTGCTCTTACTGACCCTTTAATGGCGGGACATCAAAACTGCTAGCAATATCAAAATTACAGAAAAAGTTATTAATATTGTGTAAAGCAAAGAATGACAATTTCCACATTTTTCATTTGCGATTCTACATTCACAACAAACAATAGATGGAAGTTACCTGTATATGCTATGTTAGGAGTCCATAAAATGTCTATGTTATATTATAGGCTTTTATTGCGCATCATCATTTGTATAAAATTAGACACTTCTCTAGTTAAAACCAAATGTGATTATCTTCACTCTAATTTTCTTTATACTCTAGTCTTTATAAAATTAATTCAATAAAACACCTCACTTCCGTTTTTGCATTCATCAAAGCTGGTTGAGTTTTTCCTTTCTCTCGTCGTAATCTTTTGAAATCACAATAGGTTATGGGCCCAGACCCAAGGAAAAAACTGTAAAAGAAAAGTTTAATTATACTTAGTTGGAAAAATGACGACGTTTACTGGTGAAATTCCATTATTTAATGGAAGCAACTACTCCACGTGGAAAGCCCAAATGCAAGCGGTGTTTCACAAAAATCGGCTTTTGAAAATTACACAAGGAGAGGAAAAGGAACCAACTGATCCAAGCAAATTGGAGGAATATAAAAATAAGGATATGGATGCCAGGTGTGAATTAATAATATCCATGGAACCAGCACAGGTGGCTTTGGTTAAAAGCATGAAGACATCTGTAGAAGTTTGGATATTTTTGGAAGCGACATATAATAGGAAAGGAACTCGGCAAAAAGTAGAACTGTTTCGTAAAATTTTAAATTCAAAAATGAATACTAATCAAAATATTTCTGAATATTTAATTGAATTTAACGACACTCTTAATCGGCTACAAGAAATGGATGCCGAACTCGATAAAGAATTGGTAGTTGTGTTTCTGTTGGACAGTCTCCCTGAGGAGTACAAAGAAATACAAGCTGCTTTTAGTGCTGCAAGTGATTTTCCGAAATTTGATGTAATTTGTTCCCGTCTATTGGAAGTCGGAGAAAAGAAAAAGGAATTGCACCCGAATAGTGACAATGCCAAGAAATTGAACAGGTATTATAATTCTCGAAAGAAAAGCTACAATAAACTAGGTATGTCGAATTTTCCATTTAATTGTCACAAATGTGGTAGGAAAGGCCATATGATGAAAGATTGTCGAGTTAACCATCAAAAAGAAAAATTAAACATAGCTGAGAAAACAGCAGTAGGTTTTATTGCAATTGATATAAGTCAGTCAAAAGAGAATGCAAATAGTGTAGCTGCCATAGGACAAAAATATAGAATTTGATGTCTAGATAGAGGAGCAACATCCCATATGTGTTGCGATGAACGTTTTTTAACTAAACTTGATAAGAAATATACGGGAACAGTTCGCTTTGCTGACGAAAAACTAGTTACTACAGTGCACGAAATAAGTATAGCGTACAAAAGAACATGATCTCTTTTTTGGAAATTTAAGAACTTTTTTTTGCTTTTAAATTGTATGTTAGGTTTATATATGCATGAATGAACGAAAAAAATTATTTTCTGCATTTGACGCTTTGTTCATGTACCGTTATCTGGCATTTTCTTGAACATTTTTCTGGCGTAGAACGAAATAAATAAAGCGTACAACGCGTTTAATTGCCGTTATTGAAGGGTATTTTGCTGACAATTCTTTTAAATTGTTAAAAAGTTTTTAGTGGTAAGTGATCCTATTAATTATGTAAAAAGTGATTCATTAAGGTGAAGATATAATCAGTTTTAGCACGTCATTCTTAAGAATGCCACGAGGACCAACATTGACTTTTGAAGAACGCGCTCAAATGATTGCTTACAGAGACAGCGGAAAGACAAGTAGGGAAATCGCTGTAAAATTAAACCGAAATAAAAAGACCATTTGCAATTTTCTAAAAGATAGCGAAAATTACGACAAAAGAAGACGATCCGGGCGGCCACCCATGATTAACAGCAGGGACATTCGGGCAATAAAACATCTGGCAGTCAATAAAAACATAAGTCCATCTTAAATAAGGCTCTTATTATCTCTTCCGGTAACAACAAGCAGAGTTCAACAGATACTAAAAAAGGATGACAATCTGAAGTACCAAAAAAGGGCACATGAACCTAAGCTTTTGACACGCCACAGGACAAAGAAGTTGGAATTCGCATTTTGGGAAGAGCAACGGAAATTCATCATTTTTAGTGATGAGGAAAAATGTAATATGGATGGGCCTGATGGCTGCCAAAAATATTGGAGGGATCTAAGAACTGAGCGAGAAACTCGTTAGTCGCGTAATTTGCAGGGAGGCTTACTTATGGTATGGGCTGCATTTAGCTACCATGGATAGTCTCCAATGTGCCTTATCTCCCATAAGATGAATTTAGAAAAGTATGTCGAACTCTTGGACGATGTTCTGATTCATTTTGAAGAAAATATTTTGGGGGATAATTGGACTTTTCAGCAGGACAATGCAACCATACTCAGCGCCGCACTTACCAAAGATTTCTTAAAGTCAAGGAATATACCATTAATGGAGTGGCCGGCCATTAGTCTTGATCTTAACCCAATCGAAAATCTTTGGGGCATCTTGGTGCAAAAAGTTTATGCAAATGGTCGTCAATTTGACACTTTACTGCAGCTCCGCATCGCTATTAACGAGGAGTGTACAAAAATCAACCTTTTAACATTAAATAATTTAATTGACTTAATGCCTCGTCGCATGAATTATGTTATTCAAAAGAATAGAGATCATATTGACTATTAAAAATAAAAGATTTAGTTTTTTATTAATAAAAACATTGTTTTTTCAACTTGTACAACTTGTACGCTATAATTATTTCGTTTGAACTAAATCGCAATATTTTTTTTTTTGTGTCAAGTTTTTGATGAATCTTTAAACTTAATGTTTTATTATATTGCTTTGTTGCTATTAAGTTTATAAAAAAAAATTAAATGAAAAATAAATATATAAAAATGAGTTACATTAAAATATGTCTTGTACGCTATATTTATTTCGTGCACTGTATCAAGGGAATAGGCACCGTTGATCTAAAAATAAAAATCGGGCATCGATACAAACGAATTTCATTATTTAATACTCTGTTTGTTCCGAGTCTTACAAGTAATTTAATATCGACAAGCAAAGCAACAGATAATGGTTGCTGCGTTATTTTTCAGGACAATTATGGATGTATTATGAAACAAAATGAAATTTTACTCGAAGCTCATAAGCGTAGTGGGTTGTTTTTAGTTGAATTAGTAGAAAACTTGCGTGAAAATTGTAATCAAATTTATAACCAAGGTACAAATAAAGACGTGCATGAGAATTTAACTGAACTATGGCATGGAAGATATGGTCACCTAAATGTGGGGTCTTTAATCAAACTACGAAACGAAGAAATGGTGTTGGGTTTGCCTAATTTTACGAATCCAAAAGTTGATTGTGTTGCATGCATTAAAGCGAAGCAAACTAGACTGCCTTTTCCAACGAAGAATGAGAAACCATTTACTAGATCTAATCCACACAGATTTGTGCGGTCCAATGCGGGTGGAGTCAATAAGTAAAAACTTGTATTTTGCCACATTTATCGACGATTTCTCTCGCAAAGTCTTCGTTTATTTTCTCCGAAATACGAGCGAGTACTTAAGTATCTTCAAATAATTTAAATCTTTAGTGGAGAATGAAACATGTATAAAAATAGAGACACTCAGAAGCGACAATGGATCTGAGCTCTTAAGCAAAGATTTTATTAAATTTTTGGCGGAAAATAGAATAAAACGTGATCTTACTGTAGAATATACACTGCAACAAAACGGCATTGCCGAAACGATGAATCGAACATTAGTTGAAATGGCTAGATGCAATATGATAGAGGGAAACTTACCGCAGTTCCTTTGGGCGGAACTAATACATACCGCAGCTTACTTACGAAACCGATGCCCAACAGCACTCAATCGTAATATGACTCCAGAATAAATTTGGACGGGCCGTAAGCCAATAGTCAAGCATTTTAGACTAATCGGATGTAGAGCATTCGCTTTGAATAACCACGAAGCGAAGAATATGTACATATTGGATATTCAGATGAATCCAAAGCTTACCGTTTGTGGAAACGTAGCACTAGAATTGTCATTAAAAGCCGAGACGTTCGATTTATCGAGGAAGTAAACTTCAAGGAGCAATCAGAGGAACCAGACCTATTTTATAAATTTATTTTCAAAAACCAAGAAGGAAACCAACGAGAACAAGTGGATATAAAACAGTCTAACGAGAATACCAAAACTGACCAAGTCGATGAAAATCTAGATTGTATTGAAAAAAAGGAGACGACGAAAGCGATGATGACGTATATAGTGACACAATTGATGATAATCAATTGATTCCAACGTCCAAGGATCCAAAGGTAACACCTATAAAGAATAGACTTAGAAAGCGTACAGTAATTGATAACACTGTTGAGGGAAAAGCCAATATAGCCGTTCGTGAAAATGATGCAACAAATTTGCGCGAAGTTAACAAATCAAAATTCTGTAAGGAATGGCGTAATGCTATGAAAGATGAGTATAATGCATTGATGAAAAATGGGTCTTGGATACTATGTAACTTACCACCTGGAAGAAAAGCTATCGGATGCAAATGGGTGTTTAAATCCAAGTATAAGCCCGACGGAAATGTAGACCGAAGGAACCGTACTAGTATTTACTTAAGGAATAGTAAAAGTCATTTCTATTTAACTGGCTAATAATGAAAAAATACAAGATTCATATGACGCGGCGTAATTGTCTTTTCAAATTGATTTTATTTCGCTAAGAAATATTTGTATCACTCGATACTATGATATACCAACCATCCCTGAATCATCGGGACATCGGGACTCTTACAGTGTTTTAACAACAACAGTAAATGATACACTAAATATCAAGAAGTTAATCCTCCAGACAGAAATAGGAAACAATTCTAAGCTCATCCGCGTAAGAATTCCAAATATACAAACACAAGCATCTCTATTATCCTCGATGAATTACCCAATTACAAGATCCAAGGAAGACCACATAAAAGCATAGATTACAAACTTTTGCAAATCCTTGAAGCAAAAAAAAGTTCACAACATCCACCATCGTTTGCTTTTAGCTGCGGCAAACAGCTTCCTCGTCCTCCACATACAGATCCAAAATACAGATCTCTCTGTAACCGATTGCCGTATATAAAGGAGCAACAACACCAATATCAAACCTCTCCCATCCCACTGCCACCCACAACTGCAAAAAAGTCAAAGAAATAAATTAAGATATCCTGCTTCTTATTTGCAAGTGTCAAAATGTATTCCTTGTGGCAGGAAGGAAGCACAAATTAACACTTTTATGTTTGCGCTCATTAGAACCACAAAAATTCCCACGGAGACTTTACACTAGCTTCACCATCATCCGTTCTACCCGCCGCACACAGCAGACGAGATAACAACAACTACCAAAATGGTTGGTGGATGATAGGTAGCCAGCCATATGGGGCAGGGGAAGTGAATCTGAACAGAATTCAGCCACAAATTTTCGTTACCAAAATGTTCGCATCAAAAGGGAGGAAAATTTAGACACAGGGTATAAAGACAAACAAACCCTGTGTTGTCTCTCGAGTTGTGAGAAGAAGGCGCACAAATTAATATCATTTTTACCAGGGAGCACGCTTTGTGAAATGATACATATGTACGCTGTAGCAGACGATGAATTGAAGTGTGCACAGGACCTTGTGCTGTGTGTGTACGGATGTGTACTCGTATTGTGCGCGCCTATTGATGAGGAATTGCTTCTTTTTTCACACTGGTGTTGTATGCTCTCTCATTCAAGCTTCTTGCTTATCATGTTTTGATTGGATCACGACCTAGGATACTGTACGAGTATATCCCTTATATCTTGAAAATGACAGAAAAATCCTCAACAGCAGTTACATTCACCGTGCCGATATGGGGTGTGGATTGGTATGTACAGAGGATAACAGACACTTAAGGCCCCGAGTTAGGTGCCTCTTTTATTGAAAAATTTCGCTTTCAGTTTACATTTTGGCTTCTGTTTTTTTTTTTAAGTTGATCGATGGGATTTGGAAACTGTTTCAGTTGATACTCCTGTTCTTGCTTTTAGTTGCATTGAAATTTTGTTCTTTTCGAGTACACTGAGGAAATCGAATGCTTTCAGTGCGTTCACTACCTGAATCAAGTCATGTATGTAAAATTCGTATAAAACGTTTTTATTTTACGTTTCATGTTGACGTTTCTCACTGAAGATAGTTGAGACCAATCCATTTTATTCCCGATATAAAGTATGTGCATCTGTAAGTGGACAACTTGCGGGGGGAAGAACTTCTTGAATATGAAGTTTTGCTGCAAAAAGTGACTCTCAATGTTTTTACATGGCTTTTAAAACGAAGAAGGGTATGAGTATGTTTGGTTAGGCCTTGTGGTTGAGCTGTTGCTCAACAACATCGGTCTCAGCTTTTAGCTTACTGTATCTCCCCTTCAGATTTTAAGATCTTTTTTCTAGAACAGTGGTTTGGGGAACAAAACGTAATACTATTTTTAGTGAGTGAAGCAGTACCTTCAGATCTTTGTTATTTAGACTTGATATTATTTGTTAGGTTAACAATGATTAAACGTTTTAGAACCGCAGAGGAGATTTCAAATCTTAAGTTAAGGTCAAGATTCAATTTAAAATGTTTTACCCTAACCGCAAAATTAACAATTCTTTACAACTCTACAACGTTCCGGTTGAAAAAAATGAAATTTCTCCTAAGCATTTATTGAAATGTCTAAATATCGAACGATTCTATTTGGTTTACGAAATATATATCGAATGAATAAAGAAAGAACTTCCCAACCCATAGCTCATAGAACCAGGGGCGGACTAAGAGGCAGTGGCACCCGGGGCGGTAAAGCAAGCTTACACCGCTTAAAAAATTTACGAAAAAAACACGAACAAAGATTTTATTTAAAGGTGCTTTCGACCTTTTATTGCACTGAATGTTTCGATTAAATCATTAAAATCTATATATTTTGTGTGCTCCTTTTCGATTGAAAGTATAGCCAGATTAGTCAACCTATTTTGGCCCATTGTTGATCTTAGATAAGTCTTAATTAATTTTAATTTTGAAAAGCTTTGTTCACACGATGCCACTGAGACGCAAATTATTAAATAAATTCTCATTGCCAATGACTCGGTAACGAGTCTGAAAAGTCCCACTTAACAATGAAGCTTAAAAATTCAAAGGCTGTCCAAATTTCTGGATCTTTTAAATTTATTTTTGCAGCTACCATGTGACGCCGTATTCGCCCGATTTCCAATATGATACTGTTTTCTGTTAGTTCTGTAAATGTCGAGGTAAGCATTGGAACAACAGCACACAGTTCTTCTTCCGTTCCATACAGCAATATTTTCGGTTGAAGAGCTGAGAAAACTGACGGAATGTCTTCCATGGCCTTAGACCGATCAATAAGTTCAGTGTAAAATGTATCCTGACATTCTAACATCGATCTTCGTGTTTCCTCTTCCAACGTCAAACCAGCATCTTGAGCCTTTTAGCCTGGCATAATATTCTTCTTGTTTGTTCTTCCCCGCCTTTCAATTGAAATTTCTAGCTCGGTACATTGTTCTCTTGTGTATATTATGGCCTTTACCACGGTTTCATCACGATGTTCATGAAGAAAACTCGCGAGTGCTTTAAGTTTTATTACACTTTTTTCTAGAGTGAGCCCGGATTTTTCCAAGCATTTCTGCGCTGCATCAACTTCTTCCAGAATATCGCACCAGAATGAAAGATAACACAAAAACGTAAAATCGCATACAGCAGATAAGAGTATGGTTGCAGCACCTCTTGTATCCAAATTTTCCTTTTAAGGATCACAAAGGAGTTCAATAGTTGAAACTATCTTCACGAAATTTTCCTTCAATGGTTTAACAGCCTCGTGATGAGCGCTCCATCTAGTGTCTACAAGTCTCTTGACTGACACACCTACATTTTTTATGAGAATATCCCAACGATGCGTAGATGCTGAGAAAAATGTGCAAAATCTTTCCACGGTCTCAAAAAACGTTGTACTTGAAGGAGTGCTTCCCAAAGAGTGAACTCCACAAAGGTTTAAAGAATGGTTTGCACATGGCGTAAACAAAGCTTTTGGATTAATTTGCCGAATTAATTTTTGAACTCCTCCATGAATACCTATTGCGTGGCTTGGTTGGTTTTATACTCCTGCCCAATGATTACACAAACTTGTGTATCTACGTCGGATAGAAGAATAGTGTTATATGCGATAAAAACCGCGTACCGTTATTTGAAAACGAAACGAAGAAAAGTACTCATAACAGTAAAGAAAAAAGAACAGAACACAAGACTGCGCGGCTTGCTTGAGTGCTTGGTTGTTGCTCTTGGGCGATAGTGGTTTTCTTAGTTCCATATTACCTGTCTTAAGGGAATGGGTCAGAAACGAAATTCATGCGCACATATATGTTAGGTAGGTATTTGGGAAACAAACTTATTGTTTTATTTGTATTTTTATTTTATGTAATGTGCAAAATAGTTATTTTGCTGTTACTGATGGCACCCCCTATTAGTCTGCCACCCGGGGCGGACTGCCCCCCCTTAGTCCGCCACTGCATATGATATATAACCAATCAAGTTCAAATTCATTTTTTTTATGGGGTTATGAATACCCTTTTACTGTTTTTACATAGTGCGAAGAAAGAATCGTGTAATGGTTTGAAACTGACATGTTGTTTCAGAAAAACTCCGGGGGTGGCGTCCAGAAAGCTGGGAAATTTTTTTTTATTTATTTCTTCTTTTGCTTCTGATTCACTTTGTTTTCTGAACGCCTGATGTCATAGGCATATCAAACATTCAACAGAAACATTTTATGCCTTCGCAATAGTGTACACACAAGCTTTCGCAATTGACCGGACTGACTTTATATAATATACGTATATCATAAGAAATAAATAAATGCTTTCTGATGCCCTGTTTTGAACAACGAACCCTTAGCGCGGTAATCGATGACGTTGCCACTACACCATCGCCTTCCCATAAGTTAGACATTTGAAATAAAAATGGGTAATAAGTTTCAGGTTTTATTTTATTACGGGTACAATTACATATGATGCAATGAATTTAAGGTTTTTTTTTTCCAAATGTACAATAAAATAAAAGAATTAGACTGTGGCATTGCCGTCTGTATAAAACTAATATCTCTAATATATTTTTATACTCGTATTTAATGAAGAACATGACTATAATACTTAATGTATTCGCATCTAGTTTAGAAATATTCAGAAATAATATTTTTTTCTACCTGCAGCTTCAACTAACATATACCTATAAGGATTCCCGATTTTCACCGTTAAGTATCTTCTTAGTTTGGTCCATGATTAATGATATTTTAGAGAAACAGATAATTCTGAGTTCTTTATATATAGAACAAACAGATAATGGAGAATATGGAAACTGTTTCCTTTTGAATTTAAATTGCATACGGCTTGTGAGGAGTTTTTATATGGCGAACCATTTAAATCAAGCATATTGCTCCTTGCTCTGCAGATAGGAATATCGCTCGTGTAATGAAAAATTCATTAAAATAGTTATTTTCTTAATCATAATATAGGTCTCGTTAGATCACCATATTTATAGATGAGATCGCATGCTCTACGTTTTCGTTTCGTTGTTGAATATCGACTGCTCCTACTATTCCATACAGTTGATTTTTTAGGGGTATGAAATTCCGAGTACGGATATACGGATATACAGATCAACTCCACATTTCAGTGCCCAGTCGCTCCATTCATTAATCCACTCTATCTTGTTATCAAAAATATATTTTGTAAGGATAAAGGGTATTTTGGCCGATGAATACTTAGGTAGTTTTAGGAGCTTGAGCGTATAAATGAAGAGTGACTATACGCCTGTTTCAAGCGCCAGCACGTAATCAGGCGTTGTTGTGGCATGTAGAATAATCTTTTGGTAAAGAATCTTTGGAACTTTTCAAGTTCCTCTTATGCCCTTTATCTCCAAGTTTGGCAGCAGTAACACATTACGAAGCGCATTACTGCTTAGAACACTCCATATTTCGCTGAGGAAGGTATCTCTCTTTTGGCGATTATATTTTGCCAACAAGCATTCACTAAACTTTTTCTAATTTCTTTTCGAGATGATGGATTAATTTCATATTCGGTATCATAGGTATTCCAAGCTATTTATAAGAAAAATGTTAGAGGCTCTAGGAAAGAAACAGATCCAAACAAATTTAAGGGGGGCACAAATGAGTTGACATGGAAGTTATATGAAACTTAATCACTCAATAGGTCACACAGACTTTGAGGACTCATGTGACAGACAAATGATAATGTGAATCTTTAAAGCCGGTGCTGGTTTATCAGGGCTAAATGCAAACAACTTTCGGGAAGGAGAACGTAGAAACTGTAATTTATGTAATTTACATGAGGAAGAGAATGTACTTCACTTCGTTTGAAAACGGGCAATTCTCAAGCCCTTTCGACAAAGAGTTTTCAGTAAGGTGTTGCTGGATGAGGACGAGATCATCAATATACTTAATGGAGAAATTGAAGGCAGCTAGATGACACTGCATAAGCACATTGTGGGTGCTTTTTTCTATCGAAAGAACATACTAGATGAGTATAACTCATAAATAAATGTAATATATGTAATTGTCAGTATTTTTTATTATGCACATTGATAATTACTCACTATTTCCCACCTACGACATTATTTTGTCAAGTTGTAATGTTTTGTAAACATTAGTCTTATATCTATTATACACCCGTGATATACCGCAAGTAGAAGGCACTGAGCTAGCTACATTTGCCGACGACACTGCTATCTTGGCAGTAGGTAAAACGGTCGAAGATACTACAGAAAAACAGCAAGAAGCTTTAGATAGAGTAAATGAGTGGACAAAGGTTTGGCGAATCGCACTTAATGAGACCAAATCTGGTCATGTAAATTTTACTTATAAGAAAATAAATAATTTGCCGATCTTTTCAAACTCGGTTCAAATTCCGTTTGCAAACGAGGCTAAGTATCTTGGAATGACACTTGATACAAAGCTGAAATGGAAAACGCACGTTAAGAAAAAACGCAAAGAACTAGATAACAAATATCGAGAAATGTATTGGTTACTTGGAAAATATTCCAAGCTTAATATAGAGAACAAACTGCTTTCATATAAGCAAGTGCTAAAGCCTGTATGGACGTATGGTATACAACTCTGGGGTTGTACCAAAATAAGTAATATTAAAATTTTACAAACTTTTGAAAACAAAGTGCTAAGAGGTATTGTAAATGCGCCATGGTATATCAGAAATAGCGATATCCACAGAGACCTTGGCATTAAAACAATCGAAGACGAAATTCAAACCTACGCGAGAAAGCATAGAAGTCGACTAGAAAGTCATGTAAATATTACAGTCCTCCAAGTTTTGGAAGAAAGAAATTTACTGCGCCGTCTACAAAGAACTAAACCTTTAGACTTAGCGCGATAAGTAACCGTATCTAAACTGCGGAGCTGGCAGGAACTTCTAATGGGAAGGTCCCTGCAAAACGTCCTTATTACGTGAAATGAAAACTACCTACCCTCGGGAAAAAAAAAAAAAAATGTTTTGTAAATTTTTTTTATGAAAATAAACAGAACAATTTATTACTACTGCTACTACTACTACTACTACTACTATTTATAAGAAGTCACTATTTCTATTGACTCACCGTCAAAGAACCATTTTTCGCTCCTTCCTAGCTTGATTTGTTTGCTTCGTACTATCATAATTTTATATTTTTCAAGGTTAACAGTGAAGCTCCATGTTTTACAGTAGGTATTTAGCTTAATGATCATGAGTTGTAAGCTTTGGGGCAAGTGCAATTATTTAATAGGATCGGACCTGGTACATGGAATTCAGTTAAGTGGTTAAAAACTGACTGATTATTTTAAATCTTTACTGAATCCGAGTCGAACGTTGCACATTTTATTCTAATACTCGATGAATTGCTAGATCAGGAAATGACAATCAGCGAACTCCAGCTAGCTTTATATAACACTCCAATCAAAAAAGTTCTAGGTCCAGATGGCATCTCGAATAAATTATACTTACGTAGAAAATGCGCAACATTTGAGATGTGGATTTGAGTCCATTCCAGATGCTTTTCGGCGTCATATGCAAGAAACAATTTTCAATTTTTTTATTTTTTTTGTTACGCCTGGAGGTGCAGGAATCTTCAAAAGATACCAATGGTCCGTACCATTGGTTATGCCCGATTCATATATCTGACAATACCATCAGTCGTCCCTCTCATTTTTTCATTTTTGTGATGACTACGACCAAGTTGCCTTAACAAGTAGCTTTCCAGTGAAGGCATCTACTTATACCGTCATTACATGCGGTTTTTCCTTACAGCGCTAGGTTGAAAGGTCTTGTTCTTTGTAGTCGGCGCTCAAGGTTTGTCACGTCCATAGTACGGATTATTTCATTATTGCAGTGAACATGAAGATGGGTACGAAGTTTGCGAGCAAAGTTTGTTACTTCGTCCCTCACGGTAGCAATTCCTAGATCTCTGTGAATATCACTATTTCTTATATACCAAGGAGCATTCACGATTGCTTTTAGTATTTTGTTTTGAAATGCTTGCAGTAGAGCCATATTGCTTGGTTTGGTACAACCCCAAAGTTGTATACCATATGTCCAAGACGGTTTTAGCACTTGCTTATACAGAAGCAGTTTGTTGTATACGCTTAACTTCGAGTATCTTCCGAGTAGCCAATACATTTCTCTAAATCTGATTTCGAGCTCTTCGCGCTTCTTTTTAACGTGTGGTTTCCACTTAAGTTTTGCGTCTATGGTCATTCCTAGATATTTTGCCTCGTATGCGTATGGTATTTGCACCGAGTTAATGGATGTAGGTAAGTTGTTTATCTTTCTTAACGTAAAATTGACATGCGTTGATTTTGTCTCATTGAGGACTATTGGCCAGGTTTTTGTCCATTCGCATACTTTGTTCAAAGCCCGTTGGAGTTTTCCCGTTGATGATTCGACTGACTCATCCGTTACGAGGATAGCCGTGTCGTCTGCGAACGTTGCTACAACGGTCCCTTCATCTTGTGGTATATCTCTTGTGTAGAGCAGGAACAGGATTGGACCGAGAACATTTTCAATTTGAATATCATTTTATATGGTTACTGCAATTGAACGAAACGTGCTGGAGTGTTCACCTAAATTTTAATATTTTTATGAATGAGGGTTGTGGTGCAGTAAGTGTGTCGGGACCACTGCGTGTGAGGTTTAATATTTCAATCATAGAAAAGACGAACAACATTTTTCACGGCCCCACCTCTTGCGAACAAACATCCGAGAGTATTGTTGTCAAGAGAAACCATTAAAAATATATATAAAAAATTGCCTTTCGGATACGGCATAAAAACTTCCATTCGTATGAAAAATATAAAAAGTTACGCCCCAAGTCCCTTATGCGCTTTTTGTACCAAATGTTTATTTATTTAGTTACATACCTCTCCTTTCAATGCAATTTTTGGCAAAAAATCGAAAAGTATTGCAATCTATCTTCAGAGCACTTACAGGTCTTTTTCGATTTAATATTAAATTAAATATTCATTTAAATATACCCTCGATTCTACAGCGCATTTCTAAAATATTAGTAGACAATGGCATTCCGAAAACTAAATAATTGTTCGTACCTTCCTGGTGGTCTCCTAAGTAATCAAAAAAAAAATAATGTTTCGAGCTTGCAGTCATTTTGAAAATTAAAACCACCTTAGTTTACATATTTAACTCGTCCAGTATTGAACGGCCAATTTACCAGGTACATTATAGATTAGCATGCTCAATACGAGAAAATGTTCAATTGTTTACAATGCATATCCTGTTATTCTCTTTGTGGTTTAAGAAGAGTGCTCAAATTACAACAGAAAGACGAAATATATTTCGGTTATAAACATACCATATGTACTTCACAACTGAAAACGCACGGTGATACGGTTTGTTTTATTATCTTCGTTTGAAAAAAAAAAAAAAAAAAAAATCCGAAAATGAGCGCAAGGGAAACGAAAAAAGAAATTTACGTAGTCCCTAAGGAGTGAAAATTTGAGGAAATAGTAGTAAAAATTCGCGCGAGTTTTATTTTTCTATGAGGTTTTCTCGCATGGTGGCAATACGATCGACCGTGGGCGTATTTATTTTTACTATAACTTTCGTTTTCATGAGCCGATTTTGATCAAACTTTTCTTTTGTTAGCTTAATTCGTTATCTTTCCAGTAAAAGAATAATTTATGAGTTTGAGTGCTCCGTTCCTGAACTTTTTGTACCATTTTATATTGCCTTTTTGTAACTTTTGGGGGCGGGTTACGCCTCCCCCGTAAGAGAGCACCGAAAAATTGCAGATTCGTGCTCAACGTGAGCTAATCTATTGGACTAAATAAAAAACGAGTTAAATTTTCGACATTTGCGGTAAAGTAAAATCTAGCCCACTTAGTTTTTTTGATTTACCCGCCTATAAGGAATGATTTTGGCCGAACCCATAGAGATCGCAACGTCAAATTAAATGAAGATAGAGGACGAATCACTGACATATAAAAAAATAAAATACCATTTTTGGAGTTATTCATAATAATTAAATTAAATTACAATTAAAAATAAAGGACATTCTGGAATATCCTTCGTCCTTGAAAATAAAAATTATGCTCAAATTTTGAAAGTTCACGTTTTTCTGAATCCAACAGTGTATATTATATGAAATTCTGATGAGCTGAGCTAAAGTAATGATATTTTGAAATATAGGAAATACGTTGAATTTCGATTTTTTTTCCAATTTTCGAAGTTGCGTTATACGCAATCTATATCGAATTCTGCAAAACTTGTCTGCCTTATGATTCGTACTACTCCAATGAGTAATTCTACCACTTCTGAGCCAAATCTGAGGGGGATAGTTCAGAACGTCAGGCAATTTTTCATAGAATGACCCAATATTGATACTCTCAAATGCTTGTGATATACCACGTTCTTGAAGCTGATTGCTTTCTGCATACACAGCTCACAGCGCAAGACTTCACCGAGAACACTGAAAATATTTTCGCAATTTACCAATAAATATAACTCTGCCCTCATTTGACATTTAAAGAATCAAATAAAGATACGCTTTGATTGCTATGTAAGTGTATAATATTAAATTAGGGGCTTTAAGAATGTTTTCAAAGAAGGTATGGCGGGAAATTATAGTCGGATAAAGTGCACTTAAAGTTATTTTAGTACGTACCAAAGTCAAAATATGTGTTATCTTAATTATAGTCGATATAATATCCACTTTATGTGGAATACAGATGCTGCAAGAAAAAAGCGAAGAAGAAGTGCGCCCAGCTTCAAGCAGAGAGTACGGAGGGCCTGTATCGGGAGCTGGAGAAAATATCTTCCCCGGTTGTTGATGCAAACCAGGCTATCCAGGAGCTGCGAAGACACAATATGAACAAGAGCGCAAGCATCTTCAAAATAGCCGCCCAAAGAAGGAGGAATGCTCAGGAGATTCGTTCGCCAAAGTTCATTAACAATGCTCATGGCCAGCTTCTTGTGGATGACGACAAAATTCTGCAGAGGTGGCGGCAGTATTGTGAAGAACTTTTTAATGAACAGTTCTCCGGCTATACTTTCCAAGAGCCACCCCTAACTGTGAAGAAATACCCGACATTACAGTTGAAGAAGTTAGTGAGGCGGTCAAATACTCCAAAAAACGAAAAGCGGTTGGGCAAGACGAGATTCCTTCTGAGTTCTGGAAAAAGGAGACATCGGGTTCAGATGGCTCAGAATTCTCATCTCCAAATTTGTGACCCAATGCCGAATCAATGAAGGGAAAGTTACCTTCTCCCTGTATACAAAGGGAAGGGTGATACGCGAAACTGTGATAACTACCGTTCGATCAAGCTGATGTCACACACCATGAAGATCGTTGAGCGGGTATTAGGTGGCCGACTGCGAAAAATAATACGGCTATCTAATGATCAGTGTGAGTTTGTCGCGGGTAAATCACCCACAGATACAATCCAAAGTATAAGGATCATAATGGAGAAGCATCGTGATTCCTTAAGGGATTTGCATATTGAATTGGTTGACTTTGAAAAGGCATTCGACAGACAACCACGAGATTTGATATGGGTGGCGCTAAGACATCGAGGGAACCTGTGTGAAGATGATCATGGACATGTACGAAGGAGCAAAGACAAGAGTAAGATGCCCCGCTGGAGTAACCGAAGAGTTCCCAATCAAAGTCGGGGTGCACCAGGGAAGCGTTTTAAGTCCTTTGCTCTTTATTACAGTCCTTAATTATCTGCTTGAAGGTAAAGTGATAGACCCCAATCTAAATCAGTTATTCTTTGCTGACGATGGAGTCATCATAAGTGAGGATGAAGTGGCGAGAAAATTCCGCTATCTTCTGTGACAGAAAAATGCCCCCTAAGTTGAAAGGAAGGCTCTACACTGCAATTGTGGGTCCAGCGCTCACACACGGTTCACAATGTTGGACGATGTACAAAAAGTATGAGAGTAAATCAACGGCAGCTGAGATGAAGATGCTTCGCATGACAGCAGGAGTGACAAAGCTTGATCGAATACGAAGTTCGAAGATCCGTGGAAGCTTTCACATCAAGGAAACCATCATACAAAAAATAGAGCGCGACCGGCTCAGCTGGTATTGCCACGTTCAAAGAAGAGATCATTTGAACCCTGTTAAAAAGGCAATTTCTATGCGCGTTCCAAAGACATCGCGATGTAGGAAAGGCAGGCCTATAAACGCCTGGATCAGACAAATGCGACGACATCGGCATTTCATTGGCCTCAGTAACCGAGTGATCCAAAATCGGCAGGCCTGCCGATATTTTCTGCGGTCAAATAGGCGAACCCCACAGGCGGATCAGTAGAAATGCGGTGAAATGGGAGGGTTGTGATCCCTTGTTTTCGGATCATAACCTCGCTGATAAAAGGAAGAAGGATAATATCCACTTTATCCTTATCACCCCGTACAAATTTTAAAACCAACGAGAACCCATATTATCTTTTAGTATGGACTTTCTTAAATTGTCAGCTTTTAGGTTTGTTTGACTAAAATTCATTGCGGATAGTTTCAGGTAGATTAAGAAGTGTTATAATCAAATACAAAGTTAGGACCTGGTGTTAAAGTTAATATAATATTACTTAGTATGTACTTAACCTACTTAACATACGGTGACTATAATTTTGTGCCAATAATATTCTAGAACCAAGTCATGTTGTAAATTGAAATGCATTTTTAGCCATTCAGAAAATGTATTCACTTCCAGGGCGAAATTAAAACCCCCAGAAATCCAAAGTAAACAAAAATTTAAAATCAAACAAACAATGAAAAATATTTTATTTCTATACACAATTTCGAAGTTAGACAGCACTATGCGTTAGGAGTTTCATTCTGAGAACAAATCGCAAAGTATGCTAAGATATTGAGATATTTCTGTGCATCAAGGTTACTAGTATTGTCCATATCAAGATATCGATGTCATGTTACCTATACTGTCATCCCAACATACAATTCTTAGACTGCCAATTACTTATTACTTTATTAGTAACTTACTGCAAATTAAAAATTTTTGAATTTGGGTCTTCATGAACATGTACCGAGACACATATGTCCCGTTCGGACTGAAAGGGTTAAGTAAAGCACCCCTTATTTTAGGATAGAATGAACATTCTAATTTCGCCGAACCTTAAAAAATGCCCAAATAAGCGTTGAAGCGTTACCCACTGATGCGTTGAAAACGAGATATATTGTTTTTGAGCGAGAGCATCGAGCATCTGCCCTAGGAATACGTATTTAATCCATCGGAGGCGAAAGCCTTCACCCGCAAGGAATTTCAGCAATAACTGCTGTGTGAAAATAATGTGTAAACTTTGTATGAACTTGTTGTGCAAAATATTTGCAGAAGGAGGTGAACGATTTACAGTTGAACTTTGAACAGCTTTCCAAAAAGTCATCTTCAAAACAAATTGCTAACCTTGGTCCCAAAATGCAAAATCTGTTATTTGTGATGAGTAGGGAAGTCTAAGGAAATTATGCGTTTTTTGCAAGCTCGAATTTAGGTCCCCGCCATTATATTTGGTATGCCAAGTGGATTCGATGGGTCTGTGTTGACCTCCGTTACACTCTCCATATCATCAGCAATGAAATGCACATTCATACCTGACCCAGGCTCGTCAGATGCCACCTGAATTGTCCGAACCGCGCTTACGTTGCCTATATTCGCGGCAGTAAGCCGCATTGGTTTTGTGTTCACGCCCGACGTTTTGAGTAGCATCCTCTTTGGAATTTTATGCTCTACGAATTCTTGCCAAGTTTTCATAATTCTGGTTGTACTTTGCCCTCGTATAGTATATCGCGACGTCGAAAATCGTGGACCATTTTGCACATGCAGTTCGTGATATCAGGCTGCCACGAATGCCGTGGCAAAACTTGCACACATTTTCATCCTTCCTCTTCAAAACGTGATCAATATGGAATATCTGTTTTTAGCCGAGTTATTAAAGTTTGAAATTACTTCGAGAGAAACGGTCGCTTATTTAGGAGCGAGTGCCTCCCCACACCCGGCGTCGATTTTAAACACGTTTTTACGTAAAAAAAAAATAAACCGGTACGATGGCTTTTTAATTCCGCTTGTCGTATGGTTAACACAACATTGAGCCGAAGGAAGCACGATAACTCGAGGTCAGCTAACCTTGATTTAACCCAAATGAACTTTTTTTGGGTATTGATGAAGGAATGCTCTCTAAATATGTTCATAAGGAAGTGAAATATAACCCAGCCATGTCTCGTGGTAGCACCGGTAGTTCCAAGTAATGCTCAGAAAGTTAATCTACAATGGCACCTGGAATTGTTATAATTCAGGGTAATTATAGTAAATTATATATCTTGAAAGGCTGCAGATATCAGTGAACCCAAGTCATGTTACATTAGATTTAATTTAGTGCAGAAACCCAACTTTCACTCAGAAAGTAATAAGAAATGCCCTAATTTTAGTTACCTTACGATTTAAAACTACACACGACCCTCCTCTACTCTAAAATGTATCTTCCACATATTTTTACCAAGGGAAGAAATACAACCGCTACAAAATTCCTAGATTCCTACACACTTGTTATTTCAATATATAGATCATTTTTAAGATTTAAGTTGAACACTCACTTAAATATCTAAAAATACTTTTTACCACATGCATAGAACTCTTACCGAAGTGTGACATATCCTGTTCGTCAGAATTGTTTGGCTCACAGTATCCCCAATGTATCAATCCAACAATATTGATGACTCCCATCAAATGAAGAATATCCTTACGTTTCAGTTTTATTCGCGTCATTTTTCTTCACTTCGACCCAAAAAAAAAAAAAACTTTTTTACCACGCATCTACAACAACCATATCATTCATTATTCTATTTCCAACACTTGCACAAACCGAACCATCCACAAATGCTACTCATTGTCGATGTCTTACGGGGATTATGGAGGTGTGTAAGCTTATACTCCGCATCCACCACTGTTACACACGAAAAAAGGAAAGGTTACAAAGCAATAAAAACAATTGTATCTCTTTGACTTTTGTTCGCTAGAAAAAAGAAAGAAATTTTCTAAATCATTCAATGACTATGGAAATAAAACTCAAAATAATAGAGTGGAAGGACCAAAAAAACAAAGAAAAAAAGGACGAACGACAAATTTGCACTTGTTTATCTTTTATTACACCGACTTCACCATCATCATCATTGTCGTCACCACTAAGAGCGCGATGGCAGCACAAAAGATACAAGCACGATACGTTTGAAATTCACTTTTTCTTTCTTTTCCGAGTCGCACTTGAACATTCTTTTGTATTCTTTTCTCTTTGGAGTAGTAAATTTACACTCGACACCACAATAAGGATAAAAGATAGGTAACTGGTTAAAATGTCACTTCAATTGCGAAAACGAGTACGGTTTTGAGATATCCTTTTTACTTGCTCTTTGTTTTTAGAAAAAGAGAAAAATCGTTGTACGTGTATATGAGTACACATATACCTTCTGCCAACAACAGTTCACTGATTATCTCTCTGGTCAAGAGGGAGGTCATGAAGTTTAGGTCAAAGAAGGGACCATAATGACACTGTTAACAGATGTTGTGCATTGAATAATACAAAAGGACGACTAGCTACCCTCCGATGATAAGCTTAATGATTATATTTTGCTTTTCTTCTTCGCCTGTGTTATCACACTCCGGTCGGTGGATATTTATTATACGTCAAATCCTTGTCACTTTATATCATTCAACGAAGGAGGACTTACATTTTGGTTCTCCTTTTTTGTTATCAAACTTTAACAATCACTAAATTACCAGTGTCACGCGACGACGATTCCCGTTTTTTTTTTTTTTTTGTTTTTGTTACGTACTCGCAATGCGGTACTACGGTAATAGCACACTTTGAAATAGCGCACCACTCAGATGATTGGTGTTATCCTTTCTGGCAGTCTTATTCATTTAATGCAGGGTGACTCTCTGCATGCAATAATAATGCCCGGGATTACAGTCCTACTAGTTAAGTAATAAACCAAATGGTTACTAGTTTCCCAGGACATACACACGAGAAAGGACACTTTACACTGTAGAATGTTGTCTTCGACCTACTTTGAAGAGGAATATTCTTTGACTAGATGCAAGGACTAGTACTACTTGTAAATAGAGGAATTTGGTTTCGCGACAAATTCGCATTCAGGATCCTAACGCGACCACAATCGGCAGAAGCTAAGACCAAACTAAACTAATTTACTTAGAGCACGCACTGATTATACAAAGATCATGGGAACATTTTCTGCTGCTACTACTTCTCTACTGCTATTGCTGTAAGGTATTTGCTTTGAAAGTCTTGCTAGTGCAGCCTTTTGTGCCGCGGAAAGTTAAGAGAGGGAAAAGAGTCCTTTTGCAGACTCAAGTCATGCGCAGATGCCTTTTAGTACAAAAAAATGCTCTTCTCTTCTTGAACATTGGAAAACAAAAATCGTCTGTTTAGTTGTCCTGTCAAAAATCATATGCAACAACATCAATCTGCCTACACTAGGAAGGATAAAGGCAAACAAACCGGAGAAAAGGAAAAAAAAAAAGAAGAAAAACAAGGAACTGAAGGCGGCCGGCAGTTTGCCAAAAATCGTTGACCCGACTGAATGTGGCATTCATCATGGACCGGAGCGTATATCAAGCGTGAAACTGGTTATAGGGCTTTCGGCACGATGTAAATTTTGCTGCTGCTGTTTGTGCGCCACTCAAAACGAGAGACGCAATGATGGTAATGATGATGGCGATGATGATGACGATGATTTGCGATTACCGCATGCGGTTTATTGCCGAATAATGATTGTGAGGCGATGAATTTTATGGATACAATCTGCAGGGGCTAATGGGGATGAGTGAATATTTTTTTATTATTTTTTGTTGTATATTTATTGCCTTCTTAATGGAGTACTGCAGCTGTGATATGTCTTGCTTGTTAATCTTAACGAGTGTAGAGTAATTTTTGAGTAACTGCTTGTATTGATGGGGTCTGTGCTGCAGCATAGAGAACTGCATCGTTTATGAGTTTTATATAGTTTTTAATGTCATGCGAGATTATTACGTGCTCATCATGCAGACATTTTCTAAATCTTAAGCGTTTTGGAATATTATATTAGGATTAAGGCAGACATTTTGCAATTTGGGCGGGCGATAGACCGTTTACTGAAAACACTAAAGTTAGAGGCAGATCGGAAATTAAAATTGAATTGAAAATTCACTAGAATCGCAAGGGAAGCATCAATTGGATTCTTTTTACCTTCAGACTCATTTACTGAAGCCATTATTTCGACAAACTTCTAAATCTGTGATATTACAGTATCTAACCCGTGTGGCTTCACTCACACCAAAGAAGTAAATAAAATTCATTCTCATTATATTCAGACAGAAATAAACTTAAAAAAGTATGATGGAGTGAGTATGATTCACGGGAGCTTGCCTGAGTACGCCTCATGACACTAACATACTTATATCTTGGGATGTACTACCAAAACCATCAATTTTCTTAGGCGGAATGGTTTTTGGTATTCTTCACACTGTAGTTTGGATGATTTTGCCTACATTATCCTATTATGGCACCAGAATTTCAGCTGTTGCGTTGATTCAAAGTTGACTTTTTTTGTATTCAGGACTGACTCTGAACAACATCTGAGCCAGGAATGGAATATAGTCGAATTTTCATGGATGGCTTCAAAACCAGGGAAGAGTATGTTGCTGGTATCTTCGTGGAAGACGAAAACATAAGGCTTCACTTTTCGTTAGGCAAATATGCGTCTGATTTCCCAGCGAGAACCTATGCAAGCATCATGGCCTTGAACTATATTGTAAGTAACAGATGGAAGGATGGAAGTATTCGTATTTGCTTGAAGTGATAGTCAGGCTGCGTTTAAGGCCTTACTCAACCTTTCGACCACCACTTCCAAAATCGTTTGTGAATGTAGTCACTTTCTAAACTGGTTCGAAAGGCTGAATTCTCTGACTCTTCTCTGCGTCTCCGAAGAGATTGCTAGGCAAGGCTCAGAGAAGGAGTTCTCAGTGCCCGAAAGTGAGTGGGGCCTTTCTAATACAATAAAAAATTATTATATATTATAATACATCTTCGGGCTTTCATTGACGATTGAGTTTTTCACGAACATAATTGTGTCTGGTATAATTAATCGGCATGCAGGTTGAAATCAGCGGTATTCTGCTGTCTCTCAGCAGAAAAGACTGCATATAACTTATTGTTTTTTTTTTTTTTTTAATTTTTCTGCATTTTTTTTTTTTTATAATTTGTGCGCACTCAAAGGGTTATGAATACCTTTAACATGTTTACACACAGTGCGGGCGTTGGAAAGGATGGATAGAGAGAGATAGAGAAAGATTTTGGTGTAGTGGTTCTTGAAGCTCAGTTGTTTATGCTTCAGCTATTCTCCGGTGGGCGTCCCCCCAACTGGGGAGATTTTTGTTATTATTGTCTTTGCTTCTGATTCACAGTACTTTTTTCCCGATAACCGATGTCAAGGGCAAATCGTTATAAATCATTATCAACAGAGCGAACAATTTTTCCAGTCACATGACCAAGCTACTGCCAGTGTTATGCCTTCGCAGCAGTGTTGCCAGATTTTTTCAGCTGAAATTCCCCATTTTGGGGGGAAAAATAAAATATTTTCCCCATTTTGTGTTTTGATTCTCCCCATTTTTTCCCCATTCTTTATTCGTAAGAAATCAAAGTAATTTAGTTAATTTTTTTTAATATTTAAATAGGTATAAAAGATGCTAATTATTACAAAAATTCATATTCTCAATTCATTTTCCTGGCAGAGAGTATATTTAATTTATTTTTCACTTTTCGATTTAAATTATTCCTTTCTTCTTGTTTTAACTTGCTATTCTGTTTTATTTTCTTTTTTTTTATGTATACTTTTTCCTTTCTTTCATTTTGAAATAATCACATTTATAAAATGTGAAAATATCATTATATTCTATAAATGTTGTTGAATTGATTAATAAATATGAAATATGAAATTCAGTTCTCTTTGTTTCTAATTTAGGTACAAATGTATTTTTAAGCATATAAAAAAATGTACAATTCATTTCTATTTCGTTTATAGTTTATGTATTCATAATAAAAAAACATTGGAATGAAGATTATAAGTATACAAACAAAAAATGGTATAATAATTAATTGATTGTAGGTTTATATTAATTAAACACTAAAGCTAATATGCTTACTAATTTGGTGTGTACATATTTTTGTTGTGTAAGGACAAACAATCTTTTTCAATATCCATGGTTGAACAACATTTTCCTTTCAACATAGATTTGGTTTGTAGAATTCCGCAGATAGTCGGGTTTTCTAATCTATTTCTTATTACGGTTTTATTTAAATTTACTGCAGAGAAAGCTGTTTCGGCACTTGCACCACTATGTGGAAGGCAGAAAATGAATGAAACCAGCCCTCTTATTTTTGGAAACATTTCAGATGAATCCGCATATTTCATAGATGCAATAGCGTTCCAGAAGCTCTGAATATTACCGGATTTTATATCAGAAAAGTTTATGTTCCTTAGAATTCTGTATTCTAACTCGAGATCATTGTACTCCGATTCATTAAAAATATGGGAAAAGAGTTTACAGAGCGGTATTAATGATGAAAGTGTTATATTTTTCAAATCTGTAGGATTTATAAGCCGAAATAATTGAAATGCTTTTCCACCATCTTAAAAATCAAATCAAACTATAATCTGCTGACGAGCTGTTATAAAAAGCTCTCTATAATTCGTCTTAAACACATCGATCTCTGTTATATCCATTCAGAAAATATTTAGACAAAGAAGGTCCTAAATAGATTTCACGTACTGATAAGTAGTTCGCAGCGTTCTCTAAATTAATTTCAAAAATATTTTCGACAGTCTCCAAGTATGTTTTACTTAAAAAGCAATCAGCTATCGTGGGCGCCGTGGCGTAAGTGGTTAGTGTGTCGGATCACTACGCATGAGGTTCCAAGTTCGAATCCCAGAAAATACCAAAAAAGTTTTTCACGGTCCCACCTCTCGCGAGCGTCTGACAAACATCCGAGAGTATTGTTGTCACGAAAAAGCTTCTCAAATCGCCGTTCGGATTCGGCATTGAACTGTAGGTCCCTTCCATTCGTGTGAAAAATATAATGCACACAACATGATTGGTTGCGAGAAGCTAGGCCCTGGCGCTTTAAAGAGCTGTTGCGCCAAATATTTGCATTTTTATCGTTTTTAAAGTCGGCTCAATCTTTTCAAACAAAACATGAATTTTCACATCGGCTGACTACATTTCTAGGTCCAATTTTGTAAAAAGTGTTTAAAAAAATGAAAAAACTCCAAATAAAGAAATGTACTAGGCTTCTCTGATGTTCTAATACGGAACGGAAAAGGCTAGGAACGGAATCGGTATCATCCTTGCGGCAGAGCTACTTGGAAACGTCTTGAGCATTTCGAAGTCCAGCGACCGTTTGATGTCTCTCAAACTAGTAATACAAGGAGAGGTGTGGAATATTGTCAGTGCATATGCTCTCCACAATGGGTGCAATCAGATAGATAAAGATGCATTTTGGCTAGATTTCCACAATCTCCTTAAGAACATCCCAAAGGAAGAATTTCTGTTTGTTGGAGGGGATTTGAATGGACATGTCGGGAAATCAAACGAAGACTATGAAGACTGCCATGGAGGACTAGGATATGGCACCAGGAACCTTCCTGGTGAAGACATCCTAAGCATGTGCAAATCACATGGTCTTATCGTGTTAAATACCATGTTCATCAAACAAAGCCGACACCTGATCACTTAAAGCAGTGGTGGAGATGAAACCCGGATTGACTACCATTTGGTAGACAGTTTCATGAAGCGTCGGGTAAAAGATTGCAAAGTGATTCTGGGAGAGGCAATTGTTCGGCAACACCGTCTCCTGCTAACAGAAATTTTTATGAAAAACCGAAGAAAAGTAAACAAACAAGGGTCTCTGAGAAAATCAATTGGACATAGAAAAAGGCGAGGCTTTTGTTTTCGTGATGAAAAATTACCTCTCTCATACCATCAACGGAGCTGAGTACGAAGAAGGCAGAGCACAAAATATGTGGGATTCCCTACAGCGAACTTGCTTAAAGAAGGCCAAATCACTGCTAGGAGCTTCAAAAGGCCACCATCAACACGCCAAAGAAACATGGTGGTGGAGTGATAAAGCTAAGAAGATGATAAATGAGAAGAAAGCGGCTTTCAAGGCTTGGTCAAAGTGCCCCTCTAATAATAATGACGAAAAAGCTCGCCTCGAAATGGAATACAGATGCTGCAAGAAAAAAGCGAAGAAGAAGTGCGCTCAGCTTCAAGCAGAGAGTACGGAGGGCCTGTATCGGGAGCTGGAGAAAATATTTTCCCCGGTTGCTGATACAAACCAGGCTATCCAGGAGGTGCGAAAACACAATATGAACAAGAGTGCCACTATCTTCAAAATAACCGCCCAAAGAAGGAAGAATGCTCATGAGATTCGTTCGCCAAAGTTCATTAGCAATGCTCATGGCCAGCTTCTTGTGGATGACGACAAAATTCTGCAGAGGTGGCGGCAGTATTGTGAAGAGCTTTTGAATGAACAGTTTCCCCGGCTATACTTTCCAAGAGCCACCCCTAACTGTGAAGAAATACCCGACATTACAGTCGAAGAAGTTAGTGAGGCGGTCAAATACTCCAAAAAACGAAAAACGGTTGGGCCAGACGAGATACCCTCTGAGTTCTGGAAAAAGATGGGAGACATTGGGTTCAGATGGCTCAGAATTCTCATCTCCAAATACGTGAGAGTTTATCCAATGCCGAATGAATGGAGGGAAAGTTACCTTCTCCCTGTATACAAAGGGAAGGATGATACGCGAAACTGTGATAACTACCGTTCGATCAAGCTGATGTCACACACCATGAAGATCGTTGAGCGGGTATTAGGTGGCCGACTGCGAAAAATAATACGGCTATCCGATGATCAGTGCGGGTTTGTCTCGGGTAAATCAACCACAGATGCAATCCAAAGTATAAGGATCATAATGGAAAAACATCGTGATTCCTTAAGGGATTTGCATATTGTATTGGTTGACTTTGAAAAGGCATTCGACAGACAACCACGAGATCTGATATGGGTGGCGCTAAGACATCGAGGGGTTCCAGAAACCTATGTACAGATGATTATGGACATGTACGAAGGAGCAAAGACAAAAGCAAGATGCCCCGTTGGAGTAACCGAAGAGTTCCCAATCAAAATCGGGGTACACCAGGGAAGCGTTTTAAGTGCTTTGCTCTTTATTACAGTCCTTAATTATCTGCTTGAAGGTAAATTGATGGACCCCAAGGTACATCAGTTATTCTTTGCTAACGATGGAGCCATCATAAGGGAGGATCCTACATCCCTGCAACGAGCACTTGATGTGTGGGTGGACGTTTTGGAGGGAAATGGGTATCGCATTAGTTCGAAAAAGACAGGGTACTTGCGCTGCCCGTTCTCTGATCCACTCAGGCCTATTCCAGACATTTATTTGAATGGAACAGTGCTTCCCAAGTGCGAAAAGTTCAAATATCTGGGATCTATGATCAATAGCAAAGCAACTTGTGATGACGACATCAATCATCGTGTAAGCGTAGGGTGGATGAAGTGGCGAGAAAATTCCGCTATCTTTTGTGACAGAAAAATGTCCCCTAAGTTGAAAGGAAGGCTCTACACCGCAGTTGTACGTCCAGCGCTCACATACGGTTCACAATGTTGGACGATGTACAAAAAGTATGAGAGTAAATTAACGGCAGCTGAGATGAAGATGCTTCGCATGACAGCAGGAGTGACAAAGCTTGATCGAATAAGAAGTTCGAAGATCACATCAAGGAAACCATCGTACAAAAAATAGAGCGTGACCGGCTCAGTTGGTATTGCCACGTTCAAAGAAGAGATCATTTGAACCCTGTTAGAAAGGCAATATCAATGCACGTTCCAAAGACATCGCGATGTAGGAAAGGCAGGCGTATAAACGCCTGGATCAGACAAATGCGACGACATCGGCATTTCATTGGCCTCAGTAACCGAGTGATCCAAAATCGGCAGGCCTGCCGATATTTTCTGAGGTCAAATAGGCGAACCCCACAGGCGGATCAGTAGAAATGCGGTGAAGTGGGATCCCTTGTTTTCGGATCATAGCCTCGCTGATAAAAGGAAGAAGAAGACGAAGTACTAGGCTTCTCTTCTTTTTTTTTTTTTTCCGAGGGTTGGTGAAAAATCTTCCATAGACACTATGAGAATAGCAAGCGCGTGCTCTCATCCAATATTTGTAGGACTGTGTTGTTGACATGTCCGATTAGTCGGTTTCTATGCTTTCTCGCGAAGCTTCTAGTTTCAGCTTTGATTGTCGGAATTCCGAGATCCCTGTGGATATCGTCGTTTCTAATATACCACGGTGCTTGGACAATCTCTCTTAGCACTTTATTTTGAAAAGTTTGTAAAATATTGGCATTTGTTTTCTTGGTACAACCCCAAAGTTGTATACCGTAGGTCCACACCGGCTTTAGCACTTGCTTGTATAAAAGCAGTTTGTTCTCAGTACTGAGCTGGGTATGCTTTCCGAGTAACCAGTACATTTCGCTATATTTGATTTCGAGTTCTTTACGTTTCATTTTCACGTGCGAATTCCCTTTCAGTCTTGCGTCGAGTGTCATTCCCAGGTATTTGGCCTCGTTTGCAAAAGGTATTCGGGCCGAGTTTAGGAAAATTGGCAAGTTATTAGTTTTCTTGTAAGTGAAATTCCTACGTGAACAGATTTAGATTCGTTGAGGGCAATCCGCCAGTCCCTCGTCCATTCATTTACTTTATTTAGCGCGTTTTGCAGTTTTTCAGTCGTTTCTTCGATTGTTTTACCTACTGCTAAGATAGCGGTGTCATCGGCAAACGTAGCTAGGATAGTGCCATCTTCTTTCGGTATATCTCGAGTATATAACAGATAGAGAAGCGGCCCAAGAACGCTTCCTTGTGGTACGCCGGCCGAAATTTCTTTGAGCTGCGAGTATTCGTTTCCATGTCTAACACGGAAGAGTCTATTCCCCAGATATGATACTAGAATATCGTATAAGCACACAGGGAGAACTTGTCGTAGTTTGGATTTCAAGCCATCATGCCACATCTTATCAAAGGCCTGCAAGACGTCAAGAAATACGCTTGAGCAAATCTTTTTTTCTTCAAATGCTTTCTCGATTAAGTCAGTAATTCTATGCACCTGGTCAATCGTCGAATGCTTACTTCCGGACCCAAGCTGGTGGTCAGGGATAAGATTATTTTCGTCTATAACCGGTTAGAGACGCCTTAGTAATATCCTCTCGAAAGTTTTGGATATGACTGGAAGAAGCGAAATTGGTCTATACGATTTTACCGCATTTGGCGGTTTTCCTGGTTTTAAGACCATTATTACTTCCGCAACTTTCCATTGGCTCGGAACGTGTTTTAACCTGAGCGCAGCATTTACAATACAGAGAAGCTTAATCAAAGCGGTAAATCCGGCCTATTGACGTTTTCGTAAACCACTTGACTATCGTACGGTTTAAAGGTTTCTTCCAGGTGGGCCGCAAAGACGTCCGCTTTTTCTTTATCTTCCCTTGCCCATTCATTTTGATTCAATTTAATTGGCGGCGCGGGGACTTTGGGTCTTTTGGTCCCTTTTATGGCTTTCCAAAGTGAATAATTGGAATCTTTTTTCGCTGTTAAACTTTCAAGGTAAGAGCCTATTGCACGATTCTTAAAATCCTTAATAGTTTTCTTCAACAAATTGCACAGACGATTCAAGTGTGTTTTATGCTGCGGAGCACGACTCTGTTGCCATTTTTTATGCGCTTTTCGTTTTTCCTTGACCAATTCCTTTATTTCCGGAGGATATCGTAACCCGTATTTGTCCGGCGTTTTCCTTGGAATGGGAGTATTATTCCAAGAGGCGAGCTGAAGGCTTCTCTGATACGCGATATATTGTTTCACATTGCTTTGTAATGACACTTATTTTTCGGTATCTGTGGATTTTTTTTCTTATTATTTTTTTGCATGAAATGTGGAGGATTTATATTTAGTGTATAGAATTGATAAAAAATTCAAAAATGGAATTTCAGTTATTCCCCATTTCAAGTCAGTTTTTCCCCACCACCCCCATTTGACACGAAATTCCCCAAAATGGGGAAAAATCCCCACATATGGCAACGCTGCTTCGCAGTAATGTTCACAGAAGCTTTTGCAAATGATCAGACTGACTTTATATATTTCATGAGAAATAAATAAATGCTTGCTGACATCCTTGATTTGAACCATGAACCATTAGCGTGGTAATTAACGACGTTACCACTACACCATTGCCACCCCCAATTTAATTAATCAAATTGTTATAGCTTAAATCAATATTTTTTTTATCGAAATTAAATTTTTTTTTTCCAACATGTGCTTCTTAGTTGTAGTAAGAATAAAAACAAATTTGTTTTGAAGGGAGTTTTTTTAGTGGGTAAGAATCACACGCTACTATGAGCACGCGCTGTCGATCCTCGTAGTGTCTTGTTGAAGATTTTTACTTACCCTCGGAAAAATAAAAAAAAATAAAATAAAATACACATGCTCGGTAGCTAGATTGAAGCTGGTTTTTATTTTTTTTTTTTTCACTTTCTCTTTTGCTTCCTTTCTTGTTCTTGTAAAAGGTTAGAATTTGGTCATTAGGGTGTGTGAATCATTCAAATGTTATTATTCTAGTACCAAATAAAGTATTTTGCTAGTAATTTATCCGAAGGACACTGATCCTAACATTTTACTCCGCACATCGACATCAATTTTTAATAGCTTCTAAATATCGATCTCTCATAAAGCCTTCTTCGTAATCTCGAAATAGCTTGAGCCAGGCGAAAGATAACTGCTTTGCCTTCTCGCAATCCTTGTCAAACCATGTCTTCTTATACCGTCTTCTTCTGATCCCGCCATGACTGGGGCTTGGGTAGGCTTTTTTTTAGTAATTAGCTCAACATAATTCGAAATTATGGAAATCGAAGGGGAGGCCCTTTTTTAAATAATATGGGTAATTAAATTAAATTTATTTCAACAAAAATTAAATCGTTTGCGTACATTCTTTTTAAGCATCACGAACTTGGCGTTTATTTAGTCTTGCTGCTAAATTGCTCCACCTTCTATGATCCTTGTCATTTTCTGGACTGGCAGGGCCCACATGCTTGTGATTTTTTTCGCATAATAATATGTATAAAATACAAGACTCAGTTTAATAAGTAACTAGACGCCTTTGTGGGGCTGAACGCGATCCATATAGGCCCGTCCAAAGCATCAAGACCGCTCGAGATTAAGTAGATTCTGCATAGACTTAAGGAAATTTCATTGCTATCAATTCGGTAACTGCTTAAATGAACAGAATGCAGTATACCAAAGCCAGATAAGTCCGAAAGGGAGAAAAAACAATAATCGATATGTTAAAAACTAGTCTACGTATGTACATATATCTTAAAGTAAGACAAGACTATGCTGCCAAAAAAGTTGTCGGTGTTATAGAAAACAGAAGAGTAAGAAGCAACAAAGAAAGAAAAACCAAAGAAAGAAAACAATTTTAGCGCTTTTAGGTGATATGATTTTAATTTTCATTCCTAAAAACTCAAATTCTTTTAAGAAAACCAATCATCTTCTTCCTATTTCGGCGAGGTTATGATCCGAAAACAAGAGATCATAACCCTCCCAATTCACTGCATTTCTACTGATACGCCTGTGGGATTTGCCTATTTGACCTCAGAAAATATCGGCAGGCCCCCGATTTTGGATCACTGGGTTACTGAGGCCAATCATATGCTAGTGTCGTTACATTTGTGTGATCTAGGAATTTATAGGCCTGCCTCTCCTGCCTCGCGATATTATGAAAATCAATGGAAATTAAAATTAAAGAAAAACCCCCCTAAAAAGTGGGCATGGTCTTATATATTGTAGAGTACGATTTGTAGAGTAGTTGAATGTTTATATCATATATTTGATTAGCAGATACCCGCAACTTTGTCTGCGTGGTCCACAATAACAATTATGTGAGACGGTTAAAGTAAGTGGTGTAAGTCATATTTAGCTTAAAAATTTATGATTTGCACGCTGTAACTTTCAACAAAGAGTTGAATAGAGACGAGGTATACAGAGGCATGTCTAGTCTTGGCCAAGCTCGTCCGTTTGTGCAGAATGACGATGAAGAACTTCCGCTGCTCCATCAATGTCGGTAAGAACATCATCGATCCATTCGATGTCAATAAAGGTCTTAGACAACGTGCCGCGCTATCTTGCGATCTCTTTAATATACTACTTGAAAGAATTGTACGAAACTCACAAGCCAACACCGGAGGTACAATCTTTTACAAGTCCGTACAACTACTCGCTTATGCCGATGACATTGGCATAATCGGAAGAACTGTGCGGGCCGTCAATGTACCATATGTAACTAACAGAAGGACATACCATAGTTATATACTTGGGCATATAGGTAGGCAAGGAAACAAACCACTTACTTACTTAGAAGGCGCTACAATTTGGTGTTAGTCTGGGCCTCAACCAACAGGAAATTGTTTTTATTTTTGTACACTGCACCCAAAAGTATGGAAAAAATCAGTAGTTCTCAAACTTTCCGAATGTATAGTTTTATAATTCCTGGTTTTGTCTGTTCTTTTTATCTCTGTGTTTATTTCTCTTAATATCTTAATCCCCTTTAGAAGTATTGTGATTATTCTTATTGGAAATAAGGGCCAATATGCTGTGGTGGAAAACGGCAAAGCTTTCCAACCCTAGTTATCATTTTATTGTATGTATATAGAATATAGATATATCTAGATTAAGTAAGTTCGTTCGAGTTTCTTAGAAAATGACTGAAAAAGTGTGTTTTACTAAGATTGAGTGTATCAGTGGGCGGACGGTAGTCGTTTTCCTCATGTTCTGAAAAATCCGTTTAACTACAAATCGGGTTTAAACTGACGTTTAAGGCGAAATTGTGTATTTCAGTGATGGTTTGAACCTAACCGACAGTTTAAACTGAGTTTAACTTTTACGGCCATGGATGGTGGTTTAAACCGACGTTTGCAATGCAAACGGGATATTTTTTCATATTATACACCCGATAATTTTGTTCCATATGTGCTGCAAATGTGAGCGCGGTGGCGTAAGTGCACTGCACGTGAGGTTCCAAGTTCGAATCCCAGAAAACACCAACAATTTTTTTTCTGACAAACATCCGAGAGTATTGCTTCTCAAAACAAATTGCACTTCGGATACGGCGCTAAACTGTAGGTTCCTTCCATAAGTATGAAAAATATAATGCACACAACATGGGTGGTTGCGAAAAGCTACGCCCTGCCACTTAATATATATATATATATACATTTCTTTTTATTTATGTGCTGCAAATATTGCTGTTAGATAATCATTAGCAATTTATTGCAAAATTAGAGTCACCAAAAATCCGTTTTTCCCTCTATTTTCTTGGAATATGCAATTTGTTTTTGTTGTAGTAGGTCTTAAAAACGCCATTGGAACTGAATGCGACAAAATTCCATGCAAATAAAAACTATTCCATCAAGGCTATTAGAGCTTGTAGGTAATGCGGGAGGAAGTACTCATTGCTAAAACAATAAAACCATTTTCATAAAACTACAAATTTTGTTTTTATTTAAAAAAGACAAACAGTCCTTTTTCTGTCACTTGTCGCGTGTAATTAGGGACTAATTGCAAATTACAATTAAGTGAAAAAAAAAAGGATTTATGGTGATTAGAATTTTACCAGAAATGGGTAATGATTATCTAACAGCAATATTTGCAACACAACGGAAGCAAATTATAAAGAAACAATTCAATTCGTTTATTTTCCATAGAGGCATACGTGCATAAGTAAGAAAATCAACCAGTCATTTTCACTTCAGTTCGTTGACTGTGCTTCGCTCACTACATCGATAGTTATTTACAGGGGTTCGATGATATAATAATATCTGCCTGCCGAAAGTTCAAAACAAATGAGTTTGACATTTACATTAACCTACAAAACAGACGAGAAAAGTTAAACCTGAGTTTAACAACTAAACGTTCGTTCCAGATCTGCTGTAAGACACTCACTGTTTAAGTACTTAGTTTAAACTCGCTTGTGAGTTTAACCAAACCGAAGTTTAAACCTGCACTGTAACACCGTGCGTTAGTGTGCACAATTTCTGTTGGAATTAATGCTCCATTTTTCAGGATGTTAAAAATAAAAATAGGATTACTTATTATAGTTCATTGCTTTATTACTTAAATGAAAAGAAGAAGAGAAAGAAGAGGTTATGCATAATACGACAGTCAGTGCTGGGTTGATTGTGAAATACTGGATTCCTTGCTAATTTCTGTATCCCCTGATTGTCATTCAAGATTATTATTGAGTCCACAGTTAACCCTAGTTCTTGAGTAAGTCGCTGTAAATGTATCGCTACCATAGTTGCTACGTTGGGGACCTGCATTGGGGACCTGCATTGCGATTGATCGGGAAACTACTGACTGCCCAAAACTTGGCTTGGGCCAGTAGCGCAACAATCAAGTTCGTGATGAAGTGCTTACTTTACCTCCTAGTGGTGGTCCCCGGGCAACTAAAAGTATAAATCCTTATGCGTGTAGGCTAAAATAATAAGCGCGGGTTGTCTAGGGCCTTGATTCTAGGCTAGGTAACGTGGGCCAGCAACCTGCGTTACCGAATATTGCCCGCTACGGAAACCGACACTATGCCTCGGATAAGGAATGATCACATGTTGACGACTTTTGGCTATTGTACCCGGACAAAGATAGGTTTCTGGAATGTAAAGACGCTCATCGACTCGGGAAGAGAAGGTCCTTACAATGCCAGATCCCTCCAATTGGAAAACGAATTCATGCGATATAAACTGGACATTTTGGGGGTAAGTGAAGTAAGATGGTTAGAAGCGGGCGAGTACCAGTCTCCAACGCGTAACACTGTACTACTCTATTCTGGAAGACCATCCGGAAGTCCGTGGGAATATGGGGTCGGACTACTGCTAACAACAACAGCACGCAAGGGCCTAATTTCCTGGCAGCCTCATGGTGATAGGATTTTGACGGCCAGATTCCGGACTAGAGTACGACGCGTCACCATCATACAGTGTTACGCCCCAACGAATAGTTCGTCTGAGGACGAAAAGGAGAGCTTCTATAATCTCTTAAGCGCCGTCTTCAACACAACACCAAATGGAGACATTGTCAAAGTGATGGGGGATTTGAATGCCAAGGTAGGCAACGACAACGAAGGGCTCAAACATGTAATCGGGAAGCATGGACTAGGCAACCGCAATGACAACGGCGAAAGGTTTGTGGATTTCTGCAATGCCAACCGCCTTGTAATAGGTGGCACCATGTTTGAGCACAAGACCTGCCACAAAGTCAGCTGGGTTTCCAATGACAGGCAAGCAACCTCCAACCAAATTGACCATTTTGCCATCAGCCGCCGCTTTAGAAGTAGTCTCCTGGACGTCCGAAACAGGCGAGGGGCAGATGTGGGGATAGTACGTGATCACCATCTTATGTTAGCTACTCTCCAACTACGCACTGCTGCAGTTCGAAGATCCCACGACAACACAAGAATGCCCAGGTTCAACATCGATAGACTTAGTGATCCCTCAGTGCGCCAACAATTAAGGGAGCACTTTTCGCAAGGTGTTGAAGCAATCAGCAGCTCAATGCCCGCAACCATCCAAGACCATTGGTGTGCTGTGCAAAATGTTTTTACATCTGGTGCTGAAAGAATTGTCGGTCGATCGCAGGGAAGACATAGGGCGTGACTTTTCGAGGATACCTGGAGACGGATTGACGAACGAAAACAGGTGAAAGCCCGCGTTGCAGCTACCCCAGCAGCAGGGAGAAGCGAGCTAGAGTCCCTATATCGCATAAAGATGAGAGAAGTTCAGCGTAGCGTACGACGTGACAAGCGCAACTACATCAACGCGCTGGCTACAGAAGCAGAAGAAGCTGCACGGAGGTGCGACAGCAGGACCGTCTACAGAATCGCGAAAGAGCTGAAAGGCGGTCGCAGCTCCAGCCAACACCCAGTGAAAAGCCTAGACGGCTCCTTGCTCATTTCGGATGAGGACCAGCTCAAGAGATGGAAAGAGGATTTTGCTACGGTTTTGAACCGTGTATTCGCTAGCGATATGCTCCCAAATCAGACTGAGATGCCCGAGCTGGGAAGTACCCGAATACGCACCACGACTCCCAGTAAAGATGAGATCATTACCGCGATCAAGGCACTCAAAACCAACAAGGCGGTAGGACTTGACGGTATTCCAGCAGAGCTCTTACGAGCAACGCCAACAACATCGGCTGAGCTTCTGCTTCCACTTATAGATAGAGCTTGGGAAGCTGAGAGCTTTCCTAACGAGTGGAAAAAGGGAATGATCGTCAAGCTTCCTAAGAAAGGAAATTTAATGGAGTGCTGAAACTGGAGGGGTATCTGCATGCTGCGTGCTGTAGCTAAGATATTAGCTAAAATCATCCTTAAGCGAATCAAACAACATCTCGAAGACACACTCGATGCCGAACAAGCAAGTTTCCGCTCTGGATCCTCCTGTGCCGACCACATCAACACCCTGCGGATTATCATCGAACAGTGTGTTGAATATCGATCGCCACTGCACCTGTTGTTCATCGATTTTGAGAAGGCGTTCGATAATGTCAACAGGGAGTTTATTTGGCGTGCCTTACGCAGGAGAGGTATTCCCGATAAACTAATTGCTATTATCAAAGCTACATATGAAGGCTCCAAATGTCACGTTCTGCACAGAGGAAGGTTGTCTGAGGAATTTGAGATCCAAAGTGGGGTAAGACAAGGCTGTATCCTTTCACCAATATTATTCCTATTGGTGATTAGCGATGTGCTTCATGCAGCTTTGTCGACGGGAAACGGAGGAATTCGATGGACTCTTACATCTCAACTGAAACATCTTGACCACGCAGACGATGTATGCTTACTCTCCCACAGAATTATGGACCTCCACCAAATGAAAGCAGATGTGGAGAGGAAGGCAGGTGTCGTCGGGCTGAAAATTAATACGGCAAAAACTAAAATGATCAGCCTTGGAACAAACTCATCGGCTCAAATATGCATTGCTGGACAACGAGTAGAGAGAGTAGAGGATTTCCAGTATTTTGGGAGTATTGTCTCGACCAATGGTGGAACCGAACTGGATATAGCCAACAGGATCGCCAAAGCAAAGTCCGCGTTCGGGATGTTGTCCAAAATATGGCGAAGCAATGCAATCAGTTTGAGAACCAAAATAAGACTGTTCCGCTCCAACGTTGAATCCGTGCTGCTATATGGTTGCAGCACGTGGAGAGTGACCACTACTATCACCAGAAAGCTGCAAACGTTCGTTAATAGGTGTCTGCGCAATATCTTACGGATTTTCTGGCGCAATCGTATCTCTAACGAACACCTTTACGAGAGAACGGGTCAGGAACCAATAGGCACAACTATCCAACGGCGGAAGTGGCAGTGGATTGGTCACACGTTCCGAAAGGGTGACAGCTCCATAGCGAATCATGCTATGCAATGGAACCCTCTAACTCAGGATGGCAGAAGACCTGGCGGTCCGAGGAGAACATGGCGCAGAACAGTCGAGAAGGAGGCACGGCAGTTAGGGAAAAGTTGGGGAGAACTCAGACACATTGCCAGAAACCGTACACGATGGCGCGTAGGCGTAGTAGAGGCCCTAGGACCCACAAGGGGATACAGGACATAAGTATAGTTGCTACGTACTCAGTTTTAGTACTCGAAAACGCTACCGTTCTTTGCTTATGCGACTCCCAACTGAAAGCAGCTCCTACAAATGGAAATGCGAATTCTATATAACATTTTATATCATCCAGTGACGCTCCCAGTCCACATCCTCATAGCAAACTGGTTTTTCGCTAGATTTCCGATATGGTCCGTAGTTCTTCCTTCTTTTTAAATACCTTAATACTCGCTTAGCTACACTTCGGTGTTCCGAGGAATAGCAAGTATTGAGTTGGCTTAACATGTTAACTACGAGTATATGTACAAGATCTGGTCGTGTAGAATTCGCCAAGTAAATTAGAAATAAAATAAGATTTTGGTACGGTCGTTTACAGTCTGACTTTTCTCTATCCTCTGCTAGCTGGAGTTTGGGATTTGCATCAAGTGGAGTTGCTTGAGGCTTACAGTATTCCATTCCAAATCGTTTTATAATTTCTAGTTCATATTTTGTCTGCGACATGGATATTTGTTTAGTGTCATCACTTTGCTTAAACTCTAGTCCCAAGTAGTAATGAATCTTTCCCAGATCTTTCATTTCAAACAGTTTCATAAGTTCCGCTTTACTTCATCAATCTCTCTTCAAATGTAATTGAGTCAGCTCTGTGTCTCCCTACCTTACTGCCATAATGCATACAGTGTTTCCTTTAATAAGCATGCTTTTGGTTCGATTTCATCTTAAAGTTTTCCTAGCCATCCGTGAATGTGTTCATTAATTTAGTATCTTGTACAGGTTTCCTAACGATTTCTTCTAGATTTTTCCTAAGTAGCTCCGGTATTTCCATATAAACCCTTTCAGTCAGCTCTCTGTTTAGGTAAGCTGTAACTACGTCCATTTGATGCACCTCTCTTTTCATTTTCCACAGACATTACCATTAGTAATCGAATGAAAATAGCTCTTATTACTGGCGCAAATGTTTCAGAGTAATAAATTCCTTCTATTTGTACAAAGCCTTTTGCAAATATTATAGTCTGCTTTTTCTCCGCTCGATGAACCCAGTTGACTTATACTTAATAGTTATTTACTATCAATTACCATTTCATTTGGTGGTCGATAAACAATTTCTCATGTATTGTATACAATGTATACAATATTATTTTTTAAGTGAGTTAAATATTAATTTTTAATTGCAAATTTCCATTCCCTACATATGGCGTGTTTTGGTGAGAATTATGCAAAGCAAAATGAAAGCTTCTCCACAAAACCATCCCCAACCAATCTGGTTTAAAACTATTTTTATTGTTTGAAGATTGGTGATTGAATTGAAATTTAGTTAAAAGTACTAACAAGTTGTGCTTAAATTTGTGTAATACTACTGAATAATTGAACTTGAATCATATTGAATGAAAAGGCTCGTTTCGGCGCCCTCTTAAATTTAGTAGAGCAAACTAAACATCCCAACTCAGTTTTGACTGGAGAAAAAAGATAAAGCGGTTGCAAGTCACTTTTTGTTGTTGTACTCCGTGCTAAATCTTACTTCATTGAGAAGCGACGTCTCACCAAAACACGCCAATAGTTAGCTGTGTTGATGGCTTCAGCCCAAAACATGGATGATGTTTTCTTATGCAACATTAGTTATCGCGCAGCCTCCAACAATTTTTTCTCTCCGCTATGCCATTCTGCTGAGGTGAGTGAGGAACTGTTAGTCTTCTTCTTATAAAAACATATATGTATATTGCCAAGTCTCTTAATTGCACGAAGTTTTGATAGCACATACATATCCTAATTAATAAAATTTAAAATGTCTTAGATTTGGCACTGATAATGATTTTTTGAAGTTTTTACTCTAGAAGAGATCACACACTAAAGTTCAAAACAATGCGCCCATATGCTCACAACCACACTATTCCAGCGACAGCCACTGCTGCATGACTGTTGGCAGTGATCTACACTGAAGGAAAATTGTGGGCGATGATTTGATTAATTGTTTTTAGCATTGCTCAGCTTCAGGACAACAGAGAAGAATGATTTATACCCTAAATGAACTAGTGGAAAATTTGCTAGATTCGCCTATTTTTATCTTTGATCTGATGAGGCATTATTGAGCTAGGGCTGTATAATCACCGTTTAGGGACGGAAAATTCGATCTCAACCCCCTTTATGGCACTTAGACCTCGAATTTCGAAAAATCCTTCTTAACTCACATCTTGGCAAAATTAGGAATAATAATGTAAAATTTCAAGTACCTAGGTCCAACAGTGGGCGCCGTGGCGTAAGTGTTTAGTATGTCGGACCACTGCACGTGAGGTTCCAAGTTCAAGTTCCAGAAAACACCAAAAAGTTTTTCACGGTCCCACCTCTCGCCAACGTCTGGCAAACATCCGAGAGTATTGTTGTCTCGAGAAAGCTCCTCAAAACAAATTGCCTTCGGATACGGCACTAAACTGTAGGACCCTTCCATTCGTGTGAAAAATAAAACGCACACGAGAAGCGAGGCCCTGGCACTCAAAGGGCTGTTGCGCCGAATACTTTTTTTTTTAAGTCCCATATTTTTGAAGAAACCGTGTTCACAAGGTCACAAGTCTTTGCTGTATAGTATAGTATTTTAGAAAAATAAATTTCAAACCATCGAGATTTGTCATTCATAAAACTCTAAAACTTCCTAGCTTCACCAATAGAAGTTGTTCTCATCGGTCCACATGCTCGTATGTATATCATTGTGAACTACTCCTGGTAGACCAGTTCTTCGAGTTTCCTTCCTTTTCGGATATGGTGACTCAGCATGCTTCGCCTTTATACAAGTTTCTCACAAAAATTTAAATTTCATACCTTTAATGTTCAGCCCATGAACCCTTTGTTACTTAGACATATTCATTAGATAGTTAGGGTTAATGTAACCTAGCTTTTGATGCCACTCATCGTTATAGGATTTTGTATTGGCTGCCGAGAAATTAGCAATGTCATTTCCTTTTCTTACGCAGTACAGGTCACCGCGTCTCTCCGTTATGAAAAGTAACTTTCCGTCTGGTGCAGTTATGGATGAGGATGCTGTTTCCTTGTTAAACCTAGTCTCACATCTATTATCAGCTATCTTTGCAACAGACATCAAATTGGTACTTAAATCAGGCACAAACAAAACATCTGCCAACTTTAGGTGCTCTCTATTTTCACCGTCTGATGCAGATATCCTGACTAAACCAATGCCATGGATTGATGTTATTCCCCCGTTAGCCAAATTTTTTCAGCCTTCCTCAGGCGCTCGAAACTGAGTTCCATCGATGTCATATGCAAAGTGCAGCCTCTGTCAAGGCACCAGTCATCCCTACCGCAGACGTTGTTTCCTTCACAATGTTTTAATGCAAATTCAGTTCCAGATTAAAAATGATTGTAGTCCGTACACACTTTGGTAAATTCGGCGCTTTCATATGTTCTTCGTCTATCCTGCCTGCATTCAGATGTGGCCGATCTTTCTACCATTATGACACTTAATTGAATACTTCGGATAGAACTTACCACTTCGGTGGTAATCGTCGTCTTTTTCCTCCTTGCTATCTAATGTCTTCTAATGAACACCGCATTCTGATGATTCCACTTTTCATGCTAACTTTTGATAAAGCCGAAAATAAAGATGTAATATATGGCATTAAGACTATTCTAAACATCGTTGTCAAAATCGAACCTATGCGTAAGAGCTCCAGATCGATCCCGCAGTGTAAGCGCTGCCAAGGCTTCAATCACACGCAGACTTACTGCCAGAAAGAACCGCGATGCGTGAAAAGCGCAGGTGAACATCTCTTAGATGATAGTGCCACGTAAATAAGCAAACCCCAGCCACTTGCATGAACTGTAAAGGAAAACACCCTGCGAACTATCGAGGTTGCGAAGTGGCGAAAGAGCTCCAAAAAAGGCGCGATACGCTGAAAAATTCCATGGGCACGAATCCAAAACCAATTAAGAATAGACCCAAAATAGCTACGAAAAAAGCAGCGAAGGATAAAAAATCCGTAAATATTCTCTTAAGATCGGGTAATGAAGAAAAACCCAATCATAGTAGAGAAAAGGTAGCAGGAGCTAAATCTTCGAATATTGGCGTGCAGTCTTATGCTCAAGCGGTGATGACAGTTAATGGCAAGTACAAGACCGACAGCTCACGGGAGAAAAAAAAGCAAGAAATCCACCAAGCTAACGTAACGTAAAGACTCCTGCTCAAGTTGCGACATTAGAAAACGGTGATAGAGGTAGCTCACAAGATCATGTATCCCATGTTTTTTCCCTAATTCTTGTGAAACTTGAAGAGCAATGCAAAACAAACAAACTTATTTTCGACAGACTAGTTGCACTAGAAAACAACATTCATAACACGCGCACTTCAATCAGAATATAAAAGAAACGCTTAAAATTCTTACTTGGAACGCCAACGGGCTCATACGACGACTCGACGAGTTAGAAATATTTATACGAGAAAAAGTGAATCAAAAACGCTTGATGACTTCAAGCATAATTTAAGAACATATCAGGCAATGATGTCGCAAATGGGAACAAATAAGCATAATACTAATTATTCCGGGGCTAGGAAGAGTGGTAATCTGAACAACAGGCTTCGAGGTTTCAACTGGGGATCATTGCATCATTTGTCGCAAGCTGCCCAAGTAAGTCGAAAGGCACTAGATGTATTAACTGCGGAGATTTTGAACATATGGCCAATAAGTGCACAAAACCAAAGAAACCAAAGGAAGACAGCATCGAACGAGTTAACGTAGTTGTAATTGTTGATCTTCATACCATATATCGGTCCATGTATTGGAGGGTAATTTAAGTTCTCTTGTGGATACTGGCAGTACCGTAACATTGATACGAAGGTCAGTGTAGGTAAACTCTAAGTTAAACTAAGCGCTAACTGATCCTGCAATCCCGTTAATTGGACTAGGTGGAACTGTGCAGATGTCCTTGAGATCAGTGGAGGTACTCCTTACCATAAATGGTGTTGATTATCTTAGTGCTTGTCACGTTGTTCCCAATCAGTAGGTCCCAGCCGATATTCTAATAGGTAAGGATATTCTTAGAAAAGTAACTCTCGTTATAGAAAAGGGTCGAGTCCAACTGAGTGTTGTCACTTTTCCACAATTGTGGTAGATCTACCACAATTGTGCACGTTTTTTCAAATCTACCACATCTACAACGGAATGCAAAAATTCGACCACGATTTTTAATTCTGTCCTCCATATTGAATCAACCAATTCAACTCGGTTCTCTTGAAAATATATATGTACAAGTATATACATTTTTCCAATCCGTATCGAAAATGCAAAACATACCCACTTTAAATTAATTTTCCATTCATATACAATATATGGAAACCCTTTCTCGTCACCCTCATCCACGTATCATTTGATGCAATGTATTCGTTCTTGCATGTATAGTTAAATATACATACATATATGTATGTAATATTTGTCTTTAAATAAATAATATGCAAACATCGGTAAAACATATTTATTCCATTTATTTGCATAGTTTTCCTTGTTATGAATAAATAGTTTTTGCAAACTGGTGTGTGTGTGAGTTGGTGGGAGTGGCGGTGGGGTCCAATGTTAATGTTATACCAAATCTACCACTCTTTTTGTAAATCTATAACATTTTTTTGTCCGATCTACCCCTTTTTTTCAAAATCCAAGTGACTACTCCGAAAAGCAGACCCAAAAATGAGATGAATATTTTACGGACTTTAAGATGTGCCTTTCGCCGATCACCTCCCAAAAATCGTGTCATATAAAAAAAAATAGTTATAATAGCTTGATGGTCCTACCCAAGCTCCATTGGAGGGAGGAAAAAGCTCCGATTTATCGAAGGAACCTAGATATGCCTTTGCAAACGCATAATGAATTCGATCTTAAGCAAATTGGAGAAGCTATAAAAGCATCTTTCCAGTTTGTAGCAGCAGAAGCAACAGGCGGCAGTGTGATTAGCCATGGTTTGATGGTGACTGCAAAAGAGCGAGACAGCTATATATATATTTTTTTTTTATAATTCGCGCGCGCCGAAGGTGTTATTAATACCCTTATACTGATGCTCAGGGCACGGGCGAATGGGAAAAGGGAGGGAGGATCGGATGAGATGCAGGTTTGCGTTGGGTTATAATGTTTGTAGGTTGTAATGATTAGGAAATACAGAGGCTGGTAGATCGTTCCACAAACGTGTTGCTCGGCTTATAAACGAATTCCTATATTTGACAGTACGTCCGAAATTGGGCTTGGGGTGAACTGATGTGCATTCGAAGTATGGCACGTATTGCGGGTGAAGTTTTGGAGGGGAGGAATGCAACTGGCTATTTTGCTGGAACATTTTTTTTTATAAAAAAAGCGATCAAATAGAGAAAGACATGAGACATTTCTACGATGTTCGAGTGAGACTATGGAGTTTATAATGTCTCTACCACCTATAAGTTTTAACGCACGATTCTGTAACCTATCTAGAATGTGCGCAACGGTCTTAGGTGCACCAGACCAGATGTGGGCGTTATGTATCAGCTTTGGGCTGATAAATGCCTTATAGATGGAAGCCAGATTGGTTATTGATGCACATACCGAGAATGACAAGTCTTTCGGATTCACCGATACAAGTACCATTCATGGATAATAGTTGAGGGTCTTGGTTTCGCTGGAGAGGCAGAAGATAGCATTAAATTCCACTCTATTGATTGAACCCCATTTGGTAATGTTGTCCAGGTCGGAATTTAATGTGTTTAACATACGTTGTCGTTCCTCTTCTACGGCCGAAGAGCATGGACGTGAGTTAGGGAACGAATATGAAAAGCTGAGAGTACTGTCATCAGCGAAGGAATGGATTGGATTAGAAGTTGCAGACAAGAAGTAATTTATAAAAATGAGAAAGAGAGTCAGAGACAAAACGGAGCCCTGGGGAACACCAGCATTTATATGGTGAATTGCAGACTTGAAGCCGTCCAAGACAACTTGTATTGAACGGCGCAACCATCTTTGTTTCGCTGAAGTGATGGAGAGATTGGTTCCACTTCTCGGTGAGATATGCCATCAAATCACCAGTGGACCTGTTGCTACGAAAACCATACTGCCGGTCATTGAGGAGTTTTCGTGAATCAAGATATTTCATAAGCTGACGATTTATCAGCGTTTCCATGACCTTGGAAAGAAGGGACGTAAGTGCAATGGGTCGGTAATTGGACGGGAAGGAAGATTCGCCGTTTTTAGGGACGGGCTGGACAAATGCTGTTTTCCATCTACTCGGAAAGAGCCCAGAAGAGTAGGACAGACAGAAAGGCTTACGCAGAGGTTTTGCCAGCGTCGAAGAACACCTCTTCAGAACTGTGGGGGAGATACCATCTGGACCAGCGGATTTGTGTATGTTAAGACCTTTGAGTACTCCTGCAACTGTAGGAGTGCGAAAGTGGACTTGTGCCATGGAAAATTCGACGCTCTCAAGCACAGGCGGAGACAAAGCACTATCTGCCATGGTGGAGTTCGCTGCAAAGTGAGCAGCAAGCAAATTAGCTTTGTCTAGGGAGCTGACAGCTGGAATGTCATTATAAATGAGCGTTGGGATTGCAGTTGAAGCAGAATTTGTATTATTTTTGACGGATGATCAAAATGGTTTACTACCTTTGGAACATTGTAGTATTTTTTGCCTTCATTTTTGGTCATGTAAGAATAAGAGCATTGCAGTCATTTCTGGCTTGCTTAAACTTCTTTCGGTTTTGCTCAGTTTTGTTGGCTTTATAAGACCGAAAACTTACTTCTTTTAACTTGACAGCCTCTTTGCAGCACTGGTCAAACCACGAGTTTGCCTTAGTTTTGACGCTTTTTATTCTGTTAGGAATATAGTCATTCATACCTAAGAGGATGGTGTCAGTAATCATATCAGCGGCGGCATCCACGTCGCTATCGAGGAAGCATAGCGACCAGTTTAATCTCCTAAAGAAACTACGCCAAACTTTTCTTTTACGAGTTTTTTTCTTTAACTGTGTGGTCGGAGTACGAGAATTTAGCTGATATGATATTGTTGTCAGACCGGCTTAGAGTCGCGTAAACATCAATGGTGTATTTATCAGGGTGCGAAATAAGAAACAAGTCCAGCGTGTTGGCGGAATGACTTACAATGTCCGGTATGCGTGTAGACTCATTCACAAGCTGAGTCAAAGTGTTTATCACAGCGAAAAGTTCAACATACCTTCCTTCGGGTGTTGTCTGGCCAGAGTGTCGAAGCCAATCCGAATTGTGTATATTGAAATCGCCCGCAATAACGATTTCAGTATGAGGATACAGGGAGACAATTCGTGTGATGGAATCGGACAGCGCATCAAACTCGTTAAAAGTTGAGTTGCTATCCACACTAGGGCTTCTGTAGTGAATTATTTGCTTACAGACGGTGAATTTAAGCCATTTGTAATTAAATTCCGGATTGGAACAGAGGCCATGCTGTGGAATAATAATGGCACTAAGTTATACCCAGGCAGCTTCTTATCAGATGATTTTTCAACTACCTGTGTTTCACTAAGTGCCAAAACAGCTGGTTTGAGGAATGAGCGTGGGCGTACAAGTCAAAGAAATTCTTTCGAAGCCCACGAATGTTTGTATAATTGACCCTGAATTCCCTTATCATTACAACATAAAAACACAAAAAGACACAACTCTGACGGTACTAAGCGAAGCCGCAAAGTGTAGATCCAAATATTAGTTTTCCAAAGCAAACTATCGCCGGTGTTATGCCCAAACGACAGTCAGCTGTGGTCCGCTACTCAGTTAAACACTCACGGTTCGTTATGCATCAGACGTTACGCTCTCTCAATCATCGCAACTGGAAGTATGTAAGGTACATACTACAATTGCGATGACAAAGAAGCGGAACAGCTAGTGAGTGGGGGTGGGGGAGATGGGATCCCGATTTTTTTTTTTTTTTTACACTACACTCACTGCACTGATAAAATTAAAAAATTTAAAAAAGTTTTTATGTGGAAGCCCACAAATCATATAAAGCGTTCCGTGCAAGCAAAAAGGAATATCATTTCGAAATGGAATCTCGCAGGCTTGCGCACTATAAAAATGCATCTGATTTCTGGAAACTGGCAACAAAACTGAATGGGAGGAAATTTATCATCCACCGTCAATTAAGCCCAGATATGCATCGCACTCATTTTAAGAGACTGCTGAACCCTTCAATCAATAGCTGATCTCATTAATATGGATCACCTGCTTTTGAAAGTGATATTTTGGATTCAACAATTTCTCAGTTTGATATAAAGAAGAATTCAACTAGGGTCAAAGATGACAAAGCTTCAGGCTCAGGTGGAATTCCGGTTGAGTTTTATAAGTACGGTCCTCCTGAACTCATAAAGCAGCTACAATGCATATTTATTAAAATATGTTGGAGTAATACCGAACCATTTTAAAGAAGCACTGATTTTTCCGATACATAAGAAAGGTAGTACGGAGGACCCGTCAAACTATCGTGGCATTTCCTTCTTGAACTCATCATCCCAAATTTTCACTTCAATTCTGCAATGCCGACTAAACACGTGAATAGACACAAATAATTTATTAGGAGAATTCCAGGCGGGCGACAGGTCAGGATATTCCACTGTAGATCATATTTTTGTCCTGAGGAGCATAGCAGAATAGCAGATTCATTTATCAGGAAAGGAAAAAAGTTGTACGTCTTTTTTAACGCTTTTTAACGCTATCAGTACTGCTTAAGGGCAAGCATTTTGTGATGAATATTACTTTGAACTAAAAGAGAAAAACTCAAATCAGCTACTAAGTAATATCCAGCTTGTCACAGTCATCATTTAGCGTGGTGTTAGTTGTTAGTATTGTGAATATTTATAAAGCCTAACACCTTACACAAAAAGACTGAACAAGTAAACAAAAAGCAGAATGCATACTAAACAAAAGTATGAACTAAAAATGAATATGCTACGCATAAGTCGAAATTACACTAAACACTTTCAACAAAGAAACTAGTACCGTTCGTATAATTTATGTTTTAAATATAATTTACTATGGTTGTAATTAAATTTTTTTGTCGACTTTAAGGCAGCATTACAGTTTATCGCGAGGCTCTTATGTACAAGCTGTATGGCATGCGAATGTCTCAGAAATTTCGCAGAGTAATACAGAACCTTTACAGAGAAACAGTAGCAGCGGTTTGGAATGGTGAGACGTTAACCGAATTGTTCCACACAAAATCAGGGGTGAGGCACGGATGTACATTAAGCCCGTCCTTATTTGTGTTGTTCACTGAAGACATAACTCATTCCCTGTCTGGAGGTATTGAGTACGCGGGTCTTCTTATCAAGGCGTTATTATTTGCTGATGACATAGTTTAGTTTGCATACACCCCGAGTCGCTTCAACTTATGATAAATCGACTGTATCAGTATTGTTAAATGTGGAACTTAAGAGTTAATCTCGATAAATCTAAAATACTAATTTTCAAGAAAGGTGGTGGGAGGTATTATTGGTGGTGTTATAATGGTGAGAGGATATAAGTAGTTAAGGAATACAAATTCTGGTGTTATTCTTACCAAGAGTTTATGTATGGAAATGCATCTAAAGGAAAAGCTTTCTAAAGCTTTCTGAGCGCGATCAGTGCCACCTGGAAGAGATGATTCGCTAATCGGAACATTGCACACAGTTGTATATTTAAAGTCTTTGAAGCAGTATCTGAAGCCATTTTATTTTATGGAGCACAAATTTGTTGATGCAATTATTACGAAACGGTAGAGAAATTGTTGAGATATTTCATCAATGGAATTTTTCACTTACCAGTCAGCACACCTAATTACGTGATTATGATGGAAACCGGCTTGTCCCCACTGTTTGTAAAAACACTTAAGCTGCTGGTAGATTATATAATAAAAGTACTGGATATGGGTAATGACAGGCAACCGAAAAAAAGAGTTCTTCAAACTATTCAGAACGGGGCTGTTTGAATATCGCAGAAATAGATTGGAAACCAGCACTTTATCAACTAATCGCAGCAACAGACATGCAATATAGAGAGCTTCGGAATCGCAGCACAGGATGATTTACAGCCTATTATGCCAAAACTTGCAGCTCAAAAACTACTTTCTAGATGAACTCAGTGTGGACGAAATTTCAATGATGGTAAAGTTACGAGGAGAATTGCTTAATTTGACTTATATGCCGCATCGAATGGATCTTCAAAATTTATGCGGTTTATGCAACCTGGAGGAAAGAGAAGACGTTCTACACTTTGTTGGAAGGTGCCCAATCCTGGAAGAAATAAAGAGATATTTCTTCGCCTGTGATATATTAAGTGATAACGAAACCTTAGTTTTACTTAATGAATTAGAAGTACTCAAACTCTATCAGTACCGTAAAGCTGCCCTAGTGTACAGAGGAAGGATATTAAATGAGAACTTCTAACGGAAAATTTATTATAATATTATCATAGATAGATAATATTTAATTTTGTTTTATTTGCAATTCTCAATATTAAAAACAAGTTATTAATTTAGTTGTCAACTTGACAGACGGCAGTGCCATGCCTAATGATTTTTATGCATTTTTATCATGTATTTACAATATTCACATCAATAAAATCAATCCAATCTAATCTAAATCTACTATTTACAAGAAGATGAGCTTGTCTGCCTTTTGGACATCAGCGACCTTGCCAACCGGCAAGCCGTAAGGGACATTGTTTCTAGTTATAATCCAAAAAATCCCCTTCGTCCTGTATTCAGATGCCCATCGAGCTGGAAGACGACAGGTCAATATACCAGAAGCCGAGGAAGTTAGCCCCGCAAGAAAAGCTAGCGGTCAGATACAGATACAGAGTGGTTAGACGATGGAATAATCCAGCCTAGTTGTTCGGACTTTACAAGTCCCGTGGTAGTTGTTAAGAAAAAGGATGGTTCTATGCGCTATGCATAGATTCTAGGAAACTTAACGAGAAGGTAATAAAGGACCGTTTTCCCTTGCCCAATATTGACGATGTTTTGCAAAGTTAATATCGCGGTAGAATTCCTACGACCTTAGATTTAAAAACGTTTTTTTCATGTGGATGTTTATGAAGCTAGTAGAAAGTATACGTCATTTGTAGTGCCGGATGGGCAACACAAGTTTTCGGAGGTTCCCTTAGGACTTTGTAATTCTCCCGCAACACTTTACAGTTAAGAATCGCGGAAGAGAAAGGGTTAGTTATTAAACGGAAAAAGGGCGGGTTTCTGCGACGAAAGGTAAACTTCCTGGGACATGTCATAGAAGATGGTAATATAAAGCCCCAAACGGGAAAGAGCAATGCTGTGAAAAATTTCCCTATTCCCAACAACTTAAAACAGAGGTTGACCGGTTACCGTTGTGCAAGGACCCCGTTTTAAAACTGTTTGATCCTAATCTACCCTCGCAGCTGCACACTGATGCCAGTAAGGATGGGTATGGTGGTGTTCTCCTACCGAAGCATTGTGAAGACGATCAGTGGCATCCAGTTTACTATCTTAGTTACAAAATATCAGGCAGTGAGAACAATTTTACAAGTTATGAATTGGATGTTTTAACCATTATCAAAAGTTTAAAGAAAAATAGAGTTTACCTTCTAGGACTAAATTTTGATGTTTTCACGGATTGTATGGCATTTGAACTTACGATGGGAAAAAAAGACCTTTGCGGTCGAGTTACGCGATGATCTCTAGTATAGACGAGTTTCAATGCAAAGTTCACCATCGTGTCGGTTCTGCTATGGGACATATAGATGCGTTAAGCCGTTACTCGAGTGTAATGCCAATTTAGCATGGTATTTTCGAACAAATACGTAACTCTCAGCTGAAAGACGAGTACTGCCGGTTGATAGCAACGATTCTAAAAGAGCAACAGAACAAGGATTTTGTCATGCGACGAAATGTCCTACTATATACATATAAGTTGACGGATGGAAGGAACCTATTGGTCGTGTCGAAGAGTTTGCAGCCCCAAGTTATACAAGGCATTCATGAGAATGGGTATATCAGCTCCCGCAAGGTAATCGCTGCCACACAAGCTGAGTACTTCATTCCAAAAATAGGAAATAAAGTAGAGAAAGTTCTTGCAAACTGCAAATCCTGCATTTTGACCAAAGGAAAAGTGGGAAACAGGAGGGGTTTTTCAAGTCCATAGATAAGGACGAGTTGCCATTGCACACGTTTCATTTGGATCATATGGGGCCGTTACCAGCTATGGCCAAAAACCATATATATCTTTTAAAAGCTATCTACTAGCTTTACAAAATTTTCTTGGATATTTCCAGTTAGGTCAATATCTTCTGATGAGGTTATCCAAAAGATGGAGTTTCTGAATCAAACATTTGGCAATCCCGTTAAGCTAATAACGGATAGAGGCGCAGTATTTAATTCGAACAGCTTCAAGACCTTTTCGAGGACCAGGCGTACCACGAGGAAATGGACAAGCTGAACGGAGCAACCAAGCTATTATTGCGATTTTATCAAAGATGTCCATCGATGATCCTAAGAAATGGTGGAACCATGTGCCACGTCTGCAAAAGCTGATCAAATCAACGAAGACAAAAGCCACCAACAAACCGCCGTTTGAACTGTTCATTGGAATACCAATGAACTGTCCGGTAATAGAAAGCCTGCGAGAAATTATGGAGCACGAAATGACAACAGCCGTTGAAGAAGACCGGAGGGATATGCGAGCGGATGCCAAGAAGCAAATCGAAACCGTACAAGAGGAGAACATGAAGGGGCTTAAGAAGAAAAGGAAAAGTGCTCGGCAGTATGCTATAGTAGTTGCAAACCCAGTTCGGACGAGGGCTTAAGCTGTATCCCAAATACTTAAGCCCAATAAGATGACAAAAGTTAAGAGGAACGACCGTTACGTCGTTTGTAAGCTCGGGAACCACGAAGGACCTATCATTACGAGTACTCCAGAAGGCTGTTCCAAAAAATTATAATCTAATCTAATCTAAATCTTCAGAATGCTTCTAGAATATGGGTCAGCAGCTAAACCAGTTGTAGTATAGGTCATTTGAAGCACAAAATATTACGAATCCATTTCTTAAAGATAGAAGTAATAGAGAGAGAGTCAGAGAAGGAGAAAGAGAGAGAGAGAGAGAGAGAGAGAGAGAGAGAGAGATAGTGGTTTTGAACTCAGATGTAGGACTTCAAAAAAACTCCGGGAGTGGTGTCGAGATAACTCAGGAGATTTGCTTCGTGATTTTCTGTTTGCTTTTGATTCAAAGTATTTTTATTTTTTTATTTCCACTTTCAAGATGTCATACCATCAGATGATTCAACAATTTTTCTAGCCATGTGACCAAGCTACTGCCAGTGTTACGTTTTCGCAATAGTGCTGACACAAACTTTCGCAATTCATCGAACTAATTCTTTATTAACTTATAGGTACTAGAATTTCATGGAAAAAAAAATAAATAAATGAATGATTGACGACGAAATTTTAAATTTGTATTTAATACAGTATTGTATTCATGTACCACTATTCGTGGCGCGAATGGTGGACCATTGCGCGTGAGGTTCCATTTTCGAATCTCAGAAAAATCCCAAAAAGTTTCTTCACGGTCCCACCTCTCGCAAACGTCTAACAAACATCCGAGAGTATTCTTGCCACGAGAAAGCTTCTCAAAACAAATTGCCTTTCGGACACGGCACCAAACTGTAAGTCCCTTCCTTTCGTATGGGAAAATAGAAGCTAGGCCCAGGCGCTTAAAGAGCTGAGCGCGCTTTTTAACATTTTCTAAACCTTTTTTTTTTATTATTTGCAGTATTTTGTAAAACAACCCTCTGACTTGTTTTAGCATGAGGTCGAGGTGTAGAGAAAAGTTTTTTTTTTTTTTTAAGATTACTCTCTTGTTTTAGACAATTATTCTGTCATTTGCTTCGTGAACGTGTGCTGCTAGAGTCATAATGAATGTTTCACTTGTTAAATCAAATAAAGGAAAAGATAAGTTGTGCATGGATGGATATTTGTTTACTGTGCATGTGCAAACCGCATAAAAGATAAATTCAAAGGACGAGTAGCGATAAAATTAAATGCTAATTTGCATACAATTGTAAGGCAGAAAGGCCAACACACCCATGAGCCACGTGTCGTAGAAAAAAAAGTGCAAGAAGCCAACGACACTATTAAATCACTAGCAAAAACAACATCTAGCTAGCAAAATAGTGCAGCAATCTGTTGTTGAGACCGCTGAACATAGACGGTACTCTCTTCCTTCAAAAAATGATCAAAAACTTAAAATCAAAAGGGCAAGAAAAGCAACCAATCTACGAAAAGGGCTAAAAACTTTAAAAGATATAGATATTCCTTTAAGTTCATATGTATATTCTTGAAGGAGAATTGTTCATTTTGTCTGAAAATACGGTCGCTATATGAATTTTTTTTCAGAATTTCGACCCACTCCCTATGAAGGGCTTAGGCCTAGCTTCTCACAACCACTCCTAATATGTGGGTTATATTTTTTCACGAGTGGAAGTTAGCTACAGTTTTGTGTCGTCTATCCGAAGGGTAATTTTTATTTTGTTTTTGAGAAGCTTTTCGTGACAACAGTACTCTCCGATGTTTGTCAAAAGTTCGCGAGAGGTGGGATCATGAAAAAAACCTTTAGTGTTTTCTGGGACTCGAACATGGAACCTCACGCACAGTGGTCCAACACATTAACCAAAGCAACATGGCGCCCACCAGGAGGGTTCTATTGAGTACTACTGATTTATTAGTTATATACTCTTTTATTATATGTGCTCCTTTCAAACATGTATTCAAATCTTGAAATTATGTATTAGTAGGTGTTGCCGTGGCGCAGTGGTTAGTGTGTCGGACTACTGCGTGCAAAGTTCCATGTTCGTATCCGAGAAAACACCAAAAAGTTTTTTCACGGTCCCACCTCTCGCGAACGTCTGACAAACATCCGAGAGTATCGTTGTCTCGAGAAAGCTTCTCAAAAACATTTTGCCCTTCAGATACGGCACTGAACTGTAGGACCCTTCCATTCATGTGAAAAAATATAACGCACACAACACGAGTGATTCCGAGAAGCTAGGCCCACACAATTGTAGAGCTGTTGCGCGAAAGATTTATTTATTTATATAGTACCTAATGTAGACAGAACTCCAATCGGTAAGAATATCTTTAATGTTCTTAATACGAGGGCAAGGTGAAAAGTTCTCGTCCTGACAATGAAAGACTGAGATTTTCAGTTAAAAAATGATCTTATTTTTCTACATAATCTCCTTTGACTTCAACACACTTAGTCCAGCGTTTCTCCAACATCAGTATTCCTTCTCGGAAGTGAGAGTCTGAAAGGTTGTGAAAATATTCATCTACGGCCCACCAACTTCTGCATTGAATGCGAAGCGCTCCCCAGAAAAAAATTTCTTCAAGTTTGGGAACAGATGAAAGTCTCAGGGTGCCATATCAGGTGAATAGGCAGGATGGCCGAGCAAATTGTACCTCAAATCCCGCAGTTTTCTCATCGCCAACGCACACTTGTGTACAGGTGTATTGTCCTGGTGAAAGATGATTTTTTTTCTTCTTCAAGCCAGGCCTCTTCTCGCGAATTTTGGCATCCAGCTGGTCAAGAAGGTTGGAGTAATTTTCGCCTGTAATTGTTCTGCCTTTCTTAATCAATTAACAGGATCCCTTTCGCATCCCAAAATACACTGGCCATGACCTTTCCGGCAGATGCGATCGACTTCGCTTTCTTTGGCGCTGAACCACCGGCTTCCACCCACTGCTTCGACTGCTGTTTCGTTTCTGGCGTGTAGTGGTGGACCCATGTCTCATCCATGGTGACAAATCGACGCACAAAATCGGTCGGATCCGTATTGAATCGGTCCAAAGATGGTCGCGAAATTCGTTTGCGCATTTGCTTTTGATCGGCATTCAGCAAATGCGGCACCCATCTTGCGCAGAGCTTTCGCATCCCTAAGTTTTTGTGCAAGATGTTTCGCACCCTCTCTTCCGATATACATACAGCCTTAGCTATCTCACTCACCTTCACTCGCCTATCGTCCAACATGATACCATGCACTTTTTCGATGGTTTCAGCTGTGGTTGCGGTTTTTGGCCGTCCAACGTGGGTCATCTTCGAGGGACGTGCGACCACGTTTAATTTCAGCTACCCACTTTTTAACAGTTGGCATAGAAGGAGCAGAGTCCCCGTAAACTTTTGTCAACTTTGGATAAATTTCCTTAGGGGTTAACCCATCCAAAACGAAGAATTTTATGACCGCACGATATTCAAGTTGATCAATTTTAACGAAAAACACGCAAGACGTCTACTGCAAAAATTCGTGTAAACAAACTACTTGAGAGAACAAGTTGAAACTTCTCATACAAACTAATGATTCGATTTTAGATTAGATTTTAGATTTGCTGATTGGAACGGATGCTATCTCTGCATCAGGCCGAGAACGTTTCACCTTGCCCTCGTAAGTTGTTACCGCTTAAGTTACTGGCCCAAAAATGAACCAACTTCATATGTGTGTTCCTAATGTGTGAAATACACAATTACAGCAACAGATCCTTTGTGGCCCAATGCCAAATTCAAAAAAATTATCCAAATTCTTTCCGAGAATAAACAATCAATATCAATGCCCATAGGTGTGGTATTTTCTAAGCATAATATGCTGACGCCTTTACAAATAATTTGAATGAACATTGTCTCAAAACACAGTTGTCAAACCATACCTGCATCCTTGTACAATTTCCTGAAAACCATAATCGGATTATTATTCATTTCAGGCTTGCAAACACAAATATGTGGGCAGTTAAATAAAATTCTCGAATTATTTCATACATATGCATATCGAGAACTTTAAAGTGTTCTTTTGTACCTACATTGTATTGTGCGGTTAGTCCTGTCATAACGTTTTCATTTATTATCAATTTTTTTTATTATTATATATCTATGGGCCGTTTTTCTTGATTTTTGCTTTAACAGTGTCCATGACCCCCAAACCGGAAAACAATTAAAATGCATAGCAATTTGGGGACAATTCCTGCAAATTTGTTTCTAGTGTATAATATTTTGTACAGCATACATGTATGAAAATAAACATAAAACATAAAAGAATATATATACATATTTATAATGAATTCATTTTTTTGTTTTTGCTTGTTTGTAATAATTTCATAATATATGGGCTTAATTAAAATTTTATTAATAAGCGATTCATTTTTAATTTGAAATTGAATAGTCACTGAGTGATAATGTTATTATCTGGTAACATGAGTTTTATGCTAATTATGGAAAAATGCATTGTTTTTTTTCTGTGCACAGGGTAGATCCACTTAATGGCTTATTTCCAATTACGGTTTTATCGAATAAAATCAGTCATCATATTTCAATCTGAAATGAAGAGTACAATTTCAAAAGTGGTGCGGAGTTGATGAGTTTATATTTATAGCACTAAGTCATTACAATTATGTCGTTTGACGACCGTCTTCGAAAAGTGAGGTATCTGCAGTAATTTCGAAAATGAATTTTTGGCTGCCTTGCATTTTTCAGTAACAAAAAAAACATTTATCTGGGCTGAGAGGGCAGTTGAGTGGCAAAGCTTTTTCCGAACAACTGATAATCAAATATACCAGTAAATTAAGAGGAATATCAAATTAAAATTTGTTTTTGCATCACCCGGTACAAAACATATAAATTTTTCCCTAAAACCTTGCAGAGGATATGACTTTAATTAAAGCATATAAATTACTATTATTTTTTCAATATGAAATGGAAATTTGTTTAACCTATGTCTGACTCTTTATATTTTTTATAATAAAATATGTACGCATTAATCTAGGGAGTCTCTTCGGGAAGGGGTCAGAATATACCCGAGGTAGGCATGCCTGTCGTAAGAAATGACTAAAATCCACCCTCCGTATACCGAGTATGGCGTATACAAAAACATGGAATGAATGGTACTAAAGATTTTAATACCCCAGGTGGCAGTCCAGGTACACTGGAAAATCCACCCTCTTCGGAGGTCGGCTCTACGGATTCTGGGAGAGCCATTTATTGCACCTAATAAATCCCTTCTCAAAAAGTACAAGGGTATCTCGATCTCCACCAACAAGATCAAACGTCTCCGGAAAAAGAAGTCCGCCGGAAGCGCAAGCGCGTGAAATTGGGACTCAGCGAAATCAAAAAGCATTGAGGAGGAAAACGACGTACTCCGTACCAAGCTTACCGAAATGGAGCTACTCTATCGTGAGCTTAAGAAAGAAGTAGATTTACTCAGGCAAGAAAATAATCTCTTAAAAAACACGTATCTACAAAAAGAAAATACAGTTAGCCCACATCGCTCATCTAGTCGCGAATACCAGACGGACGAAGAAGAGCTAACACGTGAAACGAATTGGAACGAAAAGAAACGACCTAGCAAAAAACGCAAAGCTGGCTCGTCACCGGAAGTCGAGCCACAAAAACATGAAAAGCGCAAGGAGTTGCAAGAAAAGCAACAACAGCACAAATTATGTCCTCCGCCACCGATGAACGTCGTTGGAATTACGGACCATAATAAGTTGCATTGCCTTATTAAAGGAACTCTGCCATCGAAGTTTAAGGTGCCATCTCTGCGATGCAATACATGGAAAATCAATGTCGATGATGCCGACGGTTACCGATCATTATCCCAAAAATTGAATTCCGAAAAGATTCAGTGGTATACTTATCAAAATAAGTTAGAAAGACAATTGCGTGTTGTTGCAAGGGGACTCCACCCCTCGTGTACTAAAGAAGATGTAATGCACGACCTTCAAGATATAATTATATTATCAAGAAGGAGAAGCAACTGTCGGAGGAAGATCAGGAAAAATTGGTAAAGCGTGGACTCCCACTATTCATGGTAAGTTTTGATTAAGACGAAAATAAAGATGTAATGTATGGTATTAAGACTATTCTAAATATCGTGGTCAAAATCGAACCTATGAGTAAGAGCTCCAGATCGATCCCGCAGTGCAAACGCTGTCAAGGTTTTAATCATACGCAGACTTACTGCCAGAAAGAACCGCGATGCGTTAAATGCACAGGTAAACATCTCTCGGAAGAGTGTCGCCTAAATAAGGAAACCCCAGCCACTTGCATAAACTGCAAAGGAAAACATCCTGCGAACTATCGAGGTTGCGAAGTGGCGAGAGAGCTCCAAAAAAGGCGCGATACGCTTAAAAATTCCATGCTCCCGAATCCGAAACCAATTAAGAACAGACCCAAAATAGCTACAAAAAAGCAGCGAAAGGTAGGAAATCCGTCAATATTGACTTAACCCATTTACGACCACTGTACTCAATTGAGTACACCTGCTTGAAGCCCCGTTACGCGAACGATAATAGATGTAACTGAGAAAAATTTGAATTTCTCAGAAACTAAGAGTGCCTCGACTATGTGTCAGTTTTAAATTAATGCACTTTTCCATTCGTGTGTGACATTGTGCATTTTTTGTATAGCGGTTCTAAAGCTGTGAAATATTCAAGGGAGTAAGTTCAATTATTATAATATTGATATGTGTTAAGTGAGATTTGATTGTTTTTTTGTGATTTCTAGTAAAACTATTAATCATTTCAAAGTTCTAAAGTAGTAAATGCAAAATTGGTAAGTTCTGTCGTCAACAATGTTCAGTTATTTTTACGTGTACTCATTTGAGTACAGTGGGCACATGACTGTACAAATTATCTTTTTATAATTTTTCAGCAAAAGATGAATGAACTAGTTTTTAAGTTTTCAAAAAACTATAATGGACTGGAGGAAGCTGTAACTTCCATTTTGGAGGATGAAGAAAAGGGGGAGTATGATATGGTACTTATCCCGCCAGAGCCAAGTTATCTTACAGATGAGGAAGAAGGTGCCGATGATGACATCGAACCAGCTAACCTACCTCACGATGTTCCAGGGACAGTAGAGGTTTTCACACATACGCAAGCCTCCGGAGAAAGTGATTGGGAAAGCAGTGATGATGAAGCACTATCTTCTAAAAGACGTAAGATAGCGGGAAGTAGTCAAGGCCTTCTTAGTTGGAAGAAGTGTTCCCCTTCATACACAGCTAGTTTTTCAAGTTCAGAAGCAGTTCAGTCAAGAAGGGATCAATTGGCAACTGAGCTTAAAAACCTAAGTCCCGTACAAATTTTTGAAAAGCTGTTTGATGAAGAGGTTGTAGAACTTATAATAAGCAATACGAAGCTCTATGCTTGCCAAAACAACAGACAAGCATTCGATATAAATGTATCCCAATTGAAAGGTTTCATTGGAATACTATTGCTGACTGGATATCGCAAATTGCCACGCGAGAGATTGTATTGGTCTTTAGATGAAGATGTAAGGTCTTCATTGGTGCAGCGAACCATGTCTCGAAATGCGTTCACGGAAATAAAACGAAACATCCACTTTGTAGACAACAACGAAGCACGCACATCCAATGACAAAATGTTTAAAGTAAGGTCCTTGGCTGATCTTCTTATCAAAAAATTTAACCAGTGGAATGCTTTTCATACCGATTTGTCGATAGATGAGTCAATGATAAAGTACTTTGGCCACCATCCATGCAAACAGTTCATAAAAGGTAAACCTGTACGCTTCGGATACAAGAATTGGGCGCTAACAAGTTCCACGGGATACTGCTACAATTTTGATATTTACTGTGGCAAAGTGATTGGATCGAATATAAAAGAGCCGTTAGGTTCAAGAGTAGTAAAGTCTCTTTTAGGAAAGATCCCAGCAAATCCAGCCGAACATATTGTTTATTTCGACAATTTTTTCACCAACCACCAACTGTTAAAGGATTTGCGTGATTTAGGATATCGAGCTACGGGTACTGTTCGTGAAAACCGGACAAAAAAGTGTCCTTTAACCACAGTCAAGGATATGAAAAAGAAAAACCGAGCAGAGTTTGACTATCGATTTGACAGTGGTAACGAAGTTCTTTTCGTTCGATGGAAAGACAACAGTGTTTGCACTATGGGAACAAACTTCGACACCGTTGAACCACTCGGCAAGGTAAAGCGATGGTGTACCGGAAAAAAAGCAAAAGTTGAGCTGAATATCCCAAAATTATTTCAAAACTATAATAGAGGAATGGGCGGTGTAGACGAAATGGATCAGTCCATATCTTTGTATCGGATTGTAGTACGAGGAAAAAAATGGTGGTGGACCATATTTACTTATATGTTGGATTTAACAGTCTCTAATGCATGGAGGTTGCATGTCATATCATCAGATAATCCACAGGATCAATTGGAATTTAGAAGGAATATCACAAGATACTTACTTCGCCAATGTCAAAAGGAAACTGTTCCTAACAGACCATCATCATCAACAATACCTGGCTTGTCAACAGACAACATTGGGCATTTTGCGAAAAAATTGTCTCAGCAGCTCAGGTGTGTAATTTGCCATGCTAGAGTACGTTGGGCGTGCAAGAAGTGTGATAAAACGCTTTGCATTGAAAGGCCTTGTTTCGAAAAATACCATACTTAAGTGCCCATTGTACTCAATCGAGTACACCACTAAAACTCATGGATTGAAATCATTTTCTTCTTATTTTTTTTTCCTACTTGCTTAAAAGGTTGTATATGAACTAAAAAATAAAGTTTTCAAAATAAAAATCACTGTAATTTAACTATGGGCATTAATGGGTTAAGATCGGGTAATGAAGAAAAACCCAAACGTAGTAGAGAAAAGGTGACAGAAGCAAAATCTTCGAATATTGACGCACAGCCTTATGCTCAAGCGGCGATGGCACCTAATGGGAAGCATATGACCGACAACCCACGGGAGATCAAGGCAAAAAAACATCCAAACTCTAACGTAGGCTCCTGCTCAAGTTGCAACATTAGAAAAGGTGATAGAGGTAGCTCACACACTCCTATATCCAACGTTTTCTCCCTAATTCTTGCGAAACTTGAAGAGCAATGCAAAACAAACAAACTTATTTTCGAGAGACTAGCTGCACTAGAAAACATCATTCATAACACCCACACTTCAACCCGAATATGAAAGAAACGCTAAAAATTCTTACTTAGAACGTCAACGGGCTCATACGAATACTCGACGAGCTAGAATTATTTATACGAGAAAAAGATATTGATATATGCTTGGTCTGTGAAACTCATCTGACAAAACAAACGAATGTTAAGATAAGAGGATATAGCGTGTATCACGCCTTCCACCCATCGGAAAGAGCAAGTGGCGGATCATCCTTCTTTATAAAAGATTGTATCGAACACTCAGCGGAAGTAAAGATTGAATTAGAAGCAATGCAAGTAAGCACGGTACGCATTAGAAATAGACATTTTGCCTTCAACATTTCGTCTATATATAGTCCACTGCGATGTAAACTTGAAGAAACTGGTTTCACAAAAATCTTCAACTTCCTTAAACCAAATTTTATTATTGGTGGCGACTTCAACGCGAAAAACCCCCTCTGGGGTTCAAGGTACGCCTCTCAGAAAGGTAGAAAGCTTTATAATGCGGCTATGCAATACAGTTGTGATTTTCACTCGACGGGTAAACCAACATATTGGCCGACTGATAGGAATAAGATACCAGATCTGATCGATTTATTTCTTGTTAAAGGAATATCTGGCAACTGAATACAAGTTGAAGAAAGCTTTGATCTCTCCTCTGATCATTCTCAAATCATTATGACAATAAACGATGCTCTGATTAAAAAAGTAAGACCGGTCAGATTAACCAGCGAGAAAACTACTTATAACGCCATATGAACTTGAAATTGAAGTTGATCGCTTCGCCGAAATCCTACAGAATGCCGCGTGGAAGAATACTCCCAAACCAAAGAAAACGCCGGCAAGCTACATTCAAACTTATCCACAGGAAATAAAAGAGTTGATTAGGAGAAGAGAAAAGTGCACAAAAAATGGCAACAAACTCGGGCTCCGCAACACAAAACACATCTTAACCGTTTGTTCAACTCACTAAAAAGATCTTTTAAAGCCCTTAAGAATAATGAAATGCAAACTTATCTAGAAAGCTTAACGGCAGAAAAAGATTCTAATTACTCGCTTTGGAAGGCTATAAAAGGCATTAAAAAACCTCAAATTCAAGCCGCACCAATTAGGAAAAATCAAGACGAATGGGCCAGGCATGATAAAGAGAAAGCGCAAGTTTTTGCCACCCAACTGGAAGAAACTTTCAAACCGTTTGATGGACAAGCTCTTATTCAAAATAAAAATACGTCTTATATAGCCAATAGCGTAGTAAGAAATGCAACACTTACCGAACTTAAGGAAGAAATAAAGAAACTTAAACCTAAGAAGGTTCCTGGATACGACCTAATTACGGGAGAGGTTCTTAAAGCTGTACCAAGAAAAGCTCTAATTAAGCTTCTGTTCATTATAAACGCCGCGCTTAGACTAGAATATGCTTCCAGTCAATGGAAAGTCGCCAAAGTTATAATGCTCCTTAAGCCCGGAAAATCGCCAAATAAAAAAAACGTCTTATAGACCGATTTCGCTTCTTCCAATTATATCCAAAGTGTTTGAGAGAACATTGATTAGGCGAATACAGCCGGTAATAGAAGAAAGGCATCTCATTCCGGATCATCAATTCGGATTCAGAAATAAGCAGTTGAACAAGTACATGGAATAGCGCACATGTAATCGAAAAGTCACTTGAAGAAAAAAAGATTTATTCAAGCGTATTCCTTGACGTCTCTCAAGCCTTTGACAAGGTCTGGCACGAAGGCTTAAAGTTTAAATTACGACAAGTTCTATCAGAGCACCTATATAATATTTTGAAGAGCTACGTTACGAATAGACTATTCCGCGTCAAATGTAAAAACGAATATTCAGATTTTAAGGAAATAATGGCTGGGGTGCCGCAAGGAAGCGTTCTTGGTCCAGTCTTGTATCTATTATGCACCCGTGATATACCACAAGTAGAAGACATGGAGCCAGTTACATTTGCCGCAACACTGCTATCTTGGCAGTAGGTAAAACGGTCGAAGATACTGCAGAAAACCTGCAAGAAGCCTTGGATAGAGTAAATGAATGGACAAAGGTTTGGCGAATCGAACTCAACGAGACCAAATCTGTTCATGAAAGAGGGTGACCCACCCGCCTTACACATCGGTAGTACAATGGACCTACTCTCTGGTCTAAGTACATCCTCATCGAGGGCCGATCCTAAACCAACCAACCAACCAAATCTGTTCATGTAAATTTTACTTATAAGAGAGTAAATAATCTGCCGATCTTTTCAAACTCGGTTCAAATTCCGTTTGCAAACGAAGCTAAGTATCTTGAAATGACACTTGATGCAAAGCTGAAATGGAAAACGCACGTTAAGAAAAAAACGCAAAGAACAAGATAACAAATATCGAGAAATGTATTGGTTACTTGGAAAATATTCCAAGCTTAATATAGAGAACAAACTGCTTTTATATAAGCAAGTGCTAAAGCCTGTATGGACATATGGTATACAACTCTGGGGTTGTACCAAAATAAGTAATATTAAAATTTTACAAACTTTTGAAAACAAAGTGCTAAGAGGTATTGTAAATGCGCCATGGTATATCAGAAATAGCGATATCCACAGAGATCTTGGCATTAAAACTGTAGAAGACGAAATCGAAAACTACGCGAGAAAACATAAAAGTCGACTAGAAAGACACGTTAATATAACAGTCCTCCAAGTTTTGTATGAAAGAAACTTACTACGCCGTCTACAAAGAACAAAACCTTTAGACTTAGCGCGATAAGTAACCGCGTCTAAACTGCGGAGTTAGCAGGAACTTCTAATGGCAAGGTACCTACAAAACGTCCTTATTTCGTGAAACGAAAACTAATTGAAAAGTCGAATATTTAGTTGTAGTAAAAATAAAAACAAGTCTGTTTTGAAGGGAGGTTTTTTAGTGCGTAAGAATCCCACACTACTATGAGCACGCGCTGTCGATCCTCAAAGTGTCTTGTTGAAGATTTTCACCTACCCTTGGGAAAAAAAAATAAATAAATTAATTAATCTAGGGAGTATTATGTGTACCTCCATTTTAACACCACCGATTTTGTCATTTAAATGTATTATTGGAAAATTTGTACGCTGGTTCGTACAACTCTTTTGCATTTGTGGTACCCCATCCATTATCTCAGACTTTAAGAATCTGGGGTACCGAAAGGAAGCGTCCTTGGCCCACTTCTGTATCGATTATTTACTAGTGATATACCGCAGATAGATGGCACTGCGTAATCTACATTTGCCGATAACACTGCTACTTTAGCAATAGGTAAAATGGTCGAAGAGACTACCAAAAAATTGCAAGTAGTATTGAACAGAGTAAATGAATGCACAAAGATTTGACGAATCGCACTGAATGAAACTAAATCCGTTCACGTAGATTTTACTTTAAAAAAAAAAATAATTTGCCGTTATTTTCAAACTCTCTTCGAATTCCGTTTGCAAACGAAGCTAATCTTGCAATGACGCTCGATGCCAGGCAACCCATAAAATCGATGAGTTACGATGGACGCCGTTGATCCACAGTTATAATCCATAAACATAAAATTTATGACGGACGGCGCTTAATCTAAGTATTTATAAGAGTAGATAGACTTCAGTCTCAGCATTAAATATATATATTTTTTTAAGAAAGTATTTATGTTTAATTTAATTTTTACGTACCGGAAGAAAAAAATTGAGGAAAAATGTTTGCAAATGTTCGTAAAAGTGCAATCAGTTAACAAGGTTGAGGATTTAAATTAAAAAAAATAAGCATATTAAATACAAAGTCAATTTACCTCGCATTTGTTTGATTTTATTGCCAACATTTTCAGTCATAAGTACGTTCTTAACTCGTCTGTTCTTTAAACGTGTGTCAATAGCAAATGTTATTTTATGTAGAAACAGTATATGTATACTACGTAAAACCTGCCCATCTTCTGTTTAATCGTTAGTAGAATCTGCTCTAAACACCACGGACTCTCTACGAGTATGTTAAGCATTCACCCCGATTGCCCTTGGTGCTCTTCGCTTTTCAGCGATTGTTGTTTTTGATAGTAATAAATGCTAACCCTATTATTCAAAACGAATAGTCCTTGATATTAACGTTAATTTATGAATACTTTTTCATTATATTCCTATACCTATTTTGCTCACTTATCTTTTGTCACTTAACTGAATAAAACGTGTTTGCTCACATCTTTTATTTAAACCCTTCTTTCACCTTAAATATAAAAGCATTTCTACAGGTTATGGGCCCAGTAGACCATTTATCTAATTAACTTCTCAAAAGAATAACTAATTTTGGCGATTACAACAGATTGAATTTAATAACCTTCAATTTTCATTCCGCGTGCGAAATGGCCTCAACTAATGGATCTACATGCATAGACAAATTGATTGGCAGAGAGAACTATGCAACGTGGAAATTTGCCGTAAAGGCATACTTACAGCACGAAGATCTATGGGAAACTATTGAATGCAACGACAACGTCGAGAAAGGCGGCAGCAGCACCGTGGGTGGAACCGGCTCACCCGGTGTGCAAATAGTTTTGGATAAAAAAAAGGACATGAAAGCCAAGTCAAAATTAATCCTTCTGGTTGATCCGGTCAATTTTGTACACATCCAAGAAGCATCAACTGCAAAGGAAGTGTGGGACAATCTCCATAGGGCTTTTGATGACTCCGGGCTAGAAAGAAAGGTTGGGTTACTGCGAAACTTGATTACGACAACTTTGGAAAGTTGTGATAATGCAGAGGAATATGTGAACAAGATAATGTCGACGGCACACAAACTCAGAAACATAGGCTTTGTAGTAGGTGATGAATGGCTTGGTACTTTGTTACTCGGCGGCCTACCCGATATATACAAACCAATGATTATGGCTATGGAAAGTTCTGGTGTGACTATCACTGCGGACTCAATGAAAACAAAGATACTTCAGGACGTCGAAGCATCGGATTCAAGTGTGTTTTATGTGAAGTATGATAAACATGCACTTAACAGCAGACAGCAGACATATAGTAATGTTCCCAGTAAGAACCAGCACAATAAATCACAGAACAAGGGGCCACGTTGTTTCAACTGCAACAAGTTCGGGCATATAAGCAAGCAGTGTCATTATAAAAAGAAAACTAGCAATAATTTGACTCACCACCAAAATAACTTCTTTGCAGCTTTTTCAGCCGCCGGCTCCCTGGATGACCACAGTTGGTACGTTGACTCCGGAGCTTCAATGCACATGACCAAACATTCCGACTGGCTGTACGATGTTACAAGTCCTCCAGTTCTAAATATCAAGGTCGCAAACGACAAAATGTTGGCAGTGAAAGGATGTGGCAAGGTAAATTTAACGATCAAAGGCAACGATGGATCAAAGCGTAAAATACAGGCGAGAAATGTTTTGTACATCCCTGATCTTACTACCAATTTACTTTCGGTGAGTCAAATGGCAAGAAATTGATGCGGCACAAAATTTGAAGGCAATGGCTGTAAGATTTACCAGAACGGAAAAGAAATATTGACCGCAAAGCTCTGTAATAGTGTTTACCTTCTAAACACGTCTGGTAACAGCCTTACCACAGTCAATGGAACAACTGGTAGTAGTTTTACCGCCGTAAATGAAGACGATAGCTACTTATGGCACCAGAGAATGGGTCATCTCAACTTTTTTAATCTACAATACATAAGATAAGCGAAAACACAACGGGAATCAAATTGTTACCAAAACGAGAGGAAATTATTTGCACAATTTGTGTAGAAGGAAAACAAACCAGGCAACCGTTCAAGCATGTGGGAACCAGAGCTACCCAACCTCTGCAAGTAATCCACTCCGACTTATGTGGACCGATGGAGGTAACATCTCTTGGAGGTGCAAATTATTTTTTGACCTTCATTGATGACTACTCGAGAAAGGTATTTGTACATTTTCTTAATGGTAAAAGCAATGTATTAGAAAAATTCAAAGAATTTAAAAATCTCGTAGAGAACCAATGCACCAAAAAAATCAAAATCCTCCGTACAGATAATGGTAAAGAATACATTAATCATAATTTTGAAGTCTATTTAAAACAGTTTGGAATTAAACATCAAACGACGAATCCATATACCCCCGAGCAAAATGGGTTATCGGAACGTATGAACCGCACTTTAGTTTAGTGAGCTAGGTGCATGCTACTTAATGCGAATTTAGGAGAAGTGTTTTGGGCAGAAGCAGTATCTACGATGGCTTACGTTGTCAACCGCTCTCCAACGAAGGCATTGGATTATAAGACACCGGAAGAACTTTGGACTGGAAAAGTACCCGATGTAAGTAACCTCAAGGTTTTTGGATGTAAAGCAATGGTTCACATACCTAGAGAAAGGAGGCAAAAATGGGATTCAAAATCGAGAGAATTATTATTCGTCGGGTATTGTGATGACACAAAGGGCTACAGGTTGTATGATCAGTCTAGAAAACAAATTATTAAAAGTAGAAATGTTGTTTTCTTAGAAAGTACTGTAAAACGAAATTATGTACCAATGACATTTTCTGATTCACAGCCACAAAACACAGAACTTAATGAATCGGAAAAGGAAATAGTCGATGCTACGAAAACATGTGAAGAATCATTTGATGAGAGTAATACCACAAACGGCCAAAAAGATAATGATGACCTTACAGTTGATGATTTGAAACCAAGTACTCGTACAATGACACTGAGACCTAGAAACAAACAAGGAAAAACGTCTTCAGTTACTTACCTTTGCCAAAATAACTTACTTTCTACGATTTCGATAAAGGATCCGGAAAGTGTTGATGAGGCTTTATCTAGTGAATTTGCCAACGTTTGGAGAGATGCGATGAATGTGGAATATAATTCTTTATTAGAAAACAACACGTGGACACTGGTTGATTTACCAGCCAATAAAAGAGCCATTTCATGCAAATGGGTGTATAAGACCAAGACTGATGCTGATGGAAGAGTCGCGCGTTATAAAGCAAGGCTGGTAATCAAGGGCTACGAACAACTAAAGGACGTTGAATATGGTGAAGTATATGCACCGGTGGTAAGACAGACATCGATAAGGTACTTGTTTGGTTTGGCTGCCAAATATGACCTATGCGTTGAACATATGGATGCAGTTACTGCATTTTTGCAGGGGGATATTGATGCTGAAATATATATGTGTCAACCACCATGTTACGAAGAAGGAAACAAGGTCTGTAAGTTGAATAAGTCAATATATGGCTTGAAACAAGCTAGCCGACAATCGAATATTAAATTGAGTAATACATTGAAAGAAATTGGATTAAAATGTTTAAGTGTAGATCAATGCGTATACTACAGAATTTGTTCTCAAGATATGATATTTATTACTGTTTACGTTGACGATCTTCTTTTGTTTTACAGCAATGCGAAGACCATGCAGTCAATCAAACAAAAATTAAAGGCCAAGTTCAATATGAAAGAGCTCGCAGAAGCTAATCATTGCATTGGCTTTAAAATAGCGCGTAACAAGAAAAAAGGTGAACTATATTTGGATCAAACAACATACATCGAACGAATTTTGCACAGATTCAACATGAATGAATGCAAAATAGCTTCCTCACCATGTGATACAAATACCAAATTGACCTGCTCTGACAGTGATAGTAATATCCTAAAAAATGTGCCATATCAAGAAGCTGTTGGCAGTTTGTTATACCTATCTCAAGGGACCAGACCTGACATCAGTTATGCTGTAAATTTGTTAAGTAGATTTAACAACAAACCAGAAATTCAGCATTGGACAGCAGTTAAGAGGCTACTAAGGTAATTGAAGGGAACTAAGAACTACAAACTCGTTTTTAAAAGGAATACTGCTGGGAACATTACTGGCTTTTGCGATGCCGATTGGGCTTCGGCCAGCGAAGATAGAAGGTCGTGCACAGGTTATGTGTTTATTTTTCAAGGAGCCGCGATATCTTGGCGTTCTAAGAAGCAACAAACAGTTGCGTTGTCAACAACTGAAGCCGAGTACATGTCCTTGGCTTCTGCTACTCAAGAGGCGATGTGGCTTAAACAATTAGAGGAGGAGTTGTGGCCTGATTTGGATGAAATCCCTTTGCCTATATATTGCGATAATCAAAGTGCAATTTTACTTGCAGGTACATATGCATTTTATGCTCGTAGTAAACATATTGATGTGCGTCATCACTTCTTGCGGGAGAAGATAGCCACCAAAAGAATCGAAGTCCATTTTGTGGGAACTGCTGAGATGACTGCTGATATCCTGACCAAAGCTACACACAAACCGACACATGATATTTGTGCTAGAAAAACGGGTTTGCATTTATGGGAGGATGATAGTAATAAATGCTAACCCTATTATTCAAAACGAATAGTCCTTTATATTAATGTCAATTTATGAATACTTTTTCATTATATTCCTATACCTATTTTGCTCACTTATCTTTTGTCACTTAACTGAATAAAACGTGTTTGCTCACATCTTTTATTTAAACCCTTCTTTCACCTTAAATATAAGAGCATTTTTACAGTTTTATTCCTCAGGTGTACCACGAATCATAATCCATAATCACCATTTTTTCAATGTGAAAGAGTTTTAATAGTATTCTACACGACAAGAAAAATGCTAAGTAGCGTTTAACGGTCAGCAGGTCGACAAGCGACAATTGTCGAAAAGCAAAAAATACCAACGGTAATTGGCTTGATTTCAAAATAAGTGAAAGAAATAGAGTCTATAATCACAAATATAGGGGTTGCGGTATGTTAAGTTCGACACGTAGTTTAAAATACAGATAAATAATAGACATAGACACCACAAAGAATGAATACATATGTAAATTTCTAGTAATTTTCTAAAAGCAATTAGTTCTAGTGGCCGAGTCAATTGAGCCACGTGTCCGTGTGTCCGTCCGTTCGCCCGTTCGTCTCTCCGTCTGTATGGCATCTGTTATTGGACCTTGTATTTTGAGATAAGAGGTTGAAGTTTGGTATGTGGGCTTCTGCGAGCCTGGAGAAACAGAAGTGTAAATATTTCTGAAGAGTGTCTACAGACACGCCTACTTTTCGAAAAAGCTTTTTTTCAATACTTTAATAGAAGTCATAAATAATTGTTTCGGCATAATATTATATATACACTGTATACTATAATCACTTCTCTATATTTCATCTATAAATAGTTGCGACCATCTTTTGGGGCCATTTTCTTCAAAGAACCTGAATATCATATGAAAAATCAGAAGAACTGTGTATGGAGCAACTTAACAGCACAACTTAGTACCGACTTTAAATAAAGTACACGTGCGGCTTTTATCTTCATACTTATACATGGATGTGGAACTCCAATGAATTCCTATTTGAAATCTAGCCAAACAGAATCTTCAATATGTAATTTTCTAAAAGCGATTATTTTGAAAACTTTATATATCATGTGATTGTATACGTGATCAATATTGATTTTAATCAATATTGTCGAACAGTCTATTTTGAGTAAAAACTTGGAGCGCTATCTCTTGGCTCAGCAGACACAAAAATGAAATTTAAATACGAGTAAAATCCTTGGAGTCGTTTTCGAAAAAAATAATTTATTTTAAATCAAAATTTTTTCAAAACTTAACCATAAAATATATTTCTTAAAAAATCTGTAAATTCTGATTTCGCTTTGAATTGTGACCTTGAAGGCCTCAAATATGAAGTTTAAAGTAAAGCGGTTCATTTGTTGGCTGAAGTCGGTCGAATGTCCATATACACAGATAAACAAACAGAGAAACAAAAAGGGAGAATTTGGAGGTCCACTTTTTTAATTTCTTCACAATAATCAATTTTACGATTTTAAATTACGATTTATTGGTTTGTTTTTTTGGTTGCTATTTAACTTTTGTTGTTACCTCGCTTTAGGGGGTTTACACTTGTATCGATCCCACAATTAAGGAATGCGGTCAACCTATGAGGTGTGAGATATCAGATGGCAGATTTCGTGAAGCAATAACTCTGTGAATAATAAACCGACAGCAAGGGTTAGGGTTAGGTTAGATTGGCTGTCTGCACCACGATGCAGGATCTACTATGCAAGGATCTACCATTAGATCACTCAGGGACTAATAAACCAACCGGAGCTTTTGATGAAGCGATGGATGCTCGTGACGCCTAAGGATGCCAAATCACTGAGGTCGTCAAGGAAGGGAGCTCCTATATGGAGCATTCTTTTGCGTGATAGAGCAGGACATGTGCATAGGAAGTGAAGAATGGTTTCCTCCTCCTCCTCGTCCCTACAGCTCCTGCAGAAGTCATTGGAAAAGAGGCCAAGTCTTTTGGCATGTTGGCCGATTAGACAGTGTCCGGTGATGACAACGATAACGCAGCTGATCTGTAATCGCTTTAGTTTAACCAACTCGGCATTACGTTTCTGGTCCAGCTTAGGCCAGATCTGCCTCGAAATGTGACACGTAGAGCCACTATCCCACCTAAGGTTGGTCTTGCTAATAGCGTTCAGCTTCAGTAGGTGCTTACATGTAGCGAGGGCCATACCCAGGGCTTGCCTATCTGGCAGAATCCTTAGAGTACTTCCCTGTCTAGCGAGTTCATCCGCCCTACAGTTTCCTGGAATTTCTCTGTGACCTGGCACCCAGCATAGGTGAATATTGAACTGCTTTGTCATCTCTGTAAGAGACAAACGGCAGTCTAAGACAGTCTTTGAAGTAAAGGAGCCCGATTCCAAGGACTTGATAGCCGCTTGACTGTCAGTGAAAATGCTAATATCGCTGACAGATAATACATTACATTTCAGCCAAGACAGGGCTTCCTTAATCGCCATGATTTCCGCCTGAAAAACGCTACAATGATCAGGGAGGCGGAACGAGATGCTCAGGTTGAGCTTATCGGAGAAAACACCACAGCCCACCCCACCTGCGGTCTTAGAGCCATCTGTGTAGAAGTGCACCGAATTTCCATCATCAGGGGGAGAGCCATCCCACTCATCCCGTTCAGGGATACTCGTACGGAAATGTCGGTCAAATCTCAATTTCGGTGGGGTGTAGTCCGTGTTTTCATGTGTGAAGTTGAGAAGATCAAGGATCGAGGAGTGGCCAATGTGATAACTAGACCACTGAGAGGAGGCTTTAAGATGAATATCCGCACTGGCAGCAGTCTGTCTGCCGAGGATATCCAGGGGTAACAGCTTGAACATAATGTTCAGTGCCGCAGAGGGGGTAGTTCTTAGTGCACCACTGATGCACATACAAGCGGATCGTTGCGCTTTAGCTACCTGAGAGAGGTGAACAGCCCTGTCAAGGGCAGGCCACCACACGATCACGCCATAGAGTAGTATGGGCCTGACAACAGACACGTAAAGCCAGCGAGTGATTTCAGGTTTCATACCCCAGCTCCTACCTATAGCCTTTTTACAGGAATAGAGAGCTACATTGGCTTTCCTTACGCGTTCTAGTAGATTGGCTTTCCAGTTCAGTTTACTGTCCAGAATAAGACCCAGGTATTTTGCACTAACAGTGAAGGTGAAACTGGTGCCATTAATCATATGAGGGTCTACGTGGGGAACTTTATATTTCCATGTGAAGAGAACAAGTTCTGTTTTATGAGGGTTAACCCCCAATCCACAATTGAAGGCCCACCTAGTGAGCCGAGAGAGAGCATATTGGAGGATTTCCTTGAGAGTGTCTGGGTGCTTGCCAGACGCAGCAATCGCAATGTCATCAGCATAGGCAATCACTCTACAGCGAGAGCAAAAACGGGCTAATGCTCTGACGGAGGTGAATATCAATCAGCCTTTCCAGCGTTTTCAGTAGAAAGGACGATAGACTGATAGGTCGGAGATTCTTTGGTTCCACATGCGAGCTCTTACCTGCCTTAGGAATGAAGACAACTTCAACCCCGGTAAACGCCTTGGGGATGTAGACCAGATTAAGACAGCTCGATAAGATGACCTTGAGCCATGGAAGCACAATATCCTCACACTTTTGAGATTCAGCAGGAATAATGCCATCAGGTCCTGGGGACTAGTCAAACTTCTTCCTGTTCCAGGCGGCAGCGGACGAATTCCCTAGACGGAGTCAACGGTGGCGTCTATAGTTCCAGTTAGGTTGAACTTAGTGAATACCTTGCGCGAGCTGCTTCGACGTATTCGGATCACAAGTCGGTAAGGAATTTCCAATGTTGGTCAGGACATTGGAATAGAGATGGTGGCGGAGGAGCCCTTAATGGGCCAACGGCAGCGCTCATACTCCCGTAGTGGACTATTGGCACCGGTGTACCCGGCCCCTCGTCCTAGGGGAATAATTAAGGAACTGGCCCTCCAGGTTGGGGGTTGTGCCGTCGGGGTAACTTCCCTACCACGTAAAAAACGCATGGTTCCGAAACAACCAAAAGCCTCGGATAAGGATGACTCAACTAATGACGACCCCAGCAAACGAAATAAGGACAACGACCTTCGGATCTGTACGTGGAATGTTCTGTCCCTTTACAGACCACGTGCAGCCGAACAACTAGCAGAGGCCCTAGACTGCTATAAAGCAGATATTACCGCCATCCAGGAAGTGCGATGGGATGGGCCGGGCAAAAAGAGGATGAAAAACTGTGACATCTACTACGGTGATTGCTACAGAGGCAACAGGCAACGCTTATTCGGATGCGGATTTGTCATACGCGGCAGACTTAGGCAAGAAGTCTTAAGCTTCCGACACGTGAGCGAGCGTATTATGACTATCCGGATCAAGGCTAAATTCGCTAACATAAGCCTAATATGTGTTCATGCCCCCACAGAAGAAAAGGACCCTGCCTCCAAAGAGTGTTTCTACGAGCTCCTCGACAAAACATACGAGCAATGTCCTAAATACGACGTTAAGATCGTATTGGGCGATTTTAACGCCAAAATAGGAAAGGAGGACGTCTTCGGTAGAGCAGTCGGTAAGCATAGCCTACACGACACCACGTCTGATAACGGACTAAGGCTAATTGATTTCGCTGTGGAGCGAAATGTCACCATAGCAAGCACATGGTTTCCTCATCTCGATATTCATAAGCAGACATGGCGGTCCAATGATCATGTAACGATCAACCAAATTGATCATATTGCGATCGACGCAAGGCATGCCTCCAGTATTCTGGATGTCCGGACTTTCCGAGCGGCCAACATAGACTCGGATCATTACCTTGTTGTAGCCAAGGTACGAATGCGGATATCCCAATCTGAGCAACAAAGAAGAATTACTGTGAGAAAATTTAACGTCGAAAAGCTACAATCGCAAGAGACCGCCAGACTCTTCGCTGAACGCGTATCCCGAAATCTCTCAATCACCCCTTTGCCGCCAGCATCAAGTATCGAAGACCAGTGGCAATGCTGCCAACATGCCATCAGAAACGCCGCGACTGATGTGTTGGGTCTCGCTCGCCCACCACCGCGAAACCCCTGGTTTGACGAAGAATGCCGGCGAGTGCATGCAGCAAAACAAGAGGCATACAAAGCGGCGCTGCAAAGGAAAACGAGAGCTGCTCGTGAGCTCTACGAGCAAAAGAGACGGGAAGAACATCGGCTTCTCCAAAAGAAGAAGAAAGAGCATGAGAAGCGCGCGTTTGAGAATATCGAGAGTCTATACTCCAGGAACAATGTACGGAAGTTTTACCAAAAGGTAAAAAGAACGTGTCAGAGAAGTAATACCCGTACAGAAACCTGTAGAGATGAGAATGGAAACCTCGTAGTAGAATCACAGTCGGTGCTGAGAATATGGAGAAACTACTTCTGCTGACTGTATAACGGCGACGAAGACCAACATCCCGCTGTCAGGCAGAATGAACCATTCAACATGGACGATGATAGTCAAAATTTCCGTCCACCTGACCAAAACGAAGTGAGGATAGAAATATCCAAGCTAAAATCGAACAAGGCTGCTGGACCTGACGGCTTACCGGCCGAACTTTTCAAGGCAGCTGGGGATGAATTGGTAGAGTGCATACACCAACTCATTTCTAATATTTGGTCAGAGGAGTGTATGCCTGATGAATGGAATCTCAGCATCGTTTGCCCGATCCACAAGAAAGGAGACCCCTCAACTGCGCCAATTATAGAGGCATCAGTCTCCTCAACATCGCGTACAAGATCTTTTCTGCGATATTGTGTGAACGCCTGAAACCTTTTATCAACAGCCTGATTGGACCCTATCAGTGCGGTTTCAGGCCAGGAAAGTCCACCATCGATCAAATCTTCACACTTCGGCAGATCCTGGAGAAAACCCAAGAATTCCAAATCGATACTCACCACCTCTTTATCGATTTCAAGGCCGTCTATGACAGCATCTATAGAGAAGAGCTTTATAGAGCCATGTCTAGTTTTGACATCCCTGCCAAACTTGTCCGCCTGTGCAGGCTGACGATGGAGAACGCTCGCTGCTCCATCAAGGTCGGTAATGACCTCACCGAGACCTTTGATGTCAAAAAAGGCTTTAGACAAGGTGACGCGTTGTCATGTGACTTCTTCAATATTGTACTTGAACGGATTGTGCGGAACTCACAAGCCAACACCGGAGGCACAATCTATTACAAGTCTGTACAACTGCTTGCATACGCCGACGATATAGACATTATCGGAAGATCTCAGCGGGCTGTCACCGGTGCTTTTGCAAGCATTGAGGCGGAAGCGGCCAAAATGGGTTTAGCGATAAACGAGGGCAAAACCAAGTATATGCTGTCAACTAGAAGGGAAAACCAACATCGACGAATTGGACGAAACGTCACCGTGGGCAGCTATAACTTCGAGGTAGTAAGGGACTTTGTCTACCTTGGCTCTGCTATAAATTCAGCAAACAAAATCAGTGCAGAAATCAATCGAAGAATAACTCTTGCCAATCGCTGTTTTTTTGGGCTTATAAGGCAATTCAACAGTAAAGCCCTTTCTCGAACAACTAAGGAGACTCTATATAAGACCTTGATCATCCCAGTCCTGCTTTACGGCGCTGAAACATGGACTTTATTAAAAGAGGATGAAGATATCCTTGGTCGCTTCGAGAGAAAAATTCTTCGTAAGATTTTCGCTCCCGTTTGCGTTGACGGGTTTTGGAGGAGAAGATTCAATCACGAACTATACGAGCTGTACAGCGACATCGACCTAGTCAAAAAACTGCGTATTGGACGTCTGAGATGGCTAGGACATGTAGAGCGAATGGACACCAACGCTCCGGCCCGCAGATTCTTCGAATCTAACCCCGAGGGACGACGCAGTAGAGGGAATTATCGCCGTAGGTGGCGCGCACAAGTTCAAGGGGACCTCGACCAACTTGGAGTGCGCAACTGGAGGCAATTAGCTAAAGACCGAGTTAAATAGAGAGGCTTGTTGGTTGAGGCCCAGGTTCACCCCGAACTGTAGCGCCACCTAAGTAAGTAAGTAAGTAAGTCCTGGGGACTTGAAGGGCTTGAAGCTGCGCATGGCCCAGCGGACCTTTTCTGTTGTTACTACAACCAGGGAGTTGCTGCACGGTAGAGAGCAAGTACGGGTAATACCCGATAATGAAACAGCAATAGGGGAGCTACCAGGGAAGTGAGTATCGAGTAGGATGTCAATGGATTCCTTAGCAGAGGTGGTCCAGTGACCATCTGGATGTAAGATGTAGCTAGGTGTTGAAGGGCTTTTTGAGAGGATTTTCCGCAACCTAGAGGCTTCCGAGGATTCTTCAATACTGTCGCAGAAAAGTCTCCAGGAGCGTCGTTGCTCTTTCCTCAGTGAGATTTTATATTTCCTGAGAGACAGTTTGTAGGTGTCCCAATCGGCCTTCTCGCGAGAGCTTTTAACAATATTAAAGAGGAGTTGCTGTCCTTCCTAAGAGTACTAAGATTTGCATTCCACCAAGGTGGTTTGTTCTTACCTCGAGGAGTGGGGTTAGGGCACCGTTAAGTGCCGATGTAAAGGAGCTAACCAACCTGTCAAGGTCATCCGTACTAGTATTTTCAGTAGGCAAAAGGGAGGGAATAAGCGACAACTGACGCAATCTCCGGTCGTGGTAGGCGCGTGCGGAATAATTAACATTTTATAAATTTGCAAAGTTGGAAAATCAAAAGTTAAGAAAGAAATTCGGCTTATATGGCACCAAAATAACGACAATAGGAAGGAAGAGCAGATCAAAGAGATCCCAAAAATACCCAAAATCTAGTAGCCCGCGGATTGAGAGAGCTACGGAAACACCAAAGACGATTAGCGGTGGAGGCAAATTCAACTGCTTGCGCACGCAGCTGGCCCGTACCCTTTACCAGCGGAGCAGATTTAATTGTGCGGGTTACCAACAAATATGATGAAGTGCATCCAGAGACGGGTTTTAGCACAGTAGATGAGCTAGATATGTCTAGCGGTCAATGAAAGCAAAACAAAGTATGTGCTGTCTACAAAAAAGGATACCCAACATCGGCGTCTAGGGCAGAACGCCACAATAGACAGATATAATTTTGAGGTAGTAAAGGATTCTATGGTGAACTCCGCAAATGACATCAGTAGGGAGATCACACGAAGAATTACTCTTGCCAATCGTTGTATCTATGGGCTAAAGCGGCAATTGAGTAGCAAAGCCCTATCTCGAACTACTAAGGTAACTCTCTATAAGACACTAATCATCCCAGACCTGCTGTATGGCGCAGAGGCATGGGCTTTGACAAAACCGGATGAGGATGCCCTTGGTTATTTCGAGAGAAAAGTTCTTCGAGCGATCTTTGGTCCCGTCTGCATAGACGGTGAGTGGAGGAGAAGGTACAATGCCGAACTGTATAGCCTACACAAGGACATCGACTTAGCCAGAAGAGTTCACATACAGCGACTAAGATGGCTGGGTCATTTAGAGCGGATGGAGCCAAACGTTCCCGCTAAGAAAGTCTTCGAATCCACCCCGGATGGACGACGCAGTAGAGGACGATCTCGCGGTAGGTGGCGCAAACAAGTGGAGGGGTCCTCAACAAACTTCGGGTGCGCAACTGGAGGCAGCTGGCTGGAGAGGTTTGTTGGTTGAGGCCCAGGTCCACCCCGGACTGTAGCGCCATCTAAGTAAGTAAGTAAGTAAGATGAGCTAGATAACCCTAGACGCAGCAACGATAGGAAGCGGCGCCGACGGTTCTCTTCAGACTGCCAGGCTTCCTGTCATCCTGGGCTAACGGCTTCCATTGTTTAGCAGGGTTGCTTAAGAAACTGTCACCTTTTCGAAACTTGTGACCAATACAGGGACGCTTCCGTTGTTGGATGGTTGCACCTATTGGTTCCTGACTCGTACTTTTGTAAGGTGTTCATTAGAGATACGGTTGGGCCAGAAAATCCTTAAGATGTTGGACAGGCATCTGTCAACGAACGTTTGCAGCTTGCACTTGCACTTGCATCCATACAGGACGGATTTATATTGCAGTGGAACAGTCTTAGTTTGGTGTTCAAACTGATTACATTCCTTCGTCATATTTTGGAGAACATCCCGAACGCGGACTTTGCTTCGGCAATTCTGTTGGCTACATCTAGTTTAGTTCCAGCATCGATCGAGACAATACCCATATGATACTGAAAATCCTTTATTGTCTTTACTGGTTGTCACGTAATGACAGACAAAATAATTTTTTTATTTTCTTCAATAAACTGTTACAAACATAGTATTCGCAAAAAAAAAAAAATATTGAACTTCATTATTTGGCCTGTCAGGTTAAGCCGATTGCTCTTTAATAAGTTAAAGCTTAGTGAGATTTATTTACTGATAAAGTGCAGTATTTAAGTAAGTGGTCGCCGTGGCGCGGTGGTTAGTGTGTCGGACCACTGCGCGTGAGGTTCAATGTGCCAACCGCAGAAAACACCAACAACCTAAACTTGAAACCAAAAACTTGAACATGAACTTTATTGAGACATCGATCAATTGCATTCTCTTCTTAAAACTAAAGGTTTATTTTTGGTTGACTTAAAGATATGTCTGATTTAAACTATACTTAAAACAAAATGTTTTCAACTTTTTAATCATAGAATTCACTAAAATAAATTTATGAATTTTGTGCACACAATCGCAACTTTGCTCTTTGAGGCATTCTTGACTTATGACTAGAACTTAAAACTAAAATAAAACTAAGACTATATAAATCTAAAAGATATCAATGTAAAAAGTATGAATATAACTGCATACATAGGGTGCATAAGTCGTAAAGATTCTTAAAGATAAGTATAAATCGCAACACGGTTACTGTGACTGGTGAGCGATACAGGACCATAATCAACGAGTTTTTATTGCCGTAAATTGATAAATTGGGACTGGAGGACATGTGGTTTCAACAAGAGGGTACATCCACTCGCGTAGTTGGCGCGACAATGGACATTTTGAAGGAAGCGTTTCCGGGTCGCGGATTGTTTTGGCGTTTTGCACTGGGCGGCAAGATTGCCCGATTTGACCGCTCCGGACTTCTTTCTTTGGAGTTTTTTGAAGTCACGGGTCTATGGAATAAGCCACAGACTCCGGAAGCTCTCAAGGAGAATATCCGACGAGAGTGTGAGAACTTATCGCCCGATTGAAAATGCTGCAAACTAATAAATAAAGTAATAAAAGTCCAAATAAACATTTAAAAAAATTGTGAAATTATGTCATTTAATTTTGAGGATATAGCAAAACAACATCAGGTGAGTGTTTTTGGGCAACTCTATAAAATATCATATTTTTATTGACTAAGAAACAAATGTTACTTACTCCTGTTTTAGAGCTGCGCGAGTACGTCACTGATCATCACTGGAAATATTCACTTTGGAACTTAACATCGCTAGACACCTTACCCCTTTGCAGCACGTGACATTTTGCACCCTCCTAGGTTGCCCTTATAATATCTACGCGATTCTGGGGAATGCCTCTACTACACAAGACACACCAGATGAAATCCTTATTTATACTGTCGAAGGCCTTCCCAAAGTCAATAAATAGCAGATAAAGCAGAAATGTATACTCGACGCATTACTTTATGACGATCCGTTAGGGGATCCCGAGCGGCAACCTGATTATTCGACATCGAGAGTTGTATTAAGGTGTTATTTAATTCTGGCAAATAATTTTCCAGAGATAAGTAATCTCTGTTGTAATCAGTTGGTGAAAATATTCTCCCAAGCGATAAGAGACTCAGCTGTTAACAACAGCACCGTATAGGCCAATATTTCTAGCAGAATGGCATGGCTGGGACAGCAGGAATTCTAGTAATAAATAGTTTGTATTTCTAAATCTGTTTAGGAAAACGATTGCTGAGATTTTCAGGTCTCTCTACTTGAAAGCGAATCTATACAAATAAAAATGAAATGCTGTGCGTTGGTCATCGCATCACTTGAGAGCGGCTAGATCGATTTGACTCATTTTTCTTTTAAAATGTTCGTAATAGTCCGAATAAAGTTCCAATTGAAAGAGAAATTGGAAAAGTTGCCCGCAAAATTAGAAAATTCGGGAAAAACTGAAAGTGTTTTTTACCATGGCAAAAAATGTGTGTAGCTACGTTTGTATGTTATGGACTCCGAAACCATTGAACCGATTGAGCTCAAATTTTCAGGCAATCTTCGGCATTGACCTGAAAGTATTACTGTGAAGTTTGGTCAAAATTGGTCAACTACTTTAGTATTATAGGACTTTAGTACTAACAAATTTCCATTTTGTTAATCGCGGCAAAGCACGACGGATACTATCAGCCCAGCAGTTTGATCACTACATAAGTGTTATAGTACTTTAGTGCTCAAACAAATTGATAAATGTGTATATATTGAAGGTTGGACCACTTACCCACTGTTGGTCGGCGCAAAACTCTTCTCAAATAGACTTAGCCCCAGGCGCCTGCCTGACAGTTGTTGCTAAAGGCGCCTGCCTGACAGTTGTTGCCCCAAGTGCCTACTTAACAGTTTTTTTTTGCTAGGCGCAGCAACGCTCGCCTGGTACCCACTAGTAGGAAATAAAAACAGCATCATCATCTTCGTCCTATTTTGGGGAGGTTATGATCCTGCAACAAGGGATCATAACCCTCGCACTTCACCGCGTTTCTACTAATCTGCATATGGGGTTCGCCTATTTGACCTCAGAAAATATCGGCAGGCCTTCCGATTTAGGATCACTCGGTTACTAAGGCCAATGAAATGTCGCATTTGTGTGATCCAGGCGTTTATAGACCTGCCTTTCCTACATCGCGATGTCTTTGGAACGTTGCCTTTTTAACAGGGTTCAAATGATCTCTTCTTTGAACGTGGCAATACCAGCTGAGCCGGTCGCGCTCTCTCTTTCGTAAGATGGTTTCCTTGATGTGAATGCTTCCGTTCGAGCTTTGTCACCCCTGCTGTCATGCGAAGCATCTTCATCTCAGCTGCCGTTAATTTACTCTCATACTTTTTGTACATCGTCCAACATTGTGAACCGTATGTGAGCGCTGGACGTGCAACTGCGGTGTAGAGCTTTCCTTTCAACTTAGGGGGCATTTTTCTATCACAGAAGATAGCGGAATTTTCTCGCCACTTCATCCACCCTACGCTTACACGATGATTGATGTCGTTATCACAAGTTGCTTTGCTATTGATCATAGATCCTATGGAGTTGTGGGAAATGTGGACGCATGCGTCTTCGGCGGCGATGGTTTTTGGATGCGCCGTGGTTGAAAGTTTCCAACTCCAACTCCAATAAAATAAAAACGAACAATATGTACTCCGAATAAAAAAATTATTTATTTAAAGGCGTTTGAGCAGGCAGAACTTTTTGTGGACCGCGTGAGGTGGAAGAACAAAATGGAACGTTTCATTACGTGTCGCTTTTGTTCTGCTGCGATTTCGTTCCATTACCAAACTTTCATTTGCGCGGAAAACTTATACTCACAATGTGGTGGAATTAAAAGGTGTTAAAAGTGTTGCCACAATCCCAGAGATTTGAACTTATCGCATTTAGGAAGCACTGTTCCATTCAAGTAAATATCTGGAATAGGCCTTAGTGGGTCAGAGAACGGACAGCACAAGTACTCTGTCATTTTTTGTTCTAATGCCATACCCATTTTCCTCCAAAACGACCACCCACACACCAAGTGCTCGTTGCAGGGATGATGGCTCCATCGTCAGCAAAGAATAATTGAAGTACATTTTAGTACGTCACTTTACCTTCAAGCAGATAGTCAATTACTGCAAAAAAGGGCAAAGGACTTAAGACGCTTCCCTGGAGCACTCAGACTTTGATTGGGAACTCTTTGGTTACTCCAGCGGGGCATCTTACTCTTGTCATTGCTCCTTCGTACATGTCCATGATCATCTGTACATAGGATTTTGGAACACCTCGATGTCGTAGCGCCACCCATATCAGATCTCGTGGTTGTCTGTCAAATGCCTTTTCAACGTCAGCCAATACAATATGCAAATCCTTTAAGGAATCACGATGTTTTTCCATTATGATCCTTATACTTTGGATTGCGTTTGCGGTTGATTTACCCGCGACAGACTCGCACTGATCAACAGATAGCCGTATTATTTTCGCAGTTGGCCACCTAATACCCGCTCAACGATCTTCATGGTGTGTGACATCAGCTTGATCGAACAGTAGTTATCACAGTTTCGCGTATCACCCTTCTCTTTGTATACAGGGAGAAGGTAGTTTTCCCTCCATTGATTTGGCACTGGATCACCTCTCATAAATTTGGAGATGAGAATTCTGAGCTATCTGAACCCGATGTTTCCCATCTTTTTCCAGAACTCAGAGGGTATCTCATCTGGCCCAACCGCTTTTCGTTTTTTGGAGTATTTGACTGCCTCACTAACTTCTTCGACTGTAATGCCGGGTATTTCTTCACAGTTAGAGGTGGCTCTTGGAAAGTATAGCCGGGGAAACTGTTCATTCAAAAGTTCTTCACAATACTGCCGCCACCTCTGCAGAAGTTTGTCGTCATCCACAAGAAGCTAGCCATGAGCATTGTTAATGAACTTTGGCGAACGAATCTCCTGAGCATTCCTCCTTCTTTTGGCGGTTATTTTGAAGATGCTTGGCCTATTGTTCATATTGTGTCTTAGCAGCTCCTGAATAGCCTGGTTTGCATCAGCAACCGGGAAAGATATTTTTTGCAGCTTCCGATACAGGCCCTCCGTACTCTCTGCTTAAAGCTGGGCGCACTTTTTTTTCCTATTTTTCTTGCAACATCTGTATTCCACTTCGAGGCGAGGTTTTTCGTCTCTGTTATTAGATGGGCACTTTGACCAAGCTTGAAAGCTGATTTTTTCTCACTTATCACTTCCCTAGCTTCATCGCTCCACCACCATGTTTCTTTGGCGTGTTGTTGATGGCCTTTTGATAAATAAAATAAATAAAAAACCCAAAAGATTCTATTACTGGACAGATAGATCTAGGGATTGACCGAATGAATAGTCGAAATTTTGATTTTTGACAAAATGGCGGCTCCAAAAAAATAAATTCTGATTTTCGACCAAAATTTTTTCGTTAAACTGTCTAAAAAAATAGAAATAATTTTCGGAACACTTATTCCTTCGATCAATTCCTGAAGAATATATCTGAGAAGGTTGTGTTCGAATTTCAGACTGATTGGTTGATACGTTTTTGAAAAATCGTGGTCACCGTATTTGAAACTTTGTTTCCTCCAACAATGCATCTTTATCCCTCTGATCGCACCCAATTGGGGAACATATGCACTGACAATATTCCACAACTCTCCCTTCATTACTAGTTTGAGACATATCAAACGGTCGCTGGACTTCGAAATGCTCAAAACGTTACAAAGTAGCTCTGCCGCAAGGATGATACCGATTCCGTTCCGTAGTAGAACATCTTGTAATCTTTTGTCCTAACGTTCAAGAAACGCGCCCGATTTCCGGTGTTTTTCCATTTCGTCTCTTGGACACACAAGATATCCACCCGCCTTCTATTTATATCTTCCAGCTTGTAACTTCGACTGTTCATGCTTCTAACGTTCCAACTCGCGACCCTCAAATTTCGTCCAAACTGTTTCATTATTTTGCTAGCCCCCGGAATCCGTACAGCTCTGACCCGAACATTTTTGCTCGGTCCAGGATCAGTACCATGCACAACGGTGGTAGTGCCTTTACTTTTAGCAAGTATTACGATAATGATACAGTTTTGCAATATTATTGCGATGGTGTTTGTTGTTTGACATGCGCATACTCCTGTTTTATTATTCTTTGTTTGATCTTTCTTCTATGACACTGGTGATCTCCAGTCGTGTCAACCCACGGACTCATATGAACACTTGTGGGAGAGTTTTTAAGGTAGTGTATGTGTCGCTAGGCTCACTTGGGTGTTATATTGCTATGTAAAATAAATCAAGGCAACTTTATTAGGGGTATAGCGGATAGCCTGGCAACGTCCAATTCTTCAAGAACTCTACTCTAGCTTTTCAAGAATATATTACCGATGCACTGAGAACTTCTCCCACAACGGCACTCCAAGCCAAGCTCCACCTACTTACGATCAACATCGTAAGTAAACAAGTGGCTATAAACTCAGCAATAAGGCTGAAGGGCTCCAAGCAGTGGAAGGAGCAACACACGGGACATGTCAAAATACTTTCGACGCACCGCCATCTCCCCACTTGCACCGACCACCAGCCCACTGAATATGACTTCAACAGAGGCTACATGCACTCAATACCGGACAGAGCTGAGTGGACGCAACGCGATGTCCTATACAATAAATCGCTGTCAATTTTCACAGACGGGTCCAAAACCAAGAACGGAGTTGGTGCCGGAATCTTCTCAGAAAACCTGGACTTACACTTCTTTTTTAACCTTCCAAACCATTGCAGCGTTTTTCAAGCCGAAGTTACCGCTGTTCACCAAGCCGCTGACTGGCTAGGGGCTAATACACTATCAACATCGGATATTGCTATACGTCGATAGTCAGCCGCCATCAATCCATCGCATTCAGCATTACGAGGTCTAAGGCGACGCAGAGAAAGTTTTTTTTTTTTTTTTTCCGAGGGCAGGTGAAAATCTTCAACAAGACACTATGAGGATCGACAGCGCGTGCTCATAGTAGTGTGGGATTCTTACCCACTAAAAAACCTCCCTTCAAAACAGACTTGTTTTCATTTTTACTACAACTAAGTATTCGACTTATCAATTAGTTTTCATTTCACGTAATAAGGACGTTTTGCAGGGACCTTCCCATTAGAAGTTCCTGCCAGTGCAAATCCATTCTCCGATGGCAACATCTAGGCCAATGCAACACCATCAGACAACGTTGGCCAACAATCAACAAATCTAGGTCCATCGGGCTCTTGAAACACAAGAGAGGTACCCTCTCCAAAATAGCAAACGTTCCCACCGGGCACTGCGTGATAGGAACAGCCCAAAGACTAGGCATCCTCTACAACGATTTCTGCAGAAGCTGTAGGGATGAAGAGAAGGAAGAGATCATTAGTCACTTCCTATGCGCTTGTCCTACGAGATAAAAATTGAAATAATTAAAATACACGAAACTTGAATCAAGAATTATGATTCGGCAAAACAACAACATGAGACAGTTTTCCAAGATACGTAAAAGAACATACCTACAGACATAAGGATTATTATCAACATAAGGCTTATATTAATACCGTACATTACATTTTTATGATATTGCAGTTTCTTAATCTGTCTTAAATTTTCTACACTATTCATTATCATTTCACCAAATTTTATTGTTTTAACAAGCATTTCCTTTACATTATTTGCTGGGTATACGCTTTGACTCCCCGAGCCATGATGGACCCTTCCACCATAGAGTATTCTCCCTTAGTAAATGTGGTTCTACACCCCTGGATGCTAGATCTGCATGGTTTTCTTTCGATCTTACATGATACCAGTCTCCAGGTGCAGTAACTTCTCGTATCTGTCTAACTCGATTTGAAACAAAACTTTTCCATTTGTCAATTGTACCATTTATCCATGCCAGCGTAATAGTGGAATCTGTCCATGCGTGGACCTCAACTTCTTCCCATTCCAGTGCAAGCTTTAGTTGTTTTAAAAGTTTTGCTAGAAGTACAGCAGCGCATAACTCAAGTTTGGGTAGTGTGACAGCGTTGGCGTTCAATGTCGTTATTGGTGCTACTCTTGTTTTTGACATGAGAAGCGTGATGTGACATTCGTCATCTTCGGTAACTATCTTACTGTATACTACCGCCCCGTATGCTTTCTCCGAAGCATCTGCAAACCCATGTATTTCAATAGACTTTGTTAAAGGCTTATAATGTATCCAACGAGGAATTTTTATTTTCTCCACTGATGGTAGTTCCTTCCGGAATGTTTTCCATTTTGTTGCTAATTCATCATCTATTGGCTGATCCCACGTATATTTTCTAGTCAAAAGTTCTTGAAGAAAAATTTTTGCAATAATTATGATCGGTGACAACCAACCTAATGGATCGTAAAGTTTGGCAATGTCTGAGAGAATTGATCTTTTTGTATACTTATCTGACAGCCGATTTGATTGAACTTTAAAATTAAACTCATCATCTGCTGGATTCCAATGCAAACCAAGCGTCTTGACAGTGTTTTCTTTATTTATTTCCACCATTTCTTCTTTTTGATTAGAGTTGAGATTTTTTAAAAGTTCTACGTGATTTCCTTTCCATTTTCTCAAATTAAACCCACCCTTTCTCAGTACTTCGATTAAATCCTTTTGTGTTTGCTTTGCTTCGGATAGAGATGCTGAGCCTGATATCAAATCATCCACGTAGAAGTCTCGTTTTATTATTTTTGCAATCCGTGGATGTTGCTTTGCTTCATCTTCAGCTAATCTGTGAAGTGTTTTATTCGCCAAGTAAGGAGCGGATTTCGTGCCATAAGTTACAGTTGTGAGTGCAAATTCTTGTACTTTTTCATTAATTGATAGTCGCCACAAAACTCTTTGATATCGCTGATCATCATTAGCTATTCTGATTTGTCTATACATTTTTTTCTATCTGCAGTATAGACGTATTCATAGATTCTCCAACGAAGTAGAATATATTAGAGATCTTGTTATAATTTCGGGCCATTTAGCATTAGTTGATTTAAACTAAGCCCATTACTTGTTTTCATTGATGCATCGAACACTACACGCAGTTTGGTTTTCGTGCTTTCTTTTCTGATGACTGCCTGGTGCGGCATATAGTATACTTGACTGGAGTTTGTATACCTATGGTATTTTCATCACTATTTATTGGCCTCATATGGCCCAAGTCAAGATATTCCTGCATGAATTGGTTGTAATCAGTTTGTAAATTTTTGTTTTTGATAAATTTCTTCTCCATTTGATACCAACGCGCCATTGCCCTTGGCTTAGAATCGCCTAGACTCTGTCCAATATCGATGAAAGGTATTTTGACTGTATACGTGCCATCTCTGTTTCTTTCAGTGGTCCGTTGGTAGTAGTCTTCACATTTAGCATGCTCGCTCGTCAATTCTTCATTCATTGCAGTCTCTTCAATCGTCCAGAACTTTTTTAATTCTTCATCAATATTTGTTCTCGTTACCATGGATGTCAATCTGCGGTTGCCCTTTCTCGTTATCTCTGCTTTCCCAGAAGGAATCCAACCATACTTTGTATTTTGTGCTAGTATTCCGTTATCAGTTTTATGTATTCCTTCTAAAATTATGTCGGTAAACACGCCTGCCCCAATCAAAAGATCAATCGGCCCAGGAGTATCATACGCTGGATCTGCCAGTATGTAATTTTTACAAATATGATCTTTATTATTTATAACTATTGATTCATCTGGTTGTGTATGTGTCAAGGTTGAGAGAACTAATGCTTCGCAATTCAACGAGAAATTTGAAGGATATCTCGAAGTTAGTTCCAGTTCTACTTTACTTTTGCACACTCCTGCTTTGCATTGTGCCATTCCAGAAATCTGAGTGTGTGTCCTGTACTTAGGACATCCCAGTCTTTGCACAGCATTTTCCGTTATAAAAGAAGCTTGAGAGCCAGGATCTATCAACGCGCGAACAAATTCATGTGTATTTTGCACTGTTTTTGCTTTAATTAGTGCCGTTGCAAGTATAGTACTGTTATTTTGCTTTTTACCTAGGGCTTCATTTATATCTGTTCCTTGTGAGGGTCCGGATCGTAAAACATGCGTTGAGATGTTTTGAGCATTGGTTTGTACATTTCCTCTTGTTCGTAAATGCAAGAGGGAATGATGCTGCCGTTTGCATATGACACATTTTGATGTACTGTAGCACTTTTCACTTGCCTCGTGGTTGAGGCAGTTTTGGCAGATTTTATTTTGTTTTACAAACGTCAATCTTTCAGGGACACTCGTTTCTCGGAATCCGGAGCACGTGTATATGGTGTGACTTCCTTTGCAATATTTGTAATTTTTTTATTGTTGTGCAATGATTCTTAATCATCCATTTCCCGTTTTCATTAGGTCGGTTATACGTTGTTCTTTCTTTCTGTTGCGTCCGTTTTTTATTTTCCCCTAGGGCTTCCAGTGACTGAAACCGGTTTTCCAAAAATGTTAAAACGTCCTTTAGTTGTGGTATTTCACGGGGATCCTTTAACGTTTGTTCATACAGTTTATGAGTTTCTGTATCAACTTTTTTTATAATGATATGTGCTAGTAATGAACCCCATGATTTGGTATCAACCTTTAAATTCTTTATCGCGTGCAAGTGCTCCTGTGTGGTATCATGAAGTTGTTTTAGCATGTATGCTGATTCGTTGGTTGATTAAGTATTGCATCCAAGTGTGCTGAAAATATTATGCGTTGGTTGTTAAATCTATTATACAACAAGTCCCATGCCGCGTCGTAGTTTGTCTCTGACGTTGTAAGATGCTGTATTAGTTTGTGTGCCTCGCCCTTTACTGAGGTTTTTAAATAATGCATCTTTTCAACCTTCTCTAATTTCTTATTTTTATGGATGATCTTTTCATATATTTCTTGAAACGTTGCCCAACTTTTATAATTCCCGTCAAACGTGGGAACAGCAATTGGTGGCAATTTAATTTCGTGGGCTATCCTGGGTTTTGGCACTATCGCTTACGGAGTCATTTCCTTTCTTGTTTGTTGAGCTGTGAAGCTCTGTAATAAACTCGCGATAACTATTTTCCAATTCCTCATATTCTTCTTTTGTAAAGTAGTCATTTTTGAGGTAATAGTCCGTTGCATACACCAACATTTCTTCATGTAGTTGTGTGATATTCTTCCACATTTCTATTACCTCACTCAGTTTGAACTGGTAGTAACTGTCCGATTTTGGTTTAGTTTTTAAAACATCCTACTATCTTTTAATGTAATTCTTGAGCAATGTCATCTTAATTATTTGCTTTTTATTCCTCATTTCTTGCTCCTCGCTGCTTAATTTCTTAGAGCTTATAGTGGGTCCGGCAGCATTGTCTTGTCTTGCCGCTTCTTCACTACTCTTTAATTTTTGCTGTATGTCGTTCGTCATTTTTTCTACAACAGCTTGAACTTGCTGCTTATAATTATTTACGTAGTATGCGTTCAAACTTCCTCGGTCTTCAATACCTTGAAGAATTGTGTGGTTCTCCAAGAACTTCTGCCACAACTCATTAAGTTTCACGAGCTTTGCGGCCAAATATTTTGTTGTTTTTCTTTCCCCCCCCGTCTTTCTTATAGTTATTGTATAACGATTGGATTGACTTACCCAATTCCTGTTGTTCATCGAACATTTCTTCTGTCATTTTGCTTTCTAGTCCTCTCGTCTTCACACTTCAAGTTCCTGTTGCGCGTTGTTATTAATTCCACAAGGTCACAGTGCAGTTTTTACATAGTTTACAATTCTTTACTCGAGTTATAGTTCTCTTACACAGTTTACACAGTTCTTAAAACCAGTTATAGTTCTTTAACACAGTTTACAGTTATTTAAAAACAGTCAAAGTTTTCTTACACAGTTTACAGTTATTTAAACACAGTTATAGTTCTCTTACACCGTTTCGGTTATTTAAACACAGTTAAAGTTTTCTTACACAGTTTAACAGTTATCTAAACACAGTTGAAGTTCCCTTACACAGTTAACAGTTATTTAAACACAGTTGAAGTTCTCTTACACAGTTCACAGTTATTTAAACACAGTTGTAGTTCTCTTACACAGTTTACAGTTCTACACAGTTAACAGTTCTTTAATACACTTATGGTTTAGTCCCATAAATCCACAGTTCACTTATTCACTTTCTCGAAGGACCATTAATGACTCGCGACATACGTAGCCAAATTAAAACAACCGTTCCGTTTCGTTAGCTAATGACAAGTGAGTATTTTATTTTCATAATTCTTAAATCTACTTTATAACTATCTGAGGCGAGACGCGCGCTCAGCAAAAAGTATGTGAACCAAAACATTAGAACATATTAGGTATCTGAGGCGACACGCGCACTCATCAAAAAGTGTGTGGCCAAAAGGTGTGTGAACTAAAACGTTACAATATACTACGTACCTGAGGCGAAAGGCGCACTCAGCGAAAAGTGTGTGAACAATAGCTTTAGAATATAATACGTATCTGAGGCGAAAGGCGCACTCAGCAAAAAGTGTGTGAATACTTTATGATATACTACGTATCTGAGACGAGAAGCGCACTCAGCAAAAAAAAGTGTGTGAACAAAAAACCTTATGTCTACTACGTAGACACTGGGTAATAGTACTTATCAGTTAGACTAATTTTCCTATTATAAAATTTATTTTGTTCTATTTTTAATGTACAATTATTAAAATTGCTTAGATAGTTTCCCATTAAATTTATTAAAGAGTAGCTTGATTGGATTTCTGTCATATTTCCTGACATTTTCCACAGTTATTCATAGTAAGTTGTAAATATATGTTCCTGCAACTTGGGATAATACATTTTATCTTTTAGTGTCCAATAGGTTTCATTGATTCTGCTATGTAATGACTCTTTTGTATGATACATATGTAGATATTTGTTTGTGGCATTCTTCTTCGCTTTATATATCTTGAGCTCTTTTTGATACTCTTCTAAACGTAATCCTTGGGTTGTCCGAGAATAGCTCTATAATGTATTGCTGTATTTTATTGTATTCCCTATCAACTACTTCAGAATATATGCCTATGTGTCCCAATTTAATATTCCTTTTTAATATATATTTAATGGTTAGTTCCTCACTTTGTGGATTGATCTCTATGATCCTCCTTCCATGTTTTATCTCCATCACTTTGTCCGGACAATAAGTTTAAATTATTTGAGTTTTGTATTTATTTACTATCTCTTCTTTTATAAATACATGGTCCTGTAATTGCTCTTCTACTGAATGCATTGTATCAGACAGGTCCATATTGAATTCCCTGCTGTTTTCTACATTAATTTGAGGACCTACTTAGACAATCGGCCACTTAATTTTTTTTGCCTTTAAGATACTCAATGTCATAATTTTATTCTTGTAACTTAAGAATCCACCGTTGGTTTCGTTGGGAGAATTCCTTCCCTTTGTACTCCGAATTTAAATATTTTATTGGTGCATTGTCAGTGACAATCTTGAATTGTTTGCCGTATAGATACGGTCTAAAATAGTTTACCGAAAAAACTATAGCTAAGAATTCTTTATCAGTTACACTATATTTTTTTTTCGTAATTGTTCAACGTTCTGGATACATAACATATCGGATGGCCATCTTGTGAAAGAACTGCTGCAATTGCATGATCACGAGCATCCGTTGTAACCATAAATTCTTTTCATAATGTGGATACCTTAAAACAGGATGAGAGGACAACAAAAGTTTGAGTTTTTCAAATGCTTCTATGTACTGAGGATCCATGATTTTATTTTTCACATTTTTTTTTTAAATATTTTATCAAAGCGGATGGAACGTAACGGGACAAAAGCCGAAGCTTTTGTGATTTAGGCATTAACGCGTTTGTATTTGTCACGTCTCATACTATGCTGAACTTTCTTCCTCTTCATGTGCTATTGGGATTCTAGCTCAACTTTCTCTACTACTAAAGTAACTGCGGTTTGAGCCTTAGATGAAATACGCTCTTTGATCGGTTTCCAGGGGTCTGTAGATAACAATATGCTGTGGTGTTTCTGCCTTATAGCAATAAACTGTTGTCCTCTAGATGCAAGAACGTTCTTCACAGCTTTCCAATGCTCGACTATGCACATTTGAGTTGTACTGATCGTTTCTGCTTCTTAGGTGAGATGGTCCGTACATTTTTGGCGCACTGTGGAATCCCGAAGCCTGTCGATATTGAATCTTCGAATGTGAAACTTGTTAGCGGAGTTGCTTCGGACGGATGCAGTTTGAAGGCGAAAATAATCACGCGCATTACCGATGTCATTCCCATACTTGTTTCGGATATTAAAAAGACAATTTTAAAGCACCTGCTTATCGCCAAATGGTCAATCTGTTTGGATGTTCGTTGCCTTTCGTTTCAAATTTTTTTTTTTTTTTTTTTTTTTTTTTTTTCGTGGGTAGGTGAAAATCTTCAACAAGACACTATGAGGATCGACAGCGCGTCTTCATAGTAATGTGGGATTCTTACCCACTAAAAAATCTCCCTTCAAAACAGACTTATTTTCATTTTTTACTACAACTAAGTATTCGACTTATCAAGTAGTTTTCATTTCACGTAATAAGGACGTTTTGCAGGGACCTTCCTATTAGAAGTTCCTGCCAGCTCCGCAGTTTAGACGCGGTTATTTATCGCGCTAAATCTAAAGGTTTGGTTCTTTGTAGACGGCGCAGTAAATTTCTTTCTTCCAAAACTTGTTTCAAAGTCTTGTAATCTCGAGCAGGCATTGTGCTCAAAAAAGGTGCGTCCAATAACAAGGTGGTTGGCGTTGCAGGAATCTATAAGGCGTTCTCCGCTGTTATTGCGTTCTCCTAGGCCGTGCTGTCCCATCACTTTCTTGGTCCCCTTTTGTCGTTGTCTACCTTGGCATTGAAATCCCCCATAACAATAACGATGTCCCCATTTGGTGTCAAGTTGTGAACAGCGCTAAACTGTAAAAGTTGTCTTTTCCGTTATTTGTAGCATCCTGGGCAGGGGCGTAATTCTGAATGATGCTAATTCTTTTCGCTCAGTGTTCCCATGATATGAAGCTTTTGCGTGCCATTGGCTTCAACATTTGTTCCACACTGGATTCTCGGTCCACATATCAAACGAAACTAATTATGTTTTCTGGAGCAGAAAACTTGGCATTGGCCCTCTTCCGTTAGCAATTTCTGAAGAAATTCCCAGATGTTATAGCACCACGAGGCGGTGGGAGTAGAGCTTGTTTACAGAGCTGCAAGGTGGCCGGCTTCAGTGGCTTTTTCTCGTTATTTAGCGAAACCAACATCTATCGGGAGATGATGCGTCTACAAGGCCTCTGTTAGTCGTTTGTCATAAAAGATATGAAGATATGCACATTAGGCTGCAATCGAGTCTACAGGTACAGTCTGACAGCCAGAATTGAGATACCCACTTTTTTGAGAATTTCTATTTATATTTTTCTATACAATTTTCAGGACTAACATGAGAGGTTTAATCATGTAATTCAAACTGCAACTCACGTTCTGGACAAGTAATAATTACCAGATTGATCCCAATCACAGTTTTATATATTTGAAGAACCAGGTAACCTATATTGCATCAGATTATGCCTACATATGTGTTAGTTTTACTACCTCCTTAAAACGTGAAAGAATTTATTTTATAGCACCGTCCCCAATTTCGACATGGTCTCACAAAGAAAAAAAACACCTTTTCATGACAGCCTGCCCATCACAGCGATTTCGTTCTGCTACTAGTGAAAAATCAACTTCATTGTCAAAGTGTCACCTATTTTCAGTTCTTGCCCCGGAAGCACCTGTCAGCTATTAAGCACGTTCTTCTGTTTCTTCTTCTTCTTGTTATTTAGCTATTCGCCTTTATCCGTAATAGACCGTAAAACACTTTCAGCGTGAAATTTTGAAATCGCGTGTCACAGACCATATTCCAATTAGTCAAGTATTTCAGGTTGTTTTTAGGTGTTGGCCCGTGTGCGTTGGTATTTTCGAGAAGACCCACACCACTCACCATTCTCTGACGAAAAACTCGTTACGTGTCGATGATTTGGCGAAATAGCATAGAACCTCACCGAAGGAAACACCTTTTAGGCACGCGTTGTATACTGCACTAAATGCTCCCCGAAAATTTTGCAAGTGATTAATCACGCTTCGGTCATTCGAGGATATATGGCTTTTAGCGTTTTTGGCTTCATGTTCCTGGATGTGGATTTTGGCTTAAACTATGTGTGTTTGTGCAAATGCGGTGACACAGTGAACATGCAATGGCGTGTCCTTCATGAGAAAGACTTAATCACATTGTCATGCTTGACATCTAAATGAGACTCTCTACCACACATACAAATATACTGTCACAAAAAAAGTGAAAAACATGTTTTTCTTTCGGATAATGCGTGTGTTCTTTTCTATCCTTTTATGCCCGACGAAGGGTATATGAACGGCAAAGGACCCGCAATTGAAAATGTTTACGAAGGCTTCACTAATTTCAATTTATCCACCCGGTGTTCTGAAAGCAATTATGATTCTGCAAATGATTCTGCGTTATGCTGGTTTGAATTAAATTAGCTTCCGCCACTTGACTCAATTACTTTGAGGTGGTATGCTCAGGGATTGGGGGATATATGGATAATTAAGAAGTCACAGAAGGGCGACCTGTACGGGCCTTTTGTAAAAAGACTTGCAAATATTTTGTGATGAAGTTTGGAAGGGTCACATGTGGTGGAATGGGGAATTGATTTATTTTGAAGCCCTTTGTACTTCCATAATAATGATGTGAGGTATAATAATATGTGAGGGAATTAGGGATAAAATAAAAAGGATTTTTCAAGTAATAAATTACGTAATACTTTGCAGCTAGTAAACTTTTGCTTATGGAATAATCTGAAACGTAAATTGATTTTTAGAAAAAGAATCGCTTGGGATGCAGGCGTTGAATTTATTGCGAACATATTAATCTAATGCGACCCTTTAAATGAAAAAAAAAATTTGTTATAACCAAAGAAAGTTCACAGTGTCATATGAAGAGTAATCATAGTAACATATAAAGCGTAATATAGTGCTTTAAACTATCAAAAGTTCGACGCAAAATAACTCCAAAACGTTCACATAAAATTATATAAGAAATCGGATACTTAACACATGATCACATTGAGTACAACCCAGACTATTTTTAATTTTAATATTTAATTGGTAAGTTAGTTAAACTTCAATGGTCGTTGACAGGAATGCATAATAAAAGTTGCAATCGGTATGTATGAGTATACAGTTCTTTGTACACTCACAGGTATAATTAACCGTTAGTTCTACTGTAGTAACATAACATTTTGATGGCCTCAAATAGTGTTGCACGTTTGGTAGTGTAGCGTCTGGCGCATTTGTGTTTCCTACAATTGCTTGTCCATCGAATCGCTTAAAAGATTCTTCTACGAGTATGTACGCACCTAGCATAATACGTAACATATGTATGTGCGTTGACAGCAAAGGTACAAAGGGAGTCAGAGAGTCAAAGATTTTTTTTGTGTTCGTAGCAGGAAGGTTTTCTTTGAGACTTACTTCGTTGTAAAGAACCCAGCAGACATAAGCCTAATATGTGTTCTTGCCCCCACGAAAGAAAATGATCCTGCCACCAAAGATTGTTTCTACGAGCTCCTCGACAAAACATACGAGCAATGTTCTAAATATGACGTTAAAATTATATTGGACGATTTTAACGCCAAAATAGTAAAGGAGGACGTCTTTGGTAAGGTAGACGGTAAGCATAGCCTACACGACACCACGTCTGATAACGGACTAAGCCACACCACCACCATAGCAAGCACATGGTATCCTCATCTCAATATTCATAAGCAGACATGACGGTCCAATGATCATGTAACGATCAACCAAGTTGATCATATTGCGATCGACACAAGACATGCCTCCAGTATTCTGGATGTCCGGACCTTCCGAGCGGCCAACATAGACTCGGATCATTACCTTGTTGTAGCCAAGGTACGAATGCGGATATCCCAAACTGAGCAACAAAGAAGAATCACTGTAACTCTTCGCTGAACGCATATCCCAAAATCTCTCAATCACCCCTATGCCGCCACCATCAAGTGCCGAAGACCAGTGGCAACGATGCCAACATGCCATCAGAAACGCCGCGACTGATGTGCTGGGTCTCGCTCGCCCATCATTGCAAAACCCCTGGTTTGAGGAAGTATGCCGGCGAGTGCATGCATCAAAACAAGAGGCATATAAAGCAGCGCTGCAACGGAAGACGAGAGTTGCTCGTGAGCTCTACGAACAGAAGGGACAACAGGAACATCGGCTTCTCCAAAAGAAGAAGAAAGAGCATGAGAAGCGCGCGGTCGAGTATATTAAGAGCTTATACTCCAGGAACAATTTACGGAAGTTTTACCAAAAGGTAAAAATAACGTGTAAGAGAAGCAATACCTGTACAGAAACCTGTAGAGATGAAAAGGGAAACCTTGTTGTAGAATCACAGTCATTGCCAAGAATATGGAAAAACTACTTCTGCAAACTGTATAACGCGACGACGACCAACATCTCGCTGTCAGGCAGAATGAACCATTCAATGTAGACGATGATAGTCAAAATTTCCGTCCACCTGACTAAAAAGGAAGTGAGGATAGAAATATCGAAGCTGAAATCCAACAAGGCTGCTTACCGGCCGAACTTTTCAAGGTAGCTGGTGATGAATTGGTAAAGTGCATACCAACTCATCTCTAAAATTTGGTCAGACAAGTGTACGAGTATGCCTGATGAATGAAATGTCAGCATCGTTTGTCCAATCCACAAGAAGGGAGACTCCCTCAACTGCACCAGTTATAGAGGCATCCGTCTCCTCAACATCGCATGCAACATCTTTTCTGCGATATTGTGTGAATGCCTCAAACCTTTTATCAACAGCGTGCTTTGCCCCTGTCAGTGTGGTTTCAGGCAAAGAAAGTCTACCATCGATCAAATCTTCACACTTTGGCAGATCCTGCAGAAAACCCAAGAAGTGCAAATTGATACTCATCATCTCTTTATCGATTTCAAGACCGCCTATGACAGCATCTATAGAGAAGAGGTCTTTGATGTCAAAAAAGGATTTAGACAAGGTGACGCGCTGTCATGTGACTTCTTCAATATTGTACTTGAACGGATTGTGCGGAACACACAAGCCAACACCAGTTAGGTAAAGGTGGCTGTCCTGACAGGGTCAAGATACACTTAGACTGCTTGGATCCATTGTGATACCACATGAGTAGTGACCGGTCGAGTCACCGGTTACCGGGGGAACCTTAACCTTTCTCATTGAGGGTGTTGGCTGAGAATGCTGACTGAAAAGGTTAGAGAGGGTGACTGACTCAGTCAACCCTAAAGTCAAAGTGTTTTTTTTTTTTTTTAGGTTGCGCCAAGGATGTATAATCTTCATAGATACTAATAGCCCGAGTGCTAGTAGCACTCTAGCATGCACGATTCGCAAACCTGAGTAATCGATTCCAGGAATACGCCTACGTACTAAACACACACCCTACACACTTCAACCACTCTCCCCGCGGTACTGCCGTTAGGTATTTCTTCGCGGGGCTGGTTAGCAATTATGCTCTAGTCTCCGAGGCCGCCTCTTGGGCTCTTCTTAGGGCTTCTGCTCTTCGCAGCGCATTCTGCACACACACTATGAATGAGCAGATCTCCATCCACTCGCCCTCTGATCGTGTCATGTGACTAACAATATTTTCTGGACTTGGCAGGTTTGCTCTGTCTTCTGCAAAGCGTCTGCAATAGAGCACTGCATGCTCCGCGTCCTCCTCTTCGTTTGGGCATATTGGACACAGGGGCGAACTATCGTGTCCAAATCTATGGAGGTATTTCCGGTAGCCACCGTGTCCGGACAGGAACTGTGTGAGGTGGTAGTTACAGTTCCCCCTCGCTCTCTCTGTCCATGATTTTATAGTGGGAATGAGCTTGTGGGTCCACCTGCCTTTGGTAGAGTTGTCCCACCTGGTTTGCCACAGCGTTGCTGATGCTGTCCTTGTGTATTGTGTGCAACAAGTAATGGGGGGTGATTGATTCAATCGAACCACCTATACTGTGTGTGTAAGTTATATTGGCAGGTCCCATAAACCGTGTAGGTGTAGAGGTGCATAAGTATACTAGAGTGACTGATTCAGTCTAACTCTAATTACTGTTATGCATGATATTGGCTAGGTGGGATGACTGATTCAGTCAAACTATTCATACCTAGGTGGACCGTGTAGGTGTAGAGGAGCATAAGCGTACATAGAGTGACTGATTCAATCGAACTCTAAGTACTGCTATAAAGTGTGGACTAGATAGGGTGATTGTTTCAATCGAACCCATACCTAGGTGGACCGTGAAAATAGTGGGGAATGCAAAGTAGAGCGAGATGACTGATGCAGTTAATCTTACAGTAGTATGCAGTCGAACTTTAATAAATGGTTTGGCTAGGTGGGGTGACTGCTTCAGTCAAAACCTTAGTACCTACTTCACCGTGTAGGTGGTGTGCATGTACAACCTAGGCGACCAACCCAGGAACGCCCAAAGAAGGCACAACGAATAGGGTAAGCACCATGGACAAAGACACTTTTGCCCTGATTCTTGCAGAGTCAACAATAAGCCCAGGAACAGCAAACGCTATGGCCGTTGAGGTTACCAAACAAGTAACTAGGGCTTGCGACGCATCCATGGCCCGGAAAACGTCAACAAATCGCCGGCCACCAGTATACTGGTGAAACCAAGAGATAGCAGAGCTACGCAGCAAGTGCCATAGAGCCAGAAGACTATTCCAGCGATCCAGAGGTTTGTCCACACATCAGGACCTACGGGTGCAATTCAAAAATAGGCGAAGAGAGCTAAAACTAGCTATCCGCAGAAGTAAGAGCAATAGCTTTAAGGAACTCTGCGAGCAAGCAGATGTAAATCCTTGGGGCACCGCCCATAGAACAGTAATGGCAAAACTCAAAGGCACTAGGGCACCCACCCCCTCATGCCCTCTCCTTATGCAGAAAATTGTATCGGGGTTGTTTCCACCTCAAATACCAGCAGAGCGTATAGAGCCACCTCCGGAAGTACAGGACATCCCAACTGTCACGCAAAGGGAACTCCTGGATGTATGCAGACGATTCGAGGATACCAAGTCACCTGGATTGGATGGCATACCGAACAAGGCCCTTAAATTAGCCATTAAAAGAAATACGCAACCATTTGTGGAGCTCTACAACAAGTGTCTAACAGAAGGAGTTTTTCCAGACCAATGGAAAAAGCAACGTCTAGTGCTGCTGTCTAAAGGGAAAAAACCACCAGACGAGCCCTCGTCATACCGTCCCATATGCCTGTTAGACACAATGGGTAAAATACTGGACCGGATCATATGCAACCGACTAGAAGTAGCAATTGGTGAAGCCGGGGGACTCTCCAACCAACAGTACGGTTTTAGGAAAGCTCGTTCTACAGTAGACGCAATAAGAAGGGTAACTACAACCTTGGAAGAAGCTATTCAGGGCAGGAGATGGAGAGGCGGTGCAAAGAAATACGGTGCCGTAATAACATTGGACGTCAAAAGCGCGTTCAATTCTGTGAATTGGGGACTCATAGTGCAATCGCTTAGGTCAATGATGGTGCCATGGTTCTTAATTAAAATAATACTGAGCTACTTCGAGAAACGGTTTCTGTTCTTCGATACCGACGATGGAGTAAAGCAGTACCACATATCTGGCGGAGTTCCACAAGGATCGGTATTAGGCCCTATCCTTTGGAACATTATGTATGATGGGGTTCTAAGGCTTGGAATCCCAAATGAGGCAAAAATCATAGGCTTTGCCGAAGATATTGAAATTGTCGTGGTTGCAAAACATCTAGAGGAAATAGAGGATATTGCAAATGAATGTATCCGAAAAGTCAAACGGTGGATGGCAGCAGTCGGATTAGAGCTCGCCGAACATAAAACAGAGGCAGTATTGGTAAGCAGCCGCAAGAAAAGAGAGGAAATCACCATCAGAGTAGGAGATCATAATACGACATCAAAATCGGTTATCAAATACCTAGGTGTGATGATCGACGCGAGGCTCACTTACAAGGAGCACCTTGAAAGAACGTGTGACAAAGCGGCTCGGGTGAGCGGTGCCTTATCAAGAATAATGATAAATATAGGAGAACCTAGGCAACAAAGGAGACTTATTCTATCAAGGGTGGTGCAGTCCATCCTTATGTATGCGGCACCCATATGGGCCAAAGCTATGGCGAAAAAGACCTACGCAAGAAGGATAAACTCTGTCAACAGAATATGTGCGCTGAGAGTATGCTGTGCCTACCGTACGGTGTCAGACGAGGCAGTATGTGTCATCGCGGGAATGCTACCAGCGGATATCTTGGCTTTCGAGCTACAAAGGACCTACGACGCCAAAATTCAGGAACCTCAAGCGTCAGTCAAAAATATCAAGCTGGAAGAAAGACAGCGAAGCATTAGAGAATGGCAGGAGCGATGGAACCAGTCCTCAAAGGAAAGATGGACCCATCGACTTATACCGGATATCCAAAAATGGATGGAGTGGAAACACGGAGAGGTAGATTTCTATCTTAGCCAGTTCCTAACCGGACATGGCTGCTTTCGAGCGTATCTCAACAGGTTTGGGCTCGATGAATCTCCCAACTGTCCAAATTGCGGAGAGGCCTCAGAAGACGCTCAGCACGTATTTTTTCAGTGCCCACGTTTTCATATAGAGCACAGAGAACTGGAGGAAAAAATTGGAAAAATACCAACCCCGAAAACATTGTGCACCATATGATAGCATCGAATGCAATATGGGACGCGGTGAAACAAGTTGCAGCGATAATCGTGCAGGAACTTAGGCGGCTGGAAAGAGTCAGAAAGAGCAACCAAGTCCAACCGGCAACACTTTTGGAACAAGGAGCGGAAGACAGCGAATGAAGAGCATAAATAGCTAACCAGCCCCGCGAAGTAATACCTAACGGTAGTCCCGCGGGGAGAGTGGTTGAAGTGTGCAGGGTGTGGTTTAGTACGTAGGCGTATTCCTGGCATCGATTATTCAGGTTTGCGAATCGTGCATGCCAGTAGCTCGGGCTACTGGTATCTTTAGAAGGTTACACACCCTTTGGCGCAACCATAAAAAAAAAAAAAAAAGGTGGTGTGCATGGGAGTAATAGGGGGATTGATTGACTCAATCAATCTCTGTTACTCCTATGCAGTATTGTTATTTACAGGCATTGGTCTAGTGATAGTCATAGTGGATTTACCTATGTATCTATGTAAGTTTCTAATGTCTATGTTAGACAGGTCACTTAGGTCCTTAAAGAAGTATTCACCTAGTAGCTTTTTTCTTAGCGTGGCTAGCGCTGGACATGCGCCGAGGAGGTGGAGACTATTCTCATCCTCCTCTTCATCTCTGCAGCTTCTACAGCAATCGTTTGCTGGGACACCCATTCTAGTGGCATTGCTACCTAACAAGCAGTGTCTTGTGATAATTCTTACTGTGAGGTTTATGTTCCTCCTATTTAATGAAAGAAGATTTTTGGTTTTCTTTGCGTCTAGTAAAGACCAGATCTTCCTGGTCGATACGCACGTAGCTAGATTACTCCATCTATTGTTTGCAATAGCTTGCGCTTCGTTAAACATACGGAGTTTCATCAATTGTATTGGTGGTGCCGGTACCTCTCTATTGACAGCTAGAGGTAGTATGGTGCCGTGTTTAGCTAGTTCATCCGCTTTACAGTTGCCTGGAATATCTCTGTGTCCTGGGTCCCAGGACCGGGTAATATTGCATCTGTCCGCAAGCTCGTTAAGAGATTCGCGGCAATGTTTAACCAATTTAGATCTTATTGTTGGCGTTTCCAGAGCTTTAATCGCTGACTGACTGTCTACGTAAACGACGATAGACCTACCATCTATCGGGTGCATAGAGAGTCTGCGCGCTGCTTCCCAAACAGCTGATATTTCCGCTTGAAATATGCTACAGTGGTCCGGAGGTCGGAGAGCTACGTTTATCATAGGTGATTCGGAAAATATACCTAATCCTGTGCCCTGTTTTGGAACCATCTGTATAGATTTCGATTGCGGCGTCATTTAGAATGATACCTTCATCCCATGCGGATCTGTCAGGGATGGTGGTGTCATATTTTATATTGAAATCAATAAGTGGCGATATGTAATCTGATAATCTGGGATTGGGGTTTTGTAAGATTTTCATGTGGCTGATTTGTGAGCTTGACCACTGGAGAGATTCTCTAAGTCTTAGGGCTGCTTTAGATGCTACCATTTTCCCAAAGATGTCAATGGGATATATATTAAGTGGGGTTTCTAAGGCGGCTGTGGGAGTGGACCTGAGAGTCCCTGTGATGCATCTGCATGCTAATCGTTGTACTCTTCCGATAGAATTTGTGTTGCTTTCTTGGTTCGGTCTAGAATGTTCTGTTCCCAGTTAAGTTTACTATCGAGGGTTAACCCTAAGAATTTTGCTTTGTTTGTAAAGCTGAGTTCCGTGTTTCTAAGTTTTGATGGGGCTATGAACGGGATTTTGTATTCCCTAGTAAAAAGTACTAGTTCAGTTTTGGACGGGTTTACGTTGAGCCCAACGCTGTCCGTCCATTTCGCTTCTAAATTTAGCGCCGAGTTCATTAGATCTCTTAGGGTTTGGGGAAATTTACCTGTAATGTCTATGACAATATCATCAGCATATGCTACGACCTTGTAGCCTTTATTTCCTAGTAAAGTGAGTAGCTCATTCACTACTAATATCCAAAGTAGCGGAGAGAGAACACCCCCCTTGGAGATTTTTCAATGGTGCCTACTAACGAATGTAGAGCTGTTTCCACTGAAAAACCTTTCCGGTAGGCATGCTGAGAGCTAGATAAAGTTTGTACCTTGAGTTTTGAACAGACATGGTTATCGACTAGCGTTTCTAACGTTTTCAGAAAGAAGGAGGAGAGGCTGATTGGTCTGAAATCTTTCGGATTATAGTGAGAGGTCTTACCGCATTTCGGAATGAAGACCACCTTAACTCTTTTCCACGAGGATGGGGTATAGCCGAATTTAAGGCAGCTGTTGAAAATCACTTAGAGCCAGCGGCCTAATGGTTCTATGCCCTCTTGCAGTTCTACTGGTGTTATATCATCTAATCCTGGAGATTTATATGGTAGGAAACTATTAAGAGCCCAGTGAATAGTGTGGGTGTTTATTATTACTGCCGGAACGTCCATGATAGTTTGGTGTTGGGGTATAGATAATAGAATACACACTAATAGGGTACACACCACACAAGTGAGGATAATAGAAAAGAGGACAATTCTGTGGCACATCTCTCTGTGCCGGCGTCACAACTTCAACTGTCGAAGCGCTCACAGATCTGTCTATGGAAACCTTAGCTTAGGTAGATTATCCTTAATACAAAACACAAAGGAGGGATATAACAAATACGATGTATCACAACCAGGATACAAACAACCGTTAATACGCACACAGTGGCACACTACTTAACTATTTACAGTGCCTCTTTACGATTAAGTATGCTCTAACATAGATATGTTCGTATCTATAGAGTTTCCTGGGGAATGTGTGTCCATAAGAAGGTTTAATGTTTCTTCTGTGGACTTGGTCCAGTCTCCGTTAGGTTTCTGTATAACGTTAGGGATATATTTGGAAAGTATTTTCCTCAATCTGCTAGAATCGTTTGTCCTTTCTATATTGCAACAGAATAATCTCCACGATTCTCGCTGAGCTTTCCTTATCTCTTTTTTGAAGACCTTGAGGCTGTTCTTATAGTTTTCCCAATCTTCTGGAGATCGTGAAGACTTAGCTATATTGAACTGTTTTCTACTATCATTTCGGAGTTTTGCTATGCTAGGATTCCACCAAGGTGGTTTATTATCGTTTCTGTGCCTGCTTATCGGGCAAGCTTTCAAGAAGGCTTTGTTCATAGTTACGGAAACTTTGTCTACCACCTGGTCGATTTCAGATGGTGAGCAAGGTTGAGTTATCTCGGTGCTGAGTTCTTTATTTAAAAATGTATTATAAACCTGCCAGTTGGTATTCCTAGGATTCCTAAAGGATTTTGATGGGGGTTTGGTAAATTCCAAACTAAATTGTCTATAGTTGTGGTCCGAAAAAGAGATATCTTTCGACACCATCCATTTATTAATATTTAGCTTTGGGGAGTTGGTGGCTAAAGTAATATCTATTACTTCTTGTCTAATTTTATTAGTAAAAGTAGGTTCTGAACCTATATTACATACTACGAGGTTAGTTTCTATGATGAAATCGAAAAGACGCTCACCTCGATTGTTTGTATCACTGCTTCCCCAAAGGTTGTGGTGGGCATTGGCGTCAGCGCATATCACTATGGGGATGTTGCCTACTTGGGCTGACTTTATCGTCTCGCGTACATTTGGTGTTGGTAGTGGGCCTGTGTCATCGTAGGGTATATACGCTGACGATATCCATAGCCTGTCTTTCCCATAGCGGTCTAACTCCACACATGCGAAGTCCGAATCGCTGAAATTTGGTAAGAAGAAGGCTTTTAAGTTATTTCTTACTAGAATGCAGGACCTTGGTTTACCTGATCCTTTAGCATAAAGCAAGGAATAATTCTTTGCCCTTAAGCCAGCTATGCGGTTATCGCTTGTCACCCAATATTCCTGGATAAGGGCAACGTCCTCTCCTCCTGACTGCAGGCGGAGCAAAAGGTTAGCAGAAGCGGCTATAGAATGGTGTAGATTAATCTGTACCAGTCGGAGCATCATTCCTGACTGGTACAGATACCTCTTTTACTGTGGTGTCACCATCCTCTAACTCGGAAGATTCACCACTGTTTTGCTTTGGCAGCGAAACTGTCTCTATCTCACCTGCTGACTCAGCTGGTCTACCAACCGGTCCAATTGCTTTGACGCCTGCTGACTCAGCTGGCGTTACGGCCTGGGTCGGCGTGGAGGCTGTCGGTTGTGAGTCCGACGGAAGGCTATCTGGTTCGGTATCTAATCCAAGACTACTTAAGGAGGAAACCATACCTGAGATGAGCCTTTCGTCTTTCTCATGGACCTTCAGCACCAGTTCTTCCATGCCGTAGAAAAATGTGTACTCCCTTTTGCTTAAAAGCTCCAGAGATTCTTGGTTGAGGAGGAATGAGATTAACCTTCCTGCCTTTACCGGTTCATCGGCTTTAATGATCTTCCAATTGGCGGTTGGAAGGTCAGGATTTTGAACACGGATCAACTTTAGGATATCCGATTCACTGCATGGTCCTGGAGGAATCCAAGTTCGAGCTCTTGGATGGACCTTTATGTCGCTCCAGTTACAGACCGATAAATCGGCTTTGGCCCAAAGGTGGTTAAGCCTGTGTACTGCCTCTTTTAGAAACGCGATGGAACTGCCGTTGCTGAATTTTAAGAGCTTTGCACCGTTGAGGTACCAGCCAGCGTCCGAAAAGGTCGGTGGCGTAGCAGATGGGTTCTTAACACGTTGACTGCCACGACAGTTTTACTAGTGCGTACGCCGTATGCCAACTTTGTTTCTCTATGAAATATTGAGATTTTTTTCCTGTATATAAGTGGGTGTCTAGATTACATATAAATACATATATATATGTACGAGTACACTCGTAGCTGGCAATGGAAACAGCCATGCTTCTGAACTCGTATTAATATTTTTTGTAAATAACTCTTAAAACATTGCCTCTAATGGTATCTGCATGCATGTATCTAATGCATACATCATTTATTGCAATCAGCCAAATGCGATTAAAATGAGTTCACTAAATTTCCGCGAAGAATTCAGTGCTCACTTGCTTGGCGAAAGAATGCCTGGTGACTCAAAAGCATCAGAAACTCCGAAACCATCTACCAGCACAGCAATAAAACAACCACGGTCAAAGTTCTTTGAAATGCACTTCCTTCAACCGCTGCCGCCAATTACAAAAAAAAATCCAACAAAGCCTTGTCGAAGTCCAAAAATAGGAAAGAAACAAGATACTTCTGCGAAATATGCCCCGAAAAGCCAGCTCTATGTGTGGGTAATTGCTTTAAAATCTACCACCAAAAATTATAAAAATTATAACACATTTTGAAATATTAAACAATGTTATTAAATTAAAAAATAACTATTTTGACTTTTATTTCATTTTAAAATAACTTTGGTTATTTCGTACTACTCGTATTATGATTATAGCAATTTCAAATTAAAAAAAAAAAGTCAGGTGAAAAATTGGAAGTATAGGAATTATTTCTCTTAATTGAGGTTATTTCTATTGCCACATAAAAATTAGAGAGTCTAGCTCTGTAGGCTACAGAAAAAATCACAAATAAAAAATCATCTACCAAGTACGAGTATACTCGTAGGTGGCGTACTGAACCAGGCGCCTCACTACGAGTATACTCGTAGTTGGCAGTCAACGTATTAAGACAATGCGCCAGCACGTCTGACGCAAGTCTTGCCTTGTGGAGCCTCCAGTTATCACCACTGATACGGCCCTCCTCATTTCCGCTGTCGCAGATACCGAACACCAGGTGATCCTTCGCCACCCCCTGGGCACGTTTTACATGAAACGCTCAATCCATCCTTTAGAATGGGTTGACTACACTTTAGCTTCAGATGCCGTTCCCCGAAGACCTTACAGCATAGGTGGCCCTACTCCAATCGCCCTTCGGGATCATCGGGTCCTTACTAAGCATCTTCACCGCGACAAGGTATGTAGTCGAAGAAGATGAACACCAGAGGTACAACCCATCAAAAGTCCGTACAACTGCTTGTATACGCCGACGATATTGACATTATTGCAAGAACTCAGCGGGCTGTCACCGGTGCGTTTGCAAGCATTGAAGCAGAAGCGGCCAAAACGAGGGCAAGACTAAGTATATGTATATATGTATATGTATGCTGTCAACAAGAAGAGACATTCAACACCGACGAGTTTGACAGAACGTCACAGTCGGCAGCTATAACTTCGAAATAGTAAGGGACTTCGTCTACCTTGGCTCTGCTATAAACTCTAAACACGACATCAGCGCATAAATCAAGCAAAAAATAACTCCAGGTTCACCCCGAACTGTAGCGCCACCTAAGTAAGTAAGTAAGATGAATGTATTGAGTGGGAACAAATTTGAATTCCTTATTTTGTAAACTAAATATTCGGATGGAAGTTAAAGACAAGCTCAGTTTGTAATGACAGTTTTATCCCTGTACTAAGTAAGTCTGTTCTTTATCATGGTAAGAACATTTTCCAGGCAGCCCTTATCATCGCATAAATCATCCGACGCTGTATAAAGAACTACAATAAACGCAAATATATTGCCCATATGTTGCTGTTGACCAAATGCATACTCTGTTACCCAATAAATTAGATACCTACCTTTGTTCTCTTTTTCATAAAATAAATACCAATTTCTATCTCAGCAAATTTACCCAACCAGAAATATAATGTGCAAGGCAATGGTAAATTAACTTAATGTGAATACTATTTTATCTCTTACGTATATTCCCAACCAGATATTGTACAACGTGTGTGCGTTGTATAGAATATATTCTTTTGTGGGCGTTTCATTTCAACCGTTTAAGGTTCATTTGTCCGACACAGTACCACACTCATACAAGTAACTTGCCCATACCCTGCCTGCAGGCGCTACCCTTTGCGATAGATAGAGAGAAGCCTTTTGATTAAGCACCAAATCACATGCAATCGGTGTTCGGTTAAAGTAATTAGGAGCCATGGCTAGATGGAGTAAATTCGTATTTATCATCGAATCGCCTGCGTTGAAAAAAAAATTATCTTTGTACGTACTGTAGGAGGTGTGCGAAAATACATAAATTTTCACATCTAGTTCTTAGTAATTTTTCAATGTTCGCTGTTTGTCATGCCCTGGGAATTTATTGTCTCACTTACTGAATAAACAGATGTAGAAGAGAGAGTTAAGGGAAAATTATAATTAAATTTGCATTGTCTGTCTTAGTAGGAAATGGTGGTCGTGGAAATAAGTTGTGATCAGTCATAAAGGTTCCAACCGCTCTCCATTAAGACACTTTGTCCTTCTGACTGCATGTTTTGTATATTTTTTAATTACTTTTCTTAACACCGTTTTTCTCTACTCTTTTTATTCAAAAACCAAGTTCTATGTCTCCGCGTCTATCTGGTCATGATAAGTTTGAAACTAACTAAACCGATTCGAATACGAGATTTATTGTTCTGTTAGAATGTCTTCTTCGTGTGGGCATTTAAGGAGTAATGTGTAAGTGATAGTTGAAACTAAATTTGTTTGCATTGGCTAGTAGTTTTATCCATTTCATCTTAGTATTTATCCATTTTAAAGTTCAACCAAAAACCCATGTAAAATAATAAGGCAAATCCTATGGTAGAGTGAGTAGGAAGCTAGAAAAACAGGAATCCATTTGGTATAACCTTCGAAATTCAAATACCTCTGTATCTGTTCAGTAAATATATGAAAGTTGTAATCTCTGCAGGACTTTTTTGTAGATGTGCTTACGGTAGTGTTTGTCTTGCACTAACAAAAGAGCTGGAAAGCTGCAAAGAACATGTTACTATAATCTGCACTCTGAGCTAGGCAACCTAGTTTCGGTGTTGTTTTTTCCGTTTAGTCTGGATCGAGCGATATCAAAGCATACATATAGTAATTTTTCGTTTGTTTGGCATAACGACAATCTCTCAGAAATCCACAGCGAAATCTTTTTCTAGAGCTTATGCTTAGAAACAGGTATTTAGTTGGAGATATGACCACTTCTCGTGACAAGGAATAGTTTTGGTGTGAAGGAAACTTATAATAGCTTATCAGCCTTAAAAGTGATTTATTTATATCGAGGCTTAGTTGATGCCAGACTATAGTTAAAGGGTTTTTGAACATAGCTGCAATGCCCATGCGATATCTACATACTTGTACAAGTATACATGACTGTTCTAGATTGTTGCTTGTCTCCCGGTTGACAAGAATAACACAATCTTCAGAATTCTGTCGGCAAAGCACAATTGTCGTTTGGCTCTTCGTGCATATTAATATTTACTAAATCTAGGAGCAATCAACAAAGCGGGGACAAATGAGAGAACGGCAAAACATATCAAATCTCCACACAGATGTGGCTCAAGCTTAGAAAAGAAATAATTTTTATCCGTTAAAGAGATTATGGATAACCAGTCATCGGTATCATTTTTTGCGAGCCTGGAAGGAACGAATAGTGGGAATCCATTTATTGATTCCTTTGTACCAATTATTCCATGATTGAAAAAACAAAACAAATACATATGCAGAACTCTGCGTCTTATCGTTTAACCTAGCCCTACATAAGTAGATGTAGCGTTGTCTAACGAAACTTTTCTACTTAAACGTAATTTTCCAGAAAAATTCACATATTTCTTCATTTCTGAGAAGAATTACCCTTGTTTCCTTAGGCAAAAAAACTAATTGAGCAGCAAAGCTCGCTATCGAAGAAGTAAAATCACCCTGTACATGACCTTGCGTCTTATCTCATCCCAAAATACAGGAAATGTTTCGTATTCGTTCTCTTCCCCTACCAAGTAATTGCAAACATCTGGCAATATTTTCGCATATTTGTATCTAACGATCGATGGTTTTAAAAAAAAGGTTGCTGGGCATAATTGCGATAATAATGTAGGTCACTATTTTACTCAAGTAGAAATTAGCAACCTTAACTGCACGCATAAGTGCGATAATAATGTATCTCACTATTTTACTCAAGTAGAAATTAGCAGCCTTGATTGCACGTAAGCACCCTTCTTCTTTCACTCCTTGGATCTTCGAAAAATGTCTAGAAGATGTTACCACAACAATTCAAGACGTCATTCCACATAAGCCATTCCAAGTGTAGAAATATTTCGGTAAGTTTCTGGAAGAAACACAAAACCATTAATTTTCTTGAAAGGCTGGCTGCATCCACGTGCGCTTAATTTGCACATGATTTCTGTAATCACTGTTGGTAACAAAATACTTACATTTGTACAAAAACTAGCTGACCAGTGCTCGCCTTGCTTCACCCGCATTTTAGTTGACGGTTATTTACTTGTTGAAATATAATTGCCAACGGAATACAATATCGAAAATGTGTAAACTAAATTATAACTTCCGCCATGGGAATCCCACCAGAGCATACGCAAACCCGCTTCCAACACACAATTTATTTTAAATTCATTAAAACATTCTAAAATGTGGACAAATCCAACGATCAACATCTCATCTAACAAAATGGAAAAATATTGCAATAGTTTTATGTCTACACATGCACATGCATGTACAGTACATTTATACCTACGCGTATATTCACAGGTCTCTTAATTTCATGAAGTTTTGACAGCACATGGATATGTTAATTAATAAAATTTGCAATATGTTGGATTTGGCACTGATCTTTTTTTTCAATTTTAACTCTAGGACAGGTCGCACACTGAAGATCGTAACATAATCATAGGACAGCGCGCCCATATACTTACACACACATACTATTGCAACCATAGCCACTGCTGCACGACTGCTGGCCGTGGTCTCCAATTGTGGAAGATGATTTGATTAATTGTTTTTAGCATTGCTCCGCTTCAGGACAACGCAGGAGGATGTTTTATATAATTTAACGGCGAATTTACTAAATTCACTTATTTTTTATTTTTTTAATCCGGAGAGCCAGTACTGAGCTACGGCTGTGAAATCAATATTTACAGATGGAAAATTCGATCTAAACCCCTTTATGCCACTTAGACCTTAAATTTCGGAAAATCCCTTCTTATCTCGGCAAAATAAGGAAAAACAGTGCAAAATTTCAAGTACCTATGTCTAGTAGTTTTCGAGAAACGGTGTTCACAAGGAAAATCGACTTTACTTTTATAGTATTTAAGAATTAAGATATCTGAGGGCATCTATAAATAGGATTTTCCAATTTATGCCTACACGGGTTCTACTTCAAAAGAATCGAATTTTCATGCCGAAAACAAAAATACGTGGTATACGATACGTAGTTGAGTCCGTTTCGAATAGGAACCTTTTCCAACCGGATTTGTTTGCTGAAATGTATGACCATCGATATCGGTATTTCTCCTCTAATTTTTCAAAGGAAGATATGAGAAGTAGGCTTCGATGGAGTCTGCTGATGTCTGGACAAGGACATAGAAAGTGCCTGGTGTCCGCCCCGAAGTCCAGGTCAGCACAACCTCTTCCTATATGCTCTTATTATATTAAGCATTATATTTGTTATTTAAGATTTTGCATATGAAATGGTCATCTAGACTCTTTTGTCCAGTTCCTGTTCGGGATAGTTCATCCGGTTTTTCATTCTCGCTAATGCCGTTATGGATTGGTACCAAAATAATTTCAACGTTATTTTGCCTGCTGTCATTCTGAGCTATAGAGTCCGAATAATTTAGATGAGCTCTTAACTTGTAGTGATTTCCAGGGCCTTAATGGCTGCAAGGCTTTCGACGTAAATGAAGATATCCTTCTGTCATACCATGTGTCGTATACTCTCTTGCACATGGCACCGTAACGGTACCGCAACCACACCGCAGCGATACGTTGCAGTGCAGTTGCGGTGCAGCTGCGGTGTAGTTACGGTGCAACTGCGGTGCCGGTGCGGTGCAGTTGTGGCGCTGCTGCGGTGCAGTTGCGGTGAGGTTGCGGTACGGCAGCGGTGAAGTTGCGCTGCCGTTGTAGTGCAGTTGCAGCGCCGCTGCGGTGTGGCAGTAGTGAAGTTGCGGTGCAGTGTCAATTCAGTTGTGTTGCTGTTGCAGTGCCGCTGCGGTGCGGTTGCGGTGCAGTTGCGGTGCAGCTGCGGTGCAGTTACAGTGCCTTTGGGGTGTCGATGTGGTGAGGCTGCGGTACGGCAGCGGTGAAGTTGCATTGGCGTTGTGGTGCAATTGCAGTGCCACTGGGGTGTGGCAGCAGGGAAGTTGCGGTTTTTTTTTTTTTTTTTTTTTATAATTTACTCGCGCTAAAGGGGTTATGACTACCCTTTTTATGCATTATACATAGCGTGAGCGTTAAGGAAGAGGGGTTAGGGGGAAACGAGGCACCGATGCACATTAGTCTTAAATGACTGTAGGTTATAATGGAGAGGAAAAGCAGACTCGGGGAGAGCATTCCACAAACGTGTTGTGTGGCTCATAAAAGAATCTCTAAATTTCACGGTACGTCCGAAGATAGGCTTAAGGGTAAACTGATGAGCATTCGAGGCATGGCTAGTATTGCGGTTAAAACGAAGAAGGGGAGGCATGCTATTGGCTATCTCAATCAAGCATTTTCTGTGGAAATATCGATAAAACAGGGATAGGCAGGAGACATTACGACGGTGTTCGAGCGAAGCAAAATTGCTTGTAATATTCGTGTCTCCTATGAGTCTTATCGCGCGTTTTTGAGTCCTATCTAGCAAGTGCAATATGGTTTTTGGTGCACTAGACCAGATGTGAGCGTTATACTCTAACTTAGGGCGAATTAGGGCCTTATAAATTGAAGCCAATTCAGAAGTGGTGAAATATTTCTTACACCGCCTTAGGAAACCTAAACATTTCGCTGCATTCTTAGCGATTTCGAATACATGGTCGTTCCAACAGAGTTTGTTGTTGACACACATACCGAGCATGGAAAGATTTTCGGATTCTACAATGCAAGTGCCATTCATGGATAATGGCTGATGTGTAGGGTTTCGCTTTAGTGACAGAAGACATCATTGAGTCTTGGAAGCATTAAATTCCACTCTAATGGTTAAGCCCCATTTAAATATGCTGTCAAGGTCGGAATTTAATGTGTTTAACATACGTTGTCGTTCTTCGTCCACGGCCGAAGAGCAGGGTCGTGAGTTTGGGAACGAATATGAAAAACTGAGGGTGCTGTCATCAGCGAAGGAATGGATTGGATTAGAAGTTGCAGACAGAAGAACATTTATGAAAATGAGAAAGAGAGTCGGAGACAAAACAGAGCCTTGGGGGACACCAGCATTTATTTGGTGAGATTCGGACTTGAAGCCGTCCAAAACAACTTGAATTGAACGGCCCGAAAGGTAGTTTCTAATCCATAGAAGAAGAGTATCATCGATCCCAAATGCACGCATTTTCGACAAAAGAGCTTGATGCCAAACTCTGTCAAATGCTTTTGAAATATCAAGCGCAATAATCTTACTTTCACCGGAGTGGTGCAGAGATTGGTTCCACTTATCGGTGAGATATGACATCAAATCACCAGTGGACCTGTTGCCACGAAAGCCATACTGTCGGTCATTGAGGAGTTTTCGTGATTCAAGATATTTCATTAGCTGACGGTTTATCAGCGTTTCCATGACCTTGGAAAGAAGGGACGTTAGTACAATGGGTCGGTAGTTGGAGAGAGAAGAAGAATCGCCTTTTTTAGGTACGGGCTGGACAAATGCTGTTTTCCACTTACTCGGAAAGAGACCTTAAGAGTAGGATCGGTGGAAAAGCTTACGCAGTGGTTTTGCCAGCGAAGAAGAACACCTCTTCAGAACAATAGGGGGTATACCATCTGGGCCAGCGGATTTGTGTATGTTAAGACCTTTGAGTACTCCTGCAACTGTACGAGTGCGAAAGTGGACTTGTCCCATGGAAAATTTGACGCTCTCAAGTACAAGTGGAGACAAAGCACTATCTGGCAGTGTGGAGTTTGCTGCAAAGTGAGCAGCGAACAGATTAGCTTTGTCTAAGGAGCTGACAGTTGGTGCGTCATTATGAATGAGCGTCGGTATAGATGACGAGGCCGAATTCTTAATGTTTTTTTACGAACGACCAAAAGTTTTTACTACCCTTGGGACAATGTAGTATTTTTTGCCTCAACTTTTGGTCGTGGGAGAATTTAACTCGGTTAATGAGGGCATTGCAGTCATTTCTGGCTCGTTTAAACTTTTTTCGGTTTTCCTCAGTTGAGGTGGCCTTGTAAGACCGAAAACTTAATTCCTTTAACCTAATAGCTTCTTTACAGCTCGAGTCATACCACGCGTTTTCCTTGGGTCTAATAGCTTTTATCCTGTGAGGGATGTAAGTTCTCATACCTAGGAGAATTGAATTAGTAATCATATCAGCCGCGGCGTCCACATCGCTATCGAGGAAGCATAGCGACCAGTTAAAATTCCTAAAGAACTTATTTAATTCATTCCAATTGGCTTTCTCGTATAGCCAAGCTGTTCTTTTTGGAGTTTGTTCTTTAGCATTGTGGTTGGAGTACGAGAAATTGGCCGATATGACACAGTGGTCTGACGAACCTAGAGGCGATAATACATTTACCGTGTATTTATTAGGATCGGAACTAAGGAACAAGTCCAGAGTGTTGGCGGTATGGCCAGTTATGTCCGGAACACGAGTTGGCTCATTCACAAGCTGGGTTAGGTTATTTACCTCAGAAAAAATCTCAACATACCTTCCTTCGGGTGTTGTCTGTCCAGAGTGGCGAAGCCAAATAGAATTGTGGACATTGAAATCGCCCGCAATGACGATTTCAGAATGTGGGTACAGGGATACAATTCTTAGGATGGAGTCTGACAGTGCATCAAACTCATTATAAGTTGAATTGCTGTCAATATTTGGACTTCTATAAATGAAACAGTAGTGGATTAACTGCCTACGGACATGGAGTTTCAGCCACAAGAAATTAAATTCCGAATTGGAACATTGGCCGTATTGTGGGAGAATTTGGTAGGCTACATCACTACGTATATATACAACGAGACCGTGATGGTGGAAGAATAATGGCTCAATGCTATATCCAGGCAGATCGAATTCCGAAGGATCGGAATTCTGACCCACCTGTGTTTCACAAAGAGCCAAAACAGCTGGTCTATATTTAGCGGCGTGGACGTACACAGAAAAAAAATTCGATCTGAGCCCACGAATGTTGCTCAGATCTACTCTAAAATTCCTTACCATTATAAAAAACAGACATAAAAAACACAACTCCGACGTTAACTAAGCCGAGTTGTGAAGTGCAGATCCAACGTTACTTTCCCAAAACAGGTTATCGCAGGTGTTATGCCCATGCGACAATTTGGTTTGGTCCACCAACAAAGACCTGTACACACAACCCGCTATCCACCAGACGATGCTTTACCCGGTTGTGGGTGCACGCATGAAAAAAAAAAAAGCGGTGCAGTAACGGTGGCACTATTGTGGTGCGATTGCGGTGCCGGTGCGGTGTGACAGCAGTGAATTTGCGGTGCGGTTGCGGTGCCGTTCTGATGCCACTGCGGTGCGGCAGCTGTGGAGTTGCGGTGCAGTTGCGGTGCCGTTGCGGTGCAGTTGCGGTGCCGTTGCGGTGTAACTGCGGTGTGGCTGCGGTGCGCCTGCGGGTCGGCTGCGGTGCGGTTGCGATGTAGTTGAAGAGCAGTTGTGCTGCAGTTGCAGTAAAGTTGCGGTGTAGCTGCGGTTCCGCAGTGCGACTGCTGTGAATTTGCAGTGCCGCTGCAGTTGAGACGCTGTTATAGTGCGGTTGCTGTGCGGCCGCTATGCAATTCCGGTGCAGTTGCTGTGGCGTTTTGGGTCCGCTCTGGTGCAGCTACGGTGCGGCTGCTGTGCCGCTGCGGTGCAGTTGCGTTGCCGTTGCTGTGCCGTTAACTCTTCTCAACCCATTAGCGCCCACCGTACTCCATTGAGTACGAACACTTGAAGACATGTAGAGATGAAAAGGGAAACCTTGTTGTAGAATCACAGTCGGTGCTGAAAATATAAGAAAACAACTGCCGTTGACTGTATAACGGCGACGAAGACCAACATCCCGCTGTCAGGCAGAATGCACCATTCATCATAAACGATGATAGTCAAAATTTCCGTCCACCTGACCAAAACGAAGTGAGGATAGCAATATACAAGCTGAAATCCAATAAGGCTGCTGGACCTGACGGCTTACCGGCCGAAATTTTCAAGGTAGCTGGTGATGAATTGGTAAAGTGCATACACCAACTCATCTCTGAGATTTGGTCAGACGTGTGTAGGAGTATGCCTGTTGAATGAAATCTCAGCACCGTTTTCCCGATCCACAAGAAGGGAGACCCCCTCAACTGCGCCAAGTATGGAGGCATCAGTCTCCTCAACATCGCATACAACATCTGTTCTGCGATATTGTGTGAACGCCTGAAACCTTTTATCAACAGCTTGATTGGACCCTATCAGTGCGGTTTCAGGCCAGGAAAGTCCACTATCGATCAAATCTCCACACTTCGACACATCCTGGAGAAAACCCAAGAAGTCTAAATCGATACTCATCATCTCTTTATCGATTACAAGACCGCCTATGACAGCATCTATAGAGAAAAGCTTTATAGATCCATGTCTAGTTTTGACATTCCTGCCAAACGTGTTCGTCAGTGCAGGATGACGATGGAGAACGCTCGCTGCTCCATCAAGGTCGGTAATGACCTCACCAAGACCTTTGATGTCAAAAAAGGTTTTAGACAAGGTGATGCGCTGTCGTGTGACTTCTTTAATATTGTACTTGAACGGATTGTGCGGAACTCACAAGCCAACACCAGAGGCATAATCTATTACAAGTCTGTACAACTGCTTGCATACGCCGACAATATAGACATTATCGGAAAAACTCAGCGGGCTGTCACCGGTGGGTTTGCAAGCATTGAGGCGGAAGCGGCCAAAACGGGTTTGGCGATAAACAAGGGCAAAACCAAGTATATGCTGTCAACAAGAAGGGACAGCCAACACCGATGGATTGGGCAGAACGTCACCGTTATAATTCCGAGGTAGTAAGAGACTTTGACTACCTTGGCTCTGATATAAACTCAAAAAACGACATTAGCACAGAAATCAAGCGAAGAATAACTCTTGCCAATCGCTTTTTTTTTTCGGCTTATAAGGCTATTCAACAGTAAAGCCCTATCTCGAACAAGTAAGGAGACTCTATATTAGACCTTGATCATCCCAGTCCTGTTTTACGGCGCTGAAACATGGACTTTATTAAAAGAGGATGAAGATATCCTTGGTCGCTTCGAGAGAAAAATTCTTCCCAAGATTTTCGGTCCCGTTTGCGTTGACGGGTTTTGGAGGAGAAGATTCAATCACGAACTATACGAGCTGTACAGCGACATCGACCTAGTCAAAAAACTGCGTATTGGATGTCTGAGATGGCTAGGACATGTAGAGCGAATGGACACCAACGCTCCGGCCCGCAGAGTCTTCGAATCTAACCCCGAGGGACGACGCATTAGTGGACCTCCTCGCCGTACGTGGCGCGCACAAGTTCAAGGGGACCTCGACCAACTTGGAGTGCGCAACTGGAGGCAATTAGCTAAAGACCGAGCTAAATGGAGAGGCTTGTTGGTTGAGGCCCAGGTTCACCCCGAACTGTAGCGCCACCTTAGTAAGTAAGTAAGTAAATACTAATAGTTGTAACATTTAGACCCACTGAACCAATGTTTAACGTTTTTCTTCTTGTGAATGGTACAACGACTGCCTTGCTGGGGCTTATCGATATGCCCTCGCCAGCAGACCCGTCCGACACTACAAGAATTGCGTCTTGCATAAGTTGACAGACATTGTCTTCATGTTTGCTCTTGATTATGATCACTAGATGACCTGCATATTCTTAGTTTTGAAGCCCAAGCTGTTAAGTCTATTTAATAAGTCATCCACCACAAGAAAGCATAAGAGAGGCGAGAGGACGCCGCCTTGGATGCAGCCTTTTGCTGCAGAGACCTCTACTGACAAAGGTGTCATTATGCGGCCATCGAGAATAGTCCTAATCCATCTAGTAGTAGGTTGGTCGATTCCGCTTGCGACTCATGGCATTAGTGATGGCGTCATAACCAGTGTTATCAAAAGCACCTTTTATATCAAGGAATGCACAAAAGGCAACTTTTTTAGATAACATGATTTTGTATCTGTGACTATATAGTGAAGGGCGCCTAGAGTACAGAGGCAAAGTTTTTTCAAGAATGCCTAGTGGTTTTTTAATAATTTTCAAGAAAAAATATGTCAAGTCGATTGGACGGTAGGATTTAGTTAGCTCACTGAGTTTATTAACTAGCTCTTAAATAAACACCACACTTACCTCCCGTAATGTATCCTAGGTTGAAACTCTTAAATAAACACCACACTTACCTCCCGTAATGTATCCTAGGGATGTGAAGAACATTATTTTTAGTACTGATTAGACAGGCAACACTAGGCATTAGCCCCCCAAGTTACAGTATAATTCAAATTTGAAAAAGGATATAAGATACTATAATACGAGTATAACATATAATTTATATTTGCCTTTTTCTTTTTTCTCTTTGTGTAATGTGTAAGTAATAATTAATGTAAAAAACCTCTATTGGAATTTTGACAATCGATTGTTTTCGCAAAGATTAAAAGGCCGAACTTGAACGTAATGCAAACTTTATTAGATCCACGCTTGAAAATGAAATACTTAAAGATGGGTATCATAGTTCTGTTATAGCATGACATGTTTAAGTAATTCATGATAAATGTGTGTGTATGAACGAACAATATAATAAACGTATGTATGTGAAATCCAGTATGTATATAAGATGAATAAAGAGAGTGTAAATGTAATATAATGAAAGTGTTGCCACTACCAATAATTCTTAACATCCTCCGGGAGGGCCAGATAGGGTGAGTTCCAGCGGGTACAGCAGCTGTACAGGCCGACATGTTCGTGCACCATCTGAGTATCGTATCTCGCAGGCTCTAACCTTACCGTCACGTCCCTTATAAGCATTGTCAGCTATAGTCATTTTCCAGTTGATTCGAGGTTTGCCAGAATCGAATACTAGGACAACATCATTGGGTTTCAGCGTTTCTGAATAGGCCCCTTTAGTATGGTGAAAAGATCTCAGAAGCTGCATATACTCCGATCGCCAACGGTTCCATAACATACTAGTGTATCTCATTCGCTGCTTCCAAAGTGTTTGAATTTCGCTGGAACCTGGTTCCAGCTTCCTCACTTGCCTTAGGGATTCCATCGCGACTTAGCAAAAAATGAGCGGATGTAAGAGGAGTAGCATCAATCAGATCGCTGCTGATATACGTTAATGGTCGAGCATTCGCCATCACCTCAGCTTCAGCAAGAATCGTTCGTAGTTATTCGAAAGTTAATTTCGCTCTTCCAATGACCACCTTAAGAATGTTTTTTATAGATCGAATGAGACGCTCCCAAAATCCGCCCCACCATGGGGCTCGCTCGACGATAAGCTTCCATCGTATACGGTGACTTGATAGGAAACAATGAAATTGTTGTTCTTTAAATGCAGTCCCTTCTAGCTCCAAGGCTGCCCTTCTGAAAGTTCGAGCATTATCGGAAAAGATGAGGGATGGGAGTCCTCTTCGGGCAATAAAACGCCTGAGGCCCATCAAACAGCTTTCGGTGGTCAGATTTGTCACTAACTCTAAATGCACAGAGCGAATGGCAGCGCAGGTAAATATCATGAAATAAGTTTTACTCATTTCACACCCACATTGTCAAAAGGTTTAGACAATGTGAGTCTTTCTATTGCAAGGGGTCCAAACGGTTGAGATGCTGGCTTCCCCCACAGATTTTAACAGATGACACACTGCCTTAAAATCTTCTTGACGAGTGGGCGTCCCTTCAGGATCCAGAATTTTTCGCGAAGCTGGGACAGAACCAGATTGACCCCTCCATGTAAAGTTTTTTGATGGTAATCCTTAACTATTAGATAGGTGATGTACGAATCATGAGGATGTTTGAAATCCGTAGATTCGTTCAGTGTTTGCAGACGACCACTTAACTTTAACACCCCCTCCTTGTCAAGAAACGGACACAGCTGAGCGATCTTGGAACATTTGGATATTGGTCGTTTTTTCTGCAAAAGAGAAATCTCATTAGAAAATTTATCGAGTTGAATGTACCTTAGCCAATATGACTCAGCGGCATTAATCTTCTCTGCCATCAGATCGGTAGATGTAGGCCTTTTTTTTTACAGGACGTCGAGAAACGCAGTGTATATCCTGTAACTCTCAGCAAGCGCTTCCACGTGCTAAAACGTTGAAAGTTAAGAACAGGCTCCATGATTTCGTACTCCAATATATAAGACTCCGCCGGCAATACCAAAGAAGTAACATCATGAACAATTGCCAATGGGTCGCATGTGTAATCATCACGTTTGAGCCAAACCGGTCCTTGGATCCACAACGAAGATGTTTTTAGGGATTCAGCCGTTATCCCCCTTGTGAGCAGATCTGCAGGATTCTCCTTTCTTGTACAGTGACTCCAATCCGATGTTGATGTAAGGCGCCGTATTTCGCTTACACGGCTCTGTACATACGGCTTCCATCTGTCGACTTCTTCTAGTATCCAACTTAACGTTATTTTGGAATCTGTCCATAGATGAAATTTTTGAACAGAGATCTTGAGTGAACGTTTCATGTATGAGCACAACCGAGCTGCTATTAATGCAGCAGTAAGCTGTAATTTCGGCAGCGTTAACTCATTTGTACCATCTTGCTTAAGGGGTGCCACACGACTCTTCGCACATTCACCTGATAGAGACGTATTTTTCATATAAGCCACAGTACCATACGCCTTCATACTCGCGTCAGCAAAAATATGCACACTTATTTTGTGTGGAAAAGTTGACAAAGCAGATCTCGGTATGGTGCAGAAGGTTCTCAGCGCAACTTTCCCCTTCGCACATAAGATCGGCAGGAAGTACTTGATCCCAGGGCAGCTTTCTTTTCCATATGGATTGGAATAGAATTTTCAACTTGATAACAACTGGTCCAACCATTCCCAATGGGTCGAATACCCGGGCAATCGTTTGTAGTACCATGCGTTTAGTTACCTTAGATTACCTGGAAGTTCCCAAGCCTTCAACCATTTGTTTAGGTACAGCTATTTCATCACTGCGGACGTACCATTCTAGTCCCAACAACTTCTGCTTAACTGGAGAATCGATACCAAAAGCCTTTCTAATCTCCAGACTGTTTGGGTTCCATTTTTGCAGATTCATGCTCGCACTTCTCATAATCGAAACAGCTTCCTTGTAGATTCGTTTTCCTTCCTCTTCCTTGTTGACACTTGTAATAAAAACGTCCACGTAAAACCCACTTCGTAGCACCTCGCAAGTTGAGCGAAAACGATCTTCTTGGTTGGTCTTAGGCTGGTCAAACGGTAGTGCATGCGATCACATGAAAACACAAGCGTTTTCACTCAGCTGAGGCCTACCAACTCCTACTCTCGACCTAATCGCGGTGACAGCCGGGTGCCTAGTACCTTAATCCAAGAAATCGATAACCAACCCCGTTTTGGGGAATAATTAAGGAACTGGCCCTCCAGGTTGGGGGTTGTGCCGTCGGGGTAACTTCCCTACCACGTAAAAAACGCATGGTTCCGAAACAACCAAAAGCCTCGGATAAGGATGACTCAACTAATGACGACCCCAGCAAACGAAATAAGGACAACGACCTTCGGATCTGTACGTGGAATGTTCTGTCCCTTTACAGACCACGTGCAGCCGAACAACTAGCAGAGGCCCTAGACTGCTATAAAGCAGATATTACCGCCATCCAGGAAGTGCGATGGGATGGGCCGGGCAAAAAGAGGATGAAAAACTGTGACATCTACTACGGTGATTGCTACAGAGGCAACAGGCAACGCTTATTCGGATGCGGATTTGTCATACGCGGCAGACTTAGGCAAGAAGTCTTAAGCTTCCGACACGTGAGCGAGCGTATTGTGACTATCCGGATCAAGGCTAAATTCGCTAACATAAGCCTAATATGTGTTCATGCCCCCACAGAAGAAAAGGACCCTGCCTCCAAAGAGTGTTTCTACGAGCTCCTCGACAAAACATACGAGCAATGTCCTAAATACGACGTTAAGATCGTATTGGGCGATTTTAACGCCAAAATAGGAAAGGAGGACGTCTTTGGTAGGGCAGTCGGTAAACAAAGACTTCACGACACCACGTCTGATAACGGACTAAGGCTAATTGATTTCGCTGTGAAGCGAAATGTCACCATAGCAAGCACATGGTTTCCTCATCTCGATATTCATAAGAAACATGGCGGTCCAATGATCATGTAACGATCAACCAAATTGATCATATTGCGATCGACGCAAGGCATGCCTCCAGTATTCTGGATGTCCGGACCTTCCGAGCGGCCAGCATAGACTCGGATCATTACCTTGTTGTAGCCAAGGTACGAATGCGGATATCCCAATCTGAGCAACAAAGAAGAATTACTGTGAGAAAATTTAACGTCGAAAAGCTACAATCGCAAGAGACCGCCAGACTCTTCGCTGAAAGCGTATCCCGAAATTTCTCAATCACCCCTTTGCCGCCAGCATCAAGTACCGAAGACCAGTGGCAACGCTGCCAACATGCCATCAGAAATGCCGCGACTGATGTGCTGGGTCTCGCTCGCCCACCACCGCGAAACCCCTGGTTTGACGAAGAATGCCGGCGAGTGCATGCAACAAAACAAGAGGCATATAAAGCGGCGCTGCAAAGGAAGACGAGAGCTGCTCGTGAGCTCTTTGAGCAAAAGAGACGGGAAGAACATCGGCTTCTCCAAAAGAAGAAGAAAGAGCATGAGAAGCGCACGTTTGAGAATATCGAGAGTCTATACTCCAGGAACAATGTACGGAAGTTTTACCAAAAGGTAAAAAGAACGTGTCAGAGAAGTAATACCCGTACAGAAACCTGTAGAGATGAAAAGGGAAACCTCGTAGTAGAATCACAGTCGGTGCTGAGAATATGGAGAAACTACTTCTGCAGGCTGTATAACAGCGACGAAGACCAACATCCCGCTGTCAGGCAGAACGAACCATTCAACATGGACGATGATAGTCAAAATGTCCGTCCACCTGACCAAAACGAAGTGGGGATAGCAATATCCAAGCTAAAATCGAACAAGGCTGCTGGACCTGACGGCCTACCGGCCGAACTTTTCAAGGCAGCTGGTGATGAATTGGTAGAGTGCATACACCAACTCATTTCTAATATTTGGTCAGACGAGTGTATGCCTGATGAATGGAATCTCAGCATCGTTTGCCCGATCCACAAGAAAGGAGACCCCCTCAACTGCGCCAATTATAGAGGCATCAGTCTCCTCAACATCGCATATAAGATCTTTTCTGCGATATTGTGTGAACGCCTGAAACCTTTTATCAACAGCCTGATTGGACCCTATCAGTACGGTTTCAGGCCAGGAAAGTCCACCATCGATCAAATCTTTACACTTCGGCAGATCCTGGAGAAAACCCAAGAATTCCAAATCGATACTCACCATCTCTTTATCGATTTCAAGACTGCCTATGACAGCATCTATAGAGAGGAGCTTTATAGAGCCATGTCTAGTTTTGACATCCTTGCCAAATTTGTCCGTCTGTGCAGGCTGACGATGGAGAACGCTCGCTGCTCCATCAAGGTCGGTAATGACCTCACCGAGACCTCTGATGTCAAAAAAGGCTTTAGACAAGGTGACGCGCTGTCATGTGACTTCTTCAATATTATACTTGAACGGATTGTGCGGAACTCACAAGCCAACACCGGAGGCACAATCTATTACAAGTCTGTACAACTGCTGCATACGCCGACGATATAGACATTATCGGAAGAACTCAGCGGGCTGTCACCGGTGCGTTTGCAAGCATTGAGGCGGAAGCGGCCAAAATGGGTTTGGCGATAAACGAGGGCAAAACCAAGTATATGCTGTCAACAAGAAGGGAAAACCAACACCGACGAATTGGACAAAACGTCACCGTGGGCAGCTATAACTTCGAGGTAGTAAGGGACTTTGTCTACCTTGGCTCTGCTATAAATTCAACAAACAAAATCAGTGCAGAAATCAATCGAAGAATAACTCTTCCCAATCGCTGTTTTTTTGGGCTTATAAGGCAATTCAACAGTAAAGCCCTATCTCGAACAACTAAGGAGACTCTATATAAGACCTTGATCATCCCAGTCCTGCTTTACGGTGCTGAAACATGGACTTTATTAAAAGAGGATGAAGATATCCTTGGTCGCTTCGAGAGAAAAATTCTTCCCAAGATTTTCGGTCCCGTTTGCGTTGACGGGTTTTGGAGGAGAAGATTCAATCACGAACTATACGAGCTGTACAGCGACATCGACCTAGTCAAAAAAACTGCGTATTGGACGTCTGAGATGGCTAGGACATGTAGAGCGAATGGACACCAACTCTCCGGCCCGCAGAGTCTTCGAATCTAACCCCGAGGGACGACGCAGTAGAGGGAATCATCGCCGTAGGTTGCGCGCACAAGTTCAAGGGGACCTCGACCAACTTGGAGTGCGCAACTGGAGGCAATTAGCTAAAGACCGAGCTAAATGGAGAGGCTTGTTGGTTGAGGCCCAGGTTCACCCCGAACTGTAGCGCCACCTAAGTAAGTAAGTAAGGTTGGATAAATGCATTTGTATAGTGGCAGACAAAATAAAAGGACTACTCTTAACTCCAAATGTTTCTCTCGTTATTCTAAATTCTTCATATTGCAGCGTGCCGTCTGGGGATTTAGCTCGAAACATCCAAATAAAACGGTGGCAGTCGCGGTCCTTCTCATTTAGCATTATTTGAAGATAGGCTGTTTCCACTTCCGTACTGTCCTAGCCGAAAATTAAGTAACACTGCTAAAACATCTGGAAGTAGATTTGGGCCGACATGTACTTGTTCGCTAAGCGAAGGCACATCCTCAGTTCGAAATGAAGCGTTAAATACTATGCGCATCTTCGTGGTGGTGCTTTCGGACTTATATACCGGACGATGCGGAAGATAGAGTATTCGTACTGGAGGCACGTCTCTGTTAGGAACGACTGGCTCAGCGATACCATCCAAAACCATTCGCTTTATAGCAGCATCGTACTCGGCAAGTTGATTCGGGTTTCTTGATAGCCGCTTTATGAGCGATCGGAGGCACTTCAAGACATCTTCCTTATTGTTTTCAAACAAAACGTCCGAATCCTTCCAAGGTAATCGTGCTTCATAGCGGGCACCCTTCTTTTTGATGCAGGTGGATGTCAAATGTTCGGTTGCATGCTTGTTTTCTTATTCTTCGCTTCGAATACCTATAGCTTCCAGTGACCAGAACGATGAAATCGCGTTGTCGTCCAGAGCAGTGCTAAGGAAACGATGAAGAATATAAGTATGAGCTTGATATAATGTTCTTACCGCTTGAAAAGGGTCCTTGGAATGTCCACTCCAAGATGGTATTCACTGCTCTTAGCGATGCTGAAATTCCTCGCTGCTTCCCAGTCAACACTGTCCAATAATAGTCGGATCCTATAAGTACGCTCAATCCGTCCTCTGACTCGATGGGAACGTGGTGAGAGTCAGCTAAACACACTCCTACAAAAGCCGAGCAAGATGTGTCTGGGACTGGCAAGACGTCTACGCATATGCTTGGCACAACCACTGCTTCTATATTCGCACTATTCTCATTAAATTGGCTTTTAATTGTTATTTGCACTTTCCTTCATTTTTGACATGGCGATGAATGCTTACTACCGAAGGGGAGGACCGCCATATTTACAAATTTGATGGAAGGCAGACCAAGCTTTTGAACCAACTTTTCGCAGATGAATGAATGTTGACTACCGCCGTCGATAATTAAACGAATAAGTAGAAGTTTATTTTTCCTCGCAGCTGCGGTAATGCCCCGAGCTGTCTTCAAAAAGACATTTGTTATATCCTGAAACGAATTATGAACGCATAAATTTAGAGCGTTCGGACCGTTATTGTCATTTGTCTGCGCTGATTCAGATAATTTCTTCGGGTACGTTGGATCACACATTGATGACAAGTGTTTACCTTTGTATTTTCTGCAATTGGCGGTGCGACATTTTTTTGACGAATGCCCACGTTTTGCGCACCGAAAACATCGACCACTTTTCCTTAGCTTTTCTGTTTTCGTCGCCAGAGGTATGTCGCTTTCGCAGTCTTTCGTTTCATGATGTTCTGATCCGCAAAAGCAACATCAATTTTCCTGCTCACCCCTTGACAACAAACTTGTCGCTGTAGTGGCTTCAGTCGATGAATTCGCCTTGGGAGTGATAGAGACGACTCGACTTCTTTCTAGGGATTCTACTTCCCGCTTTAAGAATTGCATTATGCCGTGGACCTGTTCATCTGCTACCAACGAAAGAGTCGAAGTACTAATGTCGGTCGTTTCGCTTGTCTCACCCGCAGTATCATCTTTCTCCGTCGAACGAAAATAATCAATGCGAAGGTCAACTGGTAAGCATCGAAGCAATATCGACTTGAGCATAATGTTGTATTGGTGTGATGGTACTTGAAGTGCAGTGAGAGTGCGACAACTAGATTTAATTGAATTGTAGAGATTACGCAAACCTGCAGCATCGGTCTTTGAATGAATTGGGCAAAGGGAAAGTAGCTGCTGCATGTTTTTGTCAATTAATCGCTCGCTGTCACCAAATTGCTCTTGCATAAGGAAGACCGCTGGTTCATAACACCTACCCGAAGCGGTAAATCCAGCTACCACTTTCTTGGCGCTACCAACCAATACAGACTCAAGGTAGCTAAATTTGTCAGCTGATGTTAAACCGCCATTTTCATGTACCGCAGCGCGGCAACCACTCATGGAAACTTCCATCCATGTTTGTAAGAGGGAGTTTGGGGAGTCTGTGTGACCCACTGTAAAATCTGCAGCGAACGAGCAGAAAATAAAACAATGTGATGATGAATTTGCAGTTTTATTATTTATTTAAAAGCTTTACAACTTAAGTAGTGTACGCGTTGGCTGCTCAAATCCTACTACTTCTAGAATTGTCAAAACTAAACTTGACGTTATAAGTGGGTACGTTCAGCGTCACTTTTAGCGTGTATGTTACATGGTCTTCCTTTTATAGCAATCATTTTGAGAACTCCCACCTAAGTAAAGCAAATCTGTGTTCTGGCTAAGAACGACTAAATAACCCTAATGTGCCCAGCGAACAGGTGGACGAGAAACACGAGAGCTACGGCGAGGCTGACCAGCACCAGGCCCATCATCAGCATCTGATTCCACTTTCGTATCAGATTGGTCCCCACTGTCTTCAGCATCAGATCCGTTAGATTCATCAGCTGATTCTGCGGAATGATTATCAGCAGCTGGGGCCTCATTGCTAATATTAACAGCGTTTCTCTCAGTCGGGACATTTGGGGCAGTATGACTATCTCTGAAACGAATCGAATCATCTATAAGTTCGTCCTTACTATTTAAGGTGACCGCTAAATAACGACGGTTACGTCTGAAAATCTGACCTGTTGATATGTCCAGTACCAAAAATGAGTGGTCATTGACTCGAGCAAGAATTTTACCATAACGCCATTTCGTATTCTTCTTAAAAATAACTTTTTGATCAATCTCAAGCTTGGACAAGGGGCGTGTTTGACGATCGTAATACAGCTTTTGCCATTCACGTTTTTGAATTATCTTATCTTTGATCACATGTTCTGGCAACTGTTCGCTAATAAAAGTTTATTACTAATTGGTGCCTTTGTTTTGATTCTTCGCCCAAAGAACAGTTGAGCTGGTGACACCGACATGGAAGCCAACGGGGAGACATTATACTCTAACATTCGGTTGCCAAATTCATGTGGGCGCCCTTCATCTAAACACATTTTCAGCAAATTCTTCGCAATTGCGACGCCTTTCTCAGCGAGTCCATTACTCTGCGGATAACCCGGGCTCGAGAATATTAATGTGATGTTGGCCTTTTCAGCGAACTGATGAAACAGTTGACAATTGAATAGACTATTATAAGACCGAATTACCGAAGGGTAACCATATCTGACAAAAACACTTTCCAAAAATTTGATAACCGTTGTCATCGATTTGTCCTTCAGTTGATCAGCTACTAGCCAGTTCCAGTACGCATCCATCATGACCAAGTAGTCCTTACCGGCCAACTCGAATATGTCAATTCCAAGCACCTGCCATGGATATTCTGGAATCTCGTGCTGAGTAAGTGGCTCTCTTGGGTTAGCTCGAGTATATTTCTCACATATTAGACACTTTTTAACTGCCAGTTCTATATCCTCTGCCATTTTGGGCCAGTAGAAAAAGTGTCGAGCTCTCAACAGTGATTTCTGAATACCCAAATGCGGCTCATGAATCATTGACAGGATCTCTTTCCTGAGCGATTGAGGTACGACCAATTTGTCTCCGAAAAACAATAACCCTTCTTAAAATTTCAGCTCATCTCGCATCTTATGATACTGCTTGGCCTCAACGCTCAACTTTTTAAACTCCGGCTATCCAGCTTGCAAATACCTTACAATTGACATCAAAACATCGTCTCTCTGTGTAGCCTGTGCGTAAACGGCTTGATTCTGATCCGACATACACACTCGCTTTCGAACTGCATGTATAACTTCCTGTAACTCATGATCATCTTCTTCCGTTTGTTTAACAACTGCCCGTGACAAACAATCGGCTACCGGGATCTTTTTACCTGGAACATACTTGATTCCGATGAGCGGATACTTTAGTAGTCTTAGGAACAACCGCTGTAGTCGTGCAGAGACATCGTCAATTTCTCTTTTCATCAATATCTCCAGTGGTCGATGATCAGATTGCACTTCTACTTCTCGGCCATAAACAAAATGATGAAATCTCTCACACGCGAAAGTGACGGCTAGCAGTTCTTTTTCTATGTGCGCCCACTTCTTCTCGCTACATGTGAGGCTCCGAGAAGCATATGCGACCGGTTGATCCTTTTGCAATAGCACAGACCCTAATCCATCTTTTGAGGCATCGGTTTGTATCACTATTGGCAGTGCTGGATCAAAGATCCTAAGTACAGGCCCTTTAGTCAGGTCTTTTTTTAAGGCAAGCACCTCTGCCTCCTGCTCCTTGCCCCACTGCCATTCAACATCTACTCGCGTAAGTTCACGCAATTTTGCAGTTCGCTGTGACAAATTCGACAAATACTGACCAACGTACTTTAACATCCCGAGAAATCGAGCTACGTCTGATTTATTTTCAGGCATTGGCATGCTGGCGATGGCGTCGAGATAATTTTGACTGGGTCTGACTTGCGATGCTGATACTTGTTGACCCATAAACCGAACCTCAGTCAATGCTTGTTGCAGCTTTTCCTTATTGAATCGAACTCCGTTGTCACGCGCAATTTGCAATACCTTCCTCAGTACTGCATTATGCTCTTCCACTGTCCGGCCAGCTATAAAAATATCGTCGAAATAGATCTCCACACCGGGAATATCTCCGAAGAGCTGCACCATTTTGCGCATGAATAATTCCGGTGCACTGTTTAATCCAAATGGAACTCAACTCCAACGATAACGGCCAAATGGAGTCATAAAGGTAGTCAAGTCAGCACTTTGGTCATCCAACTCCAGATGCCAGAACCCATTTTTGAGATCCAGGACTGTAAACACAGTCGACCCGGCTAAACGACCAATAATAGACTCCGCCGTTGGAATCAAAAAATGTTCTCGCCGAATACACTCATTTAATGGCTTTGGATCTAAGCACAATCTCAGAGACCCATTTGCTTTTTCCACAATTTGCAAATTATTAATCCAATCTGTTGGATAATCCACCGGTGAAATGACTTTTGACTTTTCCATCTCATTTAACTCTGCTTTTAGGCGCTGGTGAAGGCTTTCTGGAATTCGTTTTCGATATCTCAATACAGGCGCAGAATCGGGCTTTAGATTAATGTGGCACTTTCCAGGCAACTTACCTAACCCATCGAACACATCCATAAACTCGCTAATCAGATCTGCGGCAGCTAATCCGTCATCCGCTGAAACCAGGTTAATCCCCACATTTCGTTTGATTAGACCCAAGCTTGAGCATACGTCCCGACCCAATATTGGCTGTAAGCCCCCATCAACCACTTCGAAGAGGATATTCTGTTTACTTTTTTGAGCCAAATCAAAAAAAGGCAACATTATTTGACCAAATGTATTGATCTTTTCATTATTATAGGTGAATAATTGTGTATTTGATTTACAAATTAAATGATCAAATTTCATTTTCTTGATAGTGTACAACGGAATGCAGTTAGCATCTGCCCCCGTGTCCAGCTTGAAGTTGACCTTGACATCATTGAAAATCAGGTCGTGAAATCATGGTTTACCTAAACTGTTAAAAGAGTCAATATGTTCTACATTACTTCCTGCTAAACTACAATCCCTATGCAGCCAATTACAAAATTTCGAATTACCTTGGTCAAAATATCCCGTTTGGTAACGCAGCACACTGACTTGCTGACCATCGGTTGATGGGCGCCTGCCCGTGGCTCCTCGGTCTGACGTTTCCTCCCTCGCTTTTGCTTCGTGAATCGATCAAGTCTCAATTGATCGACAAACATTTGCAAAATGACCCAGACGGTGGCATTTATAACACTTCGCTCCTTCTTTTAGCGCTGGACAAAACTTCTCATGGTTACCGCTGGCATTGCCACCACAACGTTGACACAGCTTCTCGAATCCACTTTTCTTCATGGCTGGACATTTCTTCTGATTTTGCACTACCTCCACTTTCTTTTGCGGTACATCCAGTAACTGCTTGTTGGCGGCTGCTAGCTCAGCTGCCTTGCATCGGTCAATTCAAATCAAATCAAATGGTGTTATGGTAAAATTGTTGCTCGAGTCAATGACCACTCATTTTTGGTACTGGACATATCAACAGGTCAGATTTTCAGACGTAACCGTCGTTATTTAGCGGTCACCTTAAATAGTAAGGACGAACTTATAGATGATTCGATTCCTTTTTCTCCAATCAAGTGAAGAAAGACTGCAATTTTCACATTATCCGCTTCATTGTTTTGACCAGCAGCAAGCATGTAGATGTTGGACTTTTGCTTCCATAAAGGCCACTCTTTTCCAGCCTGTTCGAAGTTCATCGGTGATGGTCCGTGGAAATTTGTTCGTCCCGCCATGTTTGCAGCTATGATGAGCACAAATGCACAGAACTATCGAAAACACCGGTTCAATTGCTCTACCGTTTCGTACAGTTTGTTTGCTGTGGAAAATTACTGCGTAATGCGTTTGTCACTTTTGCGAGTCGATTTTATTGGTTGGTTTTGTAAGCATTACGCCTTTTTAATCTTCTGACCGAGTGATTCTGGTTTACAAGTAGAAGGGCCTCAGGGTTCACGTGCTCTCGTAACCGTTTCTCGTGATTTTTTGCTGGGCTTTTAATTTCATTTAGGGAGCGCCTACAATGTTCCTGAGTACATTGTTTTGGAAACGTTGAATGATGTCGATGTTACTTTGTTTGGTGCAACCCCAGAGTTGCATCCCATAAGCCCATATTGGCTTTATCATTTGCTTGTAAAGCAGGAACTTGTTGTACATTGATAGTTGAGAGTGTCGCCCCACAAGCCAATACATTTTTTTATGTCGAATGTCTACTTCTTCTCTTTTCTTTTTAACGTGGGCTTTCCATCTGAGCTTGGCGTTTAATGTCATGCAGTGGTACTTCGCCATATTTCCATAAGGAACTTCGCTACCATTAATATAGACTGGCATATGATTTATCTTTTTGTTTGTAAAATCGACGTGCACTGACTTTAATTCATTTGATTTAATTCTCCAGGTTGTCGTCCATTCACTTATTTTTGAGCTTGCAGATTGCAGTATAGCGACTGAATCTGCATTCGTGTGTGCAACTGCCATTACGGCTATGTCGTCGACAAATGTTGCGATAATATTGCTGCCTAACTGTAGGATGTCTGAAGTATGCAGTACATATTAAACTGGACCTAATACGCTGCCTTGAGGAACACCAGCTTGTATTTTTTCGAGTTCAGAATACACGTTTTCATGTTTGATTCTGTAGTATCTATTAGAGATATACGAATCCAATATTGTAGAATATTGCTTGGGCAGGCTTTTTTAAGTTTGAAATAGACATACATATATATGTCCTATTATGAAGGCCTTTTATTTTGCCTCCAGTCACCCAAGGCTCCTTGATGAGCCCAAGGGTGATTTTATCCCGAATCAACCGTTGGCTTAATATGTCCGAATAACCTTAAGCATGCTTCAGGTTACTTTGTAGCACCTTGACCTCGTCACTCACCATTGGAGTTTGATGTTTTTGTGGACAAGCTCCTTCTTACTGCAGGGGTTTTATTGGCTGTTTTCTTGAGTTTGCCATCCCAACGATAGTAGTCACCAAGCCTATCACTCACAGTGGAAGCTGTCTTTTAATTAGGTTGGGTACAGGTGCCTCACCCACCATACGAGATATTGATGGTACCACCGTCGAGGCACTAGTAACACAAGTCACCAGATTCTGCAATGTGACTATACTGGACACAAGTGTACTATGTGTATCAACATTCGAGACTTCTGGGTAGATCTAGACACAATTTTACTACATTTCACAGGACGGGTGGCAGCATCCATGCAACTCCTATGGCAGTTTGTAGAGGCTTTTGTTCACCTGAGACCTTGTCTGTGCTCTTCAGAATCAGCCTGCCAAAACATTACCTTCTAGCATCTTTAGGCGATCCATCGAGCAGTCCGTGAAACCAAGAACCAGATGAACATGATTCTTCTCGATGATCGCTTGCACCACTCTCCAGTTCCTGGTGAATAGATCAGTATCCTGAGCGTCCAGAAGCGTCAGAAGTTTGCTTGTGACAAAGCCAGTACTTTGTGGAAAGAACCCATGGATCATACGCGTCTTCGGAAATGAATCCTCTTCCACTACAGCATGTTCAGTCCACATTGCCCTTTAATCTTTTTTAAATTAACCCGCATCCATTCTGCGGGTGCCTGATTTATGAAACAAACCATGAACCTGTGGCTCAGCGATCTCGTCTGTATAATCATGTTCATTATACTATATTGGACGCCAGTCATTTGCTCGACACTTGGACTGCGCGCCAAATCAGAGGGAATCACACCCAATTTGACAATACTTGCTTTAACCCTAAAGGAGGTCTTGTCGAGTGTGGCAGTCTCGGTCCTGGCGTTTTTCCTCTGTGGTGCAGAAGGGAGAGACTCCTCGGATCGCATACACTTCATATTGGTACCCTTGTCAGACTGAGAGGATTTGGATATTTCGAGAGCGTGTTCTCTAGAAAGGCCGAGTTTTTCGGCACGATTAAATTGCCACCTTTAACCGAAGTTAGTTCGATTAATCTGCTGGTAAAAGTCAGCCCTAATGGCAGCAACCTCCTCGGGATTAGGGGGACCACAGTTGCTGTCTCAGAGGTTGATGTAGTAGAATGTGCATCGCCATGTAAAGGTTTATTTATGTTATTGATAATTTTCGATCCACGAGTAGTCGGGAAAGGAACCATCGCCCACAGCAGAGCCCAATATACTGTGGGAAGACATTAACTGAAGCAGGAAGTCGCCTGGGTATCCTGAGTTCGCTAAGCACCATCGTAGCCATGCATCCCTTTACATATGCTGTTCCACCTTGGATTAGAGATTTTTCTGAACTCTGTTGTAAGGTTGTCTCCTCATATTGCACAGTTTGGCCGAATGCCACAATAATGAAAATCATTATGTAGTAGCATTCGTTGCCTGCCGGCCGCCCCGAGAAAGCAGCGAGTCTTCTTGTAACTATTGCTGAATAGAGTTCCTGCCATAACTTTGCAATTAGAGTCCATATCGGACCGCCAAGCTTTAGGGTTCGATAGCTATTTATTTATTTTCGTATTCAATATACATTATGGTCACTGTCGCACAGTTTATATACACAGAGATTTTGTATTTAGTACCATATCTTACTATTAAAGTATTAACTATTAAAAGTGAGAGGTTAATTGAACCGTTAATTTGAAGGAAACTACAAAAACCTTAAATTTAAGAAAACGAAAAATTAAAATAAAACTTAAGTAAATAAAATTTAATAAACAAATAACAACATGAATAAATAAATAATTAAGCAAAGAAAGGAATGAGTTATTAAATAAATAAACAAGTAAATACTTACAAGAATATTTATAAATTATTAAACAAAATAAATAAATAAACACATCAATAAAGAAATATATAAAAAATTAAAGAAAAGGTATATATAGAAATTATAAAAATAATAATTAAATAAACAAGTATGTGAATAAATAAATGCAGAAGAATAGATAAATAAATAAAGAAATGGGTTACAGTTAAATCGAACAACTTATAAGAGCATGACCTGATATAACACAGCTTCTTAATAGAGATCATTTAAACAGTCGCTCTAGAACGAAGGTCAGTGGTGGAATGATTTCAAGGAAGATAGAGCATCATTTTTAATAATATATTTTACATCATTAATATGGGATGCTGCACAAACTCCTCATACTTGGCATTCATTTAAAAGTATTGATTGGATTGGGTTTTCAAAAATTAAATTGGTTCAATTTTTTTTTAAAGCAGGCGGATGCCAAAGCTTGACCGGCCCTGCCTTCATACATGACTTTATGACAAAAACAAATATTAATATTTCAAAAATTCGTTTTTTTTTTACATTTTTTTTCAAAAATGCCACCCATTCTATTAAGAATAATGAAATTAAATTTAAAGGATAACTCCTTCAGCAAGTCATTTCTATCCACACACACAAGCTCATTACACTCAATCTTCTCCTACTAAACCGATTAGAAAAGACATCAAAGCAAAAAATAGATAAGAGTGTCATTGTAAAATGGTTTTTAAAGTTTTCACGTTTTCATCATTTCCTGCAACGATACAATTTTTCCTCCGTTCCGAGCACTATAATCATCAGAAATAACCTAAAACTATCGTTTCATTCTATACGTACACTATCTATAACACGCTGCCTGCTAGTAGACGGTTGACGATTTTTCAAGCCAAGCCAACGAGACAGAGAGAGCGGGAGTAAGATAAAAATGTTGCATTCACGTGCGCACACATCAACCCCGATTCGCCTTCGGAAAATTAAAAAAAACTTTCCACCAAAGCAGCAACTACAAGAAAAGATGGTAAATGTGCTTATGCTAAAGAAAACGATCCAAGAACCGGCGGAAAAAAGTAGACAAACTTTTCACTTTCCAAACAAGACATACATACACAACGCAAAGAGACTCAGTTATACATAAAGATATGCTTTAAAAATAGGAGAAATTTAAATACCTTATACTAGTAGTAAGTAGAGCAACAATAATGATAAAGTTTTGCGAGTTGAAAAAGTGGAGCCCTGAAAGTTTGCTCGGATGTACCCATAAGGAGAACAATCCTTTTTAGCAGTTTCCGAAGAGGATGAGGCAATGAAATGTGTCACTTGTAAAGGAGGAAATAATTACATTAGGAAGATACTATTTTTAGAGTGGTGGAGAAAGCAAGAAATTTAGTTTACTAGATGCGATTAGGGTTTCTTAAGCACATGAAGTTTTGATAGCATATCACAGACGTGAACGTCGAGGCGACTTGATAGATGCACGATATAGTTTAAATACAGGGTGTCCGCCGGGAACGTATACTACTTTGTTTTGCCGCCATTTTGGTAAACATTAGTCTTGACAGTTCATATTTGGCAGTCGTGAAGTAGACACGTGGCAAATTTATTATGGAAAAATATTCGATAAACCAACGTGTTTTAATCGTTAAAACATTTTATCAAAATCAATCATCGATTACTGTCACGATGAGAAAGTTACGTGAAATTTTTGGGAGAAACAACGTGCCAACAAAACGCACTATTTATCGTGTAGTGAATGATTTCGAAGAAAGAGGGTCTGTAGGTGATAGGCCCAAGCATGGGCCACAACGTACTGCAAGATCGGCTGAAAACATTACTGCTGTTCAAGGAAGTGTTCAAAACAATCCACCAACCTCAATTCGACGCCGTGCTCAGGAGCTTGGCCACAACTGCATGCTTTGGGCTTGATTAACATGTGGTATCAACAAGACGGTGCCACATCGAATACAGCCAGGATTACAATTGAATTACTGCGAGACCTCTTTCCACAACAAGTTATATCAAAAAATGGTGATGTTGATTGGCCTCCACGGTCGCCTGATTTGACTGCTCCTGACTTCTTTTTGTGGGGATATCTGAAAAGCAAGGTTTATGCAAACAAACCAGAAACGCTTGAGCAACTCAAACAAAATATTCGTGATGAAATTAATGAAATACCGCGTGAAATGTGTGAGAATGTAATGAAAAATGTGCTCAAAAGGGCTCGCATTTGTGAGACTAGCAGAGGCGGACATTTACCTGATATTGTATTCCATACATAATTGCCGACATTAAATAAAACATTTATCAATAAAGGATCCATTCTCTTTCATTTAATCAAAAATTATAAACAAACAAAGTAGTATACCTTCCCGGCGGACACCCTGTAGTTACAGGTACAAAGAATTAGTATCCATTCTTATTTAATTACTTTCAGGCGCTTCAGTTCGACAGTGAAATGAGTCTTAACCAGTAATTCTCTCTACAAAGTAAGGTGTGTAGCTAGCTTTCAAGCATCAACTCGAACAAGACCCTTCTGCCTACAACCTAAGGTGAAGCCTTCCTCTGCTGTGTTGTAACTTCTGGGCAGGATCGAAAACTTTCTTTGCTCTCTCTGAAGCAATGCCGCTATTCTCATATATGTATATTATGCATATAAAAATTGCCTGCTCGTATGTACGCTAAGATCTCAACAACTAATTATCTGAGCTGAAACTTACGCAATATGTATATTTGTTATCAAGTGAGAAGTGCACGAAAATCAAAACTTTTCAAGTTTTCCGACAGATGGCGCTGAAAACAAAAATCTCAAAAACCAACCATCCAATTGACACTAGGGAAATCGATTTCAGCGCCGCTTGGTAGAACTTTTATGTAACTCAACACAGAGATAGATTTTTGACAGATGTTCAATCGGTTCAATATTCTTTGAAAGCAAATAAATTCGCTGCAGGAAGAAAGAGCGCTTTTTTAACAAAGTGTACTATTTGCAAACTTGTTTTTATTAAAATGTCGCCTTGAAATATGTGAGTTTACAAAAAGTATTTTTCAAGTTATACACCGTTTTAGTTTAACTAAAATCATGCCTTGGAAGAAAAGTTATCTTGTATTGTTTAAATTTTATTACATATTGTTTCATATTTAGAAAAATAATATGTATATATGGTATATGTCTTTTGATGTAGTGCCGACGACATTAAAAATAACAATTGCCGAGATGGTGGAACACGATTTTCAAATCACGTCGACGAAATAGTGAATTCTTTTAAAGGGACAATACGGCCGCTACACGAAGGTGAAAAATTGTTGGAAGCTGGTTGGGTTTACTCCCTTGGCCTGGACCCTATTCCATAAGCAAGTCATGTATATGGATATGTAATTCAAAGCTTCAAATTAAACGAGAGGCTACATGAAATACTCGTAAATCTAAAAAATCTTGGCTTTTGTATTAGCCGTTGGAGCTGCGTTTGTTCCTTAATAGCTGTAATAGGAGAAAATTGCAAATACATACATTGTTGCGTGCCTTTTATATAAGTTAACAAAGGTAACACGCATCTTCCAATATTTTGTAATTAAGATAGATACATAAAATATTTAATTTATTACAAATAGAAACGCTTTATTTGAACCACTCAGCTGTACGGATGTAAAGCAGATTTGGGGAAAGATTGGACGTGAGGTGGCATCCTATTATGGTGGAGTGCGTATTAAAAACATGTGCTATGTCCGCAAAAAAATATGCACTGATGTGGAAAAGTCATCTCTAACGAAATGAAGAAAATATTTCTTGCAAAGCGGGTAGCCGGTATGTGAAAGAATGTCATTTAGAGAGAGATAGATAATTTATTCGTTATAAGATTTTTACATAGGTTATAGCCCAATTTACAATAGTAGTACAGAGATTTGATATCTTTATTTTATCTTTCTACTGAAGCATTGTCTTTTATACATTTTAAGTTTTTATAATGGATATGCAAGTTTATTTTAAAGGAAAATAACGAGAAAAACCTTTATGCAAACAAAAAAAAAAAAAAAAAGTTAAATTATTTTAGAAATAATTAAATTAGAAATAAATAACATCAGTAATTGTTAACAAAGACTGGATTATGAAACAACAAGTGGTAAAATAGTTAATAAGAAAAACGAATTAACATATAGTAATAAATAAGTATTTACTAAATAACAATTAATAAATAATATATAATAACATTAATTAATAAGTAACAACTAAAAAATAATACGAATAATAAATAATAAATAATAAATAATAAATAATAAATATTAAGTAATAAATAATAAATAATAAATAATAAATAATAAATAATAAATAATAAATAATAAATAATAAATAATAAATAATAAATAATAAATAATAAATAATAAATAATAAATAATAAATAATAAATAATAAATAATAAATAATAAATAATAAATAATAAATAATAAATAATAAATAATAAATAATAAATAATAAATAATAAATAATAAATAATAAATAATAAATAATAAATAATAAATAATAAATAATAAATAATAAAAAATAAATAATACAAAATAAATAATAAATAATAATTAACAAGTAACAATTAACACATAATAAATAATGAACAATAAATAATAAGTAATAAATAACAAATAATACATAGTAAATTATAAAATAATAATTAGTAACAAATAACGCATAACATAATACATATATAATAAATGATATAAAGCATCGATATAGACAAATTTCCTTAAGTTTTGATTAAAGTTACATGTTTAGTTGGTTAATTAGTGGGTTATCTGGTATATCACAGTTATTTAAAAATTTGTCTTTTAGTTTGCACAATCTATCAGAAATCAATTCAACATCCGCCTGAAAATTCAAATTCATTGTGGAGTGATAACGGGAAAGCTTAAGCATCATCTTGAGCAATTTATTTCGGGTAACTTGCAGCTGTTTTTTGTGGCACATTGCACAATCTTCCCATACTTGGCAACCATAAAGTAATATTGCTTGAAAGATCACTTTGTATAAAATTAATTTGTTTTCAAAGCTTAATTCGGACCTTCTATTGATAAACGGATAGAGCATTTTAGTTGCAATTTGAATTTTCAGATTTGTTTTTGCGAAGTGTTCCCTAAAAGTTAGTCGTTGGTCAAGATAAACTCCTAGATATTTGACACATGATTGCCAAATTATAGTGTCTCCCCTAACATTAAGCGGATTACTGGGTAAAAAGCAAGCTTTTCTTTTTCTGGTGAAAAAAATTGCTTGTATTTTACTAGTATTTACTTTTATTTTCCACTTGTTATAGTAACTTAGTAATATCTCGATGGCATTTTGCAGATTTGTCTCAATTGTGAGACCAAACTCATGCGACGAGTATAAACCTGTGTCATCAGCAAAAATTGCTGATTCACAGGACGGGAGTTTAGGAAAATCAGATGTGAATATGTTATACAAAATCGGGCCCAAAACTGAGCCTTGAGGAACACCAGCAGTAAAATATTTCAATTCCGAATGATATTTATTAATGTGTACTAAAAAACGTCTATTTGACAAAAACTTTGAACAATTTTAACTATGTACGACGGGAAACCAAAAGACAACATTTTATGGACAAGACCATCATGCCACACGGAATCAAAGGCCTTCTCAATATCGAGAAGTACCAAACCAGTTGATTTGCCTTGTGACCTTTTATTTTTTACATATTTTTTAATCCTATAAACCTGATGTATAGCACTGTGATGGCTTCTAAATCCAAATTGCTCATTTGGAAACAATTTCTTGTCCTCAATTATTGCTAACAATTTTTTCTTCAAAATCTTTTCAAACATTTTACTGAGACTGCTAAGAAGACTTATGGGCCTGTAGCTGTTAGGATCTTCTGCCGGCTTACCCGGCTTAGGAATCGGTACCACTTTAGCAATCTTCCAGCGGTCAGGAAAGGTTTGAAATTTAAGACAGGAATTAAATATGAACGTTAGAAAGTTCTTTCCCGAAATCGGCAAATTTTTCAGGTAGAGATTTTTAATTCCATCTAACCCCTCCGTTTTCTTCACTTGCAAGCTTTTAATTATATCTTCTACTTCTTGTTGAGATATAAATTCTGCCATTGACATCATAGCCTCCTCATGTATAAATCTTGAGGTTGATTCACACACTAAGCAATTGGTAACAGTGTCACCTAGGTTTTGAGAAACTGCGTGGTTTTTCGCAAATGATAAGGCGAATGCATCTGCTTTTTCAATGTCTGTGTGAAAGATCTTGTCAGAAACACGAAGGCTGGGAATTTGTCTGTTTTTATTTTTTACGACTCTGAAAATGTTCCAAAAAGGTTTTGCATTTTTATCTAACGTGTTTAGTGTTTTATTCCACTCCCTGTTGCGATGATATTGAAGTTCAGTGGCTATAATTCTATTAAAATATTTCATAAGAGTGCAATGCATAGGTTGGCGATATCTCTGCCATTGCCGTCTATGCGAATTCCTAATGCGGATGTAATTGAGGATATAATCCGGAATTTTCATAAAAGCATTATTATTTTGCTTTGGTACTTTAGGTATGCTTGACTCAACTGAACTTAAAATATTCTCAGTAAATTTGTCTATATTTTCATCAATATTTTCAACAGATGTTGTGTTTTCCAAATTACATGAAACGTTGCTTAGTTTGTTATTTAACTGAGATTTAAAATGACCCCAATTTGCTTTTCTGTAGTCAAAAACCAACAATTCTCTACTTTCACAAGAACGCAAGATTTTACAGCAGACAGGGTTATGATCAGAGCTAAGTTGTGCTAGCGCCTCCGGATGCGTAAGCAAATTTGCTTTGTTTGTTAAAAATAAATCTAGGACAGACGGACTACCACGGGACCCACATGGAAAATAGGAAGGACTTGACGGAAATACGACACGAAACGGAAAAAAGTCTGACAAGCTTGAAAGAATGTTCCCCCAAGCATTTGCCCTATTGCAGCCCCAGTTCCTGTGCCTACAGTTAAGATCACCACCAAAAATGTAGTCTTCATTTCTCGAAAAAAGCTTTCTTAAGTCATTTTTAAATGCATTTCTTCTAACCGCGGACGAGTTTTTACCAGGGAAGTATACACAGTAAACACAGATTGATCTTTGATTACTTAATCTAATCTCTACTCCAACATTTTCTATTAGACTAGTATGAATTACCGGCAACAGTCTATGTTGAATTGATTTCTTAATCATAATTGCAACTCATCCACCCCTTTGAGCAGTTCTATCCACACGATAGCACTTGTACTCAGAGTTGGAGAGCTTTTTATCTACTTTTAACCAAGTTTCAGTGATCAGTGCAACATCAATTTGTTTACTATTTAAAAAATTTAGGAATTCTATGTATTTGTTTTGAATACCTCTGGCATTCCAAGTTACAATACTTATGGGACTATCTACCATATTACTTAAGATTATTGTACAAAACCTTAGTAGCTAATTGGGCTATAACATTGAATTGTTCAAATTTTGTTTTACAAGTACTTAACTTATTAACCATATCCATAACCAGAGAATTGATTTCTTCCATCGTGAATAGCTCATTGTTGTTGGTAGAGTTGTAAGTCATGGGTTGCTTGTCCGCATCACCAAGCATCGAGTTCTTCCATGCATTCGATGAAGAAGAGTTGTTGTCAATCGGACGACTAGGAGCAGTGCGCTGAGGTAACGCGGGAAAATCACTCATTGACTGGAAAGTGGGAGGGTTGTTGTTGTTATGAGAGTGAGAATGTGCAAGATGGATTGTCGTGTTCTTGTGTGCTGTTTTCACTCGCATTTCCAAATATTTATTTCTGCTTTCACAGACAGTATCGGTGGACTTGTGATTTCCACTACAGTTGGCGCATTTAAAATGTTGTTTTTCGTTGCATGTTTCAGTCTTATGCGGACCAGCACAGTAGGAGCAATAAGTTTTTATGTTGCAATTTTTCTCTCCATGGCCGAACATTTGACAATTACGGCATTGAGTTAGCTTGTTTTTTTGCTTGCGTTGAAAGTCCACTTAATTTGTGTGTGCATAATTGAACGGATATTTTTTCTCAAGTCAATAAGCTTAACCGAACCACTTTCAAATGAGATGATGTAGAATGTATCCGTATAGTGTTCGTATGTTTTGGTGATTGCCTTAATATCAATACATTTAAGACCGCGCTGGATAAGTTCACATTTTAACAAGTTTGTTTCAACCGTTCCTAACCCATAGAGAACTGCTTTGAAAGCTTTTGCACCTTTCAAATCGTGTGAAAAAAATTGGCACTTTTCTTCTTTTAATTTAAGAATAACATTTTCGTATGATTTTAGAGACTCGCACATAATTTTGATGCCAATGGACATGTCATTTAATTTTTTCGAATATTAACTCCATTTTTACAGCTGTTCCTGAATCTGAATTGGGGAAAACCAAAATATGCCACATATCCTCATCTTTAAATGTGGTGGAACCAACCAAAGAAGACAACTATGTTAACGAGTTTTTAGAAATGATTTTCACTGAAGGAGATTGTATTAAAAAATTCGTTCCTCTGATGGAACAACATCTAATGAACAATTAAGCAATAAGAAATCTTTTCAGTGCCACAGTGCCACATGTGCGGCAACTGTTTTCCAAAGTAGTCTTCTTTGGTTTATGGAGCGCAAAATAGGAATCACAGGCAGGATTGCATATGGGCTATACACCTTTTCATGTACTTGTAATGAAGTCTGAAAAAAATTAAACAGACATACCAACACTTTGGTAGTAGTGGTCTAATTCACTAAAATTTAAACATTTTGTATTTTTTCTGTTAGTCTTACTAACATGAAAACATTTATTTCCTATATTTAGCTTTGTAGCTACCTTTTCATACTCTTCTTAAAATAAACCAGTACGATTTGACTACTGCTTGTGAACCGAATGTCTGTGTTTACTGTTGAGTTACTAAGTTTATCCGCCTGGTTTCTCATTCCATCTGTCAATTGAGCTGAAACTTAGACAACATATTTGTTATAAAGTGAGAAGTGGACGTTCATCAAAAGTTTTCAGGTTTTCCGATAGATGGTGCTGAGCATCAAAATCTCAAACTCAAAAACTTACGATCCGATTGAACAGCAACATATACCATATATTTGTTATGAATAGAGAATTGCACGTTAATCAAAAGTTTTTTTTATTTTTCCGATAGATGGCGCTGAACATCAAAATCTCACACTTAAAAACTAACGATCGGATGGAGCACAAATGTTTGCAAATTTATTTCATGGGAGGAGCGGATGGTGTCCCACAAGCTCAATAGCGCGAAAGATTCAATCCAGACGCCGAACATCGATTAATTGTCAAACTGCATACGTAGCGAAAATGGGTTCCTTTTTCGGTTGCGATATTGTAACTACGGCAGTGTACGTTGCATTGGATACCTAGTCTGACTGCATGCTCTCCTATTGGCCAGTGTCCCGTGGTGATCGCTGTTATTCTGGCGATGTGTTTTCGCGTTCTGTTAAGGAAGTGAAAGTCATCTGTATTTGCCTTGTTATAGTTTGGCCACATTTTTCTAGATACGATGCAATTTTTAAGCCTATACTCTGTCCAACATAAATTGGCAGTACACGTCTTATGGGGAAGCTTTTCCAAAATCAGTAGCGTGCCATATTTTTGCACCATACTAAATTGAAAGAAACCCCCCATAAAATCAGTTTACCCGCCAATGAATTACCAATTGCATCTGACGTAGATTAATATGTGCTATTCAGCGCACATCTGAGTGTGCACTGATTGGCTGTGGCCTGCGGCTGCTGCTATTCAACCCCCATTAAATTGATGTGCATTCAGAGTTACCAGTGTCCGTTTGGTAACTCGTTCAGTTTTTTTTCCTTGGGTTTCTGTTGAGGAGCTTTTGGTTTTAGAGCTTTGAAAAAAGTTCCTAATGATAAGTGTTATTGTGGAGATCTTGTTTTGATCTTTTGCATTTCTTTTAATGTGTGGAAAATACGTTAAAATGCAGTTACAAAATTGTAAGCTGCTTTCTTTAAGGAAAAAGTTTATTTGCGTAGGTTTTCGTAGCGCGCGGTGAGTTCTTTTATGTTAAGTGTATTTTTCTAAATTTAGATTGTGATACTAATGTGAAGTTAAGTATTTTTATGTAAATTGTACTTTTAAAAGGTGTATTTTTTTCAGTTTGTGCGCCTTTTATCTTACTTCTTGGTGATGTGGAAAAATATAAATTTGTTTTATTTTTTATAAATAAAACAAATTAAATGAAAATTTCAATCTAAAAAAAAGGACGGTAACCCTACATAATATTCTTTCAGATTTTTGGTAATTTGAAATGCTTACTACGGAAACGCTGTAAGAGCTTTTGTTAGAATAGCACCTTACGGAAAACACAAGAGTGTGAATGAGAGACAAACATCCCTATCTTCCCTGTACTGCCAATTTATGTTGGACAGAGTATAGTCCATCTGAGGCGAACTTTAGCAAGAAAGTTTGAGGACATTTTTGCCTTTACTGCTCCCAGCGGAATATGGACTAGTTCTGCACGTGAAGAAGTGAGCACTGAGCCTTGCATGGCCAGTTCGTTTCCATAAACGTTACTGTTCCCTGGAACCGGAATCAGGATTACCTTCGACCGTCTTCCCGAGCTATCTCATTTCAGTATTCTTGTACTAGTTTAGAGAATATAGTAACTAGGGAAATAGATTTGATAGCCGCTTGGCTGTCAATGAATATGCGCACCTTTTGCTTGTCGTTATATTTATTTGTTGTTTGTTCGAGGGATATGCTTCGCGGATAGCGAGCAACACTGCCTGGAAAACAGTGGAAGTGTCCGGAAGTCCATATGAGTCTGAGATGTCCAAGGATTCGGAAAACACAGATGCAGCGATTCCGGAGCAAATCGTCTGCGTAGACTGTAGTTTTTTTTTGTCGAGAGCAGGGGAAACATTTTTTTAAGAAACCATAAGGTCCGACCGCGCGAAATAAATAATAAAATTTGCGAGATTTTTTTAATAAAGTTTTATTTATTTATTTTACTATTATTCTCGGTTAATACTTTGACTATTAAGTTCAATAATACGGCCGCTGTCTCAATGCGGGGCTGCACCGTAAGATTGGGTTGAAGATTAAAACTCAACTGAACTTACAAACTAAAAGGAATGCCAAAGGAAGTCATCGAAGACCTAGCATTTTCCTATTGCGACATACTATATAATCTACTCAAGCAATACCGATTAAGAAATCTAGCCTATATTCGGTATTGCTTGTGTAGTCCACAATTCATGCTATGTTTACATTTATTATTAGTGAACCCAGTGCATTGGTTCACTTTCAATCGATGCTGAGTTTACATTTTCAAGTGGTGAACCTAGTGCATTGGTTCACTTTGATTTTTATGTTTATTTATGCTTTACTGGGTCGTCGTAAATTTAATGGGTCAACCCAAAAGTTACGACGGCCACAAATTAGGAAATACATTAAATGGAAACAAAGCAACACTTGAAAAATGTAAACTCAGCCAGTGCGATTAAGACCAATACTTAACTCGCGTGCTTATGGTAGTGTGAGCTTTTTACTCACTAAAAAAACACATCTCTTCAGAACTAATACTACAACTAAGCCGACGCTTATCCAGCAGTTTCATTTTCGCTTACGAGACTCGTGATTTTGGAAAAAGATGTTCGTATGTAACTTAAAAGGAATGTAGCACTTTAGGCAGGTTAAATTCCAATGAAAGTTACTGCATTTTTCTCGACCGGCATATACTATGACGCGAGGTCAAAAGGTTATTTTGCAGATAATATAATCTGTTGACGTCGATACGAGTTCTATCGGCAGACTCTCTTAACCTGAGGTGTTCTCTTACTGGAAAATTTAGTTAAATTGCTATTTTTTAGTGTTGCTTATATAATTTTAGTGCTAAGCATTGAAACAGTCCAAAGACTTGGGTAGTTGTCTATCCCTAGCACCATGAGGGACTCAAGAATTGATGATTAAAGCCCCCTGCTATGTATAGAAAGGTAGCTAGGGTGTATTCTATATAGTGTATACATTTTTCTATTGTTTGGAAAGGGATGTTTTCTCTATTGTACCTTGCAGATGGTTACATGGAATGCATTCGATGGTGTACATTACAAAAGGGACCTGCATTGCGATTGATCGGGAAACTACTGACTGCTCAAAACTTGGCTTGGGCCAGTAGCGCAACAATCAAGTTCGTGATGAAGTGCTTACTTTACCTCCTAGTGGTGGTCCCCGGGCAACTATACGTATAAACCCTTATATGTGTAGGCTAAAATTGTAAGTGCGGGTTGTCTAGGGCCTTGATTCTAGGCTAGGTAACGTGGGCCAGCACCTGCGTTACCGAACGTTTTCCCGCTATAGAAACCGACACTATGCCTCGGATAAGGAATGATCACATGTTGACGACTTTTGGCTATTGTACCCGGACAAAGATAGGTTTCTGGAATGTAAAGACCCTTCTCAACTCGGGAAGCGAAGGTCCTTACAATGCCAGATTCATCCAATTGGAAAATGAATTCATGCGATATAAACTGGACATTTTGGGGGTAAGTGAAATAAGATGGTTAGAAGCGGGCGAGTACCAATCCCCAACGCGTAACACTGTACTACTCTATTCTGGAAGACCATCCGGAAGTCCGCGGGAATATGGAGTCGGATTACTGCTAGCAACAACAGCACACAAGGGCCTAATTTCCTGGCAGCCTCATGGTGATAGGAATACGACGGCCAGATTCCGGACTAGAGTACGACGCGTCACCATCATACAGTGCTACGCTCCAACGAATAGTTCGTCAGATGACGAAAAGGAGAGCTTCTACAATATCTTAAGTGCCGTTCTCAACACAACACCAAATGGAGACATTGTCACAGTGATGGGGGATTTGAATGCCAAGGTAGGCAACGACAACGAAGGGCTCAAACATGTAATCGGGAAGCATGGACTAGGTAACCGCAATAACAACGACGAAAGGTTTGTGGATTTCTGCAATGCCAACCGCCTTGTGATAGGTGGCACCATGTTTGAGCACAAGACCTGCCACAAAGTCAGCTGGGTTTCCAACGACAGGCAAGCAACCTCTAACCAAATTGACCATTTTGCCATCAGCCGCCGCTTTAGAAGTAGTCTCCTGGACGTCCGAAACAGGCTAGGGGCAGATGTGGGGATAGTACGAGATCATCATCTTATGATAGCTACTCCCCAACTACGCACTGCTGCAGTTCCACGACAACACAAGAATGCCCAGGTTCAACATCAATAGACTTAGTGATCCATCAGTGCGCCAACAATTAAGGGAGCACTTTTCGCAAGGTGTGGAAGCAACCAGCAGCTCACTGCCCACAACCATCCAAGATCATTGGTGTGCTGTGAAAAATGTTTTTACATCTGGTGCTGAAAAAATTGTTGGTCGATCGCAGGAAAGACATAGGGCGTGGCTTTCCGAGGATACCTGGAGACGGATTGACGAACGAAAACGGGTGAAAGCTTGCGTTGCAGTTACTCCAGCAGCAGGGAGAAACGAGCTAGAGTCCCTATATTGCATGAAGATGAGAGAAGTTCAGCGTAGCGTGCTACTTGGCAGGCGCAACTACATCAACGCGCTGGCTACAGAAGCAGAAGAAGCTGCACGGAGGTGCGACAGCAGGACCGTCTACAGAATCTCCAAAGAGCTGACAGGTGGTTGCAGCTCTAGTAAACACCCAGTGAAAAGCCTAGACGGTTCCTTGCTCATTTCGGATAAGAATCCACTCAAGAGATGGAAAGATCATTTTGCTACGGTTTAGAACCGTGTACTCGCTAGCGATAAGCTCCCAAATCAGACTGAGATGCCCGAGGTGAGAAGTTCCCGAATACGCACTATGACTCCCAGTAAAGATGAGATCACTACCGCGATCAAAGCACTCAAAACCAACAAGGCGGCAGGACTCGACGATATTCCAGCAGAGCTCTTACGAGCAGCGCCAAAAACATCGGCTGAGCTTCTACTTCCACTTATAGAGAGAGCTTGGGAAGCTGAGAGCTTTCCTAACGAGTGGAAAAAGGGAATGATCGTCAAGCTTGCTAAGAAAGGAAACTTAATGGAGTGCGGAAACTGGAGGGGTATCTACGTGCTGCCTGCTGTAGCTAAGGTAATAGCTAAAATCATCCTGGAGCATCAAACAACATCTCGAAGACACACTCGATGCCGAACAAGCAGGTTTCCGCTCTGGATCCTCCCGTGCCGACCACATCAACACCCTGCGGATTATCATCGAACAGTGTGTTGAATATCGATCGCCACTGCACCTGCTGTTCATCGATTTTGAGAAGGCGTTCGATAGCATCAACAGGGAGTTTATTTGGAGTGCCTTACGCAGGAGAGGTATTCCCGATAAACTAATTGAAGCTACATATGAAGGCTCCAAATGTCACGTTCTGCACAGGGCAAGGTTGTCTGAGGAATTTGAGATCCAAAGTGGGGTAAGACAAGGCTGTATGCTTTCACCAATATTATTCCTATTGGTGATTAGCGATGTGCTTCATGCAGCTTTGTCGACGGGAAACGGAGGAATTTGATGGACTCTTACATCTCAACTTAAACATATGGACTACGCTGACGATGTATGCTTACTCTCCCACAGAATTATGGACCTCCACCATATGAAAGCAAATGTGGAGAGGGAGACTGGCGTCGTCGAGCTGAAAATTAATACTGCAAAAACTAAAATTATCAGCCTTGGAACAAACTCATCGGCTCAAATATGCATTGCTGGACAACCGGTAGAGCGAGTAAAGCATTTCCAGTATCTTGGGAATATTGTCTCGACCGATGGTGGAACCGAACTGGATATAGCCAACAGGATCGCCAAAGCAAAGTCCGCGTTCGGGATGTTGTCCAAAATATGGCGAAGCAATGCAATCAATTTGAGCACCAAGATAAGACTGTTCCGCTCCAACGTTGAATACGTGCTGTTATATGGTTGCAGTACGTGGAGACTGACCACTACTATCACCAGAAAGCTGCAAACGTTTGTTAATAGGTGCCTGTGCAATATCTTAAGGATTTTCTGGCGCAATCGTATCTCTAACGAACACCTTTACGACAGAACAAGCCAGGAACCAATAGGCACAACCATCCAACGGCGGAAGTGGCAGTGGATTGGTCACAAATTCGATAGGGTGACAGTTCCATAGCGGACCATGCTATGCAATGGAATCCTTTTACTCAGGATAGCAGAAGACCTGGCGGTCCGAGGAGAACATGGCGCAGAACAGTCGAGAAGAAGGCACGGCAGTTAGGGAAAAGTTGGGGAGAACTCAGACACATTGCCAGAAACCGTACACGATGGCGCGTAGGCGTAGTAGAGACCCTAGGACCCACAAGGGGATACAGGACATAAGTAAGTATTACAAAGGCTGTTTAACTGATTGGCCAGAGATCGTTACGTTTTCATGACCATGCCTACCCGCCTTTGGAATGAAGACCACTGTCACTCGTCTCCATGAGTCGGGTACGTGATTATTTAATATAGAGCTCCTAAAATGTTATTCGAGCTGAGGGTTCTGTGGAATTTTGATTTATTGACTTAACCAAACTTCGTCCAGTCAATTCTTTTGCTTTAATCACCTTTTTGGATTTTTGATGCATAACCTATGTTATACACTGGCTGACATGTAATATCAGCAAAAGTTCCACCGAGATCGGATAAGATGTTTTTGACCGAAAGAGTTATAAACAAACAAATACAAAAAAATTGTCCTGTTTATTATATTAGTACGAGTAGATATCGCTACTAAAATCCTTGCATCTACTATTGTGTATTACCCCGTTTTGGTACATGTGCGTATATTCGCTTTCGTTTTTGATGAAGCAACTTTGACGTAACAACCAAGTAATTTGAACTCCGTTCTGCCTCCTGGAAGCCTTAAGTTTTCGATGACAAAAATTCAACGTCGAAAAGCTACAATCCCAAGAGGCCGACAGAGTCTTCGCTGCACACGTATCCTGAAATCTCTCAATCACTCCTATGTCGCCAGCATCAAGTACCACAAGCCTCGTTTTTCCTTTCCACAAGAAAGAAGACCCCCTCAACTGCGCCAATTATAGAGGCATCAACATCAGTCTCCTCAACACCACATACAACATCTTCTCTGCGATATTGTGTGAACACCTGGAACTTATCATCAATAGCCTTATTGGCCCCTATCAGTGCGATTTCAGACCATAAATCGAATTTGACAGCATCTATAGAGAAGAGCTATATAGAGGCATGACTAGTTTTGACATCCCCGCCAAACGAGTTCGTCTATGCAGGATGACGAAGGAAAACATTCGCTGCTCCATCGAGATCGATAATTACGAGTACATCACCAAAACCCATGATTTCAAAAAGGATTTTAGACAAAGTTCAGCGCTGTCATGTAACTTCTTCAATATCGTACCTGAATGGAATGTGCGGAACTCACAAGCCAACAACAGAGGCACAATCTATCAAAACTCTCTACAACTGCTTGCATATGCCGATGATATTGACATGATTGGAAGAATTACTGTCACCGGTGTTTTTGCAACCATTAAAGCAGAAGTGACCAAAATGTGTTTAGCAATAAACAAGGACAACACAAAGTATGATATATGCTGTCAACAAGAACGGATAATCAACACCGACGAATTGGACAGAACGTCACGGGCAGCTAAAACTTCGAGGTAGTAAGGGACTTTGTCTACCTTGGCTCTGCTATAAATTCTGAAACGGCATCAGCACTGACATCAAGCAAAGAATAATAATTCAACAACAACTCGGGAGACTCTGCATAAGACTCTGATCATCCCAGTCATTTTTAACGGCGCTGAAACATGGACTTTATTGAAATCAGCTCAAGATATCATTGGTCGCTTCAACAGAAAAAGTCTTCGTAAGATATTCGGTCCCATTTGCGTTGACGGGTTTTTTAGGGGAAGAGTCAATAACGAACAATACGAGGTGTACGGCGACATCAACATAGTCAAACAACTGTGTATTAAATATTTGAGATGGCTAGGACATGTAAAGCGAATGCACGCTAACACTCCGACCAGCAGAGTCTTCGAATCAAATCTGGACGGACGACACAGTAAGGGGGCTCCTCGCCATGGCGAGCTTAAGGTCAAAGGGATCACGACCAACTCAGATCGGCAAAAATCCTCATCCTTACCCTCCACGTGGGTGTCAGCCGGCAGTAACCACCACAGTAATTTTGTGTGATGTCGAGATGGAGTTAGCTAAGGTCAAAGAGCATTGTATAGGATTCTTAACTCCTCAATAGTTTAATCCTCTACACATGCTTTTTGACCATCGGATCGAGGTACCTGATTTCATTGGTGGTGTGAGCGCTCCAATGCAGGAAACCGCGCTCAAGAATGCAAGGCTTTGGGTTAAACCAGTCTCTAACGGGCTCCTTCAGACGCACGGCATGGTTGGGGACCTGCATTGCGATTGATCGGGAAACTACTGACTGCCCAAAACTTGGCTTGGGCCAGTAGCGCAACAATCAAGTTCGTGATGAAGTGCTTACTTTACCTCCTAGTGGTGGTCCCCGGGCAACTATACGTATAAACCCTTATACGTATAGGCCAAAATTGTAAGTGCGGGTTGTCTAGGGCCTTGATTCTAGGCTAGGTAACGTGGGCCAGCAACCTGCGTTACTGAAACCAGCTCGCTACTGAAACCGACACTATGCCTCGGATAAGGACTGATCACATGTTGACGACTTTTGGCTATTGTACCCGGACAAAGATAGGTTTCTGGAATGTAAAGACGCTCCTCGACTCGGGAAGAGAAGGTCCTTACAATGCCAGATTCCTCCAACTGGAAAATGAATTCATGCGATATAAACTGGACATTTTGGGGGTAAGTGGAGTAAGATGGTTAGAAGCGGGCGAGTACCAGTCTCCAACGCGTAACACTGTACTACTCTATTCTGGAAGACCATCCGAAAGTCCGCGAGAATATGGAGTCGGACTACTGCTAACAACAGCAGCACGCAAGGGCCTGATTTTCTGGCAGCCTCATGGTGATAGGATTTTGACGGCCAGATTCCGGACTAGAGTACGATGTGTCACCATCATACAGTGTTACGCCCCAACGAATAGTTCGTCTGAGGACGAAAAGGAGAGCTTCTACAATCTCTTAAGCGCCGTCTTCAACACAACACCAAATGGAGACATTGTCATAGTGATGGGGGATTTGAATGCCAAGGTAGGCAGCGACAACGAAGGGCTCAAGCATGTAATCGGGAAACATGGTCTAGGCAACCGCAATGACAACGGCGAAAGGTTTGTGGATTTCTGCAATGCCAACCGCCTTGTGATAGGTGGCACCATGTTTGAGCACAAGACCTGCCACAAAGTCAGCTGGGTTTCCAACGACAGGCAAGCAACCTCCAACCAAATTGACCATTTTGCTATCAGCCGCCGCTTTAGAAGCAGTCTCCTGGACGTCCGAAACAGACGAGGGGCAGATGTGGGGATAGTACGTGATCACCATCTTATGATAGCTACTCTCCAACTACGCACTGCTGCAGTTCGAAGATCCCACGACAACACAAGAATGCCCAGGTTCAACATCGGTAGACTTAGTGATCCCTCAGTGCGCCAACAATTAAGGGAGCACTTTTCGCAAGGTGTGGAAGCAATCAGCAGCTCAATGCCCGCAACCATCCAAGACCATTGGTGTGCTGTGAAAAATGTTTTTACATCTGGTGCTGAAAGAATTGTCGGTCGATCGCAGGGAAGACATAGGGCGTGGCTTTCCGAGGATACCTGGAGAAGGATTGACGAACGAAAACAGCTAAAAGCTCGCGTTGCAGCTACCCCAGCAGCAGGGAGAAGCGAGCTAGAGTCCCTATATTGCATGAAGATGAGAGAAGTTCAGCGTAGCGTACGACGTGACAAGCGCAACTACATCAACGCGCTGGCTACAGAAGCAGAAGAAGCTGCACGGAGGTGCGACAGCAGGACTGTCTACAGAATCACGAAAGAGCTGACAGGTGGTCGCAGCTCCAGCCAATACCCAGTGAAAAGCCTAGACGGCTCCTTGCTCATTTCGGATGAGGACCAGCTCAAGAGATGGAAAGAGCATTTTACTACGGTTTTGAACCGTGTATTCGCTAGCGATATGCTCCCAAATCAGACTGAGATGCCCGAGGTGAGAAGTTCCCGAATACGCACCACGACTCCCAGTAAAGATGAGATCATTACCGCGATCAAGGCACTCAAAACCAACAAGGCGGTAGGACTTGACGGTATTCCAGCAGAGCTCTTACGAGCAGCGCCAACAACATCGGCTGAGCTTCTGCTTCCACTTATAGAGAGAGCTTGGGAAGCTGAGAGCTTTCCTAACGAGTGGAAAAAGGGAATGATCGTCAAGCTTCCTAAGAAAGGAAATTTATTGGAGTGCGGAAACTGGAGGGGTATCTGCGTGCTGCCTGCTGTAGCCAAGATAAGAGCTAGAATCATCCTTGAGCGAATCAAACAACATCTCGAAGACACACTCGATGCCGAACAAGCAAGTTTTCGCTCTGGATCCTCCTGTGCCGACCACATCAACACCCTGCGGATTATCATCGAACAGTGTGTTGAATATCGATCGCCACTGCACCTGCTGTTCATCGATTTTGAGAAGGCGTTCGATAGTGTCAACAGGGAGTTTATTTGGCGTGCCTTACGCAGGAGAGGCATTCCCGATAAACTAATTGCTATTATCAAAGCTACATATGAAGGCTCCAAATGTCACGTTCTGCACAGGGGGAGGTTGTCTGAGGAATTTGAGATCCAAAGTGGGGTAAGACAAGGCTGTATCCTTTCACCAATATTATTCCTATTGGTGATTAGCGATGTGCTTCATGCAGCTTTGTCGACGGGAAACGGAGGAATTCGATGGACTCTTACATCTCAACTAAAACATCTTGACTACGCAGACGATGTATGCTTACTCTCCCACAGAATTATGGACCTCCACCAAATGACAGCAGATGTGGAGAGGGAGGCAGGTGTCGTCGGGCTGAAAATTAATACGACAAAAACTAAAATCATCAGCCTTGGAACTAACTCATCGGCTCAAATATGCATTGCTGGACAACCGGTAGAGAGAGTAGAGGATTTTCAGTATCTTGGGAGTATTGTCTCGACCGATGGTGGAACCGAACTGGATATAACCAACAGGATCGCCAAAGCAAAGTCCGCGTTCGGGATGTTGTCCAAAATATGGCGAAGCAATGCAATCAGTTTGAGCACCAAAATAAGACTGTTCCGCTCCAACGTTGAATCCGTGCTGCTATATGGTTGCAGCACGTGGAGAGTGACCACTACTATCACCAGAAAGCTGCAAACGTTCGTTAATAGGTGTCTGCGCAATATCTTACGGATTTTCTGGCCCAATCGTATCTCTAACGAACACCTTTACGAAAGAACGGGTCAGGAACCAATAGGCACAACTATCCAACGGCGGAAGTGGCAGTGGATTGGTCACACGTTCCGAAAGGGTGACAGCTCCATAGCGAACCATGCTATGCAATGGAACCCTCTAACTCAGGATGGCAGAAGACCTGGCGGTCCGCGGAAAACATGGCGCAGAACAGTCGAGAAGAAGGCACGGCAGTTAGGGAAAAGTTGGGGAGAACTCAGACACATTGCCAGAAACCGTACACGATGGCGCGTAGGCGTAGTAGAGGCCCTAGGACCCACAAGGGGATACAGGACATAAGTAAGTAAAGTACGGCATGGGTCTGTCGTATTTTATTCTAATCCCGAGAAATCGTGGGCGCCGTGGCGTAAGTGGTTAGTGTGTCGGATCACTACGCCTGAGGTTCCAAGTTCGAATCCCAGAAAATACCAACAAGTTTTTTCACGGACCCATCTCTCGCGAGCGTCTGACAAACATCCGAGAGTATCGTTGTCACGAAAAAGCTTCTCAAATCGCCGTTCGGATTCGGCATTAAACTGTAGGTCCCTTCCATTCGTGTGAAAAATATAACACGCACAACATGAGTGGTTGCGAGAAGCTATGCCCTGGCACTTTAAAGAGCTGTTGCGCCAAATATTTGTTTTTATTTGTTTTTTTGATAAATTGGCACTATAGGGACCGACCCAAAGGAAGAGTTTCTGTTTGTTGGAGGAGATTTGAATAGACATGTCGGGAAAGCAAACGAAGACTATGAAGACTGCTATGGAGGACTAGGATATGGCACCAGGAACCTTCCTGGTAAAGACATCCTAAGCATGTGCAAATCACACGGTCTTATCGTGTTAAATACCATGTTCATCAAACAAAGCCGACACCTGATCACTTACAGCAGTGGTGGAGATGAAACTCAGATTGACTACCATTTGGTAGCCAGTTTCATGAAGCCTTGGGTAAAAGATTGCAAAGTGATCCTTGGAGAGGCAATCGCACTGCAACACCGTCTCCTGCTAACAGAAATTTTTATGAAAACACCAAAGAAAAGCAAACAAACAAGGGTCCCTGAGAAAATCAAGTGGTACAATCTGGACAAAGAAAAAGGCGAGGCTTTTGTTTTCGTAATGAAAAATTACCTCTCTCACATCATCAACGGAGCTGAGGATGAAGAGTGCAGAGCACAAAATATGTGGGATTCCCTACAGCGAACTTGCTTAAAGAATGCCAAATCACTGCTAGGAGCTTCAAAAGGCCCCCATCAACACGGCAAAGAAACATGGTGGTGGAGTGATGAAGCTAAGAAAGTGATAAATGAGAAGAAAGCGGTTTTCAAAGCTTGGTCAAAGTGCCCCTCTTATAATTATGACGAAAAAGTTCGCCTCGAAATGGAATACAGATGCTGCAAGAAAAAAGCGAAGAAGAAGTGCGCCCAGCTTCAAGCAGAGAGTATGGAGGGCCTGTATCGGGAGCTGGAGAAAATATCTTCCCCGGTTGCTGATGCAAACCAGGCTATCCAGGAGCTGTGAAAACACAATATGAGCAAGAGCGCCACTATCCGCAAAATAGCCGCCCAAAGAAGGAGGAATGCTCAGGAGATTCATTCGCCAAAGTTCATTAGCAATGCTCATGGCCAGCTTCTTGTGGATCACGACAAAATTCTGCAGAGGTGGCGGCAGTATTGTGAATAACTTTTAAATGAACAGTTTCTTTGGCTATACTTTCCAAGAGCCACCCCTAACTGTGAAGAAATACCCGACATTACAGTCGAAGAAGTTAGTGAGGCAGTCAAATACTCGAAAAACCGAAAAGCGGTTGGGCCAAACGAGAAGCCCTCTGAGTTCTGGAAAAAGATGGGAGACGTCGGGTTCAGATGGCTTAGAATTCTCATCCCCAAATTTGTGAGAGGTGATCCAATGCCGAATCAATGGAGGGAAAGTTACCTTCTCCCTGTACACAAAGGGAAGGGGGATACGCGAAACTGTGATAGCTACCGTTCGATCAATCTGATGTCACACACAATGAAGATCGTTGAGCGGGTGTTAGGTGGCCGACTGCGAAAAATAATACGGCTATCTGATGGTCAGTGCGAGTTTGTCTCGGGTAAATCAACCACAGATTCAATCCAAAGTATAAGGATCATAATGGAAAAACATCGTGATTCCTTAAGGGATTTGCATATTGTATTGGTTGACTTTGAAAAGGCATTCGACAGACAACCACGAGATTTGATATGGGTGGCGCTAAGACATCGAGGGGTTCCAGAAACCTATGTACAGGTGATTATGGACATGTACGAAGGAGCAAAGACAAGAGTGAGATGCCCCCCTGGAGTAACCGAAGAGTTCCCAATCAAAGTCGGGGTGCACCAGGGAAGCGTTTTAAGTCATTTGCTCTTTATTACAGTCCTTGATTATCTGCTTGTAGGTAAAGTGATGGATCCCAAGGTACATCAGTTATTCTTTGCTGATGATGGAGCCATCATAAGTGAGGATCCTACACCCCTGCAACGAGCACTTGATGTGTGGGTAGACGTTTTGGAGGGAAATGGGTATCGCATTACTTCAAAAAAGACAGAGTACTTGTGCTGCCCGTTCTCTGATCCACTCAGGTCTATTCCAGACATTTATTTGAATGAAACAGTGCTTCCCATGTGCGAACAGTTCAAATATCTGGGATCTATGATCAATAGCAAAGCAACCTATGATGACGACATCAATCATCGCGTAAGCGTAGGGTGGATGAAGTGGCGAGAAAATTCCGCTATCTTCTGTGACAGAAAAATGCCCCCTAAGTTGAAAGGAAGGCTCTACAGCACAGTTGTGCGTTCACATACGGTTCACAATGTTGGACGATGTACAAAAAGTATGAGAGTAAATTAACGGCAACTGAGATGAAGATGCTTCGCATGACAGCAGTAGTGACAAAGCTCGATCGAATAAGAAGTTCGAAGATCCGTGGAAGCTTTCACATCAAGGAAACCATCGTACACAAATTAGAGCGCGACCGGCTCAGCTGGTATTGCCACGTTCAAAGAAGAGATCATTTGAACCCTGTTAAAAAGGCAATATCTATGCACGTTCCAAAGACATCGCGATGTAGGAAAGGCAGGCCTATAAACGCCTGGATCAGACAAATGCGACGACATCGGCATTTCATTGGCCTCAGTAACCGAGTGATCCAAAATCGGCAGGCCTGCCGATATTTTCTGAGATCAAATTGACGAACCCCACAGGCGGATCAGTAGAAATGCGGTGAAGTGGGAGGGTTGTGATCCCTTATTTTCGGCTCTTAACGTCGCTGAAAAAGGAAAAGAAAGACGAATTGAGCAGCCTTTAAGCTGTGTGTGTTAGCACCTATTGCGGTAATGTAGATCTAGTAGACATATCAGCTTCCGGCTGGCATATAGACCTGGTCGTACCTTAACTCAGACGGATACTAGAGTGTCAATCTAGGTAGTGAGCACACCACATGAAAAAACTACGTGTGACTAACGAAGACCTTTGTAGAGGCTGCGGCGACGAGGAGGCTCAGGGGGACACCGCCCACTTTCTCTGTCATTGCCCAGGCCTCTATCATTTGAGAAATAAGATCCTTAGACAACACATCTTTGAGGATCTAGAAGAGTTGTCCAACAGACCAATAAAAGATATCGCAAACTCCATCAAATCCTCTGGATGGTTTGTATCTAGGGCACAGTAAGTACTAAGTTCTTTCTTTAGGATATTTACAAAGACGGTATTTTTCCACGAGGAAGGGATTCTCTTTTCTATCTCCTTTCCCCCCATGGGTATCACAATGGCTCTATACTGACCTGAGTGTGGTGTGGAGGTTTTCTATCCCCCTACACCAGCCCACTTACCTAACCTAACCTAGGTAGTGAGCCCAAACGGAAAGATTTCCCAGAATACCGTCTCGTGCTAGTTAACTAGGTAGTTACGTCCGTCGTGAAACGTTACACCATAGTATGGTAGAGCTTAAATAAACTAAACTTAGACTTCAGATTGTGGGATAAAATCAGTAGGTCCTAGACGATATATGCTATTATTATATTTTTTCTATATTTCACAGAATGCAAAACAAATCTAGAGTGCTCAGAACTACCTTCCCACCTATTCAACAGAGTCAGTCTTGGTGTTAACGACTTTCACAATGCCATGGCCTAATGCTCCCTTTGTTATCTACGTACTTTGAGGTAAAAGTCTTCTTATTTCACTTACAACTCACGTAATTCGATTCGTTGTTAGAACAATTTTTTCCTGTTGTTTGTTAAACTCTAAATACCCGAACAAAAAGGTATTAACACCTACAACCATTTAAAAGTTTTTTTTTTTTATACAAAAAAAAGTTTACACGACTTTGTGTTACAAATTTTTACGTTCTGTCGGCCCTCGTTTGCCTGGTGTTGGCGGCGCGTTAACATTTTCATTATGTAAACTTTATTCATCTATGCAAATCTACTTACCCCAAAAGCAGAAGAAGAACAAAAAAAAAAGATATGGGAGAAGTGAGATAGAAAAACGTGATTATTTGTTTGGAACCTGTCGTCCTTCAAACGAGAGCGGAATCATAAATTATCCTTGTAAGCAAACAACAGCAGAAAAAAGTATCTACTCGTAGAGAGATGTAAAAACATTGTAATACGCGAAACGTAATTCATTGGAAAAATATTACAAGCCAAGTAGTCATCCTGGATGAGGTGGAGGCAAGTGTGGTGGTGATTCCCTGGATTTATTTTTTTTTTTTCCAAAATGGGAAAAACTTTTTGATTAGGAAATACGCGAAACTCAGATTGGATTCCTTTTTGCTTTCCCATCAATGAGGGATGATAGGGTGTCTGTTACTACTTCTTTGGGGTTCATGTCAAAGCATAAGTTTCTTCTCCAAAACAACATATGGTCGCCTTCGTCGTCGTCCTCCTGTTTGTATATGCTTGGAAACCTTGTAAAGAAGAAAATAAAACTCAAAGCAGAAGAAGGCAACGAAAGGATAACTAAATGCGTTATAAATCATCAAACAATCTTGGAAGTGTATGTGATAATTTTGTTCTTTTCTTGGATTAAGATTTATGTGCAGCATTTTAAGATTTATAATATTCGAGTATCTGATATGGGTTCCCGTGATTAAGATATGTTTAGTAGATGTTTGTTGGGATGGGGGTAAGGAAAAAAAAACTTTTTAACTGAGTGTAAGCGTTAGTCTGCTTTTTTGTTTGTGGAGGGCAAATTCTATGATGACGATCCTTGATTGGACGGGGACGCATAAAGTTTTAATCGGCAAGTCAAAGGTTATGAAGTTTTGCACATTCTTTAGACCCGGGGTGAAGAAGATATGTTATGATTTATGTGCTTGACGAAAGACAGGTTAAAGTGATAGAAATCGCTGCAGATTTATGGCTTAATAAAAAAAAGTTTGTAGTCGCTAAAAATGATTCACTTTAAATGTCGGCAGCTGTAAGACTTGTTGTTTATTTTTATGGACGAGCCTAATTAGGTAAGCTTCATACATTTTTGTATAAACTTAGGCCCTTCAGTGACGAAGTATCGATTCTGAAGCTTTAGTGCAGTCGAACAATTTTTTGTGGAAAAGGTGGTTAATATGTCTTACCTCAATGCTGCATTTTCGTAGACTTGACATTAAATTTGTTCGAATCTCTGAGCTTGCAAGGTATTCGCATTTATTGGCATGTATTTGGAGCAAAATGTTATTAAGGGTGACGATAGTGTAGTGGTAACCTAATTACCAAACTAATGATTCGTGGTTCAAATCCAGATATCGGAAAACATTTATAAACTTATTTCTCATGAAATAAAGTCAATCGGATCAATTCTTTATGTCAACACTATTGCAATAGAATAACACTAGCAGTGGGTTGGTCATATGGCTAGAAAAATCGTTCGATAGCAGGTGGTTAGGAAAGAAAATACCGTGAGTCAAAAGCAAACATAAAATAACAAAACGAATCTCTTCGGTTATCTGCATACCACTCCGGAGTTTTTCTCACTTTCAAAATAGTATCCCAAAATACCTATGTGCAACTTATGACTTTAAGAGTATCGAGATTTCAAGAGAATTGGTATGATTGAGTTGGAAATTAATATTTTTCAGATGAATTGGCAACAAATTCATTTTAGGCAATCAACGACGGACCAGATATAGTTTCTGCAAGATTCCATTAAAAATCTGTTTGAAGCAAACATACCGCTAAAAACAAGAACTCTGAGTGATGTAAAAGCTCAAATACTTGGCCTATAAGCCATGGAAGTATTTTAGACTCTCTAAGTTGAATGCTGCATTTAATACTTTAAGACGCAAAGTCAAAATGAAAGTCAGAGTCGTTTCTACATTGAACGGTTTGACAAAGATTTGCCACCCGAAGTATTGTGGAAGAACATTCGCAAGCCTTGTGTTAAGCAAAGAAGTGAACAGTGCTCTGTGGAATTAAATGTTGATGCTTTAAATTCTAAGTTCGCAATCACATAATAGGTATAGGAGATCATTCGAATGATTTTAGACGATGTCTTGAGATATTTACCCTTTCGAGATTTTTGTCCTTTACGCTCGTTCTCGGTTCTCGCTGCTTCGACAGAAGTATATAGGTATAGTAAATCATTGGAATGCTTTCAGACGATGTCTCGATATATTGGAAGAATCGATTATAACCGATTATATCATTTGAATGCGCACATCGCTAATTCCGAACATTAGCGTCGCAAAACTTTACTAGCCCCATCTCCCGAGTGTCGTAGTACTTTATGAGGTCGGCAACCACCTACGGTGGTGGAAGCATTACCCAATCATAGGGGAAGTAAGCCGACGGAACGACGAAGGTTTTCCGGTCGTTTCGTAGCTTACAGCTGCAGCAACCAGGTCCTGTCCACAGAATTGTCCAAGCTTAGTTACTGAAAGGAAATTCGGCACAATTAGACAAGCTCTCGGTCTTTCAGATCACTCGCCACATACCACCGTTACTCGACGAACACCTCCAAAACCACAATGTGCTTGTTCCCCACGTATGGCTCCTGGATAGATGTAATGTTGGGTTTCGTACACACCACGGAAAGTCTACTCCTTAAGAGAGCGGTAGCAACCTTTGAGTGATGGAGGTTAATCTGCGAAAATATCAAAGATATAGTCGGTGAAAGGCGCGCACCAGCTGTATACCGCCGAGACACGCGCCCTTACCCGTAGCTTTGCCTGCGTCAGCAACTTCTGTCTGCTAGTGCTGAGACCTTTAGGGGTAATAGCACCAGCATTCACCAGATTTTATGCGCAGATAACGCTACCGGTAAGACTGTCTTCAGCAGAACAGCGCACATTAGATGCGCACATGCCACCACCAAGGAGAGCAGGCGAAACTTGCTTCGTCAAGTTGGACCTGTTGGAGCCGATCAGAAAGGAGCCAGCGTTGGGTCTGATGGATTGATCGGCTCCAGTTGAAGTAATTTCTGCCGACCTAGGCCCTTTTCCTGCCGCTACTGAAGGATGACTGCTTTCGGCGCTTGCGCCTTCAGTTGAGTCTGCAGCCTCTTTGCACCGCGCCATCGCCGCCTTTCTTCTCCTCCTTTTCAGTTGACTCTTAGTCAGGAGCTTATCGGAGTGCGCCGCTTCAGGAGCTTGTTCAGCCTTATTGGTTTCCCGAGTCAAACCGTCACCAACACAACTTCGATCAGCTGCCCGTCTATTGAGACAGATATTAGACGTCCCAGCCGAAGCCTTTCCCCCACTTTCTTTGCCATTCCAGCATAGTCTACCAAACGAGTTGGAGACAGAGCTGTAAGCGCCTTCGGAAGCAAGCATCGATAGTACTTCCGGGTCGCCGCCACAGGTGAGGGGGTAAGAGTATGCCGGTTGGTCGTTCGCACAAGTGCCACCTGGAATTGATATCTCATTTGTTTTCTCCATCATACTGTATAACAAGTTTTATGTCACAGTCAAAAAGTCTTCAAACTATAGTTCGATGTCTCAGCTGGGGTCCTTTCAGATCCTTATGGTCATTGAGTCTTAAGGCAGCTGAAGGATGGAAACGGAAAACCTAGGTAATTGGCACTGGACGATAAGGGGAATAGTTGGTTGTTTAGCCGTTGAGGTGTGAAAGTCGGCATTTTGGATTTAGTTGTAAAGAGCATCAGTTCAGTTTTGCTTGGATTAACGCTGAGTCCACATCTAGTAGCACATTTGCTTACCTTGTCGAAGGCGCCTTCCATATTCTCACTGATTACGGAAGGAATCATTCCTAATACCAGTACTACTACATCATCAGCATACACGACAACCTTGAATCCATCTCTGTCAAGTCTACACAGGATTTTGTTGATTACCGTAAGCCAAAGAAGAGGAGATATGAACCCACCCTGAGGAGTGCTTCTTACAACAGATATGGTGAAGCTGCTGTTACCGTGGGTGGATTAAATGATTCAAGTTTTAAGCATAGTCAGTATCCATTTTCTAATAAACTCTTCCACACCTAGTTGGATCAGAGCTTCCTGAATAGATTCTGTGATGACGTTATTGAAAACGCCTTCAATGTGTAAGAAGGTAGCTAGGGTATATTGTTTATAGTGAATTGCATTTTCTACCGTTCGCACAACTTCGTGGAGCACCGCCTCTGTCGAACGCCTCTTAGTATAAGCATGTTGAGATTTGGATAGAAGGGAGTAATCTAGGGTATTTCATTGCGTGTGTCTAAGATACGTTCCAACGCCTTTAAAAGAAAAAAAGGATGAGCTGATGGGTCTGAAATCCTTCGCGGATTTATGACCACGCTTCCCAGCTTTCAGAATAAACCCAACACGAACACGTCTCCAGCTCAGGAGAACCTGGGTTAGGAGAATACAACTTCTATAGATCATTACTAGCCATAGGACCACCTGGTCCAATGATTTTTGCAGCATTACCGGAAGTATACCATCAATACCAGCCAATTTATAGCGAGAGAAGCTGTTAACAGCCCAGGAGGTATTAACCTTTGTTTGTTGTTGTCTTAATGTAATTCTAGGGTAAGGATTGCGCGGCCTGAAGAACTGGTGGATGAGCAATCCCATTTTTCCATCCTGGAAAATGTATTTACATTAAAAGTTCCAGGGACTCGCTAGAGGAGACGGTCCAAGTCCCACCCGGCCCATTAATGAAGGACGGGCTGAAAGCATTCCCTAGACAGGATCTTGCTCTACCTGGCTGAGTCCTTTATGCTTTTAATGGCCTGATAGTAGTCCATCCAAGCCAGAGGTTCAAGTATTCTACGTAGACTGCAGCTAAGATAATAGCTAAAATCATCCTGGAGCGAATCAAACAACATCTCGAAAACACACTCGATGCCGAACAAGCAAGTTTCCGCCCTGTATCCTACTGTACCGACCACATCAACACCCTGCGGATTATCATCAAACAGTGTTGAATATCGATTGCCACTCCACCTGCTGTTCATCGATTTTGAGAAGGCGTTCGATAGTGTCAACAGGGAGCTTATTTGGCGTGCCTTACGCAGGAGAGGTATTCCCGATAAACTAATTGCTATTATCCAAGCTACATATGAAGGCTCCAAATGTCGTGTTCTGCACAAGGGGAGGTTGTCTGGGGAATTTGAGATCCAAAGTGGGGTAAGACAAGGCTGTATCCTTTCACCAATATTATTCCTATTGGTGATTAGTGATGTGTTTTATGCAGCTTTGTCGACGGGAAACGGAGGAATTCGATGGACTTTTACATCTCAACTGAAACATCTTGACTACGCTGACGATGTATGCTTACTCTCCCGCAGAATTATGGACATCCACCAAATGACAGCAGATGTGGAGAGGGAGGCAGGCGTCGTCGGGCTGAAAATTAATACAGCAAAAACTGTAATTATCGGCCTTAGAACAAACTCATCGGTTCAAATATGCATTGCTGGACAACCGGTAGAGAGAACAGAGGATTTCCAGTATCTTGGGAGTATTGTCTCGACCGATGGTGGAACCGAACTGGATATAGCCAACAGGATCGCCAAAGCAAAGTCCACGTTCGGGATGTTGCCCAAAATATGGCGAAGCAATGCAATCAGTTTGAACACCAAGATAAGACTGTTCCGCTCCAACGCTGAATCCGTGCTGTTATATGGTTGCAGCACGTTGAGAGTGACCACTACTATCACCAGAAAGCTGCAAATGTTCGTTAATAGGTGCCTGTGCAATATCTTAACGATTTTCTGGCCCAATCGTATCTCTTATGAACACCTTTACAAGAGAACGGGTCAGGAACCAAAAGGCACAACCATCCAACGTCGGAAGTGGGAGTGGAATGGTCACACGTTCCGTAAGGGTGACTCTTCCATAGCGAACAATGCTATGCAATGGAACCCTTTAACTCAGGATGGGAAAAGACCTGGCGGTCCGAGGAGAACATGGAACATGGAGAACATTGCCAGAAACCGTACACGATGGCACGTAGGAGTAATAGAGGCCCTAGGACCCACAAGGGGATACAGGACATAACCAAACATATACCCCCATTTTCTACAGTAAGGTCATCATTGTTAATTTTTAGAGCGATGCCTTAATATTCCTCCCACCCTCTGAAATTTTCCGGACTTAGAAAAACAAAAGTTTGTGTGTTACCCACGTTACACACAGAAAGGTTGGACATTACTAAGAAACCAAATAAGGGCTAAATACGTTCCTTAATTTCAGAGCTGCCCCATAATGTATGCCTAGCACTAGCGTAGCAGCACAGAAGCAGATTGCACTTTCTTGCTGTTATCACAGATGTTAACTGTCGTACCTCCTCCGCCCGCGCTGGTCGGTCACGATCCATATAGACTGAGGATATAAAAATAATGTTATTTTCAACCTCCTAAAAAAAATGTAAATCTGTAAATGAACAAATAGGTTCATATGCTTTTTAGGTAGGATGCAAGTCTTGGGTTTATTACCAGCCTGGTTTGTGTTCTTATAAATGATGTTTTAACGGTTATCCTTGAGCCCTTTTATGGATGAACCATTCACCCAAGGTTCCTGAACAATGCCAATATCGATGTCTTTCTCACCGAGAAAAACAAGTAAATTATGTGATGCACTCTTCGAGTGGTGCATATTAATCTGAATTATACTCAGCATTGGTATTAGGTGGATGGATGTCGACCCCCATATCCTCCGATATCTTGTCGGGACCGTTGATTTCGCCTGAATCTTTATCAGCACCTGAGGGGTGGAAGAGCTTGAATTTGGCATTCCTTATGCCGAAACGCAGCTTAAGACCAGCTTTTTCGAGTGCCACCAGGCTAGCCTCGTTGATCGGCAGCATGAGTAAGGAGCTGTTTTTCTGAAGTTTCTCTGCCTTGTTGACTGCTTAGTCATTCCATCGGAACCGCCGGATTGTGCAGTTTCAGATCTCCTGGGCATATCCATAGCGGGGATAAGCTTGAGCTTAAAACTTTCCCAGGCGTCACTAACCTTAGTGATGCACTCGCCGAGGAAATCCTTAGAGAACTGGTCCTCGCATCTAATCACCTGATAACCCCTGACCAATTCGGCGAAGTCGAAACATGGCAGAGGTTCCCCAGGATTACATAACAGGTAGTCCATGACAACCTCGACAGGCTGGCCTCCATACTCCCCCACGCTTCACTAACCGTCTTGTTATCGGAAGAGTGCTCGTCCACAGGGCAACCTGCAGATGGCCTCTAGCCACTTCGAAGAAGTGTCGCGTCGTCAGGGTAGTGCAGGCCTATGTTTTACCCAGTTGCTATTGTTTCGAAGTAGGGGTCTTGACAGGCTTGACCTTTTTAGCCTCAAGGTTGGTTTCATCCAAAGACCTGTTCCGCTTGTTTGCCTTGGTACTCTACTTCTTCTGTTGTTGTTGCTGCTGTTTCTCAAGGTGGGCGATAAACTCATAGACTTCATTTTTGGCAACCTGGTCGAGAACGAAATGAGTCATCTTATATCTGCTCTTCATGATGGCGTCCGCAGTTTTATTCTTCTCCGACGAACCATTGCCACTAACCTTAGGGGTTCGCTGTTCTTGTTGTCTGTTGAACCGCCCTCTTTTCGCCAGAGGGAGTAATATGATTCGTACTTGCTGCGGCAGAGGGGAATATTGAAGAATCGTGGCTGGAGGATAGAAGCTCGTCTTCCGAAGAGGAGCCAATGTCGGGTATCCCCAAAATATATTTTTTATTTATTTATTTATTTATTTATTTTTTTTTTTTTTTTTTTAGATTTTGGTCCCACGAGTAGGTCCGGATTGGAGAGTCCGTGCTGGTAGAGCCTACATACCAGAATAGGGCATTAATACTATCGACCTCTCCTGGTCATCGATAGAGACCGTTCGCGAACAACACAGTTTTATCACCAGGTGGCCATACAGCCTGCGACACGAGTACCTACACAACACACATTGGCTTAAGTGAGATTTTAGGGGTTTTACTCCCTGCCTTCGTCTTAATGAACCACAGCGCACGACTGAGTACATGAGAGGACCAAAGATGAGAAATTTTGCCCACCAAAACCAGTGGTTTCGAGGTGTTGGTTGAGCGAAACCCAGCGCATCAGTTGCGGCGTTTCGAATGGCATGTTGGCAGCGTTGCTACTGGTCTTCAGCACTTTATGCTGGCGGCATAGAGGTGATTGGGAGATTTCGGGATACGCGTTCAGCGAAGACTCTGGCAGTCTCTCGCTATTGTAGCTTTTCGACGTTAAATTTTCTCACATTGATTCATCTTTGTTCTTAAGTTTGGGATATCCGCATTCGTACCTTTGCTAAGACAAGGTAATGATCTGAGTCTATGTGGGCCGCTCAGAACATAGACTCTCAGATATTTCATTTCACGAGAGTGAAAGGAACTGATGTTCTTAAGGCGGTATTAGATATGCAATGTTGATCTTGGTAAGGTACACCCTCTTTTTATTAGAATAATCCTAACACACATACTGCATGTACTTACACATGTTCACAACCGAATTATTTTAACAAGCTCTTTTCCAATGGGTTGGAAATTCGCTAAGGCTACATCTCCTCTAAAGTACAGACCAATATCTACACTCGCATTTACCTATATAACCAATGTATTGAAAAAGCTATTTTATAAAAAAGTAACTATCTTTATACTACAGAAGAAGTTGTTTAGTGCTCGTAATTGGGTTTTAGGAGAAATCGTTGCGGCACCTCTTTGGTTCTGAAAACCACTGATGACATAAGAAAATCAGTGAACCGTAATCTAGTGTCTTTTCTTGGCCTTTTAGACTTCTCGAAAGCATTTTACACAATCACTCACCATATTTTGATCTCCAAATTAGTAAGCCAATTTCAATTTTCCAAGTCAGTAGCTGACTTAATGATCTCATAATTAAGTGGAAGGTGACAAAATATCGTCTGTTTTCAGGAGTATCTCAGGGATCAATTCAATATGTTCAACAACGATCTTCCCAATGTCATTGAAAACTCGTCGGTACATATGTACATATTTCCGTCAATGCGCAGCGCTGTTGCGGTAGTTAATATGGGCCCATCACGGTTTGGTTGATCATATGCATTAAATTGTGGTACATACATATGAATATACCTTGTTCACAAAATAAGCCAGAAGATGACTTGAGTGAAAACCCAATAATTATAATAAACGTGTGAATACAGCTTGCTCAGAAGAGCTTTATGTTAAACTAGCTGACCAGTGCTCGCCTTGCTTCGCCCGCATTTTAGTTGACGGTTATTTACTTGTTGAAATATAATTGCCAACTGAATACAATACCGAAAATGTGTAAACCCAATTATAACTTCCCCCGCGGGAATCCCACCAGAGCATACGCAAACAACGGACTCAGGCTAATCTAAAAAAATGGAAAAATATTGCAATAGTTCTATGTCTACACGTGCATATGCATGTACCTACGCGTACTCGTATATTCCAAGTCTCTTAATTGCATGCAATTTTGACAGCTGGATATCTTAATTAATAAAATTTGGCACTGATAATGTTTTTTATTTTTTTCAATTTTAACTCTAGAAGAGATCGCACACTGAAGATCAAAACATAGTCATGGGATAGCGCGCCCATATACTCACACACAAATACTATTGCAACCATAGCCACTGAAGGAAAATTGTGGGCGATGATTTGATTATTTTGTTTTTAGCATTGCTCAGCTTCAGGACAACGAAAAGGGATGTTTTATACCTTAAATGAATCGAATTTACTAAATTCACCTATTTTTTATTTTTTTTTAATCATGAGAGCCAGTACTGAGCTACGGCTGTGGAATCAATATTTAAAGATGGAAAAATCGATCTCCACCCCCTTTGTGCCACTTCGACCTTGAATTTCGGAAAATCCCTTCTTATCTCGCATCTAGGCAAAATAAGGAATAACTGCGCAAAATTTCAAGTACTTACGTCTAGTAGTTTTCGAGAAACGGTGTTCACAAGGAAAATTGATTTTGCTTTTATAGTATTTAAGATTAAGATTAAGGTAAGATTCATTCGAGCAAGATGTCCAGGGCAGCGGATCTTTATTCCCCATGTTCCTCTCTCTTTCTATCCTTTCCAATGCGGAGGCTGTGTGTAAAGATGTTAAGGGTATTCGTAACCCCTTGAGTGCGCGCAAATTATAAAAAAACAAAAAAGATAAGTGCTTCTGGGGAACTCTCCGGAAGCACTTCACATGACTATCAATACATAGACTTCATGAGTACTGTCAAAGACCATATAATACCAAGATATTGCAACTGGCACTTCAAATTGGTGAAAAGTAAAAAGCTCTCCCTGTCACGGGCAGTCGGGAAGAAGAGGTGATCATATTCGCAGAGAGGAAGCTTTTTCCATTTTTTTTTTCAGATTGTGTGTATATCGCCAACCGAAGCATATGGAACAATTTTTTCGTTTCCGCAGCAGCCACTTCACCTATATGATATGTGTATGATGAGTGGCCGGAGTAGGGATGAATAAATAGCACACGATTTTCTTTATTTTTCTGGCTTCTGGTTTGTGGATCTTTATTTTGCGATACACTTTCATTCATGATTTATTTATTTATATACAGGGTGACTTGCATAAGATGCGTTTCATATATAAAATATGATAGGAGAGCAAATAAATAGACACGTCAACGTTCGGCTTAAGACTAACTTTATTATTCATTACTTATGCTAACTTACATGCTAGATGAAATGAGAGCATTATTGCGTGTAGTACATAGCGCACAGTTATACAGTGTGACTAACAAGTTAGTACCTACACATTACATGCATAACACTCCCCCAAACTTAATTCAAACTTAAAATTCTTTTCTTTTTTTGTTTTTATACAAATATATAAATATACCTAATATCCAATAATAAAATTCACATTCTTTTTTTTTTTTTTTACAATTCCTTAGACTTTTCTTTCAATCTTGCAGATCTTCGTGGTAAATTTGACAAAGATATAGATCTTCTTTTCTGCAATGGAACTTTAAATTGTACATGTCTTTGTTTTACTGTATCTACTATATTGGATGGCGCAAAAGATACTTCTTTGAAATTACATTTTTTTAACTGAGAAATATGGGCAGATCTATGTATACCATCTATATTTATAATGTAAATTACTTTACCTAACTTTCTTTCTATGATTCCGGGTATCCAATTGTAACCAAAATTATATTTCTTTTTGTATAAAATTGTATCACCTGAGTTTAAAACTATGTTTTTATTTCTCTGACATACATTTAAGGATGAATTTATTTTTCGTTTCTTTATGATTACCTTATCTGTTTCATATTTGTTATTTAACTTGATAACCTTACGGCTTTTAGGATTAAGTTCGTCTAAAAGAGTTTTAGGTCTTATTCTAAATAAAAGTTCGTTTGGAGAGGCATTGGTTGTTGTTGATGGAGTCGATCGATACTTCAAGAGAAAATTTAGAATTAGAAGCTCTATTGGAAGGGTGTTGTACTCGCGGTCGAATAACATTCTTTTCAGGCCCGTTTTTACCGTTTGTACGGCTCTCTCCGCAGCTCCGTTGGACTGTGGATGATATAGTGGACTCCTAAGGCATTTTACGTTATTACTTTCGCAAAATTGTACAAAAATCTGGGAATTAAAAGGTGGTCCGTTATCTGAAACTAATGTGGATGGTAACCCAAAATACGCAAAAACTGGTCTTAAAGCAGAAATCAAACTTTCAACATTTGTGTGTTTCATTACTTTGATATCAATCCATTTAGTATAACTGTCAACAATTATCAAATAGTCACACCCCTTCACGAAGAAAAAGTCTATGTGAATGCGCTCAAAAAATTCTTTAGATTGTGGCCATGATTCGTGGTGGTTTTTTATCTGCCAAAGAACATGCCTGACACTCCAAAACAAATCTTTCAACATCGTAATCTATACCAGGCCACCAGAAGTATTTTCTTGCTAACATTTTCATGCGGATGATTCCGATATGGGACCTATGGAGAATGATTAAAACAGAGTGTTGTAATGTATCTGGTATGACCAAACGCTCTCCATAAAACAAACACCCATCTTGTTCTGAAAGTAACAACCGCTTATAAAAAAACTTCTTTAAATTCTCAGGTACAGTACTCGGCCACCCTGTGCGAATCATATTTAGGACACTATTCACTTTCCAATCTTTTTTGGATTCGGAAGCAATATCTGCAAATTTCACTTTAAGATAATTACTGGTTTTAATAGAACTTATGCTATCCTCTTCTATTTCAGTGGAGTTCTTCAGGGGAAGACGTGAAAGACCATCAGCATTAGTCATATGTGTACACTTTTTATATTGGATTTTATACTGATACATACTCAGTATCACTGCCCAACGCTGGATCCTCGCAGCCGCCACTGCTGGCGTAGACTTCTTAGGATTAAAGATTTCACGTAACGGTTGATGATCTGAGTATATGGTAAATGGCTTCCCATAAATGTACTTGTGAAACTTTTTTACCGTAAAGATAATAGCCAAAGCCTCTCGATGTAGCTGAGAATAGTTCTGCTCCGCCGCGCTTAAAGTGCTGGAAGAAAACAAAACCGGCCTTTCGACCCCATCGACTATGTGTGAGAGGATTCCTCCCACTCCATACGGACTAGCGTCGCAATGTAAAACAATTTCCCTTTTAGGATCGTAGTGGACTAAAATGTTACTGTTTAAAATCAAATCTTTACTTCTTGTAAAAGCAGCTTCACACTCTAAAGACTACCGAAAACTAACATCTTTCTTGGTTAATTTATAAAGATCTTTGAGTTCTGAAGATAAGTTTGGAATGAAACGTGAATAATAATTCAACATACCTAAGTACGATCTTAATTGCGTAACATTTTCAGGGCTTGGAGCACTTCTAATTGCCTCTAGTTTCTTCGAACTGGGTTTAATACCTTCGCTATTTATGACATGTCCTAAATAGTCAATTTCCTTTTGGAAAAATTGACATTTGCTATATTTAACCCGCACTTTGAAATTGCTCAATCTATCAAGGACTTGTACCAGATTATTTCTACAATCAGCAAAATCTAAACCTCTGACGATAATGTCATCCAGATAGAACTGTACTTTGGGTACCCCTTTTAAGATTTCATCCATGATTGCTTGGAAAATGGCTGGTGCACACTTAACACCAAAAATCAATCTGCGAAACCTAAACAGACCCTTATGGGTGTTTATGGTAAGCAGCTCCTGACAACTTTCTTCTACTTCCACCTGTTGGTATGCCCCTTCCAAATCTAAAACACAGAAACAAGAACAATTACCTAGACTCGCAAATATATCGTCGCACCGTGGTAAAGGGTAATGATCCGTTCGCACATATGGATTTATAGTTACCTTGCAATCAACGCATAGCCGAATGTCGCCATTAGGTTTTGCTACCACAACCACCGGTGAAGCCCATTCGCTATACCGTACCGGATATATAATGTCTTCGGATAACAATCTTTCAATTTCTTTTTCAACTGTATCCCTTACTCCGAAAGGAACAGTATATGGTTTGAAAAACACTGGGGTACTGTTTTCTTTTATAAGGATCTTTGCCTTGAACTTCACAATACAATCTCGTTTGTCCCCGTGAAACACATTGCTGTACTGTTCAACTACGTTTTTTACATAAGATCTATTGCCCTCCAAAGAACCACATCAATTTTCGATTTCAAATTTACTTCTCCAGCCCGGAAGAAGTTGATCTAGCCACGTACGTCCTAGCAAAGGCACAAATACTTTCGGACCATCAACAATAACCAATTCCAATTCACAACTCTCTCTACTTGATAATAAACTAACTAATACTTTAGTTGAACCGACTATCTCGACCTTATTCCCAGAAATTACACTTAAGGTTTTACTGCACTGAGATATTTTAGTATTCGCATACAATGCATTAAATAAGTTCTTATGTATCACTGACGCACAAGCACCAGAATCAATTTCCATCCTCAAAAGTTTGCCATTACATATTAAATTAATTAACAATGGAGTATTATTAAACTGTAAATTATGTATATACCCTATATCTATAGTCTCATCTTTTTCTATATCATCTGCAATAGCACTTACTTTATTATTTCTGCTCCCATTATAGCGGTTCCTATTTCTATTCCTAGCGCTGCTTCTACCGTTGTTGTTGTTTCTTAGGAAACAGTACCATTGGATATGGCCCCACTTATTACAAAAATGGCACTGTACATTTTCAAAATTCGCCTTCCTTGACCTTGATAAATGTCGTCCTTCCCGATCTTGCGATTTTCTGCTGTCCACCGAAGTTTTTCTGTATCTGGATCGATCCCTTGCTCCAATTGAATAGCTGGCCTTCATTGAATGCACTGCTCCTGATGATGCTGCACCACTCATGTGAACCATCTCCTGCTCAATCATCTCCATGTTCAACGCTGTCTCACATGCTTTATCAAATTGTATGTTCCCCGTATCAATAAGCTTCGACTGGATCTTTTTGTCTTTTAACCCCATTAACAATCTGTCTTTTAGGGCAATATCCAGAAATTCCCCGTACTGGCAACTTTCTGCTAATTGTCTTATAGCCACAATATAATCGGAGATACTTTCGCCGAGCTCCTGATTTCTAGTTAAAAATTTATAGCGTTCTGCCGTAACATTTTTTTTTTGGTTGGAAATGAGATTTTAATTTATCCACTAGTTCGTTATATTTAAGTTCATCAGGTTTTGTTTGGCGCGGATAAGGTTTTCGCAATGGTATATAGCTCACCTCCTCCTACTCCAATTAGAAACGACACTTTGTCCTCATCGGCCGAAATTTTATTTAACTTTAATAAGTGACTCAACCGCTCGATGTAACTGTTGAAGTTATCTCCGGCATTGAAATATTCAATCCTCCCAATAAAACTTGACATTTTTCGCTTTGTGACTTCTTCGACCGGTACAATTAACTCTTTATCATCGGCAATCATTTATAAAAAAATCCGTTTTTCCTCGTCGCCAGTTTCATATATAAAATATGATATAATAAACTTTATTATTCATTACTTATGCTAACTTACATGCTAGATGAAATGAGAGCATTATTATAAAAAAACTTCTTTAAATTCTCAGGTACAGTACTCGGCCACCCTGTGCGAATCATATTTAGGACACTATTCACTTTCCAATCTTTTTTGGATTCGGAAGCAATATCTGCAAATTTCACGTTAAGATAATTACTGGTTTTAATAGAACTTATCCCATCCTCGTCGCCAGTTTCATATATAAAATATGATAGGAGAGCAAATAAATAGACACGTCAACGTTCGGCTTAAGACTAACTTTATTATTCATTACTTATGCTAACTTACATGCTAGATGAAATGAGAGCATTATTGCGTGTAGTACATAGCGCACAGTTATACAGTGTGACTAACAAGTTAGTACCTACACACTACATGCATAACAATGCGGTGGGCAAAATCGCATCATCACCTCCCCGTGGTGCCCGCTGGATAGCTATCTGATAGTGAACTAACGATGAGCGTATGCTGAGTCTGAGGATATATGGGTAGCTGAACACTCGGACCTGCGTAAGCACATCTGGGTGAACTTCAGCGCGCACATGTTTAACCGGACGAGGCATCTCTTGTTGACCCGATCGGCTAAAATATGCATCTCAGAAGTCTAACAAGAGGTCCTCAGAAGGAGGACGTGCGGCGGATGAATTCTCCCGATGGAATCAACGGTGTCGTCTACAGGCCAGCGGAAACCTTACCGGAGCTACTTCGATATATTTGAAGTTGAGGTCTGTAAGGATTTTCAATACTACGTCAGGGTATTGAAAAAGAGATGGTGGCGGATGAACCCTTAATGGGCCAACGGCAGCACTCATATCCCCGAAGTGGGTTACTGACATCGGTGTATCCGGCCTCTTGCCCTAGGGGTACAAAAAAAGGATCTGGCCCTCCAGGTTGGGGGTTGTGCCGTCGGGTTAACTTCCCTACCACGTAAAAAAACCTTCGGTTACGAAGCAACCAACAGCCTCGGATACGGATGAATTTACTGTTGACGACCCAAGCAAACGTAAAAAGGACAACGATCTTCGTGTCTGCACGTGGAATGTTAGGTCCCTCTACAAACCACGTGCAGCCGAACAACTTGCGGAGGCCCTAGAGTGTCTCAAAGCAGACATTACCGCCATCCAAGAAGTGCGATGGGATGGGCCCGGCAAAAGGAGTATGAAAAACTGCGACATCTACTACGGCGATTGCTACAGACAAAAAGGACAGCGTCTATTCGGGTGCGGATTTGTTATTGGAGGCAGACTTAGGCAAGAAGTCTTGAGTTTCAGGCATGTGAACGAGAGCCTTATGACTATCCGTATCAAGGCTAAATTTGCCAACATTAGCCTAATATGCGTTCACGCCCCTCATGAGGAGAAGGACGACGCGACAAAGGACGACTTCTACCAGCTCTTGGACAAGACGTATGAGCAATGCCCTAGCCACGACGTTAAAATTATCCTAGGTGATTTTAACGCAAAGCTAGGAAGAGAGGACGTCTTTAGTAGCGTGGTCGGAAAGCACAGGCTGCACGACAACACATCCGACAACGGACTCAGGCTAATCGACTTTGCAGAGGGGCGAAACTTTGTCGTAGCTAGTACGCGGTTCCCACGTCTCGATATTCACAAAGGAACATGGCTCTCCTTTGATCGGAAAATCGTCAACCAAATCGATCACATTGCGATCGACGCAAGGCACTCTTTCAGTATTCTGGGTGTCCGGACTTTCCGAGGAGCCAACGTGGACTCGGATCACTACCTAGTTGTAGCCAAGGTACGGATGCGGATATCCAGAACGGAGCTACATCAACGAAATACTGTGAGGAAATTTGACGTCGAAAAGCTACAATCGCAAGAGACCGTCAGAACCTTTGCCGATCGTGTTTCTTCTAATCTCAATCTAACTCCTATGCCGCCAGCAGCAAATGCGGAAGACCAGTGGCAGCGTTGCCAATGAGACATCAGAGATGCCATCTCTGATGTACTGGGTTTCTCTTGCCCACCACAACGAAACCCCTGGTTTGATGAGGAATGCCGGAAAGCACATGCAGCAAAACAAGAGGCGTACAAAGCGGCGCTGCATAGAAGGACTAGAGCTGCTTACGAGCTCTACGTGCGCAGGAGAAAAGAGGAACATCGACTTCTCAGAAAGAAGAAAAAGGAGCATGAGAAGCGCTCGATCGAGGAGATTGAGAGACTCTATTGCAGCAATAATGTTTGAAAATTTTACCAAAGGGTAAAAAGAACATGCCAGGGTTTCAAAGCCAGAACAGAAGCCTGCAGGGACGAAAATGGCAACATAGTAGTGGAATCGCAGTCGGTGCTGAGGATATGGAAGGAACACTTTTGCAGACTGCTAAACGGCGATGATGACCAATATTCCGCTGTCAGGCAGAATGAGCCATTCAACAGTGACGATGGCAGTCAAGATTCCCGTCAACCCGATCAGAATGAAGTGAGGATAGCGATATCTAAACTCAAATCCAACAAAGCTGCTGCAGCCGACGGCCTTGCCGCTGAACTTTTCAAGGCAGGAGGAGATGAGTTGGTAAGGAGCATGCACCAGCTCATCTGTAAAATCTGGTCGGACGAAAGTATGCCCGATGAATGGAACCTCAGCATCGTTTGCCCGATCCTGAAGAAAGGAGACCCTCTGAACTGCGCCAATTACAGAGGTATAAGTCTCCTCAACATCGCATATAAAATCCTGTCTGCCGTACTATGTGAACGCCTAAAACCGATCGTCAACAACCTGATAGGTCCTTACCAGTGCGGTTTCAGGCCGGAAAAGTCCACCATTGACTAAATATTCACACTACGGCAGATCTTGGAAAAAACCCATGAATACAAAATCGATACGCACCACCTCTTTATCGATTTCAAAGTTGCCTATGATAGCGTGTATAGAGACGAGTTATACAGAGCCATGTCTAGTCTTGGCATCCCTGCAAAGCTCGTCCGTTTGGGCAGAATGACGATGGAGAACTCTCGCTGCTCCATCAAAGTCGGTAAGAACATCACCGAACTGTTTGATGTCAGGAAAGGTCTTAGACAAGATGACGCGCTATCATGCGATCTCTTTAATATAGTACTTGAGAGAATTGTACGAAACTCACAAGCCAACACCGGAGGTACAATCTTTTACAAGTCTGTACAACTACTCGCTTATGCCGATGACATTGACATAATCGGAAGAACTCAGCGGACCGTCAATGGGGCATTTACGAGTATTGAGATCGAGGCAGCAAAGATGGGTCTAGCGGTCAATGAAAGCAAAACAAAATATATGCTGTCTACAAAAAAGGGCACCCAACATCGGCGTCTTGGACAGAACGCCACAATAGACAGATATAATTTTGAGGTAGTAAAGGATTTTGTCTACCTAGGCTCTATGGCGAACTCCGCAAATGACATCAGTAGGGAGATCACACGAAGAATTACTCTTGCCAATCGTTATTTCTATGGGCTAAAACGGCAATTGCGTAGCAAAGCCCTATCTCGAACTACTAAGGTAACTCTTTATAAGACACTAATCATCCCAGTCCTGCTGTATGGCGCAGAGGTATGGGCTTTGACAAAACCGGATGAGGATGCCCTTGGTTATTTCGAGAGAAAAGTTCTTCGAGCGATCTTTGGTCCCGTCTGCATAGACGGTGAGTGGAGGAGAAGGTACAATGCCGAGCTATACGGCATGTACAAGGACATCGACTTAGCCAGAAGAGTTCACATACAGCGACTAAGATGGCTGGGTCATTTAGAGCGGATGGAGCCCAACGTTCCCGCTAAGAAAGTTTTCGAATCCACCCCGAATGGACGACGCAGTAGAGGACGACCTCGCGGTAGGTGGCGCAAACAAGTGGAGGGGGACCTCAACCAACTTGGCGTGCGCAACTGGAGGCAGCTGGCTCGTAATCGTGCTAGCTGGAGAGGTTTGTTGGTTGAGGCCCAGGTCCACCCCGGACCGTAGCGCCATCTAAGTAAGTAAGTTGCATAAGATGCGACAAAAGCCTAGGATGGATAGGTTGGGTCGAGACAAGAAAAAAATCGTATCGGAGGGGGGGTCTATCTCCCCCGTTTAGGCAGGAGGGGCAATTTTGTAAAAATTGACTTTAAAAGAAAAAAAAAAATATTAAAAATCAACGGAAACAATACGAATTAAAAATTAGTTCTACTTCGAAAGCATTGCTCTTGGGCGGTTAAAAAAAATTAACGTAAGTCCAGTAAAAAGGTCAAAATTTTAACCGGGTAGGCTGAAAATACATATATATACATATATATAAGTATGGGTCGAAACAATTTCAACCTGTATTAAGAAAAACAAAAGATACTGCAAGTTCACAGAAAATGAAATCCCATAAGATAATGCATATATGGATATGTGCAAGAAAATACAAAAACAAAAAAAAGTAACAAAACGAGTTTCTGCCGATCTTTTTTCCTTCCCTTCTTTTATTTTGCGAAAGGGCATTCAATAAGAAAAAAAAAAGCAACAAATAAAGCTCTGAGAGTGAATGAACTTTTACAAGCGAAAATATTGTGAAAAGCTTGGGGGTCGTGTTAAAAATAAAAATATCAAATTTCCCAACATTTTTTTTTTGTATGGCGTGCACTATTTTGGTATTATACAGTCTTTGGTACTGTGCTTTATGGATCTTGATCGTCAATCTCTTATGCCCAGTGTAACAGTGCAGATTTACGGTCATATTATTCACTACGGGTGTAAAACAGGTTAAAGTGAATTTTAAACCCGACCATTTAATCCGCATTTTTTAAACCCGAAAATTTAAGCCTATGTTTATAATATTCACTCAAAAACATGCATTAAGCCCGGTGGATTAAAGATGTATTTAACCCGAATTTAAAACAGTTTAAACTCGTTTTTAAACCGGTTTTAAATCATTTCAAACCTACGTAATGTCAATTTTAAGATAAATGACATTTGACATGTATTTTCCATTTATTTTAAGCTTACTGATTGTATTTTTTGTGCGTGGCGCTTAAAATTAATTTTGAAGTGAAAATATTTAATTAGAAATTTATTTCGTTTGTATTTGTCATGCGATGTGTATAATCACTGGCTCCAATACACCGGGGAAAATCAGCCAATTCGGCGAATGCAGTCGCTTTAGCAAGTCGCTCTTGTTCTGTCCTTGCCTTATGGATGACTGCGTGCAGGTGTCGCAAATTGGCACCGCACACTGGTGGCAAAATATAAGCAATAGTAGGTTGCGAAATACCGAAACTGCAGCTGACTACTGCAGTCTGGTCCATATTGCCACAAGTAAACAGACGCAACAGCTTATGTTCGGCTGTAAGCACTCGTGACCTAGAATGAAAACGAAATAAATAAAGCGACGACGGTATCTAATGAATGACATACCTACGTCTATCACCATCCAATTCCTGTCGAATTAGCGAATGTAGCCGCCAAAATGCCTCTTTTTTCAGCCGAAAATACTTGCGGAAATCCACTTTATCGTAATCGTCGACGTAAGCCCGCTTATGCATTCGATACATTCGACGAGGAGGAGGGTGATTCATCACCTTTTGTTCTCTCAGCTCTTCAAGAAATTCGTCTTCTGACGATGAACACATCAACATTTCATCAATTTGACGAATGAAATCCATTTTTTTGGTTCTTGCTACTTTTTGTACTTATTTCTCTTTTCCTGCCTCCTGCGAACAAAGAAATGTCAAATGTGACTCGAACAAAACGAGTCAATATTATGAAATTGTGTTTTAATCCGAGTTAAAGTACTTAAACTGGTCTCCGGACTGCAGTTTAAAATTGATCGGGTTAAACGCCAACCAAGTTTATACAACTGGGCTTTAACAAGTGAATATTACGGACTTGGGTTTAATTTTCGAGTTAAACTCACTTTAACCCGAATGTAAATTTTAGCCCGGGTTAAAGTGAGTGAATAATATGGCGGTTAAACTTCGGTTTAGTTAAACTCACAAGCGAGTTTAATCTAAGTACTTAAACCGTGAATGTCTTACAGTAGAACTTGAACGAACGTTTAGTTAAACTCCGGTTTAACTTTTCTCGTCTGTTTTGTAGGTCACTGTAAATGTCAAACTCATTTGTTTTGAAATTTTTGCCAGGCAGATACATACCATACCATATATCATCGAACCCCTATAGATGACGATCGATGTAGTGAGTGAGTGAGGGACAGTCAACGAACTAAAGTGAAGTTAAGTGGTTGATTTTCTTACGAGTACTTATGTATATGCCTATATGGAAAATAATTGAATTGAATTGTTTCTCAATAATTCTGTTCCGTATGTGCTGCAAATATTGCTGTTAGAAATCATTACCAATTTCTATGAAAATTCTAATCACCATAAATCCCTTTTCTCCCTTAATTGTAATTTGCAATTAGTCCCTAATTACGCGCGACAAGTGCTTGAGAAAGGATTGGGATTTTTTTTTTTAAATAGAAAGAAAATTTTGAGTTTTATTACAATGGTTTTATTGTTTTAGTAATGAGTACTTCCTCCCTCATTACTTATAAGCTCTAGCATTCTTGATGGAAGAGTTTTTATTTTCATGGGATTTTGTCCCATTAAGTTCCAATGGCGTCTTTAAGTTCTTCTACGACAAGGACAAGTTGCAAATTCCACGAAAATAAAGAGTAAAAAGGATTTATGGTGATTACAGTTTTCCTAGAAATTGGTAATGATTATCTAACAGCAATATTAGCAGCCATACGGAACAAAATTATGGGGAGTATATGAAAACATATTCTGTTTGCATCACAAACGTCGATTTAAACCCTTATCCATGGCCGTTTAAGTTAAACTCAATTTAAACTATTGGTTATGTTTAAGCCAACACTGAACTACACGATTTCGTCTAAAAACGCAACAGCGGCATTCAAGTCAAATATCATGACATTCAGAAAAAGAGGAGGGAAAATTAGATAAAGGTAGTGGCGCCGTGGCTTAAGTGGTTAGTGTGTCGGATCACTGCGCGTGAGATTGCAAGTTCGAATCCCAGAAAACACCAACAAGTTTTTTCACGGTTCCACCTATCGCGGGCGTCTACAAACATCCGATAGTATTGTTGTCTCGAAAAAGCTTCTCAAAAGAAATTTTCCTTCGGATATGGCACTAAACTGTAGGTTCCTTCCATTCGTGTGAAATATATAACGCACACAACATGAGTGGATGCGCGAAGCTAGGCCCTGGCACTTAAAGAGCTGTTGCGCCAAATATTTATTTTTAAAATCAGATGAAGAGAGAAATGGCACTGTGACGGGGAAATAATTGAAGTTGTTGAGGAGTACAAATGCATTCAAGTTGATTTCACTAAAATAAATATGGAGGCATTTAAAGGAACAATTAGCCAAGTCCAAAACAGCATTAAATATAGAGTTTGTGATCGGTAGTGGGATCTTTTATGCTTCAAGTTGCACAAGTTTAAGGATTTGAAAAATGTGACACAGTCGAAAAGATGCTTCATTATTCAGTAAAGAGATAATTCCATCTGTAGCTACCTAAATAATAACCTGCGTTAAAGTAATTAAATATATGACGAATTCCGCACTCAGGAAATATTGGCAGTATTTAGGCTAAGGGGTGATGTTTTAAGACTGAAGTACATTCCGCAAAGAACAACGTAGCAGTATAATTTGTATTTGTGTAACTTGGAGAACAGGGAAGACGTTATACACTTTATCGGAAAATGCCCAGTGCTTAAAGAATTAGGGAAGCACCTCTTCGAAGCTAGGTAAGATAGACTGAATTCGCTGAGCATGAAGCCCAGTAACAAGCGGTCTTGCAAGGCATTTTTTTTTTTTTTTTTTTTTGTAAAGAACCCAAATCCCAGAGCACTCAGACTCTCTCTGGTCCATTGTACTACCAGGCAGGAACCTTTCTTTGGTGCAGTGGTTGGACAACTTCGATGTAATTCGTTTTCCTTTATTTCATCGGGTGACTGATGATTGCTTCTCGGTCTTATGGCTAAGATCAAAGTTTAGTCACTTGCAAGGCATTTACAAACATTAAAGTCGCCGGTGATTATGATAAATAGAGGTATCGAGATCTGACTCGTACTCAGTTATGAACTTGTTAATGCCTCAATGCATGATCGGTGATCAGACAAGATTGATATCCATATACAGTGACGCCGAAGCAAAAGCGATTTCATTATCTGCTTGTATAGCCGTCGCGTCGGCGAGGCAGATGTACTTCGACATAAGTAGCCACCGCAAAAGCTCGCTTTCGCCCCTGACAATGTTTTTTTCTATAATAAGGGGTTTATGGGGTTCCACTAGATTGCAGTTGAGATGGTCTTTCCAACCGTATACAATTTATGCACTTCGACTTCGCTTTTCTACGAGTATAAGTCGATATTGCTTTAAAATTTATTTATTTTCAACATCAACTTAATACAACTTCCTTTAGAGTTCAAATGCATTTTTAATATAATATGTACGATTACTTGTCGAAAACATAAATAATTCAGTTCAGAAGATATAAGATGATATCATCCCTCTGTATCTAAAATTTGCGGTAGCAAACCAATATTATATATATATTAATTAAATAAACTAATGCGTCTATGATGTCCACAAAGGTAAATTTTTTAATTGATCCTGTTTTTATTATTCTATTCATAACTTCTATGTTAGGTTAGGTTAGGTTAGGTTAGGATCGGCCCTCGATGAGGATGTACTTAGACCAAAAAGTAGGTCCATTGTACTGCCGATGTGTAAGGCGGGTGAATCACCCTCTTACTCTTGGAACCATTTGCTTCGTTGAAGGAAGTCGAGAATTTTAGTCGTGCAGGCGTTGCCGAGATCATTAAGTTCATTGTAGAAGTATTCACCCAGAGTGGCCTTCCTGATGTTGGCGAGCGCAGGACAGGCGCACAGGAGATGACTGATGGTCTCTTCTTCCTCTTCATCTCTACAGCTTCTGCAGAAGGCGTTGTGAGGGATACCTAATCTCTGGGCATGTCTTCCTATGACGCAGTGTCCGGTGAGGACATTTGATATTTTTGAGAGGGTTCCTCTCTTGTGCTTCAAGAATCCGGTGGACCTGGATTTATTGAGTATCGGCCAGAGCTGTCTGGCGATATGACATTGGTCTAGATGTTGCCATCGATGATTGACTACTTTCTCGGCATCAATTTGAATGAGGTACTTAACATAAGACGCTGGCGCTTCGATGTCGGTGATGCTTATGCTATCTGTACCAGAGGAGCCTTGTCGTGCTAGTTCGTCGGTTGCATAATTCCCCGGTATGTCACAGTGACCTGGTACCCAGCAAAGGGTGAGGTTGTACTGGCCAGCTATCTCGTTAAGAGATATGCGACAGTCTTTCACTGCCTTAGATCTCGTTGTGCTGGATGCGAGGGATTTGATGGCTGCCTGACTGTCGACATAAATAACAATATCAGGTGTTGATAGTGTGCTAGCCGCCAGCCAGTCAGCAGCTTTGCGAACTGCGGTGATTTTGGCTTGAAAAACGCTGCAGTAGTCTGGAAGGTTAAAGGAGAGGTGTATGTCCAGATCTTCCGAGAAAATTCCGGCACCGACTCCGTCCTTGGTTTTGGACCCGTCCGTGAAGATCGACAGCGATTCGTTGTAAAGGATATTGCGTTGCGTCCACTCACTTCTGTCCGGAATCGAGTGCGTGTAGCCCTTGTCAAAATCGTATTCAGTGGGGAGATGGTCAGTGGAATTGGGAAGATGACGGTGCATCGAAAGTATATTGGCATGTCCCGTGTGTTGCTCTTTCCACTGCCTGGAGCCTCTCAGTCTTATTGCCGAGCTGACAGCCAATTGCTTACTGACGATGTCAATCGGAAGCAGGAGGAGCATGGTTTGGAGCGCCGCTGTGGGAGAAGTTCTCAGTGCACCGGTAATACTGAGACATTCAACTCGCTGAGTTTTTTCCATTATGGATAGGTTGGATTTCTTCTCCAAGGCGGGCCACCATACCAATACTCCATACATGAGAATCGGTTTAATGACCGACGTGTATAGCCAGTGCATGATGCTTGGTTTAAGGCCCCAGGTGGAGCCTACTGCTTTCTTGCAGATGTATAGAGCGGCCAGCGATTTTCTGGCCCGTTCGACGACATTCTCCTTCCAAATTAGCTTGCGGTCAAGCTTTAGGCCTAAATAGCTAGCACTATTTGTAAGCTTGAAGGTGGATCCCCTTATCTGGGCGGAGTGAAGTCAGGTAACTTGTGTTTTCTTGTGAATAGAACTAGCTCGGTCTTCGTCGAGTTAACGGAGAGGCCGCATTTATCGGTCCATCTGAGCAGTTCATTAGGAGCAGACTGCATCACATCGACCAGCGTCTGCGGGTATTTGCCTGTTGTTAGAATGGCGACATCATCTGCATAGGCAATAACATTGCATCCAGTTTTTTCGATCTTTAGAAGGGCCTCGTTGAGCGCCAAATTCCACAATAGTGGAGACAGTACACCCCCTTGAGGGGTGCCTCGATGTGCATGTCGCTTGACAGTACTACCTCCGAAGGATGCTGTTATTACCCTGTTCTTTAGAATGCGTTCTATGAAACAACAGATGGGTTCGCAGATGTTGAGCCTACGTAAGGCACTGGTAATCGAATTTGTTTCAACGTTGTTGAAGGCTCCCTCTATGTCTAGAAATGACACTAGGGTGAACTATTTGGTTGAGAGTGATTTTCCGATAGGGTGGATGATGGAGTGCAAAGCCGTTTCCACAGACTTACCTTTTTGGTAGGCGTGCTGTGACATGGATAGTAGGGTGCTATCAATAGTGGCCTTGATGTGTAGGTCCAGGATTCTTTCCAGAATCTTGAGAAGGAAGGACGTTAGACTAATAGGTCTTAGGTCCTTTGGGAGGGTGTGCGATGTCTTGCCTGCTTTGGGTATAAAGACCACTCTTACCTCGGTCCAGGCAGTTGGTGTTGTTCCGAGCTCAAGACAAGCCTTCAGAATGCAGGAAAGATACTGCCATACTATATTGAAGGCCGTCTGAATCTGGGCCGGAAAAACACCATCCGGTCCCGGGGATTTGAATGGTTCGAAACTGTTTACTGCCCATTTCAGCTTATCTTCGCTGATAAGATGAGGAGGTGCCTGTCGGCGTGCAGCATTTACCAGGGCGCGATCATCGTTGGGGGTAGGCGTGCAGCCGGGGAAGTGAGTGTCCATGAGCAGGTTGAGCGATGCTTCGTCCGATTCAGCCCAGGATCCATTGGGATTCATGAGGACACTAGGTATAGTTGGTGTTTTGGAGAGGACTTTTCGCATTCTAGAGGATTGAGACGTGTTGTCAATACTCTGACAAAAATCGCGCCAGGATCTGCGTCTAGCTTTCCGAACCTCTATTTTGATGTTCATCAGACTTTCTTTGTACATCTCCCAGTCCAGTGGGCTTTATTGAATTGTTTCCTGCTTGTGCAGCGAAGGCTGTTAAGTTCTGCATTCCACCATGGGGGACGATTGCCCACCTTTCTTCTTGTGATCGGACAGGATTCGATGAAAGCTGTATTAAGTGCAGAAGTTAGAATGGTGTTTAGCTTGTCTAATTCCAATTGTTTAGTTGGTTTAGTGTACACTTGATTGGATTGTTTACTTACTTATGTCCTGTATCCCCTTGTGGGTCCTAGGGCCTCTACTACGCCTACGCGCCATCGTGTACGGTTTCTGGCAATGTGTCTGAGTTCTCCCCAACTTTTCCCTAACTGCCGTGCCTCCTTCTCGACTGTTCTGCGCCATGTTTTCCGCGGACCGCCAGGTCTTCTGCCATCCTGAGTTAGAGGGTTCCATTGCATAGCATGGTTCGCTATGGAGCTGTCACCCTTTCGGAACGTGTGACCAATCCACTGCCACTTCCGCCGTTGGATAGTTGTGCCTATTGGTTCCTGACCCGTTCTCTCGTAAAGGTGTTCGTTAGAGATACGATTGGGCCAGAAAATCCTTAAGATATTGCGCAGACACCTATTAACGAACGTTTGCAGCTTTCTGGTGATAGTAGTGGTCACTCTCCACGTGCTGCAACCATATAGCAGCACGGATTCAACGTTGGAGCGGAACAGTCTTATTTTGGTGCTCAAACTGATTGCATTGCTTCGCCATATTTTGGACAACATCCCGAACGCGGACTTTGCTTTGGCGATCCTGTTGGTTATATCCAGTTCGGTTCCACCATCGGTCGAGACAATACTCCCAAGATACTGGAAATCCTCTACTTTCTCTACCGGTTGTCCAGCAATGCATATTTGAGCCGATGAGTTAGTTCTAAGGCTGATGATTTTAGTTTTTGTCGTATTGATTTTCAGCCCGACGACACCTGCCTCCCTCTCCACATCTGCTGTCATTTGGTGGAGGTCCATAATTCTGTGGGAGAGTAAGCATACATCGTCTGCGTAGTCAAGATGTTTCAGTTGAGATGTAAGAGTCCATCGAATTCCTCCGTTTCCCGTCGACAAAGCTGCATGAAGCACATCGCTAATCACCAATAGGAATAATATTGGTGAAAGGATACAGCCTTGTCTTACCCCACTTTGGATCTCAAATTCCTCAGACAACCTTCCCCTGTGCAGAACGTGACATTTGGAGCCTTCATATGTAGCTTTGATAATAGCAATTAGTTTATCGGGAATGCCTCTCCTGCGTAAGGCACGCCAAATAAACTCCCTGTTGACACTATCGAACGCCTTCTCAAAACCGATGAACAGCAGGTGCAGTGGCGATCGATATTCAACACACTGTTCGATGATAATCCGCAGGGTGTTGATGTGGTCGGCACAGGAGGATCCAGAGCGGAAACCTGCTTGTTCGGCATCGAGTGTGTCTTCGAGATGTTGTTTAATTCGCTCAAGGATGATTTTAGCTATTATCTTAGCTACAGCAGGCAGCACGCAGATACCCCTCCAGTTTCCGCACTCCATTAGATTTCCTTTCTTAGGAAGCTTGACGATCATTCCCTTTTTCCACTCGTTAGGAAAGCTCTCAGCTTCCCAAGCTCTATCTATAAGTGGAAGCAGAAGTTCAGCCGATGTTGTTGGCGTTGCTCGTAAGAGCTCTGCTGGAATACCGTCAAGTCCTACCGCCTTGTTGGTTTTGAGTGCCTTGATCGCGGTAATGATCTCGTCTTTACTGGGAGTCGTGGTGCGTATTCGGGAACTTCTCACCTCGGGCATCTCAGTCTGATTTGAGAGCATATCGCTAGCGAATACACGGTTCAAAACCGTAGCAAAATGCTCTTTCCATCTCTTGAGCTGGTCCTCATCCGAAATGAGCAAGGAGCCGTCTAGGCTTTTCACTAGGTATTGGCTGGAGCTGCGACCACCTGTCAGCTCTTTGGTGATTCTGTAGACAGTCCTGCTGTCGCACCTCCGTGCAGCTTCTTCTGCTTCTGTAGCCAGCGCGTTGATGTAGTTGCGCTTGTCACGTCGTACGCTACGCTGAACTTCTCTCATCTTCATGCGATATAGGGACTCTAGCTCGCTTCTCCCTGCTGCTGGGGTAGCTGCAACGCGAGCTTTTAGCTGTTTTCGTTCGTCAATCCGTCTCCAGGTATCCTCGGAAAGCCACGCCCTATGTCTTCCCTGCGATCGACCGACAATTCTTTCAGCACCAGATGTAAAAACATTTTTCACAGCACACCAATGGTCTTGGATGGTTGCGGGCATTGAGCTGCTGATTGCTTCCACACCTTGCGAAAAGTGCTCCCTTAATTGTTGGCGCACTGAGGGATCACTAAGTCTACCGATGTTGAACCTGGGCATTCTTGTGTTGTCGTGGGATCTTCGAACTGCAGCAGTGCGTAGTTGGAGAGTAGCTATCATAAGATGGTGATCACGTACTATCCCCACATCTGCCCCTCGTCTGTTTCGGACGTCCAGGAGACTGCTTCTAAAGCGGCGGCTGATAGCAAAATGGTCAATTTGGTTGGAGGTTGCTTGCCTGTCATTGGAAACCCAGCTGACTTTGTGGCAGGTCTTGTGCTCAAACATGGTGCCACCTATCACAAGGCGGTTGGCATTGCAGAAATCCACAAACCTTTCGCCGTTGTCATTGCGGTTGCCTAGTCCATGCTTCCCGATTACATGCTTGAGCCCTTCGTTGTCGCTGCCTACCTTGGCATTCAAATCCCCCATCACTATGACAATGTCTCCATTTGGTGTTGTGTTGAAGACGGCGCTTAAGAGATTGTAGAAGCTCTCCTTTTCGTCCTCAGACGAACTATTCGTTGGGGCGTAACACTGTATGATGGTGACGCGTCGTACTCTAGTCCGGAATCTGGCCGTCAAAATCCTATCACCATGAGGCTGCCAGGAAATCAGGCCCTTGCGTGCTGTTGTTGTTAGCAGTAGTCCGACTCCATATTCCCGCGGACTTCCGGATGGTCTTCCAGAATAGAGTAGTACAGTGTTACGCGTTGGAGACTGGTACTCGCCCGCTTCTAACCATCTTACTTCACTTACCCCCAAAATGTCCAGTTTATATCGCATGAATTCCTTTTCCAGTTGGAGGAATCTGGCGTTGTAAGGACCTTCTCTTCCCGAGTCGAGGAGCGTCTTTACATTCCAGAAACCTATCTTTGTCCGGGTACAATAGCCAAAAGTCGTCAACATGTGATCAGTCCTTATCCGAGGCATAGTGTCGGTTTCAGTAGCGAGCTGGTTTCAGTAACGCAGGTTGCTGGCCCACGTTACCTAGCCTAGAATCAAGGCCCTAGACAACCCGCACTTACAATTTTGGCCTATACGTATAAGGGTTTATACGTATAGTTGCCCGGGGACCACCACTAGGAGGTAAAGTAAGCACTTCATCACGAACTTGATTGTTGCGCTACTGGCCCAAGCCAAGTTTTGGGCAGTCAGTAGTTTCCCGATCAATCGCAATGCAGGTCCCCAATTATTATATTATATATTATATTTATTGTGTAAGCACCAGTCGGTTTTCCGTCGATTGCGGAAGACCAAGGGTGCGGTACTGTGACAGATTTCCAGTTCGTACTCCAGATAGCGGTGATCGGAAAACGAATGACTGTCAGATACAGTCGAGTTGGAAATTGCAGGATAGATACTTTGGGAAGCAAAGGTGACGTCAAGCACCTATTGCCGGGTCCTGGTAATAAAAGTAGGACTATTTCCTCTGTTACAAACTACTAGTTCGGTGCCTACTAAATACTCGAAAATAGACCTACCTCGAGGGTTAGTTTCGGTACTTCCCCATAGATCATGGTGCGCGTTGGTGTCGCACCCCAATAAGATGGCTCCTCTTCTCCTCCTTGCTTCATCTACCACTTCTTCCACTTCCTTGGATGGAGCAGACTCAGAGTCTTCATAGGGTAGGTATCCTGACGCCAGCCAGATGGTGGTGTTTTTTTTGATTTAAGCAGTGTTACTGCTAGGTCTCTTGTGCTATGGTGGGGAAGTAAAGTTAGGTTTAAGGAGGTTTTAGCAAGAATGCAAGCTCGGGTTCTACCTGCATTCTTCGCGTGGTATAGCGTATATCCTGGGGCCCTCAATCCTATGACGGTGTCATCTCTTATCCAAGGTTCTTGGATCAGGGCAATGTCGAAGCCTCGTTCACTGAGGCGAAGTAGCAGGTTAGCGGATGCTAAGGAAGAATGGTGGAGATTAATCTGTATCAGTTTTAGCATCATTATGAGCTGATACGGACCTCTCCACGACGGTAGGGTTTAGGTCATCGGGGGATGATGGTTCATCATCAGGGATTACAACGCGGGGGAGGGCGGGAGTCGCCAAGTTAGAGGGACCTGCGATGCTATTTCGGTCCGCCGTGAAAAGCCTTACATCAATTACCTTCAGACCACAACGGATCTTAAACTCCTTCGTGCGGAGTAGAGGTATTGATTCGGCAGTTAGAGAGATGACTAGCGAGCGGCCAGATCTCTTGGTGTCGTTATCCGTTTTTTTAGAGCTCGGTGGCTCCTCAAATGCCTTCCAGTCTTTGACTGGTAGGTCCGGATTTTGATAGGTAATGGACTTTTGCTGGCTCGGGCAGTTCGAGTGGAACCCAGATCCTCGCTTTCGGCCTGTGGGGATTTGGCTCCGTTCCACCGCCTTGAGCTTGGCTCCTGGCCAGATTTCACCTATGCTGCTAATGGCAGCGGCGATGAAGTCGACCGAGTTCTGATCATCGCATGCGATCAGCTTAACAAAGCCTTGATGCCAGCCAGCGTCTTGAAAGGTGGGTGGAGAGTTGGGATGAGTTAGTATACGCTCGTAAGGGCAGTTCATCGCTCTGCCTTCAATGAGCCTCCACTTGTCGTAGGAGATCCTCCCTTCTTCGTCAGACAGGTCCACTATCGCGACGACGTGGCTGTCCTTGACCGTCTCGGAGAAGGGTTTGGAGCTCACTGAGCTCTTTGTCTTCTTCGAGGCGTTAGACTCCTCGTCTACGGACCTGCGTCTCTTGGGCGCAGAGTCTATCGCGACTACGGACTGGCCCCCAGCTTGGTTTGATAAACCAGATCGACTCGGTGTGTCGTTAGCGTGGGAGCGATACTTTCGATGAGAGGGATTCACTCTCTGATTCGTGGGTTGGCGAGTGCCCTGGGTGGAGGACTGGCGTGAGCCACGGGTGGAAGGGTGGCGTGTGCCACGGGTGGTTGTGTGGCGTCGCCCACGGGTAGCGAAGTGCCGCAGAGGCTTTAGCTTCATTAGCTCGCTGAACTGTCGGGCAATTTCAGTTGTCCAGACGTTTGATTCCCGCTCTTGTTGACTCCACTCCTTTTCCGCCTTTTTGCCTAGTCGGTCAAGGATGCGGAAAGTCGCTTTAGTCTCGCGACTTTGCGATTTCCTCTCTTGGTCAGTGAGCTTGGGAAGAGATGGAGGAGCTGAACTGCACGTGGGTGTAGCGCTATTCAGTTCGTCCGACAGCACGGAGCACTCGCTGACGGAATCGTCAATGCAGAGATTCTGCAGATGCTCTTCCACACGTGTAGTGCTTTTAGAGCTGCCGACGATGTCGGCTGTTTCCGGTTTTTTTTGTTGAGGTCCGGCCTCAAGGTCTGGTTTTTTGTGTTTGTTTGAAATGTTGGTCCCGCGAGTAGCTAGGAAAAGGGTGGTCAGTCTGCACAGAGCCCCGCATTATGCAGATCAGGCGGTTGATACCAGAGCGTGCCCGCTGTCTCTGGATACACCGTTTGCGACTGAGTTATTTTTGGTTGTCCTTTGCCCTCAGCCAGGCTGATCCTCGGCACGGTACGGTTGATACCTTGATCCAGCCCAGGGGGAAGAGTTGGGGGAGGGCTGGGGAAGAAGGTTAGCAGAGACTAGGTAGGATGATTATCTTTTAGTTTTACTTCGAGCCTCTTCAAGTGAATCGCTCATCGTTGCGGCGATACCGCTTGGGACGCGATACGTCCCCGATATCGATTCCAAGCGTCTTGAGCTCTAGTATAAGCCGTCATACCGCGACAAGGTAGATAATCAAGTAATGGATCTTCTATGTTAAGTATTTCAGGATTTAGTATCTTTATTTTTGCCAAAGTTATTGTATTAATTAAAATTTTTAAATCGAAGATAATAAGCTTACATTTCTGGGATATCAAATATCCTTAATTTAATGTCCAATTGAATTTATTGCTTCAAATAGTTTGGAATTTATAATGAACCGTCTTGTTATTTTGTACCAAAACGTTTATTTTGTTTTCAACTCTCATCTCGTCATCGTGATCAGGTGTACCAGCAATCCATTTCCACATTTTTCCTATTGTTTCAATAGCTCTTCTATGACGTGGAGTCGTCAATTGGTCAAGAAGTGTTTGTATTATGTTAAAGTCTTCTTCATGTACCCTGTCTGGTGAGGAATCGGGATAGTTTGTTCTCTCGTATTGTTTGTCTAATGATTCTCGTGCCCTATCGATGAATTCTCTGATGTATATTAAGTTCGTAATATGAAAGATTGTGGATGGGTTGTCGTAGGCAAGTGCCTTAGCGGTTTCGATGAGAGCGTAATTTAAACGGATGTAGTCTATTATTTCGGCTTTTACTGTAATGGTTAATATCGTAGGAAAATGGCGTATTCCATTGTCTGAATACGGTGTACCCGGCCCCTCATAAAAGGGGAATAATTAAGGAACTGGCCTTCCAGGTTTGGGGCTGTACCTTCCGGGTAGCTTCTCTGCCACGTAAAAAACCTATGGTTCCGAAACAACCAAAAGCCTCGGATAAGGATGACTCAACTGATGACGACCCCAGCAAACGAAATAAAGACAACGACCTTCGGATCTGTACATGGAATGTTCTGTCCCTTTACAGACCACGTGCAGCCGAACAACTAGCAGAGGCCCTAGACTGCTATAAAGCAGATATTACCGCCATCCAGGAAGTGCGATGGGATGGGCCGGACAAAAAGAAGATGAAAAACTGTGGCATCTACTACGGTGATTGCTACAGAGGCAACAGGTAACGCTTATTCGGATACGGATTTGTCATACGCGGCAGACTTACACAAGAAGTCTTAAGCTTCCGACACGTGAGCGAGCGTATTATGACTATCCGGATCAAGGCTAAATTCGCTAACATAAGCTTAATATGTGTTCATGCCCCCACGGACGAAGAGGAACCTGCCACCAAAGAGTGTTTCTACGAGCTCCTCGACAAAACATACGAGCAACGTTCTAAATACGACGTTAAATTCGTATTGGGCGATTTTAACGCCAAAATAGGAAAGGCGGACGTCTTTGGTAGGGCAGTCGGTAAGCATAGCCTACACGACGCCACGTCTGATAACGGACTAACGATAACTGATTTCGCTGTGGAGCGAAATGTCACCATAGCCAGCACATGGTTTCATCTCGATATTCGTGAGCAAACATGGCGGTCCAATAGTCATGTAGCGATCAACCAAGTTGATCATATTGCGATCGACGCAAGGCATGCCTCCAGTATTCTGGAAGTCCGGATCTTCCGAGCGGCCAACATAGACTCGGATCATTACCTTGTTGTAGCCAAGGTACAAAAAAGAATCACTGTGAGAAAATTTAACGTCGAAAATCTATAATCGCAAGAGACCGCCAGACTCTTCGCTGAACGCGTATCCCGAAATCTCTCAATCACCCCTATTCCGCCAGCATCAAGTGCCGAAGACCAGTGGCAACGCTGCCAACATGCCATCAGAAATGCCGCGACTAATGTGCTGGGTCTCGCTCGCCCACCACCGCGAAACCCCTGGTTTGACGTAGAATGCCGGCGAGTGCATGCAGCAAAGCAAGAGGCATATAGAGCGGCACTGCAAAGGCACTGCTCGCGAGCTCTACAAGCAAAAGAGACGGGAAGAACATCGGGTTCTCCATTAGAAGAAGAAAGAGGATGAGAAGCGCGCGTTCGAGAATACCTAGAGTTTATACTCCAGGAACAATTTACGGAAGTTTTACCAAAAGGTAAAAATAACGTGTCAGAGAAGCAATACCCGTACAGAAATCTGTAGAGATGAAAATGAAAAACTCGTAGTAGAATCGCAGTCGGTGCTGAGAATATGGAAAAACTACTTCTGCAGACTGTGTAACGGCGACGAAGACCAACATCCCGCTGTCAGGCAGAATGAACCGTCCACCTGACCAAAACGAAGTGAGGATAGCAATATCCAAGCTTAAATCCAACAAGTCTGCTGGACCTGACGGCTTACCGGCCGAACTTTTCAGGGCAGCTGGGGATGAATTGGTAGAGTACATACATCAACTCATTTCTAATATTTGGTCAGACGATTGTATGCCTGATGAAAGGAATCTCAGCATCGTTTGCCCGATCCACAAGAAAGGGGACCCCCTCAACTGCGCCAATTATAGAGGCCTCAGTCTCCTCAACATCGCATACAAGACAGCATCTAAAGAGAGAACTTTATAATGACATGTCTACTTTTGACATCTAGGCTTATCGCTATTGCCTTGGGCGTTGGTTCTATGCCCATATGTTGTGAGTTTCGATGGCTTGGGTCTAAATATAGATTGGATTAAGTGAGTTTCCTGATGCAGGCTTGGGTTTTAGTTCTTTGTACAGATGTTGCGGGTTTCAATGGCTTGGGTCTGCATATAGATTCGATGAAGTGGGGTGTTAGTTCTTTGTCCAGATGTTGTGAGTTTCGATGGCTTGGGTCTTTCGGATGACATAATTTATATTCTGGTAAGCGTGGATTGGTGCGTTAGTTTATATATCTGTGGCAACAAGGCATAACAGCATAAGTATACTTATGCCGTTATTGAAATATTTTAGTTTTTAACATTTTATATATAATATTCTCTCAGGAAAGGCGAACCTATAACACTGAAACATTGCCTCGATATGTCTGGAATTCATTATCTGAAGCGGTTACTGAATTAGGGGCATGGAAATGAGACGATAAAGACATATTTAAATACGTTTTTTGGAATGTGTAAAGGCACTTTTGCTGTTATTCCTTTTTGCCACAGATATATATCTATATATATATATAACAACTTCAAATAATGCGTTTAAAGTTAAAGTGCGTGAAAGTTTTCAGATCATACATGGCAGCGTGCCCCACTCCGTTCGCGCGTTACGTCGTAATCCACACTAGATGAAATAAGTTCTTTGACTGTTTATCCATCTCGTGGTACATTTCGATTTTCGATATATGTAAACAACAGTTGCTGAGTTGCAGTATGGCACTATAACGGATTTCATTATCATCTGATTTTCTTTTATGCTCCCAGCACACAAAGCAAATTTATACACATATTAACGTCAAACACATTATAGCAAGAGGAGATAGGTCGCTTAAGTTATGATATATGGTATAGTATACATAAATTCAATTACTCAAAATGCGATTTATAAATAATTTGGATAGTTGCAGATATTTCAATGTACAAAAATCCTGTCTTCCTGAATACCCTGATATGCAAAACAGAGGAATGACCAATCATATTTCGAACCACAGATGTCCTTGGAAATTATTTAAATTGTCTAATTTATCGGAACATCTTACTCATCTCATCCCAAGTGGTTGTTACTGTCCCTTATCAGCACACTTGCAGGACTTAATATCACATTTCATAATGGTCACTTAGTTCGCAAACACCCACCTAAACGCCCGAAAGAGCACAAGTTTTCATTCTTGCCATCTCACATTCATTTAAATGTTCATTGTATATAATTATCGGATTTCCTTCGGGAGACACACTGTTGTAGCCTTGATTTGACATTAATTGTTACCTCCAGGAACAATAGGATGAAAACTGCTTTGTAGGGATAATGTTTGCTCTGTTTGATTAAATCATCAAAATGGGCATTTAGGACGACAAGCAGCAGGCCGTACCACTCAAGGACACCCAACAAGACTATCCCAAACAATCCAAGGTTCTTAAGTGCTATGTTAATTACACTCAGCGATACGATCTACGTACAGCAAGGGGAATATTAAGGTTTCTACAGCAAGGAGCATTGCTGTTGTTCTGTTAGGTGTTCAAGAAGTACTATAGAGTCTCCTTAGCATATTATTTTCAATTAAAGCTTTTCTATTTATTCAGAGATTACACTGCATTTTGACACTAAATACCACTGGAGTGTTCGAAATTGAATTCGAGTTTATGAATGGGATCGGTGGCCAGGAAGACAGAGAGGGTGTTGACTAATTCACTCGAAGATTTAATTTACTTGAATGTTTTGATCAGATTACTAAACAATGAATCTTTTAATAGCTTAATTATTGCTTCAACAAAAGAGTTGCCTAAGCAAATACCCACATGATGTTGGTCTGTTTATTTTGTGTGGCTATTGTTATGTGTTGACCTAAAAAAAATTCAGTTCAAGGAGGATACATGGAAATATTGTTTGTTAAGTTATCCACAGGCCAACATGAGGTTTGTTTACTGAAAGTGATATTTGTTTAAAAATACGAGTATATACTTGGCTTAGTGAAGGGGATAAATGGAATGAGTCAATGCTCTACCCAAGGGTTTATTGGATTACAAAGTAGTGCAAATACTCGTAACAATAGATGTAATTTTGAAGCTAATGCATTCTTCTATAGCCAACTGCATTTGCATTTGAGTTTGAATGCCTCTGGGGTGCTTTTGGCAAGAGGCCTTGAAATGCTAAAAACCTTCGAATCTAGCTTAAGTAGGTATAGAACTGTGTGAAGCAGAGCGGTTGTTCTCACTGTTTCGATTAAACGTGACACGCTGTCGATTTGAGGAACCATGCCACATTTCCTGTTTAAAGTGGGATTTTGTTCTTAAAGCTCGACAAGTTTCCAAAACTTGGAACACAGTATTTTTTGCATTTGCCAAAGATTGCTCAAATATCAGTTTTGAACCAACTCGATAGATATAAACTAATAAGACAAATAGACTTCGAATGTAGGTAAGAGCATCTCTGGCATCCTAAGCTCAGTTTTGTTCTAAATTAGCTTAGTAGACAGACAAAATTGCGAGATCTACGAATTTTTCTATAACCATAATATAAATTTTTATTGAAATCCCAAGTTCGAATTTTTCCACGATTTCAATACGACTATTTTCAAAATATGTGTGCATTTTTATTAATTTTTGTATGTGCATGTAGGGGTACAAATTATTGATGGATACTTGTAACCTGTGCTAACTCAGCACTCCTTGTTCCTACATGGTTACGTGCTAAGCCCCTCCTATTGCTCTGTCCTGTAGTTCCCCTGCGGCACCTCCAATCAAGGCATCCCTTCGTCACTTCTTTTTTAGCTATTAGAGTTGGCATATTCTTCGTTTTTATCGGTTCTATCGTTTCTCGTTTCTCTATACACAGTTGCTGTATCATACTCGTGATAACTTCGCTTGCAGTCTCCATCATAGGTAGATATGATCTGGCTTCTTGGGGCCACTTGCCCGCCAATTACTCTTTCTAAGATGTTCCTAGTCCTTGTGTAATTTTGGCATTCCATCAGTACATGCTCTGGGTTTATTTTTCCTTCACAGTGTTGGCAGAATGGGTCATCCGCGTGCTTTTACTTGTAGAGGTACTCCTGGAAGCCTCCAGGCCCCGATAGAAATTGTGTTAAGTAATAGTTTACTTCCCCTACGGGAATTAATTTATATGTCAACCACCCTTTGGTTGTGTTGTTCCACCTATGTTGCCATTCTACTTTTATAGCTTCCACAGTTGTTCATCTTTCATATGTAGGCAGTTTGTATGCATTTATATGTAGATGCAAATAAAAAATGCCAGAGTCACTGTTACTTAGATTTGCACTGTAAGCCCCACCGTCTATAGAATGAGATGATATCCATTGCCTGTGTAGGTTTTCGTTCTTATACTGTTATGCTAATCGAGGTAGTAGTAGATTTGGAACATAAAATATTCTTCGATTTTCCGTAAGCAATTTGCATCGGTATTTGAATTCTCAAATATGGCTTCGGATGTAGATTGACAACCTCGTGTAGTAGCGCAGCAGATTTTCAAAATATTTCTGAAATGCAGTATACCCACTATAAATTTAGTAGGATGTTAATCTTGTCAACAATCCAACTGGATCTGCTGGATTAAAATTTTCTGCAGGTTTTCCTACTAAAAATAAATAAATATTTGGCGCAACAGCTCTTGAAAGTGCCAGGGCCTAGCTTCTCGCAACCACTCATGTTGTGTGCGTTATATTTTTCACACGAATGGAAGGGACCTACAGTTTAGTGCCGTATCCGAACGGCGATTTGAGAAGCTTTTTCGTCACAACATTACTCTCGGATGTTTGTCAGACGCTCGCGAGAGGTGGGACCGCGAAAAAATGTTTGGTGTTTTCTGGGATACGAACTTCGAACCTCATGCGTAGTGATCCGCAGTTTTCCTGCTGGCAGTCTTTTTTTTCTTTTCTTCTTTGACTTGAGCCCTTCCTATTAGAAAGTAGGCCTTCGACTGCTTTGTTTTTATTTATAAAATCACAGATTTGAAATCAGTAAGTCCAACTACTTTGCGAGTAGAACTAGGTAATCCATAGGGCTTTGTGGTGTCAGAGTGTTCGGTACTTCCAATAAAGCCAGCTACACTAAGAACGCAATTGGAGTTTTGAGTTAGTCTAATTAAGGCATATGGAAGAAATTAGCTTATCTCCAAGTAATAACAATGTTAATAGATCGACTAAATAAATTTATTGGTTACGTCAATTTGTTTTATTTGGTTTGTACTACTCCGACTTATCATTCTCAGATTTCTCATCTGTCACATAAGCTATGACACTAATAATACGAAATAGCTTTCAAATTAAATTGTAATTAAGTGCGCCAAGTGCAATCCGTTTATGTCTCGAAGAAACATGCCATTTGGGTTAATTCGAAAGGGAAATTAGTTGACACTATTAGGTTGGCAGGTAATAATGACTGTATTCCGTGTAACTGTCCCTTAAATGCCAAATCACCCGTCCCCGTATCGGAGACGAAGGTTCCTGTGTTGAGGAGCTTTTCGCAAATTAAATGTCTAATTTGTCTTGCTTGTGTCATTTCACATGTCACAGCACGTCGTCTCAGGAAAAAGGAGTTATACCTAGAGGGGAGATTGAGTCAGTGAGTGAGTGAGTGAGGGGGGTGATAGGGATGAAACTGGATTTGAAATTGTTTTTTTTTGAATAAACACTTTGCTCTGCGTGCGATACACACATACATACATATCTACATATGTACGTATAACGACGTTGTTGGGTCAACACAACATTATGACAGTGAAATTTATATCTTGGAAGGGTAAAATTTAATTATATTACAAGTAGTGGCAGTTAGTTGAAATAGGCGGCATGCCATAAGGCTTTGATTGAGTAAATTAGAGTCCTTTTGTAAGGCAAGCAAATAAATGAATTTACGGGAAAAAAATTGACGACGATTTGATAGGCGCCATGATAGTGAAACAGGTTGGCCTGATTATAGAAAATTCGTCAAAAGTTCACAGTGAACATGACGCCTTATTATAATTTTACTTAAGTGGATTACAAACTTCTCCCGGTCCTTCAATGAAATCATCCGAACTATAGCCACAAATAGACTACAACTAACTTTATAAAGAGTCTTCGAATCTAACCCGAGGAACGACGCAGTAGATGGCCTCCTCGCCGCAGGTGGGGCGCCTTTCCATTGGAAGTTCCTGCTAGATCCGCTGTTTAAATGCGGTGACTCGCAATCGCGCAAAGTCCCAAGCTTCGGTTCCCTGTAGACGGCACAGTAAGTTTCTATCATCCAAAATTTGGATGTCTGAATTATTTACATATGTAAATTTCTGACGTGATTTTTATGCTTTCTCGATTAGATTTTGATTTCGTCTTCTTCTTTTTCTTCCTTTTAGCAGCAAGGCTATGATCCGAAAATAAGGGATCATAACCCTCCCACTTCACTGCATTTCTACTGATCCGCCTGTGGGGTTCGCATATTTGACCTCAGAAAATATCGGCATGCCTGCCGATTTTAGATCACTCGGTTACTAAGGCCAATGAAATGCCGATGTGGTCGCATTTGTCTGATCCAGTCATTTATAGGCCTGCCTTTCCTACATCGCGATGTCTTTGGAAATTGCATTGATATTGCCTTTTTAACGGGGTTCAAATGATCTCTTCTTTGAACGTGACAATACCAGCTGAGCCGGTCGCTCTCTATTTTGTCTACGATGATTTCCTTGATGTGAAAGCTTCCACTCCTGCTGTCATGCGAAGCATCTTCATCTCAGCTGCCGTTAATTTACTCTCATACTTTTTGTACATTGTCAAACATTGTGAACCGTATGTGAGCGCTGGATGCACAACTGCGGTGTAGAGCCTTCCTTTCAACTTAGGGGGCATTTTTCTGTCACAGAAGATAGCGGAATTTTCTCGCCACTTCATCCACCCTACGCTTACGCGATGATTGATGTCTTCATCACAAGTTGCTTTGCTATTGATCATAGATCCCAGATATTTGAACTTTTCGCACTTGGGAAGCACTGTTCCATTAAAATAAATGTCTAGAATAGGCCTGAGTGGATCAGAGAACGGGCAGCACAAGTACTCTATCTTTTTTGAACTAATGCGATACCCATTTCCCTCCAGAACGTCCACCCACACATCAAGTGCTCGTTGCAGGGATGTAGGATCCTCACTTATGATGGCTCCATCGTCAGCAAGGAATAACTGATGTGCGTTGGAATCCATCACTTTACCTTCAAGCAGATAATCAAGGACTGTAATAAAGAGCAAAGGACTTAAAACGCTTCCCTGGTGCACTCAGACTTTGATTGGGAACTCTTCGGTTACTCCAGCGGGGCATCTTACTCTTGTCTTTGCTCTTTCGTACATGTCCATGATCATCTGTACATAGGTTTCTGGAACCCCTCGATGTCTTAGCGCCACCCATATCAGATCTCGTGGTTGTCTGTCCAATGCCTTTTCAAAGTCAACCAATACAATATGCAAATCCCTTAAGGAATCACAGTGTTTCTCCATTGTGATCCTTATACTTTGGATTGCATTTGTGGTTGATTTACCCGCGAAAAACCCGCACTGTGGCGCCGTGGCGTAAGTGGTTAGTGTGTCGGATCACTACGCATGAGGTTCCACGTTCGAATCCCAGAAAACACCAAAAAGTTTTTTCACGGTCCCACCTCTCGCGAGCGTCTGACAAACATCCGAGAGTATTGTTGTCGCGAAAAATCTTCTCAAATCGCCGTTCGGATTCGGCATTAAACTGTAGGTCCCTTCCATTCGTGTGAAAAATATAACGCACACAACATGAGTGGTTGCGAGAAGCTAGGCCCTGGCACTTTCAAGAGCTGTTGCGCCAAATATTTGTAAACCCGCACTGATCATCAGATAACCGTATTATTTTTCGCAGTCGGCCACCTAATACCCGCTCAACGATCTTCATGGTGTGTGACATCAGCTTGATCGAACAGTAGTTATCACAGTTTCACGTATCACCCTTGACTTTGTATACATGGAGAAGGTAGTTTTCCCTCCATTGATTTGGCATTGGATCACCTCTCATAAATTTGGAGTTGAGAATACTGAGCCATCTGAACCCGATGTCTCCTAACTTTTTCCAGAACTCAGAGGGCATCTCATCTGGCCCAACCGCTTTTCGTTTTTTGGAGCATTTGACCGCCTCACTAACTTCTTCGACTGTAATGTCGGGTATTTCTTCACAGTTAGGGGTGGCTCTTGGAAAGTATAGCCGGGAAAACTGTTCATTTAAAAGTTGTTCGCAATACTGCCGCCACCTCTGCAGAATTTTGTCGTCATCCACAAGAAGCTGGTCATGAGCATTGTTAATGAACTTTGGCGAACGAATCTCCTGAGCATTCCTCCTTCTGTGGGCGGCTATTTTGAAGATAGTGGCGCTCTTGTTCATATTGTGTCTTCGCAGCTCCTGGATAGCCTGGTTTGTTCAGGCTACAGGCCCTGCGTACTCTCTGCTTGAAGCTAGGCGCAATTCTTCTTCGCTTTTTTCTTGCAGCATCTGTATTCCATTTCGAGACGAACTTTTTCTTCACTATTATTAGAGGGGCACTTTGACCAAGCTTTGAAAGCTTCATCACTCCACCACCATGTTTCTTTGGCGTGTTGATGGTGGCCTTTTGAAGCTCCTAGCAGTGATTTGGCCTTCTTTAAGCAAGTTCGCTGTAGGGAATCCCACATATTTTGTGCTCTGTACTCTTCGTCCTCAGCTCCGTTGATGGTGTGAGAGAGGTAGTTTTTCATTACGAAAACAAAAGCCTCGCTTTTTTCTTTGTCCAGATTGTACCACTTGGTTTTCTCAGAGACCTTTGTTTGTTTGCTTTTCTTTGGTGTTTTCATAAAAATTTCTGTTAGCAGGAGACGGTGTTGCCGAACGATTGCCTCTCCCAGGATCACTTTGCAATCTTTTACCCGAGGCTTCATAAAACTGGCGATCAAATGGTAGTCAATCTGGGTTTCATCTCCACCACTGCTGTAAGTGGTGAGGTGTCGGCTTTGTTTGATGAACATGGTATTTAATACGATAATACCATGTGATTTGCACATGCTTAGGATGTCTTCACCAGGAAGGTTCCTGGTGCCATATCCTAGTCCTCCATGGCAGTCTTCATAGTCTTCGTTTGATTTCCCGACAGGTCCATTCAAATCTCCTCCAACAAACAGAAACTCTTCCTTTGGGATGTTCTTAAGGAGATTGTGGAAATCTACCCACAACGCATCTTTATCTATCTGATTGCACCCATTCTGGGGAGCATATGCACTGACAATATTTACACCTCTCTTTGTATTACTAGTTTGAGAGACATCAAACAGTCTTTGGACTTCGAAATGCTCAAGACGTTACCAAGTAGCTCTGCCGCAAGGATGATACCGATACCGTTCATAGCCTTTTCCGTTCCGTAGTAGAACATTTTGTAATCTTTTGTCTTAACGTCCAAGAAACGCGCTCGATTTCCGGTGTCTTTCCATTTCGTGTCTTGGACACACAAGATATCCACCCGCCTTCTATTCATCATCTCTTCCAGCTCGTAACTTCGACCGGTCATGCTTCCAACGTTCCAACTCGCGACCCTCAAATTGCGTCCAAACTGTTTCATTATTTTGCTAGCCCCCGGAATCCGTATAGCTCTGACCCGAACATTTCTACTCGGTCCAGGATCAGTACCATGCACAGCAGTGGTAGTGTCTGGCGGGGTAGTGCCTTTCCTTTAAGCAAGTATTACCATAATGATACAGTTCTGCAATATTACCATATTGCGATGGTGTTTTTTTGTTTGACACGTGCATGCTCCAGTTTTAGTTTTGTTTGATCTTTCTTTTATGGCACCGGTGATCTCCAGTCGTGTCAACCCACGGACTCGCATGCACACCTGTGGGAGGGTTTTTAAGGTAGTATATGTGTCGCTAGGCTCACTTGGGTGTTATATTGCCTAGATCTGATTTGTCCCCTTAGTCGCCTATTACGACAAGAGCTAGTCTGTTCTTAAGGGAAGTTTTTAAATTATTTTATAAGTGCTAAGGCAGAACTTGTGGTGATTTGAACTTTTTAAGGCTTTATGCCAAAACGTATCAAAGGCTTGGGAAGATGCATGTAAACAACAGTTTTTATAACACTTCAATTTCAAGGAATGGTGAAATTGTAGCTCTGCTGTCGCTTAACACGAATTTAGACGAACTAAGTTGAATGCTTGCTCAGATAAGAATTATAGACTTCTAATGCGTATCTACTAAATAAAGATGGTAATACTAATTTTATTTTTCCGGATGTTAATTTCAGTTGGCTTTTCAAGCGTACTTCAGCATAAGTTTTGCTACACTCTTTAGAAATAATTATCATAAGTGATTTAATTCTGATTGAATCGTCAACCTGTCCAGTCGTGTTTTTCAATTCTCTCCCACCTCGGAAGTTCAATTTTTCACTTTCCGTCTTTAACCAATTTAACTTTACCTTCTTACACTTGTTCTTTGTTTTAGTGGGTCTACCCCAGTGACCTATTTCAAGTGTTTTCCCCTACACGCTGACTTTATAATCTACCTATTTGCTGCTGTTCGTCGACATAGGTTTTTTTTTATCGTTGACCTACTTTATAGCGTCGGTCGTTAGTGCACTGTGCCATTTCGCGAACTCTTTTGCTTTTTTTTTTGTTTTGCAAACTATAATAGTAACTACCACCATGCCTAACTGTGGATCTCGTAACTGCAGTAACTGCACCGTCAGCGAAATCACTTCTGATTGGATTGCTTGTGAGGAATCTGTAAGAAAGTGTTCCACCCTATCTGTATTGGGCTGAGTAGAAACGCTAGGCATCATCTGCAGGAATATAGGAATATTTTCTTCTACTTGTGTAGCGAATGCAAGCCCATCTCCCTCGCTCATATTTTGCTTGCCATTAAATGCAACAACGAGCAAGTCATCGCTTTGTCTGATACCGTCAATAACCGAGAGTCTGAACTACGGTACAGCAACAATAAGATCAAGGAACTTCTCTCTGAATCTTGCGACTCGTTTAGCAACTTTACTGAGAAACTTGAAAATGAAACGAAATCCTATTTCAATAAGAACGAGTCGCAAGTCAAAATCATCAAAGACTTCGTTCTAAAGAATTCCAGCAACATCGAACTCCTGCATCCTTTGTTCCACTCCATTAATCCAGAACTGAAGAAGATCATCGCCTCTATCGACTGCCTCAAGACCTCCAGCGCTGAATCCAAGTCCTCTCCCGTTACACCTTTAATTGAATCTCTTCAAGCGGACTTTAACAGCCTTTCGACACTTTTTGGATCTGTTCCTTCACCCCTCCAACCTGATCCACTACTTGAAGTTTTATTACGCAAAATGGACGATATCCGCAGCGAGTCTGCAGCAACTCGGCTCACACTTCACGAAATAATTGATGACTTTAGGGCAGCGCCCAGCAAAATCATTGGCACACCGGACCAACCGAACCCTCTCATTTACAACACATCAATACTTTGGGAATTACTGGAGTCTAATACAAACTCTCCTGCACTTGCTCATCCACCTCCACCTCTACCATCAACTTCGACTTCCCCTCGTGCTGCACAGACTCACGAAACCGTTTCACCTCCACCAGCCAATCTCCCTGCCTCCACGGTGCCGATACTTGTTAATCGACTTGGAACTAGAAGAAGAACTGAACAAGATGCTTGAAAAGTTAAACACCATCATCGCAGATTTTACAACCTTCATCTTCAAAGGTGCTCCTCGACTGGCTGATGCTTCCTGGGTGCGTAAACTTTTTCTTCAGAAATTTGCTATCACCATAGATGATTGCCAGAAGATCTCCCCGTCCAGTTCCAGAAATCCTAGCTGTTTCAAATTCAAGATTCCAACGAAGTACCAATGGCTTTTTTGATCCTCCCCTGGCGATGCTTTCCGGCTGGGTGAAATGTTTATGGTCAAATGGGTTTCCAAGGACAACAACGAACAGGTTAAACCTAACTTTATTAATAAACCTAGATCTAAGCCTAATAATACAATAAACCCTAGATCTAAATATTATGGCCACACCTTCCAACCCTTCCTACAACTCTAATACTAGCTCTAAATAACTGGTCATTCCGAATAGATTTATTTCCTAATTTTAATTACGCTACCAAGCTGTCAAACGTCAAGCGAGTTTCATTCGACCTCTCGACTGTCCCTTCTACCTCATCAAATACTAAAGACATTCGCCCAGCCAACTACCCTAATTCCCTGCTTCCTCCTCACCGTCCGCCCCACCTAGATCTTCTAACCTACCGTCTTCTAATGTCAGTTCCATTAACTCTACTATCACATCACCTGCCTTTTTAGACCCACTTTTCCCTCCCACCATTAAACTAATGAAACAACTTGCAGATTCCGGTAATCATAGTCGCTATGTAATCTCATCTGTTTAAGAGATCGAAAAATCTACGAAAATGTCCGTATTTATCTTGCTTAACTTCACGATAAAGATGATTCCATTTGTATTGATGGTAAAACTAATACCAACATTAAGGTTTTAATATACCACTTCTCCATGTCACAAACGATCTCTTATCTTTCGCATTTTACATCAGCTCCAAGCGTAGGTCCCACCTCCAAAGAACTCGCGCTGACCATAATAATTACTTTCGCCACTTATCAGTTATCGTCTCACTCTCCTACTCCTCAGCATATTTCAACCCGAAACATCCCGCATGCTACAGTTGCCTCCTCTGAGTCCTTGTCTATTTATTACCAGAACGTGAAAGGTCTGCGAACTAAAACCTCCTCCATATTTCTTAACTCTCAAAAGCTCCCCTACCATATTTTTGCTCTCACTGAAACGAACTTATCTTCTAACTTCATGAATAGTGAGCTATTTACCTCTGATTTCTTTATCTTCCGAGATGATGGCCAATTGAAATATGACAATGTTTTTCTGGCGATACATAATAGCTTCGACTCAACTTTCGTTAAATCCTCACCCACAGCTGACTTCGAATATATTTGCGTCAAAATCACCTTCTCAAGGCGTAACCTCTACATTCTGTGTTGCTATATTCGCCCATCTCAACCAATCCAGGGCTATAAGCTTGCCGCAGACGCGATCGATTCCCTAAGTGACATTGTAGACCCCTGTGACGATGTCATGATTCTGGGTGACTTTAATCTCCCCCATCTCCAATGGTCCCAGTCTGAAGATGAGTCCCATTTTGTTGCTGTAAACCCTACCTCTGAAAAGGAAGTCCTCTTCACTGACTGTCTCTCTGATTCCGGCCTTTTCCAAATTAGTGGCATTACAAACTACTTGGATAGAAAACTAGACCTAATCTTCTCAACCGATTCCGCCAATTGCATCGTTACTTAAGGCAACCATCTTCTCTCCACATTAGACCGCTTCCAGCCACCTCTATTCTTAGCGTTTTCGTACAACAATTTCAGCACAATCCCTCACTGCGAGAACGCATATAGCTTCAATTTTCGCAAAGCAGATTTCGCTAAACTTAATAATCTTCTCAGCAACATTAACTTTAGTTCTATCCAAGTTAACACCACTGACAATGCTCTAGCGTATTTCTATGACCAAATTTTTACCTGCCTCATTCAATCAGTCGCGATTGTGCTTCAGTTCTCAAAAAATGCGTCAATCACTTAGTCCAACCCCTCACTACTCTTTTCCGTTTATCTATTTCGCAGGGAGTTTTCCCGAAATTTGGAAAAAATTATAAAAATCACATAATCCCCACCCACAAAAAATGTTGTAAAAGTGAAATATCCAACTACCGGCCCATCGCTAAACTGTACTACCTACCTGAGCTATTTGAAAGCATTGTTTATTACACAACGTTTTTCCACTGCAAGACTATCCTTTCACAGAACCAGCATGGATTCTTTAAGGGCAGATCAACAACCACCAACCTTACCGAGTTTGTGTCTAGCACTCTGTGCGTTTTGGAAGGTAATGAAGTCGACGTAGTTGCCACCGACAACAGCAGCAAAGCCTTTGACAAAATTGTGCATGCTATCATTCTTCTCAAACTTAAAGCTCCTGGTTTTCAACCGGGGTTCATCTCATGGATTGAATCTTACTTGGAAAATCGCCAGTATAAAGTCTTCTTCGGATCTTCAATTTCTGATCCCATTAAAGCCACTTCGGGAGTCCCTCAAGGCAGCCATCTTGGTCCAGTGATCTTCATCCTGACAATTAACGACGTTGATTGTGTCATCAATAATTCCAACCTTTCTATATACGCTGATGATATGAAAATCATCAGGCTAATATCATCCCCTGCCGAGTCTCACTCACTGCAAGATGATCTGAACCGATTTTTAGTCTGGTGCCATAGTAATTTCTTAGAGCTCAACGTCACCAAGTGTCAAGCTATCACATTTTCTCGTAAGCGTATCCGACTAACCGCTACAGTGTACTCCATTTGTGGTGAGCCTAGTCCTTCTGTCTCTTCAATGTGCGATTGGGAGTTATCTGTGATAGGGAACTCAACTTCCGTTTTCATATCGATAATATTATCAATAAGGTTAACTGTGATTGGGAAATCAACTTCCGTTCTCATATCGATAATATTATCAATAAAGTTAACTTTGCGCTCGGTTTCGTTTGCGCTGAAACCCTTTCGTTACAAAATCCTTATACATCACTTTCGTCAAACCCCTCCTTGAGTATGCTTGCCAGGTATGGTCACCCTACTATGAAATCCATATCTTGCGAAGCGAAGTTGTTCAGCAAAGGTTCATCTGCTTTGCCTTACGTGGTCTTTCTTGGGCTGATAACTACAATTTACCCCCATACACGGACCGTTTGAAACTAATAAATTTACAGTCTCTCTACAAACGCCGCAAAGTTGCTGACGCGCTAATGCATATGATCTCTTTTAACACCAACCCACGTAACCTCAGGTCCTCACCCCTCTTTCGTCCTATTCCTCACCGCACCAAATATGGATATAACGAACCAATGTCCAGAACGCTCCGCAGAGCCAATCTCATTCAAACCGCTTTCGACTTTCATAATAGCACAGCCTCCCAAAGGAATGCCCTTCGTTCCATTAATTTCTCCTCCTGACCCATAAACTGTTAGTGTTTAAGTTCTAGTGTACGGTTTCTACATTGAAATTGGTGGGCCCTTTGTGGCCCAGCACAAAAGAAAAAAAAAAAAAAAAAAAAATTAAGTTAGGTTAAGTGTCCCTTTGTTAGTTTTAAGCTACCCTTAAGTTCGTGCTTGTATTAAGCTTAACTCTAAACGGACTCTTACCAAGTTGTATTACGCTCTACCACATAATATCACCTTATACAGGGTGTCCCAGTAAAGCAGTTTAATCCTTTAAGAGGAGATACCTGAAGTTCCGCCGAATGAAAAACTGCACGGCAGGGGGGGTCTATTCTCATCACATTTCAAGTTATAGCCCATCAAAGTGGGTGACCTCTTATTTGGAGGTGTAACCACTTTACACGCTATAACTTCTAAAGTATTACAGGTTCAAAATAAGTTTTTGGAAAGACAATTTAGTAGCGTATACAAGTTTTGAACACATTGGGTACAGCTGTGCAGCTACAAAAAAGTTAGGGCTCCTTAAACTCAAAATAATGGAAATTTGTTGCTCCATTTTTTCACTTAAAATGCATTTTTCTGAAAATTTGTAATTAATATTTTTTTTTTTTTGTTATGAAGTTTGTATCTTTAAAAAAATTCCTTAAAATTATGTTAAGCAACTTTTTTACGTACGATCAACAGAAGTTGTAGTAAAAGCCATTTTTTGTCGAACAAAAATGGTCAAAAAAAAGTGTAGCTACATACTGAACTAGTTTTAAAACAGAACAGTTTATGGAATGTTTATAGCAATTGTTCGAAGTGCGTTCCTTCCATTTGAATACACTTTCGGGCACGTTAATCTAGCCCAAACATTTACGCTAAACCTCCTTTAAAATAAGCAACACATTTTGAAGAAGTTGTTCACAATAATTAAATTCTTACCTTTAAATGGGGATTGGAGTCTGACCAGTGGTGCAAATTATGGTGGTTTGTTACCCTATCTCTTGTGAATTGGGCTTCGTCAGTCCACAGAAAGTTATTGAGTAAGTGCCCGTTTTCTGCTTGTTTGCGCAGTAGCCATTGGCAAAATTCCACTCTTCTTTGCGCATCTCCTGGTAGTAAATCCTGTACCGGTGTTAAATGGAAAGGGTGTAATCTATTACTCTGTAGATTTCTGTGAATCCTGGTTCTGGGAAGTTCCAACTGCACAGCTAGTCTGCGGACGCTGACTGAAGGCTGAAGTTCCACAGCACGCAAAATCCCACTCTCAACTTCTGCCGCCGCTGCGTCTGAATGTCGTTTACTTTTATTTGGTGCAGCTGACCCAGTATCAACAAGGCGCTGATACGCATCAGCGAACATCCGACTACATGGTGTTCTACGATTTGGGTATCGTCTTTGGTACTCCAATCTTGCCAATGAAGCGTTTGTATTGCAGAACCCGTGTACAAACACTATTTCCGCGTATTCACGTTTTGAATACATTTTGTGGGAATCGGCTGTTACCTTACAGAGCAAAATGTCGATTGTAAATCAGTTGAAACAAAATTACGGTACATTTGCAAATCTGTGATAATTCTTTGTCACGCTTCTTTTTTCTATTCGACTTACTTACATAGGTAGCGCAATAGTTCGGAGTTAACCTGGGCCTCAACCAACAAGCCTCTTCATTTAGCTCGGTCTTTAGCTAATTGCCTCCAGTTCCGCACTCCAAGTTGGTCGAGGTCCCCTTGAACTTGTGCGTGCCACCTACGGCGATGATTCCCTCTACTGCGTCGTCCCTCGGGGTTAGATTCGAAGACTCTGCGGGCCGGAGCATCGGTGTCCATTCGCTCTACATGTCCTAGCCATTTCAGACGTCCAATACGCAGTTTTTTGACTAGGTCGATGTCGCTGTACAGCTTGTATAGTTCGTGATTGAATCTTCTCCTCCAAAACCCGTCAACGCAAACGGGACCGAAAATTTTACGAAGAACTTTCTCTCGAAGCGACCAAGGATATCTTCATCCTCTTTTAATAAAGTCCATGTTTCAGCGCCTTACTACCTCGAAGTTTTAGCTGCTCACGGTGATGTTTTGTACAATTCATCGGTGTTGGCTTTCCCTTTTTGTTGACAACATATACTTGGTTTTGCCCTCGTTTATCGTTAAACCCATTTTGGCCACTTCCGCCTCAATGCTTGCAAACGCACCGATGACAGCCCGCTGAGTTCTTCCAATAATGTCTATATCGTCGGCGTATGCAAGCAGTTGTACAGACTTGTAATAGATTGTGCCTCCTGTGTTGGCTTGTGAGTTCCGCACAATCTATTCAAGTACAATATTAAAGAAGTCACATGACAGCGCGTCACCTTGCCTAAAACGTTTTTTGGCATCAAAGGTCTCGGTGAGGTCACTACCGACCTTGATGGAGCAGCGAGAGTTCTCCATCATCAGCCTGCACAGACATGGCTTTTTAAAGCTCTTCTCTATAGATGCTGTCATAGGCGGCCTTGAAATCGATAAATAGGTGGTGAGTATCGATTTGGAATTCTTGGGTTTTCTCCAGGATCTGCCAAAGTGTGAAGATTTGATCGAACGTGGACTTTCCTGGCCTGAAACCGCACTGATAGGGTCCAATCAGGCTGTTGATAAAAGGTTTCAGGCGTTCACACAATATTGCGGAAAAGATCTTGTATGCGATGTTGAGTGGGCGCCGTGGCGTAAGTGGTTAGTGTGTCGGATCACTACGCATGAGGTTCCAAGTTCGAATCCCAGAAAACGCCAAAAAGTTTTTTCACGGTCCCACCTCTCGCGAGCGTCTGACAAACATCCGAGAGTATTGTTGTCACGAAAAAGCTTCTCAAATCGCCGTTCGGAGTCGGCATTAAACTGTAGGTCCCTTCCATTCGTGTGAAAAATATAACGCGCACAACATGAGTGTTTGCGAGAAGCTAGGCCCTGGCACTTTAAAGAGCTGTTGCGCCAAATATTTGTATTTGTTTTTTTTTGATGTTGAGGAGACTGAAGCCTCTATAATTGGCGCAGTTGAGGGGGTCTCCTTTCTTGTGGATCGGGCAAACGATGCTGAGGTTCCATTCATCAGGCATACACTCGTCTGACCAAATCTTAGAGATGAGTTGATGTATGCACTCTACCAATTCATCCCCAGCTGCCTTGAAAAGTTCGGCCGGTAAGCCATCAGGTCTAGCAGCCTTGTTGGAATTTAGTTTGGATATTGCTATCCTCACTTTGTTTTGGTCAGGTGGACGGAAATGTTTACTATCATCGTCTGTGTTGAATGGTTCATTCTGGCTGACAGCGGGATGTTGGTCTTCGCTGCCGTTATACAGTCTGCAGAAGTAGTTTTTCCATATTCTCAGCGCCGACTGTCATTCTACTACGAGGTTTCCATTTTCATCTCTACAGGTTTCTGTACGGGTATTGCTTCTCTGGCACGTTATATTTACCTTTTGGTAAAATTTCCGTAAATTGTTCCTGGAGTATAAACACTCGATATTCTCGAACGCGCGCTTCTCATCCTCTTTCTTCTTCTTATGGAGAAGCCGATATTCATCCCGTCTCTTTTGCTCGTAGAGCTCGCGAACAGCTCTCGTTTTCCTTTGCAGCGCTGCTTTGTATGCCTCTTGTTTTGCTGCATGCACTCGCCGGCATTCTTCGTCAAACCAGGGGTTTCGCGGTGGTGGGCGAGCGAGACCCAGCATGTCAGTCGCGGCGTTTCTGATGGCATGTTGGCAGCGTTGCCACTGGTCTTCGGTGCTTGATGCTGGCGGCAAGGGGTGATTGAGAGATTTCGGGATACGCGTTCAGCGAAGAGTCTGGCGGTCTCTTGCGATTGTAGCGTTTCGACGTTAAATTTTCTCACAGTAATTCTTCTTTGTTGCTCAGATTAGGATATCCGCATTCGTGCCTTGGCTACAACAAGGTAATGATCCGAGTCTATGTTGGCCGCTCGGAAGGTCCGGACATCCAGAATACTGGAGGCATGCCTTGCGTCGATCGCAACATGATCAATTTGGTTGATCGTTACATGATCATTATACCGCCATATCTGCTTATGAATATCGAGATAAGGAAACCATGTGCTTGCTATGGTGACATTTCGCTCCACAGCGAAATCAATTAGGGTTAGTCCGTTATCAGACGTGGCGTAGTGAAGGCTATGCTTACCGACTGCCCTACCAAAGACGTCCTCCTTTCCTATTTTGGCGTTAAAATCGCCCAATACGATTTTAACGTCGTATTTAGGACATTGCTCATATGTCTTGTCGAGGAGCTCGTAGAAGCACTCTTTGGTGGCAGGGTCCTTTTCTTCTGTGGGGGCATGAACACATATTAGGCTTATGTTAGCGAATTTAGCATTGATCCGGATAGTCATAATACGCTCGCTCACGTGTCGGAAGCTTAAGACTTCTTGTCTAAGCCCGCCGCGTATGACAAATCCGCACCCGGATAAGCGTTTTCTGTTGCCTCTGTAGCAATCACCGTAGTAGATGTCACAGTTTTCATGCTCTTTTTGGCCGGCCCATCCCATCGCACTTCCTGGATGGCGGTAATATCTGCTTTATAGCAGTCTAGGGCCTCTGCTAGTTGTTCGGCTGCACGTGGTCTGTAAAGGGACAGAACATTCCACGTACAGATACGAAGGTCGTTGTCCTTATTTCGTTTGCTGGGATCGTTATCAGTTGAGTCATCCTTATTCGAGGCTTTTGGTTGTTTCGGAACCATAGATTTTTTACGTGGCGGGATAGTTACCCCGACGGCACAACCCCCAACCTGGAAGGCCAGTTCCTTAATTATTCCCTTTGGACAAGGGGCCGGGTACACTGGTGCCAGTAGTCCACTACGGGGGTATGAGCGCTGCTGTTGGCGCATTAAGGGCTCCTCCGCCACCATCTCTATTCCAATGTGTTGACCAATATTAGAAATTCCTTACCGACCTGTGATCCGAATACGTCGAAGCAGCTCGCGCAAGGTATTCACTAAGTTCAACCTAACTGGAACTATAGACGCCACCGTTGACTCCGTCTAGGGAATTCGTCCGCTGCCGTCTGGAACAGGAAGAAGTGCTCTAGTGAGAAAATACTCTTCCCCCTCTCTCATCTGCTGCCGCCAAGAATCCGCCAAACGGGGTTAGTTACCCATTTCTTGGATTAAGGTACTAGGCACCCGGCTGTCACCGCGTTTAGGTCGAGAGTAGGAGTTGGTAGGCCTCAGCTGAGTGAAAACGCTTGTGTTTTCATATGACCACATGCACTACCGTTTGACCAACTTAACATAATTTTAAGAAAATTTTTTGGGATAAAAATTACATAAAAAAAAAAAAAAATATTAAGCAAACATTTTGAGAAAATGCATTTTAAGTGAGAAGTGGAAAATTAAATTGAATGAGGATAAAATGGAAGCAATTTTTTTCTCGCGAAAAAGAAAACCTTGCTTTCTCCCTAGTGGAAAAATTTGGGTAAATGGCGCTGAGCTAGACTGGGCACCTTATGTTAAATATTTGGTTATAAATCTCGACACAAGATTGACATTCAATGAACACTTACTTACTTACTTAGGTGGCGCTACAGTTCGGGGTGAACCTGGGCCTCAACCAACAAGCCTCTCCATTTAGCTCGGGCTTTAGCTAATCGCCTCCAGTTGCGCACTCCAAGTTGGTCGAGGTCCCCTTGAACTTGTGCGCGCATCACCTACGGCGATGATTCCCTCTACTGCGTCGTCCCTTGGGGTTGGATTCGAAGACTCTGCGGGCCGGAGCGTTGGTGCCCATTCGCTCTACATGTCCTACCCATCTCAGACGTCCAATACGCAGTTTTTTGACTAGGTCGATGTCGCTGTACAGCTCGTATAGTTCGTGATTGAATCTTCTCCTCCAAAACCCGTCAACGCAAACGGGACCGAAAATCTTACGAAGAATTTTTCTCTCGAAGCGACCAAGGATATCTTCATCCTCTTTTAATAAAGTCCATGTTTCAGCGCCGTAAAGCAGGACTGGGAGGATCAAGGTCTTATATAGAGTCTCCTTAGTTGTTCGAGATAGGGCTTTATTGTTGAACTGCCTTATAAGCCCAAAAAAACAGCGATTGGCAAGAGTTATTCTTCGCTTGATTTCTGCACTGATTTTGTTAGTAGAATTTATAGCAGAGCCAAGGTAGACAAAGTCCCTTACTACCTCGAAGTTATAGCTGCCCACGGTGATGTTTTGTCCAATTCATCGGTGTTGGTTTTCCCTTCTTGTTGACAGCTTATACTTGGTTTTGCCCTCGTTTATCGCTAAACCCATTTTGGCCACTTCCGCCTCAATGCTTGCAAACGCACCGGTGACAGCCCGCTGAGTTCTTCCGATAATGTCTATATCGTCGGCGTATGCAAGCAGTTGGTCATTACCGACCTTGATGGAGCAGCGAGCGTTCTCCATCGTCAGCCTGCACAGACGGACAAGTTTGGCAGGAATGTCAAAACTAGACATGGCTCTATAAAGCTCTTCTCTATAGATGCTGTCATAGGCGGCCTTGAAATCGATAAAGAGGTGGTGAGTATCGATTTGGAATTCTTGGATAGGGTTCGATCAGGCTGTTGATAAAAGGCGTTCTCACAACATCGCAGAAAAGATCTTATAAGCGATGTTGAGGAGACTGATGCCTCTATAATTGGCGCAGTTGAGGGGGTCTCTTTTCTTGTGGATCGGGCAAACGATGCTGAGATTCCATTCATCAGGCATACACTCCTCTGACCAAATATTAGAAACGAGTTGATGTATGCACTCTACCAATTCATCACTAGCTACCTTGAAAAGTTCGGCCGGTAAGCCGTCAAGTCCAGCAGCCTTGTTCGATTTTAGCTTGGATATTGCTATCCTCACTTCGTTTTGGTCAGGTAGACGGAAATTTTGACTATCATCGTCTATGTTGAATGGTTCATTCTGCCTGACAGCGGGATGTTGGTCTTCGTCGCCGTTATACAGTCTGCAGAAGTAGTTTTTCCATATTCTCAGCACCGACTGTGATTCTACTACGAGGTTTCCATCTTCATCTCTACAGGTTTCTGTACAGGTATTACTTCTCTGACACGTTCTTTTTACCTTTTGGTAAAACTTCCGTACATTGTTCCTGGAGTATAGACTCTCGATATTCTCAAACGCGCGCTTCTCATGCTCTTTCTCTTTCTTTTGGAGAAGCCGAAATCAATGAACACGTCAAACAAACAAATATTTGGCGCAACATCTCTTTAAAATGCCAGGGCCTAGATTCTCGCAACCAATCATGTTGTGTGCGTTATATTTTTCACACGAATGGAAGGGACCTACAGTTTAATGCCGAATCCGAACGGCGATTTGAGAAGCTTTTTCGTGACAGCAATACTCTCGGATGTTTGTCAGACGCTCGCGAGAGGTGGGACCGTGAAAAAACTTTTTGGTATTTTCTGGGATTCGAACTTGGAACCTCATGCGTAGTGATCCGACACACTAACCACTTACGCCACGGCGCCCACACGTCACTAAAGCTATTAAGAAAGTAAACTTAGCAATTAAAATGTTATACCCTTTTATAAACCGGAAATCTTTGTTATGTAATGACAACAGAATCATAATATATAAAGTTATTTTCCATTCAATCTTACTCTACGGTTGTCAAGTATGGGGTGATTGTGCTAAGTGTCACATTGAACGCTTGCAGATTGGTCAAAATAAGGTACTTAAAATGATGTTAGATCTTCCGTGGCACCATTCACCTTTAGATCTTCACAGAAAAGCGAATGTTGAATTGATCCATAATAGAATTCATAAGCTTAATACTAAATTCATTACACGTTGTCAATATGCTAATAATGCTCTCGAATTGAACTTTTTAACAGCAATGTATAATTCTCATATTTTTTTGGCATTATCTGATTAATACTCTAGTATTTCTTCATGTTATTTGTATATGTATGATTTAATGTACACATTGATTACTCTTTACTTATTTATTTATTATATCAATTATTTTTCCATCGTTTTATCAATGTACTGCTAATTTTTAAATTGAATTATTTGTTTATTTGTTATTTATTATTTACTAATTATTGCTTATTATTTATTATTTTTTTATTTATTATTTATTATTCATTATTTATTTATTATTTATTATTTATTATTGATTATTTATTATTTATTATTTATTATTTATTATTTATTATTTATTATTTATTATTTATTATTTATTATTTATTATTTATTATTTATTATTTATTATTTATTATTTATTATTTATAATTTATTATTTGTTATTTTCATTCATTCATTTTCAATGGCCCGCTAATCCTTCATGAGGGTCGCGGGGGTAGGATGCTCAGGTGGACTCTCCATCCTTCTCGATCCTCCGCCATTGACTCCAATTCATCAGGGAGAATCCCTTTGTTATTTGTTATTTATTATTTATTATTTATTATTTATTATATGTTATTAACTATTTATTAGTAATTATTTTTGCTATTAAATTAAAGGTTTTTGTGGTATTTTCCTTCAAATTGAAATTATTAATATATAGTTCAATGTGTAAAATAGAATTTCAGTTGAAAGATATAATAAACACACTATATCGAACCTCTGTACTGTAAAATGTGCTTTAACAAATCCAAATGTAAACAGTCTAACCAAATAAATTATCTATCTATCTATCTAAGTTGAAAAAATGGAGCAACAAATTTACATTATTTTGAGTCTAAGGAGCCATAACTTTTTTTTGTAGCGGCACAGCTGTACCCAATGTGTTTGAAACTTGTATGCGCTACTAAATAGTCTTTCCAAAATGTATAAAACTATTTTTGTACCTATAATAAATTAGAAGTAATAGCTTTTACAGTGGTTACACCTCCAAATAAGAGGTCACCCACTTTGATGGGCTATAACTTGAAGTGTGGTGAGAATAGACCCCCCCCCCCCCCCCCCCCCCCCCCGTCGTACAATTTTTTATTCGGCGGAACTTCAGGTATCTCCTCTTAAAGGAGTATACTGCTTAACTGGGACACCCCGTATTGATGCCTGAAATGTGTCATATAAGTACATGTATAAAACATGATTGAAATACAAATATATAAAATTTTCAAAATCGCATTACGAGCATAATTCACTGTCGGCTCTTACTTTTTCTCAGGTGTAGGTGTAAGGAATTCGAATTCGCTCTCTTCTTCTTTTGTTAACTCATCTCGTATTTTATGATGTACTATCCAACAAAAAGATTCCGATCCAAGGAACGGCGTGTCTGAGCCGTTTTTTGCTAGTCCTTCAACTGCTTCGTTTCCCCGACTCCTCAGTAGAGTTACTTAATTACTCTGTCTCAGCCCGTTTATATTCGTGAGGCCCTCCCATACCAGTTTGGATCTGATCTCGTGCGGTTCAGTGCCTTAAGGGCGGCTTGGCTACCTGAGTGTATTACCCGCGATATTTTCCATCGAAGTTGAATTGGGCACATCTTTCGATCGCGTGAACCTCAGCTTGAAATATATTGGGGAAAATTCGCAGTGATTCTGAGTAACTGGTCCTGGCCCCGTACACGCCTGCTCCGTTGCCAGTAGATGTTTTCGATCCGTCCATGTACCATTTAATAATACGTTGTTTAAATTGGTACTTATCGAACTCACTGTTCCAATCACTTTTATTGCTCAGCCTTGAGTAAAGATTTCTTTCAAAGCAGAATTTCCTGACTATACTCGTATCATCTCTGTGCCAGTTCAGAAGCGGCATTCTTGCGATGCATTTTCCTCTCCCAACGCCCTCTTTAATTATTTTTAATATGGTCTCCTTTGCGATTCTTTCTAGCACTATGTGTAGCGGAGATGCGTTCCTGGGCTTTTTTTAAAGTTCTGTCGTAGTGTAAATAGAGGCAATATGGTCGGATCACGTACCAATAAAACTGAGCGTTCAGCAAGAGTCTGCAGCTACTAGAAACACCACTAACAATCTTTGGCCAAAGCTGAAATGGAAGGAAACCGGAAAGGCAGAATATCGAAATAGACTAAGTTACAATTTACAAAATGTCAAGGTTTGGAAAGATACGATCGAGTTAATAGATCTCACTAATATAGTTAAGGAGTCAGCGCTTCATCAAAGTAGCAGCCTAAGAATTTTCAAACCAAAAAATAGGTGGTGCAATATCCAGTGGGAAAAAGCCTACAAATTATTAAACGCATTTCGTAAAACAAAAAGTCGAGAGGTAAAAATGAGCTATTTGAGAGCCCAACGGGAATATAAGGCAGTTTGTAAAAACAGCAAAATATTATACTACCAACGTAGAATAGAATTCAAAGTTAGCACAGTTAATAATAGGAAGGATTGGTGGTGGCTACCAAAGGAGATAAGAAATCAAGAACAACAACAGTGTCCTGAGATAAGCGCCTTGGAATTTAAAACCTACTTCAGAGATCTTCTCCACCCAAGCCGAGAAATGTTTAGCATTTCGTATGTTTCCAATTTTGTCGAAAATCCGAAGTTGGACAGATCGTTTTCTCTTCATGAAATTTAAAACATGCTTAGAAATGTAAACCTAAACAAAGCTCCAGGAGAAGATAGGATAACGTACGAATTCATTATAAATGCAACCGATGATTTTCTGGAAGAACTAGCAACTGCATACAGCAAAATATTGGATGAATGTAGGGTAGAGGAAGCATTCACGAAATCCATAATATGGCCGATATTGTGATGTCCACAACCCAAGCAACTACAGGGGCATTTCATTTATGGATTGCATAGCAAAGATCTCCCCGTGCAGGGACGGGTTAAGAATATCACTGCAGCGCCCCCCCCAACAACCAGCGCTTGTCGTAAAAGGCGACTAAGGGGACAAATCAGATCTAGGCAATATAACACCCAAGTGAGCCTAGCGACACATATACTACCTTAAAAACCCTCCCACAAGTGTGCATGCGAGTCCGTGGGTTGACACGACTGGAGATCACCGGTGTCATAAAAGAAAGATCAAACAATACTAAAACAGGAGCATGCACGTGTCAAACAACAAACACCATCGCAATATGGTGCAAAAAATTGTATTGCAAAACTGTATCATTATGGTAATACTTGCAAAAAGGAAAGGCACAACCCCGCCAGGCACTACCACTGCTGTGCATGGTACTGATCCTGGACCGAGCAGAAATGTTCGGGTCAGAGCTATACGGATTCCGGGGGCTAGCAAAATAATGAAACAGTTTGGACGCAATTTGAGGGTCGCGAGTTGGAACGTTGGAAGCATGACCGGTCGAAGTTACGAGTTGGAAGAGATTATGAATAGAAGGCGCGTGGACATCTTGTGTGTCCAAGAGACGAAATGGAAAAACACCGGGAATCGGGCGCGTTTCTTGGACGTTAGGACAAAAGATTACAAGATGTTCTACTACGGAACGGAAAAGTCTAAGAACGGAATCGGTATCATCCTTGCGGCAGAGCTACTTGGGAACGTCTTGAGCATTTCGAAGTCCAGCGACCGTTTGATGTCACTCAAACTAGTAATACAAGGAGAGGTGTGGAATATTGTCAGTGCATATGCTCCCCACGATGGGTACAATCAGGGAGATAAAGATGCATTTTGGCTAGATTTCCACAATCTCCTTAAGAACATCCCAAAGGAAGAATTTCTGTTTGTTGGAGGAGATTTGAATGGACATGTCGGGAAATCAAACGAAGACTATGAAGACTGCCATGGAGGACTAGGATATGGCACCAGGAACCTTCCTGGTGAAGACATCCTAAGCATGTGCAAATCACACGGTCTTATCGTGTTAAATACCATGTTCATCAAACAAAGCCGACACCTGATCACTTACAGCAGTGGTGAAGATGAAACTCAGATTGACTACCATTTGGTAGGCAGTTTCATGAAGCCTCGGGTAAAAGATTGCAAAGTGATCCTGGGAGAGGCAATCGCTCGACAACACCGTCTCCTGCTAACAGAAATTTTTATGAAAACACCAAAGAAAAGCAAACAAACAAGGGTCTCTGAGAAAATCAAGTGGTACAATCTGGACAAAGAAAAAGGCGAGGCTTTTGTTTTCGTAATGAAGAATTACCTCTCTCACACCATCAACGGAGCTGAGGATAAAGAGTGCAGAGCACAAAATATGTGGGATTCCCTACAGCGAACTTGCTTAAAGAAGGCCAAATCACTGCTAGGAGCTTCAAAAGGCCACCATCAACACGCCAAAGAAACATGGTGGTGGAGTGATGAAGCTAAGAAAGTGATAAATGAGAAGAAAGCGGCTTTCAAAGCTTGGTCAAAGTGCCCCTCTAATAATAGTGACGAAAAAGCTCGCCTCGAAATGGAATACAGATGCTGCAAGAAAAAAGTGAAGAAGAAGTGCGTCCAGCTTCAAGCAGAGAGTACGGAGGGCCTGTATCGGGAGCTGGAGAAAATATTTTCCCCGGTTGCTGATGCAAACCAGGCTATCCAGGAGCTGCGAAGACACAATATGAACAAGAGCGCCACTATCTTCAAAATAGCCGCCCAAAGAAGGAACAATGCTCAGGAGATTCGTTCGCCAAAGTTCATTACCAATGCTCATGGCCAGCTCCTTGTGGATGACGACGAAATTCTGCAGAGGTGGCGACAGTATTGTGAAGAGCTTTTAAATGAACAGTTTCCCCGGCTATACTTTCCAAGAGCCACCCCTAACTGTGAAGAAATAGCCGACATTACAGTCGAAGAAGTTAGTGAGGCGGTCAAATACTTCAAAAAACGAAAAGCGGTTGGGCCAGACGAAATACCCTCTGAGTTCTGGAAAAAGATGGGAGACATCGGGTTCAGATGGCTCAGAATTCTTATCTCCAAATTCGTGAGAGGTGATCCAATGCCGAATCAATGGAGGGAAAGTTACCTCCTCCCTGTATACAAAGGGAAGGGTGATACGCGAAACTGTGATAACTACCGTTCGATCAAGCTGATGTCACACACCATGAAGATCGTTGAGCGGGTATTAGGTGGCCGACTGCGAAAAATAATACGGCTATCTGATGATCAGTGCGGGTTTGTCTCGGGTAAATCAACCACAGATGCAATCCAAAGTATAAGGATCATAATGGAAAAACATCGTGATTCCTTAAGGGATTTGCATATTGTATTGGTTGACTTTGAAAAGGCATTCGACAGACAACCACGGGATCTGATATGGGTGGCGCTAAGACATCGAGGGGTTCCAGAAACCTATGTACAGATGATCATGGACATGTACGAAGGAGCAAAGACAAGAGTAAGATGTCCCGCTGGAGTAACCGAAGAGTTCCCAATCAAAGTCGGGGTGCACCAGGGAAGCGTTTTAAATCCTTTGCTCTTTATTACAGTCCTTGATTATCTGCTTGAAGGTAAAGTGATGGACCCCAAGGTACATCAGTTATTCTTTGCTGACGATGGAGCCATCATAAGTGTGGATCCTACATCCCTGCAACGAGCACTTGATGTGTGGGTGGACGTTTTTGAGGGAAATGGGTATCGCATTAGTTCAAAAAAGACAGAGTACTTGTGCTGCCCGTTCTCTGATCCACTCAGTCCTATTCCAGACATTTATTTGAATGGAACAGTGCTTCCCAAGTGCGAAAAGTTCAAATATCTGGGATCTATGATCAATAGCAAAGCAACTTGTGATGACGACATCAATCATCGTGTAAGCGTAGGGTGGATGAAGTGGCGAGAAAATTCCGCTATCTTCTGTGACAGAAAAATGCCCCCTAAGTTGAAAGGAAGGCTCTACACCGCAGTTGTACGTCCAGCGCTCACATACGGTTCACAATGTTGGACGATGTACAAAAAGTATGAGAGTGAATTAACGGCAGCTGAGATGAAGATGCTTCGCATGACAGCAGGAGTGACCAAGCTTGATCGAATAAGAAGTTCGAAGATCCGTGGAAGCTTTCACATCAAGGAAACCATCGTACACAAATTAGAGCGCGACCGGCTCAGCTGGTATTGCCACGTTCAAAGAAGAGATCATTTGAACCCTGTTAAAAAGGCAATATCTATGCACGTTCCAAAGACATCGCGATGTAGGAAAGGCAGGCCTATAAACGCATGGATCAGACAAATGCGACGACATCGGCATTTCATTGGCCTCAGTAACCGAGTGATCCAAAATCGGCAGGCCTGCCGATATTTTCTGAGGTCAAATAGGCGAACCCCACATGCGGATCAGTAGAAATGCGGTGAAGTGGGAGGGTTGTGATCCCTTGTTTTCGGATCATAGCCTCGCAGATAAAAGGAAAAAGAAGATTGCATAGCAAAGATCCTAATGGGGGGTCCTAAATGAGAGGCTACATGCTTGGGTGGAAAGGAATAACATTCAAACTGAATACCAAGCTGGCTTGGTAATACTCTACAGTAAAAAAAAAAACTTGGCGTCTATCGTACACATTAAGCTGGCAGAAAAAAAAAAAGTATATGCCTTCTTTGTAGATTTAAAGGCGGCTTTTGATAAAATTACGAGAAAATTGCTGATCTTTAAGTTACGTGAAATGGGAGTTTCATTGAAATTTATTAACCTGCTGGAATGCATATATTGGAATATCTAATCAGCGGTGTGGACGGGGAAGGAGGTATCAGACTATTTTGAGACCAAAATCAGAAATCATGGTTTTTCGAAATGGTGGTAGGCTATCAAACCAAGAAAAGTGGGTTTTCAAAGGGGAAGAAATTCGAATAGCGTCGCATTATACCTATCTTGGGCTACTTCTCACTCCAAAAAATGAGCTTTGTAAAGCACGTAAAAAAAGAAATACTGCAGCGAAGAGCAGCATCAATGCAACATGGCATTGCTTTTTGAGTAAAAAATATATAAGTCTCAATGCAAAGTGGAAACTATTTCTGGCTGTCTGCAGAGCCATCCAAACTTGTAGTGCTCAAGTCTGAGCCTTTGGAATGTTTGAAGAAGTGGATAAGCTGCAAGAATTTTGAAACTACCATCAGGCACTCCAAACTACGCCTTGTCCATTGAAACCGCAGCTGAAGATGGGCACTTTTATACACTAGACTCTCATCTAACTTATGTCAAGAAGACAATATTCGAATACAATGATGCTAGACTACACTATCAACTAACCAAAATTCTTCTGGAAAAATAGCTCTTTTGGGTGAAAGAAATAAACAATATCGGAAATAGGTTTGGTTTGTGCTGAGCTTACAGCTTACAGAAAGCTTACAGCTTTTGGATCGACTCAAAGCAGATAGTTGCCAAGAAAGAGAACGGAGAGCGAGGGAAAGCTTAGAGGTACGTTGCTTAAGCATAACTGCCACAAGATCAGTTGGGTCTCTACTGATAGGCAACGAACATCCAACCAGATCAACCAAATAATGATCAGCCGTCGCTTTAGAAATTGTCTCCTGGACGTCGGAAATAGACGTGGAGCTGACATCGGGCTAGAACGAGATCACCATCTTATGTTAGCTCATTTATGCCTTCGTACTGCATCCGTCAATAGTAACCGCTCAAACTTACTTAACATCACCAGGCATAATATCGACAGGCTCAAGGTTCCCCAAGTGCGCCAACAGTTCAGGGACCACCTTGCCTTAGAAGCAGAAGCAATCAGCAGCATAGAAAACATGGATGAGCACTGGAGTGCTGTGAAAAATGCTTTTTCGACTGGGGCACGCACGTATGTCGGCAGTAGAAGTTTAGTGTGAGACGTCACAAACGTCAATATATCAACTCACTGGCCTGAAGGGCTGAAGAAGCAGCGAGCAGGTGCGACAGTAGGACTGTTTACAGCATCACTAAGGAGCTCATTGGTGGTCGGAACTCCAAACAACATCCAGTGAAGAGTCTAGACGGTAACCTTCTGATTTCGGATGAGGATCTGCTCACTAGATGGAGAGAACATTTTCTTACAGTGCTAAATCACTTGGACGATGGCGGTATGATCTCGAATTCGACTGAGCAGTTCGAAGCAACAAATTCCCGCATTTGCACCGCACCTCCCAGTAAGACCGAAATAATAACAGCAATCAAGTCCCTCAAGAACAGGGCGGAGGGTATTGATGGCATCCCTGCCGAGCTATTTCAAGCGGCGCCAAATACATCGGCAGATTTGCTGCATCCCCTAATACGGAGAGCTTGGGATAGTGAACAATTTCCACAGGAGTGGAAAAGAGGGATGATCATTAAGCTTCCAAAGAAGGGAAACTTGGTGGAATGCGGTAACTGGAGAGGTATATGCGTTTTTCCAGCCGTAGCCAAAATAATAGTTAGAATAATTCTAGAACGAATTAAAGAACATTTAGATTCAACTCTCGATGTCAAACAGGCAGGCATTCGCGCTGGATCTTTCTGTATCGACCACATAAACACCTTACGGATCATAATAGAGCAATGCGTTGAGTATAGATCTCGGCTACATCTACTGTTTATCGACTTCGAGATGGCTTTCGACAGCTTGAATCGAGATGCTATTTGGTTGGCCTTGCGCAGGAGAGAAAAACGTATAGCTATTATCAAGGCTACATACGAGGGCGGTAAGTGTCACGTCGTGCACAATGGTAAGGTGTTGGAGAATTTTGAAGTCCAAAGTGGAGTACGTCAAGGATGCATACTGTCGCTATTGTTCTTGGTGGTTATCAGCGATGTACTCCGTGCAGCATTGACGGAAGCTAATTATGTTTGAATGAATTAAACACCTAGATTACGCTGACGATGTTTGTCTACTTTCACATCGGATAATGGATCTTCATTTGATGGCCCAAAATCTAGAAGCTGAGGCAAACAAAGTGGGACTAAAAATAAACACAGCCAAAACAAAAGCCCTGAGCACTTCTTATACCCGCGTTCAACTTAACATTGCCGGACAGGAAGTGTGGTCTCGGCTAATCGTGGTGGCACCGGCCTGGATGTATGCTGCAGAATCGGGAAGGCTAAAGCTGCGTTCGGAATGCTATCCAAAATCTGGAGAAGCAATGTTATCAGCTTAAGAACTAAGCTGCGACTGTTCCGCTCCAACGTAGAATCGGTGCTGCTTTATGGGTGCAGCACTTGGAAGGTGGACACCATTAACACACGCGAGCTGCAAGTCTTCGTAAAAAAAAGTTTAAGGATCATCTCGAGGATTGTTTGGCCGAACCGCATCTCCAACGAACTACTTTATACGAGAACGGGTCAAGAATCTATAAGCATGACTATACGAAGGAGAAAGTGGCAATGGATTAGACACACCCTACGGCGCGAAGACAACTCCATTGTGAAATACGCCATGCAGTGAAATCCGCTCACCCAGGCAGGGAGAATAGTGGGACGCCCTAGGCAGACGTGGCGCAGAACATCTGAGGAGGAATCGAGCTCTTTAGGAAAGAGTTGGAGGCAGCTCAAACGCGTTGCAGAGCTCCGAACAAGATGGCGCGCAGGCGTGGTTGACGCCATATGCCCCCCGAGGGGTTAAAGGATATACATTGGACGCTCGATATAGTGAACATCGATACAGTGAACAATCCAATATAGTGAACGCACAATATTTTATACAGGCTATTCTAAACAGTGAACAAAAAAAATCTCGCTACAGTGAACTTAAGTTTTTTTATTTTCTTAGGACCTTACAGCATGCAAAAAACAGTTAAAACTCATTAGTGCCATGCAGTCGCCAGTTAGGCCCGCTGGGAAGTGCATATGTACGTTCATAGATATGCCGACCCATATACAATCGTCCAAATTTACCATTAGTTCTACTCATCGTGTTGTGCGAGTATCTTGCCCCATTATATGCTACGCAGTTTGGGGTTGTTTGTAGTACAAATGTAAACTGCCTGTTGCTTGTTTTTGTTAAAAATAAAATATTCCGTTCAATAAATATTGGCTGGTTTTTAGTAATTGCAAAAAAAAAATTTAATTACAATAAACTGTCGATAATTCGAATTTCATTGGACTAGGGAAAAACCTCGAATTACAAAAAAAAGATTTTAAAAAACTTAACTTTATTTTGTAAACAAATTATAATTTTTTGTATATAAATTACAAAATCTTTAAAGCAGGACAAGAGTTTTCAAGTTTCTCGATTACTCGAAAGGCCAACAGTATTTTATCGATGGCCACGGTGGAAATTACAAGGCTTTTTAAAGCTAGGAGGCAACGAATCAACTCTATGCAATATGTGTAACATGAGAGAAGAAGAAAATATCCATCACTTCTTAGGCAGAATTTAGAGTGAGCTATTTTGAAAAGCCAATTTTGAATGAAGGTGTACTCAATGGAGGAAACACGAATGATTGGAACAGACTGGTCAACTATACTATTCTATAGAAAACTACTTATAGCAATTCAATTAGTACAAAGTTTAGTATCATCCTTTATTCCTTTATTTCTGCTCTTTTATATAATTGTTTTTAAAATCAAATCAAGTGCTCAGAATTTGCAACCACGTAAAAGAAAATCGTGATAAGGGAAACTCTACCGGAATGATTCTTTTAGATATCGAAAAAGCATTCGACTCAGTATGGCACAACGGTCTAGTTTATAAAATGATTAAGTTCAAATTTCCTCCGTACCTATGTAAAATTGTGCAAAGTTTTTTGTCCAATCGTTATTTCAGAGTCTTTGAGAACAACAGTCCGTCTAATCGTTTTTATATTAGTGCAGGTGTCCCCCAGGGATCAGTTATTGGCCCTATTTTATATAATCTTTACACTGCAGATTTTCCTAACCTTCCTAATTGTATGGCGGCTATCTATGCTGATGACACGGCTGTATTTGCATCGCATGAATTTGCTCTCAATATTGAGAGAAATCTGAATAATGCAATGGAAATACTGCTCCATTATTATACGAAATGGAAAATAAAAATTAACATGGAAAAAATGCAAGCCATCTTTTTCACACGGAAAAGAAAAGCTTGTTATATTCCAAATCACCCATTGCAGGTTAATGGTGTCGCGATTAACTGGGCGTCATCAGTAAGATACCTAGGGGTTCATCTTAATACGAAATTAACATTCAACGAACATACAAAAAATACATTGAATAAGGTTTACATTGCTATAAAAATGTTATACCCGTTTATTAACAGAAAGTCAAAGCTATCGAACCAGAATAAAATTATTATAGCAAAGGTAGTTTTTAAGGCAATTTTACTCTACGGATGTCAAGCCTGGGGGAGCTGTGCTAATTCGCATATTAAAAAGCTGCAGATTGCACAAAATAAAGTTCTAAAAATGATGTTGAATTTGCTAAGGCATCATTCTACTTTCGACCTGCATAAAAAGGGAATATTGAATTGATCTATGATAGAATTGCAAAACTTAAAAACAAGTTTATTGCTCGTTGTGTCCTTGCTGACAACATTTTGGTAAACCAATTATCTCATTGAAATGATATACTGGCATTTTATTAAATTATGTTAGCTCTATTATGTACAAAAAATTTCTATATTTAATGTATGTATGCATTCATGATGATCTATGTGTATATATTTAGTTATTTGTATTTATTTATTTGTCTATTTATTTATATATTTATCCATGTATTTATTTATCTATTTATTTTATTAATTTATTAATTTAATTTATTTATTTATTTACTTATTTATTTCATTTATTAGTTTATTTATTTATTTATTTATTTATTTATTTATTTATTTATTTATTTATTTATTTGTTTATTTATTTATTTATTCTCCATCTATGTATCTATCTTTATATGTTTTTTTTTTTTTTTTTTGTATCTATGTATGCATATAAAAGTCTACATTTAGCTATATTAACTACTTATTTATTGATTTATTATTACATATCTACTATTTCTTTCTTTTTTGGCTTTAAGTGAAGGTTTTTATCGAGTTTTCCTCCAACAATTTTTCTTTTCCATTATTTGCTCATCTGAGTATAGCATTTCAGTAGTAAGAACATAAGTGTTAGATCTCTGTATGTAAAATGTGCGGTAACAACCAATATTGTATTTTATCTCGAAATAAACAAACTATCAAAATTAAATATCTTCTCATTGAAATTAATTCTTAATTGTAATTTACTCGACACAAGACTATTTATTGTCATTGTCGTAAGTTGTTTTTACTATCAGGAAAAATTGTATACTTTGGTCTCAAAACAATGTAATGGCATAAAAACCTGAAAATAAAAAAACATTTTACTACTACTACTACTACTACTATTACTACTACTACTACTACTACTACTACTACTACTAGTGTGAATATTTGGTCGATGGTGGATTTTCCTGATCTAAAACCGCACGGATATGGACCATTCAATTTTTTTAACAAATGGTTTTAAACGTTGACACATCACGGCGGGTAAGATCTTGTAAGCGATGATTAGGAGACAGATGCCCCTGTAATTGGCGCAGTTCAATCCCTTTTTTGAGGATCAGACAAACGATGGAATTAGCACCGACGGCTATTCTACCACTAGGAGTCCATCTTCATCACTGCAGGTTTCTTTACTGGCTTTAAAGTCTTACTTACTTACTTACTTATGTTACTTATGTCCTGTATCCCCTTGTGGGTCCTAGGACCTCTACTACGCCTACGCGCCATCGTGTACGGTTTCTGGCAATGTGCCTTAGCTTTCCCCAACTTTTCCCCAGCTGCCGTGGTCCCTTTTCGACTGTCCTGCGCCACGTCCCCCTCGGACCGTCAGGTATTCTGCCATCCTGTGTTAGAGGGTTCCATTGCATAGCATGGTCCGGTATGGAACTGTCACCTTTTTCGGAATTTGTGACCAATCCACTGCCACTTCCGTCATTGCATGGTTGTGCCAATTGATTCCTGACCCGTTCTCTGGTAGAGGTGTTCGTAGAGATATGATTGGGCTAGAAAATCCTTAAGATGTTGCGCAGGCACCTACATATGTATTAACGAACGTTTGCAGCCTGTACTCATGGTACCGCTTCATGTGATGCGTTCATGTAACAGAACGGGTTCAACTTTGGAGTCGAACAATCTTAGTTTAGTTTTCAAACTGATTGCATTGCTTCGCCATATTTTGAACAATATCCCGAACGCGGAGTTTGCTTTGGCGATCCTGTTTACTATATCCAGTTCGGTTCCACCATTGGCCGAGACAATACCGCCAAGATACTGGAAATCCTCTACTCTCTCTACTGGTCGTCCAGCAGTGCATATTTTAGCCGATGGTTTTTTTCTAAGCTGATAATTTTTGTTTTTGCTGTATTAATTTTCAGCCCGACGACGCCTGCCTCCCTCTCCACATCTGCTGTCATTTGGTGGAGGTCCATAATTCTGTGAGAGATTAAGCATATATCGTCAGCGAAGTCACGGTGATTCAGTTGGGATGTAAGAGTTCAACAAATTCCTCCGTTTCCCGTCGACAAAGCTGAACGAAGCACATCGGTAATCACGATAGGAATAGTATTGGTGAAAGAATATAGCCTTGTCTTTTGTATTGCCAACTACCCGACGTTTTTCAATTGCCCGAACCTTTATCTATTTGCAACAATCCTCGTAGGGGTATAAGTAACGTCTGTCGGGCCAAGGAAGATAGCGTACAGCAAACGGATGAATCTGTATTGGACAGACTCGATCCGAAAGGACATAATGGAATTTGACCAACGTTTTACGAAATCGGGCATTTATTTCGCTCTGCTGATAATGTGTCAGACCGTACGGGATAGCGTTTAATTAGCCTACAATTCCTGAAGCTCACTAAAAGCTAGCATTTGACTAGACCTATAAAATTAGCAAAATCTTATTTTTTCCTGTTATCTTTAAGTGGCTCATTCTACGCTTCTAGAGACACGAATTAAATTTTGTGTTATATTCGTCTGGAAAATCCCCAACTATTACGGCGATCCAAGCTGAGCTTAGAATGTATGTTACTTATTGAGAGAAGTCAATATTTTAGGAGCTCAAAGTTTTCCCGCGTGGTAAAATCGCATTATCACCTCCTCGCGGTGCCCGCTGGATAGCTATCTGATATGATCTAACGATGAGCGTATGCTGAGTCTGACGATATATGTGTAGCTGAACACTCAGACCTGCGTAAGCACATCTAGGTGAACTTCAGCACGCATATGTTTAACCGGACGAGGCATCTCTTGTTGACCTGATTGGCTGAAATATGCGTCTCAGAAGTCTAGCAAGAGCTCCTCAGAAGGAGGACGTGTGGCGGATTAATTCTCCCGATGGAATCAACGGTGACGTCTACAGACCAGCGGATACCATACTTGAGCTACTTCGATATATTTGGAGCTGAGGTCTGTAAGGGTTTTCAATACTGCGTCAAGGTAGTGGAAAAGAGATGGTGCCGGATGAACCCTTAATGAGCCAACGGCAGCGCTCATATCCCCGAAGTGGGTTACTGCCATCGGTGTATTCGGCCTCTTGTCCTAGGGGTAACCAAAAAGGATCTGGTCCTCAAAATTGGGGGTTGTGCCGTCGGGTTAACTTCCCTACCAGGTAAAAAACGTTCGGTTACGAAGCAACTAACAGCCTCGGATACGTATGGTTTTACTGTTGACGACCCAAGCAAACGTAAAAAGGACACCGATCTTCGTGTCTGCACGTGGATTGTTAGGTCACTCTACAAACCACGTGCAGCCGAACAACTTGCTGACGCCCTAGAGTGTGTCAAAGCAGACAGCACCGCCATCCAAGAAGTGCGATGGGATGGGCCGGGCAAAAGGAGGATGAAAAATTGGAGACAGACTTAGGCAAGAAGTCTTGAGTTTCCGGCATGTTAACGAGCGTCTCATGGCTATCCGTATCAAGGCTAAATTTGCCAACATTAGCCTAATATGCGCTTACGCCCCTCACGAGAAGATGGACGACGCGACCAAGGATGACTTCTATCAGCTCTTGGACAAGACGTATGTGCAATGCCCTAGCTACGATGTTAAAATTGTCCTGTGTGATTTTAACGCAAAGTTAGGAAGAGAGGACGTCTTTAGTAGTGTGGTCGGAAAGCACAGCTTGCACGACATCACATCCGTACGCGATTCCCACTTCACGATATTTACAAGGGAATATGGCTCTCCTTTGATCGAAAAACCGTCAACCAAATCGATCACATTGCGATCGACGCAAGGCACTCTTCCAGTATTTTGGGTGTCCGGACTTTCCGAGGAGCCAACGTGGACTCGGATCACTACCTAGTTGTAGCCAAGGTACGGATGCGGATATCCAGAACGGAGCAAAATCAACGAAATACTGTGAGGAAATGTGACTTCGGGCGGCTACAATTGCAAGAGACCGTCAGAACCTTTGCCGATCGTGTTTCTTCTAATCTTAATCTAAGTCCTATGCCGCCAGCAGCAAATGCGGAAGACCAGTGGCAGCGTTGCCAACAAGCCGTCAGAGAGTTCGCCTCTGATGTACTGGGTTTCTCTCGGCCACCACAACGAAACCCCTGGTTTGATGAGGAATACCGGCAAGCACATGCAGCAAAACAAGAGGCGTACAAGGCGGCGCTGCATAGAAGGACTGGAGCTGCTTACGAGCGCTACGTGCGCAGGAGAAAAGTGAAACATTGACTTCTCAGGAAGAAGAAAAAGCAGCATGAGAAGCGCTCGATCGAGGAAATTGAGAGACTTTATTGGAGGAATGGTGTTCGAAAATGTTACCAAGAGGTAAAAGGAACATGCCAGGGTTTCAAAGCCTGCAGGGACGAAAATGGCAATATAGTAGTAGAATCGCAGTCGGTGCTGAGGATATGGAAGGAACATTTCTGCAGACTGTTGAACGGCGATGATGATCAATATTCCGCTGTCAGGCAGAATGAGCCATTCAACAGTGACGATGGCAGTCAAGATTCCCGTCAACCCGATCAGAATGAAGTGAGGATAGCGATATCTAAACTCAAATCCAACAAAGCTGCTGCAGCCGACGGCCTTGTCGCTGAACTTTTCAAGGTAGGAGGAGATGAGTTGTTAAGGAGCATGCACCAGCTCATCTGTAAAATCTGGTCGGACGAAAGTATGCCCGATGAATGGAACCTCAGCATCGTTTGCCCGATCCTGAAGAAAGGCGAGCCTCTGAGCTGCGCCAACTACAGAGGTATTAGTCTCCTCAACATTGCATATAAGATCCTGTCTGCCGTTCTATGTGAACGCCTAAAACTGATCGTCAACAACCTGATAAGTCCTTATCAGTGCGGTTTTAGGCCGGGAAAGTCCACCATTGGCCAAATATTCACACTACGGCAGATCTTGGAAAACACCCATGAATATAAAATCGATACGCACCACCTCTTCATCGATTTCAAAGTTGCCTATGATAGCGTGTATAGAGACGACTTATACAGAGCAATGTCTAGCCTTAGCATCGCTGCCAAGCTCGTCCGTTTGTGCAGAATGACGATGGAGAACTCTCGCTGCTCCATCAAAGTCGGTAAGAACATCACCGAACCGTTCGACGTCAGGAAAGATCTTAGACAAGGTGACGCGCTATCATGCGATCTTTTTAAAATAGTGCTTGAGAGAATTGTACGAAACTCCCAAGCCAACACCGGAGGTACAATCTTTTACAAGTCTATACAACTGCTTGCTTATGCCCGTGACATTGACCTAGTCGGAAGAACTCAGCGGTCAGTCAGTGGGGCATTTACGAGTATTGAGATCGAGGCAGCAAAGATGGGTCTAGCGGACAATGAAAGCAAAACAAAATATATGCTGTCGAAAATATCGTGGCCAACAAGCACCGTCTGACAACACTGTTCGTTGTTTGGTGTCGAATTTTGTGGAGCAAGCGCCAGTAGGAGATCGTCGACATGCCGTTCATCAACGCCCAAGACATTCCAATGAACTGGTTGAAGCGGCAAGAGAGACTGGCCACACAGATCTCCAGATTCGACCTCTCCGGACTTCTTTTTGTGGGGTTATTTAAAAAGCAAAGTGTACGCCAGCAAGCCTCAGACCATTGACGAGCTCAAGGCAAACTACAAAAAAGGACACCCAACATTGGCGTCTTGGACAAAACGCCACAATAGACAGATATAATTTTGAGGTAGTAAAGGGCTAAAGGCTGTATGGTGAACTCCGCAGTAGGGAGATCACACGGAGAATTACTCTTGGCAATCGTTGTTTCTATGGGCTAAAACGGCAATTGAGTAGCAAAGCCCTATCTCGAACTACTAAGGTAACTCTCTATAAGACACTAATCATCCCAGTCCTGCTGTATGGCGCAGAGGCATGGGGTTTGACAAAACCGGATGAGGATGCCCTTGGTTATTTCGAGAGAAAAGTTCTTCGAGCGATCTTTGGTCCCGTCTGCATAGACGGTGAGTGGAGGAGAAGGTACAATGCCGAACTGTATAGCCTGTACAAGGACATCGACTTAGCCGGAAGAGTTCACATACAGCGACTAAGATGGCTGGGTCATTTAGAGCGGATGGAGCCAAACTTTTCCGCTAAGAAAGTCTTCGAATCCACCCCGGATGGACGACGCAGTAGAGGACGACCTCGCGGTAGGTGGCGCGAACAAGTGGAGGGGGACGTGGCGTGTGCACTTGGAGGCAGCTGGCTCGTAACCACGCTGACTGGAGAGGTTTGTTAGGTGAGGCTTAGGTCCACCCCGGACTGTAGCGCCATCTAAGTAAGTAAGTAAGTTTTCCCTCCTTATACATACGTTGGCAACTCTTCGAGGAAAGATGAAATAAGGTTTCCAATTTCCTTTATCTCCAAATCAGTAGTGCAACTTCAAATAATTTGAAGGGCTTCCGATAAAATTTGATTGATGTCTACTGTTCGGGATAAAAGTAATTAGCTTTTGCCCATTCTAAGCAATTTTTAGTGCCCTCTTTGATATACATACGTTTCCCAGAAGTTATAGCGACTTTAATAACTATTTTAGGCTAAATGGACCGCATCGATGCCCATGTAGAACAGCAATGACTGATTCGTAGTTTAAATACTGAACAAAATGCGAACTGCGAATGAAGGGCTAGAGTGTACTGGGATAACCTTAGATCAACCTCATAATGCTACAGCTACAGCTTTATTATAATTAGAGGCGCAAAAGTCCTAATCGGGATATTTGTAATTCGATTTCATTACTTAGCTATCTGATCTTGAAGTCGAACCCCAGTACCAAATCCAGGATGGTATTATATAATAACATCACAGGAACTCAATCCGCTAGCGAGGTCCAACCACTTTGCTTGATTCTGCTTATCAGAAAACAAAGCGACGGCAAACCAAAGAATTGGCTGGCTTAATGTTTTGCAATCTCGACAACGTACTTACACTAACGGAATAAATTGCATACCATAGTTGTATGGTATTTATAACGTTCAAGATTAAGCTAAAAAATCGCGAAAAAAATCACTAAATCATGAAAGAAGACAACCCAACCTGTGCTATGACTGCGAAACTCCACTGGTCGGACTGGACACACGACTATCTACAATTTGTTCTTCTCACAGGATTGCTACAAATTTAATCCAAACCATGCCGAATGTAAATTAATGCTGTTCAATGACCCAATGGTATTGGGTAGCAGTTAAGCTGTAGTAGATACCATTTTGATCAGGTATAAATAAATTTACCAGACATATGTGTGAGTATGTTATGCAAATTTAATATGAGAGTAGTTTTTAATTTTTTCATTAGCACGCACGTAAGACAATGAAAAATCAGTGTCGACGTGATTCAATCGACAAAATCCTTCTTCCTCCATAGTTCTGTTGCTGATGCATGCGCTTCTGATTTCGCTGACAGCCCGAGAAAATACACAAATATTTCATTCAAAAACATTTTGACTTTCAGCATGACGACATCAACCAACAACGATGGCAAAGTCTTCCTCTAAAGTCAAAACGTGTTTCGCCAAATTCGGAAGATGGTATCGTTGTCGTTGTCGTTGTCGTTCTGCATTCCATCTCAGACAAATCTTTCTCAATTTCCTTCTCGACGACGAGGACGACAAGACTTATTGTTATGTCGTTGTTTTTTGTTGTATGTGCTTCTCGAACACACAAAAACGCCAGACAAGTGAAAACTAATAATCTTGCAGCAGCACCATCAGTGCAGTGCAAATATGCATTGTACTGATGTTCTCTGTGTTTACGGTGCAGGTGTTCCTTCAATGCAAATAGGTTCCTCATTTGGGTTCGTCTCCTCCACTGAGACATGAAATATCCTTGTTTTCAAATAACTCTGTGTGTGAATTTCCAGAATTTTAATTAATGCATTCAATTGTCATACTGTTGAGTTGAGCCCATGTGTCTGAGCGGGGATGATGGTTTATCTGATTTCGTCCTTGAGACACAATACGTGTAATTACAATTATGTGCGCAGAAAGAAGACCGCCCGCCCTAGGCAAGGGAACCAATATCGTCTGAACAAAAATGGCAGAAATGACTATCATCAGGGATCATATCCCTTCGTCATTGCGCACTCATAGCAGAGAAATTCCGTATTAGACGTATGTACACATACGTACGGTTTAATGCCAACGAGAAACGAAACGACTGCTGGCTCCTCTGGTCACCGGCTGTGTCACCTCCACCAGCAATTGTAATTCAGGATTCATCAAGAGGAAAGTCTATCACGGATTTGCTAATACTACGGACCAACTCCGGATGGCACACCAAACGGTTGAAGTAATGAAAATCGATTGGCAGCCGGCAGCAGCCGGTTTTAACTGAAGGATTCCAGTAGACATGTTGCTGCCTTTCATTTGAATGGCTCCCGTCTATCCGGTGTGTGTGATGTCAGATGCTCTTTGTCCGCTGTGGTGATTTGAAAATCAAAGTTTTCCCTTGAGGGTGGGAAGAGCCACATGGACATGGTTGTAGCTGCAGTCATAGTCGATATCGAGAAAACGATTTTAGGAGCGGAATTGGCCACTAAATTGGGGCCAAATGAGGAATTGTATCACACAAATGCTTATATTTGCTTGCTATGCTGTTTGTGAGGAGGAGGTTGGTAGGGCCATTGTGAGTCTGCGAATATTTTGTTGGATATGGAACCAGCAGATGATGTCAAGCGGACAATTGCGGAAGAGATCAGTTTCACTTTGGACCCATTTATTTGTGGAATCTAGCGGTGCATCGTTGGTGTTTGATCGAGCGTATAGAACATGCAGGAAAATTAGAATAATAAAATACAAACTTACTAAGAAAGTTTAACGGCAGAAAAAGATTCTAATTACTCACTTTGGAAGGCTATAAAAGGTATTAAAAAACGTCAAATTCAAGCCGCACCAATTAGGAAAAATCAAGACGAATGGGCCAGGCATGATAAAGAGAAAGTGCAAGTTTTTGCCGCCAACCTGGAAGAAACTTTTAAACCGTTTGATTGACAAGCTCTTATTCAAAATATAAATACGTCGTAATTAGACAATAGTGTAATAAGAAATGCAACAATAACCGAACTTAAGGGGACCTGCATTGCGATTGATCGGGAAACTACTGACTGCCCAAAACTTGGCTTGGGCCAGTAGCGCAACAATCAAGTTCGTGATGAAGTGCTTACTTTACCTCCTAGTGGTGGTCCCCGGGCAACTATACGTATAAACCCTTATACGTATAGGCCAAAATTGTAAGTGCGGGTTGTCTAGGGCCTTGATTCTAGGCTAGGTAACGTAGGCCAGCAACCTGCGTTACTGAAACCAGCTCGCTACTGAAACCGACACTATGCCTCGGATAAGGACTGATCACATGTTGACGACTTTTGGCTATTGTACCCGGACAAAGATAGGTTTCTGGAATGTAAAGACGCTCCTCGACTCGGGAAGAGAAGGTCCTTACAACGCCAGATTCCTCCAACTGGAAAAGGAATTCATGCGATATAAACTGGACATTTTGGGGGTAAGTGAAGTAAGATGGTTAGAAGCGGGCGAGTACCAGTCTCCAACGCCTAACACTGTACTACTCTATTCTGGAAGACCAACCGGAAGTCCGCGAGAATATGGAGTCGGACTACTGCTAACAACAACAGCACGCATGGGCCTGATTTCCTGGCAGCCTCATGGTGATAGGATTTTGACGGCCAGATTCCGGACTAGAGTACGACGTGTCACCATCATACAGTGTTACGCCCCAACGAATAGTTCGTCTGAGGACGAAAAGGAGAGCTTCTACAATCTCTTAAGCGCCGTCTTCAACACAACACCAAATGGAGACATTGTCATAGTGATGGGGGATTTGAATGCCAAGGTAGGCAGCGACAACGAAGGGCTCAAGCATGTAATCGGGAAACATGGTCTAGGCAACCGCAATGACAACGGCGAAAGGTTTGTGGATTTCTGCAATGCCAACCGCCTTGTGATAGGTGGCACCATGTTTGAGCACAAGACCTGCCACAAAGTCAGCTGGGTTTCCAATGACAGGCAAGCAACCTCCAACCAAATTGACCATTTTGCTATCAGCCGCCGCTTTAGAAGTAGTCTCCTGGACGTCCGAAACAGGCGAGGGGCTGTGGGGATAGTACGTGATCACCATCTTATGATAGCTACTCTCCAACTACGCACTGCTGCAGTTCGAAGATCCCACGACAACACAAGAATGCCCAGGTTCAACATCGGTAGACTTAGTGATCCCTCAGTGCGCCAACAATTAAGGGAGCACTTTTCGCAAGGTGTGGAAGCAATCAGCAGCTCAATGCCCGCAACCATCCAAGACCATTGGTGTGCTGTGAAAAATGTTTTTACATCTGGTGCTGAAAGAATTGTCGGTCGATCGCAGGGAAGACATAGGGCGTGGCTTTCCGAGGATACCTGGAGACGGATTGACGAACGAAAACAGCTAAAAGCTCGCGTTGCAGCTACCCCAGCAGCAGGGAGAAGCGAGCTAGAGTCCCTATATCGCATGAAGATGAGAGAAGTTCAGCGTAGCGTACGACGTGACAAGCGCAACTACATCAAGGCGCTGGCTACAGAAGCAGAAGAAGCTGCACGGAGGTGCGACAGCAGGACTGTCTACAGAATCACGAAAGAGCTGAAAGGTGGTCGCAGCTCCAGCCAATACCCAGTGAAAAGCCTAGACGGCTCCTTGCTCATTTCGGATGAGGACCAGCTCAAGAGATGGAAAAAGAGCATTTTGCTACGGTTTTGAACCGTGTATTCGCTAGCAATATGCTCCCAAATCAGACTGAGATGCCCGAGGTGAGAAGTTCCCGAATACGCACCACGACTCCCAGTAAAGATGAGATCATTACCGCGATCAAGGCACTCAAAACCAACAAGGCGGTAGGACTTGACGGTATTCCAGCAGAGCTCTTACGAGCAGCGCCAACAACATCGGCTGAGCTTCTGCTTCCACTTATAGATAGAGCTTGGGAAGCTGAGAGCTTTCCTAATGAGTGGAAAAAGGGAATGATCGTCAAGCTTCCTAAGAAAGGAAATTTATTGGAGTGCGGAAACTGGAGGGGTATCTGCGTGCTGCCTGCTGTAGCTAAGATAATAGCTAAAATCATCCTTGAGCGAATCAAACAACATCTCGAAGACACACTCGATGCCGAACAAGCAGGTTTCCGCTCTGGATCCTCCTGTACCGACCACATCAACACCCTGCGGATTATCATCGAACAGTGTGTTGAATATCGATCGCCACTGCACCTGCTGTTCATCGATTTTGAGAAGGCGTTCGATAGTGTCAACAGGGAGTTTATTTGCCGTGCCTTACGCAGGAGAGGCATTCCCGATAAACTAATTGCTATTATCAAAGCTACATATGAAGGCTCCAAATGTCACGTTCTGCACGGGGGGAGGTTGTCTGAGGAATTTGAGATCCAAAGTGGGGTAAGACAAGGCTGTATCCTTTCACCAATATTATTCTTATTGGTGATTAGCGATGTGCTTCATGCAGCTTTGTCGACGGGAAACGGAGGAATTCGATGGACTCTTACATCTCAACTGAAACATCTTGACTACGCAGACGATGTATGCTTACTCTCCCACAGAATTATGGACCTCCACCAAATGACAGCAGATGTGGAGAGGGAGGCAGGTGTCGTCGGGCTGAAAATCAATACGACAAAAACTAAAATCATCAGCCTTAGAACTAACTCATCGGCTCAAATATGCATTGCTGGACAACCGGTAGAGAAAGTAGAGGATTTCCAGTATCTTGGGAGTATTGTCTCGACCGATGGTGGAACCGAACTGGATATAACCAACAGGATCGCCAAAGCAAAGTCCGCGTTCGGGATGTTGTCCAAAATATGGCGAAGCAATGCAATCAGTTTGAGCACCAAAATAAGACTGTTCCGCTCCAACGTTGAATCCGTGCTGCTATATGGTTGCAGCACGTGGAGAGTGACCACTACTATCACCAGAAAGCTGCAAACGTTCGTTAATAGGTGTCTGCGCAATATCTTAAGGATTTTCTGGCCCAATCGTATCTCTAACGAACACCTTTACGAGAGAACGGGTCAGGAACCAATAGGCACAACTATCCAACGGCGGAAGTGGCAGTGGATTGGTCACACGTTCCGAAAGGGTGACAGCTCCATAGCGAACCATGCTATGCAATGGAACCCTCTAACTCAGGATGGCAGAAGACCTGGCGGTCCGCGGAAAATATGGCGCAGAACAGTCGAGAAGGAGGCACGGCAGTTAGGGAAAAGTTGGGGAGAACTCAGACACATTGCCAGAAACCGTACACGATGGCGCGTAGGCGTAGTAGAGGCCCTAGGATCCGCAAGGGGATACAGGACATAAGTAAGTAAGTAAAATAAGTAAGGAAGGAATAAAGAAACTTAAACTTAAGAAGCTCCTGGATACGACCTAATCACGGGAGAGGTTCTTAAAGCACTACCAAGAAAAGCTCTAATTAAGCTTCTGCTCATTATAAACGCCGCGCTTAGACTAGAATATGTTTCCAGTAAATGGAAAGTGGTCGAATTCATAATGGTCCTTAAGCCCGGAAAACCGCCGAATGAAAAACCGTCTTATAGACCGATTTCGCTTCTTTCAATTATATCCAAAGTGCTCGAGATAATATTGATTAGGCGAATATAGCCGGTAGTAGAAGAAAGGAATCTCATTCCGGATTCAGAAATAAGCATTCTACAGCTGAATAAGTGGGCGCCGTGGCGCAAGTGGTTAGTGTGTCGAATCACTACGCATGAGGTTCCAAGTTCGAATCTCAGAAAACACCAAAAAGTTTTTTCACGGTCCCACCTCTCGCGAGCGTCTGACAAACATCCGAGAGTATTGTTGTCTCGAAAAAGCTTCTCAAATCGCCGTTCGGATACGGCACTAAACTGTAGGTCCCTTCCATTCATGTGAAAAATATATCGCACACAACATGAGTGGTTGCGAGAAGCTAGGCCCTGGTAGTTAAAGAGCTGTTGCGCCAAATAGAAGAAAAAAGGGTTTGTTCAAGCGTATTCCTTGACGTCTCTCAAGCCTTTGACAAGGTCTGGCATGAAGGCTTAAAGTTTAAATTACGACAAGTTATGCCAGAGAACTACCTTACGAATAGACTATTCCGCGTCAAATGTGGAAACGAATATTCAGATTTTAAGAAAATAATTGCTGGGGTGCCGCAAGGAAGCGGTCTTGGTCCAGTTTTATATCTATTATACACTCGTGATAATGTGATGTAAATTTTATTTATAAGAAAATAAATAATTTGCCGATCTTTTCAAACTCGGTTCAAATTCCGTTTGCAAACGAGGCTAAGTATCTTGGCATGACACTTGATGCAAAGCTGAAATGGAAGACGCACGTAAAGAAAAAACGCAAAGAACTAGATTATAAATACAGAGAAATGTATTGGTTACTTGGGAAATATTCCAAGCTTAATATAGAGAACAAACTGCTTTTATATAAGCAAGTGTATCGAATACTAAAATAAGTAACATTAAAATTTTACAAAGTTTTGAAAACAAAGTGCTAAGAGGTATAGTAAATGCGCTATGGTATATCAGAAATAGCGATATCCACACAAATTTATTTTAAAACAATAAAACAATCGAAGACGAAACCAAAAACTGCGCGAGAAAGCATAAAAGTCGACTTGAAAGTCACGTTAATATTACAGTCCTCCAAGTTTTGGATGAAAGAAATTTACTACTCCGTCTACAAACAACCAAACCTTTAGGCTTAGCGCGTTAAGTAACCGCGTCTAAACTGCGGAGCTAGCAGGAACTTTAAAAGGGAAGATACCTGCAAAACGTCCTTATTTCGTGAAATGAAAACTACTTGATAAGTCGAATACTTAGTTGTAGTAAAAATAAAAAAACAAGTCTGTTTACGACAACATCAATAGACCGGATTTACCATCTGACGATTTAACACTCACAAGTGCAACGCTAAGGGAACTCAAACATGAGATCAAGAATCTAAAACCTAAGAAATCTCCTGGTTATGATTTGATTACCGGAGAAATTCTCAAAGTTTTACCTAGAAAAGCATTGATTAAGCTTCTCCATATTGTAAATGCTGCGCTCAGATTAAAACACGTGCCGAGCCAATGGAAAGTTGCGGAAGTCATAATGGTTATAAAACCAGGAAAACCGCCAAATGAAGTAAAGTCGTATAGACCAATTTCGCTTCTTCCAATCATATCGACCATTTTCGAGAGACTATTATTAAGGCGTCTCCAACCGGTTATAGAAGAAAATAATTTTATCCCTGACCACCAGTTTGGGTTCAGAAGTAAGCATTCGACGATTGACCAGGTGCATAGAATTACTGACGTAATCGAGAAAGCACTTGAAGAAAAAAAGATCTGCTCAAGCGTATTTCTTGACGTCTCACAAGCCTTTGATAAGGTGTGGCATGATGGCTTGAAATGCAAACTACGACAAGTTCTCCCTGTATGCTTATACGATATTCTAGAATCATATCTCGGGAATAGACTCTTTCGTGTTAGATATGGAGTCGAATACTCCGAGCTCAAGGAAATTTCGGCCGGCGTACCGCAAGGAAGCGTTCTTGGGCCGCTTCTCTATTTCCTACATACTCGTGATATACCGAACGAAGATGGCACTATCCTTGCTACGTTCGCCAATGACACCGCTATCCTAGCAGTAGGTAAAACAATCGGAGAAACGACTGCAAAACTGCAAAACGCACTGAATAATGTAAGGGAATGGACGAGGGACTGGCGGATCGCCCTCAACGAATCTAAATCTGTTCACGTGAATTTCACTTACAAGAAAACTAATCACTTGCCAATTTTCCTAAACTCGGCCCGAATACCTTTTGCAAACGAGGTCAAATACCTGGGAACGACACTCGACGCAAGGCTGAAATGGAATTCGCACGTGAAAATGAAACGTAAAGAACTCGAAATCAAATATAGGGAAATGTGCTGGTTACTCGGAAAACATTCCCAGCTCAGTACTGAGAACAAACTGCTTTTATACAAGCAAGTGCTAAAGCCGGTGTGGACCTACGGTATACAACTTTGGGGTTGTACCAAGAAAACAAATGCAAGAGAAATAGTCCAAGCACCGTGGTATATTAGAAACGACGATATCCACAGGGATCTCGGAATTCCGACAATCGAAGCTGAAACTAGAAGCTTCGCGAGAAAGCATAGAAACCGGCTAATCGGACATGTCAACAATACAGTCCTACAAATTTTGGATGAGAGCAATTTATTGCGCCGATTACAAAGGACGAAACCTTTCGACTTGGCGAGATAAGGATTAAGGTAGGTGAAAAATCTTCCATAAACACTATGAGAATAGCAAGCGCGTGCTCATAGTAGTGTCAGGTTCTTACTGACTAAAAAAACACCACCCTTCGGTATAAATTTGTTAGATATCGCAGCTAAGTCTTAACTTATCAAGCAATTTTTCTATCATGAAATAAAAACGTTTGGCAGGTTACTTTACTCTCGAAAAAAAAAGTCTGTTTTGAAGGGAGGTTTTTTAGTGGGTAAGAATCCCACACTACTATGAGCACGCGCTGTCGATCCTCATAGTGTCTTAATGAAGATTTTCACCGCCCCTCAGAAAAAAAAAATAAATAAAAATGCAGAAAGTTAATATCTATGTCCTGATTTGTTCCTTCGAATTGGTTGTATATTTTTTTGATAGATTATCTCTCAGTAAGATTTATGTTTGCTTTTAAAATAGAGGTGGTATGTTGTTTTATCATCCGAGGAAGGCATCCGAGGTCAACTTGGTACCATGCTAGACGGGTTTTTGCACAAGCTAGCCACCGTATTTCGACCGAAGGGCAGACATTCAAAAATAAAATGTATGGTAGTTTCGTCCCCCTGAAGACAGCATTCATATAGACCCGAGCTTCTTATACCAATGGTTTTAGGATGCTTCTTTTAGGGACGTTTAGGCCGAGCAGATACTCAGCCTGCTTTCGTTTGGCCTGTCTGAGCTCATTCTATGCCAATACAGTGCTGGAGTATCCCCTCAATAATTTTATGTTAGTGAACCGAAATGCAGTAACTAATAGAAGGTTGAGCATCTACAAAGTTGGTTGCTGAATATTTCCTTGTCAGCTTTTTCATTAGCTTGAATAGCTGCCTGGATAAGACAGCTCCATGTCCAGCGTCACAGAGTTGCAGCAAACTAGTCGACGTAATTTAAAGACATTCCTCTTCCACGATTTGGGCGTGTTTATATCGTTTTACCCTTCAATCTCTTCCTTAAAATGTTGTGCGCTGCGGTGGTGAGTAAATAGTCCACCCAAAGATGTGAATTCCGGCTCTAGAAAGACCGTTAATTAGGAAATCGTCTGTGTATAAGACAGTCTCAATTCAATTCAATTTCAATTTATTATAATTCTAAACATCTAAGGCTTTGTCTTTTATCGTATATAGAAATCGGAAATCAGTAAATTCAAATAAATAGAGTTTGATACAAAATGTGCTATATATTTTAAGTTAGTTAAGGAAACAAGGATTGAAAGGCAGGGATGATATTCTATTATATAATTCTATAATTAGTGCTGAGAAGTATCTAAAGACTTAATTTCTAAAGTTAGTTAAGTTCGTAATTTGCTTTGTACTTGTTGGCAAAGAGTTCCATACGCGAGAGCTATTGACGAAGAAAAGGCGCAATGAATTCAAGTAATTAAAAGTAGGAATCACCTGACTTAGGGCCATTCAACCCGTTGCTGTTCCATTCCAAATGATCCAGAAGTAGATCCTGAAAACGGCGCTACTGGTACTCTAAGTTACAGTCAAAATATTCAATACCCATACACACAGAGATGCTCAATAATCAGACTCACAGATTTAAAATATTCCAAATATTATACCAACAAGTCTGATTACTCGTCAAGTATTTCCGATTGGTATGCTAGGTGTGCCATGCCTCACTTGATATACATATTTTGTATGATCCAATCAACTTAACATGATGCCAAATAGACATTACTGTTCCTAAAGTAAACCAATTGTTTCCCAAAAATTCAAAGAAATGCTCACTCGACTTCGATAAACGTACATATAAGTACCTACTCAGGTTGTACAAAAGAAATTCAAAATAATTTTTGATTACTCATTTCGGCGAATAAACTTAAGATGTCAGTAACATTCCAATTACGTAACATCTATCCCATTATTACGTACGGAAGTTGTTCTCCACTTATTTAAGTTTTTTTTTTTATAAGAATCCACTCAAAAAAAACATTTTTACTTGAGTTCCACTTTCTTTTCCCGCTGCCCACATCCAAAAGGCAATGTATCTCACCATCATGGCAACCAAGCGATTAGTAACAGATTTTCTTATATCATCTCGCTCATCTGCTGGCAGCACTTGATGTCGTTCGGTCGTTCGTTCCCTAAAAGAGCCTTTCAAAATCGGGTCAGAATGGCACTTGAAATGGGAGCACTCGAGAGCGCGTAATACATCAATCAACGACGCATTACCTCTCTGCTGCTTGTTTTGCTTGATTTGTAACACTTTGCTCGGTGTCTTGCTTTCTTTTGTGTAGCAAAGAGATTGACTGTTTTGGGATTCGCAAAATGCGAACAAATCTCTTTTAATGATATAAAAGCGAGCATTAGGATGGGACGACCATCAGTTAGGAATTAGATATCAGTTCGCCAACAACAATGGATTACGTCGGAGATGTGAAGGTAGGTTGCGCCATTACACATTCAACGACAAGAATGAAATTGTGAACATTTTCAGATCCTGGTATTACTACTGGGATTTTTGGCGGCGTGTTCAGGGAAAGAAATGAGAGTACTAAATTCGGGATACACTTACAACCGTGGCCAAGATACGAATAGTCTTAATAAGATCCTGAAGGCTGTTCTGGTTCATGAATCCACAGGACATGGATTGTATTCAGGAAGTGTATCTAGTGCTGATGCTGATCTAAAAGTGACAACACAAAGAGGAGAAAGGCCGAGCTTTGGGTACGCGTATCCTACCAACCAACAGATGAATGGAAATGTTCGAGCTGCGGATATAACAACCATTCGAGTGTTCCATGAGTCGACTGGAAATACAGGAAACATTCTAAGGAATTACAGTCCACCATATTCGCAAAAAAGTAACGCTGATGTACCTAGGGGGTTTTCTTACTCTGCTTCAGCCATGCCCAATCCAGCCCAAACTTTGAGATTCATACACGAGAAAGCACTTCATAGGTCTAGCTCCGCTCAACAAAATATTGGTAGGGTTGAAGGAAATGCCGCCCACCAATATGAGAACTCTCATCAACCTGGAAATTCCGACAACTTTCTTGAGACTCATCAACAAGCAAAAACTAGTGGTCCAGGAATTATATCTAATACTAAATCTTCAAGTGGGTATCAGTATCCATCCCCAATCCAAACCATTAACAGTGGTAATGAGAACGTCGGAAATAGTAGAAGCAATACACGCAAAGCTGCTATTTTAAGCATAAGCCAAGCTCAGAATGTGAATTTTGGAAACGTTGAAACTCAATCAGACCGAACTAACTCAAATAATTATAAGTACCCAAGCCCCATCCAAGCTCTTAACAGAGTTAGTACAAACTTAGAAAATGCCAGAAATGGACTTAACTTAAATGCCGTCTCAGGTTCAAGCAAAGCTCAGAATGTAATTCAAGTAAATACAGGAGATGAATCAGCTCAAACTGCTTCTGGTGGTTATCAGTACCTAAAACAAGGTATCCTTGAAAGTAGTGGATCAGCGTCAAATAATTATCAACATCAAACCCCTATCCAAGCTCAGAACATAAACCTAGGAATCAATGAAGCTGGATCAAGGCAAAAATTCTTGAATGAATATCAGAACCCAAGACAGGGTATTCATCTAAATGGGGGATCTGCTTCAAATGGTTATCAATACCTAGGCCCGAACCGAGCTCTGAACACAGACAGCGATAATCTGAGAAATACAGGAAGCAATTCACTCCAAATTACCACCTCGAGTCTAAATCAAGCCCAGAACGGATTAAGAAGCACTGCAGGTAGATTAATCCAAGATGCCTCTAATGGTTATCAGAATCCAAATCCGAGCGAAGCTCCTAATAGAGATCTTGGTAGTGAAATATTAAAAAATAGTTTTTCAAACTTAAACCAAGCACAAGCACAGAGTGTGAATGTGCAAAGCCGTGCCAGTGGATCGACTCAAGCAACTTTCAATGGTTATCAGTATCAAAGCGTGAATCAAGTTCCTAATCGAGATCTTACGAATGAGAACCTAATAAATTCATTCTCAAGCTCAAACCGAGTTCAGAATGTGAACCTGCAAAACACTGTGGGTGGACCGGCCCAAACTGCCTCGAATGGCTATCAATACCCAAGCCCTAACCAATCTCTTAATAGAGATCTTACCAATGAGGACCCAAGGAATAGCTTCTTTGGCTCAAACCAAGCTGAGAATGTAAACCTGCAAGGCCCAGCAAGTGGATCAGCCAAAGCAGACTCAAATGGTTATCAGTACCCGAACCGAGGTCCAGATTTGAATGGCGAGTACAGCAGAAGTTTGCAAGGTGAAAATACTGGTTATCGCTACCAGACCCCTAAAAGTATGGATTATCCCAAAGAGAAGCAAAATGGTGCTGAGCAAATTGCCATATCACATTATTCTAGTTTCTCACAACTAAGCCCTGCAAATGAAGGCTATCGCTATGAGAACTCTGGCATGTTACAAAATACCGGTCCACTGCATGCTTACCATTATGTAGATCAATCTTCGAAGGGAGGTTATCGCAATGAAAAGTCTACAACTGATGGTTATAAGTACCAAAATCCGAACGGTGAAAGCAGTCAACCGAAACAAAATCAATTTTCTGGTCCTGGACAATCTACAAGTGCTGGCTATCGCTACGATGGTCCTGTGCAAGCATTGGAATTCAGTTATAGTTCTACTCAATCTAAGAGTGAAGGCAATCGTTTCGATAAGCCTGAAAAACCGGCTGATGCCAAGTCAAATTTTATGGGGCAGCCATATCTGCCTTTACCACCTGCAGCTAAGGAGAGTGACTACAAGTACGGACCCATAAAATCAACGCTGAGTGATGGTTATAGGTATGACAAGCCGGAACAGTCGGGCAGGCCTGAAACAAATTTTAAGGGGCAACCATATCTGCCTTTACCCGAGCTATCTAGTAGACCCCAAACGACTTTTAAAGGGCAACCATATTTACCCTTACCACCTGTATCAGGCGGTTGGTAGTGACTGGTTTTTGTTTTAAATAAATCTAATATCTAAGTGCTTATAGGGTAAGTTGTGCTCTACACCCGATATTTCAATAGTTCAAATGAAATAGAGACGTTTTGAAATTTTATTGCGTTTTTCTTCCTTCATCTATAAAAGTAATATTAGTCTCTCCAGATACGCGTAATGTATGATTCAACAAATTTCAAAGCATTGCAAGAACAAAGGTTTCTCTGAATCCTTTTCATAAATTAATTTTAATTTTCTTTTCAACCCTGCATGTGTCCCTTTATTGGCAAAAAGCAAAAGCAAGCTATCTGCAGTATGGTTTCTGAGATGAAATTGTGATAAATGTTTACCACCATAGAAAAAAAAGATATCCTGCCGGGGAAAAATATTAATCTCAGCGGGAATTTGCAGCTGTAAAATTTCAATTACGTTTAAAAGAAGTATTTGATTTTTTTTATTTCCTTTTTTTTTATTTTATGGGGGATATGACATGTGCTTTATTTTGGGCCTTCAATTCCTAGAAATAGAAATTAGACTAAGCCAAAATAAGTAGCTCTTTGCTTTGACAGAGGCCGATTCTTGCCTACTAAAAGCACTAGCATCCCCTTCACTCCCCTGTTTTATATGGACACTAGATAAAAACATATTCAACGCCTTCTGTGGAGCCCACCTAGCAAGATGTTCGACATTCTCGATGAATGGTGCACTAGGAGTGGACTTTCAATAAAGCCTCTCAGTCCTGAAGTTGTTCTTTTTATGAGAAGTAGAATTTTAACCGGACTGACTCAGCCAGTGACAAAGGGCGTCATTGTCCACATTTGAAACAAAACCAAACATATACAGATTGATTCTGGACAAAAAAAAACTTCTTTGATCTAAACATGCTGAGTCGAAAACATCCAAGGCGCTGTCAGTTTTCTGGCAAAGTAAGGATGCTTTTGGTAAGACATGGGACCTATCACAGCATAAGGTCATCTGGATCTACACGGATATGGTAGGACAATTTCGCGCATATGCCCGCTTGTTTAACGGAAGAGAATTTCGCAAATGTGACCGCCTTTCTGCCAAGTACTGAAGAACGGCCTATCTAGGCTCCACGGGAGATATCAAGAGTACGCCTGACTCTGCTCCAAATTGCATTGTTGAACTTGATTGATTATGTCCTGTATCCCCTTGTGGGTCCTAGGGCCTCTACTACGCCTACGTGCCATAGTGTACGGTTTCTGGCAATGTGCCTGAGTTCTTCCCAACTTTTCCCCAACTGCCGTGCCTCATTCTCAACTGTTCTGCGCCATGTTCTCCTCGGACCGCCAGGTCTGCTGCTATCCTGAGTTAAAGGGTTCCATTGCATAGCATGGCTCGCTATGGAACTGTCACCCTTTCGCAACGTGTGACCAATCCACTGCCACTTCCGTCGTTGGATGGTTGTGCCTATTGGTTCCTGACCCGTTCTCTCGTAAAGGTGTTCGTTAGAGAAACGATTGGGCCAGAAAATCCTTAAGATATTGCACAGGCACCTATTAACAAACGTTTGCAGCTTTCTGGTGATAGTAGTGGTCACTCTCCACGTGCTGCAACCATATAATAGCACGGATTCAACGTTGGAGTGGAACAGTCTTATCTTGGTGTTCAAACTGATTGCATTGCTTCGCCATATTTTGGACAACATTCCGAACGTGGACTTTGCTTTGGCGATCCTGTTGGCTATATCCAGTTCGGTTCCGCCATCGGTCGAGACAATACTCCCAAGATACTGGAAATCCTCTACTTTCTCTACCGGTTGTCCAGCAATGCATATTTGAGCCGATGAGTTTATTCCAAGGCTGATAATTTTAGTTTTTGCCGTATTAATTTTCAGCCCGACGACGCCTGCCTCCCTCTCCACATCTGCTGTCATTTGGTGGAGGTCCATAATTCTGTGGGAGAGTAAGCATACATCGTCAGCGTATTCCAGAGGTTTCAGTTGAGATGTAAAAGTCCATCGAATTCCTCCGTTTCCCGTCGACAAAGCTGCACGACGCACATCGCTAATCACCAATAAGAATAATATTGCCTTGTCTTGGATTTAAATTTCCTCAGACAACCTTAATCTGTGCAGAAGTTGACATTTGGAGCCTTCATATGTAGCTTTGATAATAACATGGTGCTGCTCGTAAGTGCTCTGTTGAAATACCGTCAAGTCCTGCCGCCTTGTTGGTTTTGAGTGCCTCGATCGCGGTAGTGATCTCATCTTTAGCCAGCACGTTGATGTAGTTGCGCCTGTCACGTCGCACGCTATGCTGAACTTCTGTCATCTTCATGCGATATGGGGACTCTAGCTCGTTTCTTCCTGCTGCTGGAGTAGCTGCAACGCAAGCTTTCAGCTGTTTTCGTTCACCAATCCATCTCCAGATGTAAAAACATTTTTCACAGCACACGAATGGTCTTGGATGGTTGCGGGCATAGAGCTGCTGATTGCTTCCACACCTTGCGAAAAGTGCTCCCTTAATTGTTGGCGCACTGATGGATCACTAAGTCTATCGATGTTGAACCTGGGCATTCTTGTGTTGTCGTGGGATCTTCGAACTGCAGCAGTGCGTAGTTGGAGAGTAGCTATCATAAGATGGTGATCTCGTACTATCCCCACATCTGCCCCTCACCTGTTTCGGACGTCCAGGAGACTACTTCTAAAGCGGCGGCTGATGGCAAAATGATCAATTTGGTTGGCGGTTGCTTGCCTGTCGTTGGCAGGTCTAGTGCTCAAACATAGTGCCACCTATCACAAGGCAGTTGGAGTTGCAGAAATCCCCAAACCTTTCGCCGTTGTCATTGCGGTTGCCTAGCACATGCTTCCCGATTACATGTTTGAGCCCTTCGTTGTCATTGCCTACCTTGGCATTCAAATCCTCCATCACTATGACAATGTCTCCATTTGGTGTTGTGTTGAAGACGGCTATTAAGAGATTGTAGAAGCTCTCCTTTTCGTCCTCAGACGAACTATTCGTTGGGGCGTAACACTGTATGATGATGACGCGTCGGACTATAATCCGGAATTTGGCCGTCAAAATCCTATCACCATGAGGTTGCCAGGAAATTTGGCCCTGCTGTTGTTGTTAGCAACAGTCCGACTCCATATTCCCGCGGACTTCCGGATGGTCTTCCAGAATAGAGTAGTATAGTGTTAGGCGTTGGGGACTGGTACTCGCCCGCTTCTAACCATCTTATTTCACTAACCCCCAAAATGTCCAGTTTATATCGCATATAAGGACCTTCTCTTCCCGAATCGAGGAGCGTCTTTTCATTCCAGAAACTTTGTCTTTGTCCGGGTACAATAGCCAAAAGTCGTCAACATGTGATCATTCCTTATCCGAGGCATAGTGTCGGTTTCCGTAGCGGGCAATATTCATTAACGCAGGTTGCTGGCCCACGTTACCTAGTTTAGAATCAAGACCCTAGACGACCTGCACTTGCAATTTTAGCCTACACTTATAAGGGTTTATACGTATAGTTGCCCGGGGACCACCACTAGGAGGTAAAGCAAGCACTTCATCACGAACTTGATTGTTGGGCTACTGACCCAAGCCAAGTTTTGAGCAGTCAGTAGTTTCCCAATCAATCGCAATGCAGGTCCCCAAAGTTGAACTTACCGCCCTTTGATACTTATACATCTTATTTTTTTTTTTTTACGCTGGGAGGTGGTAATCTTCAAAAGACGAAACTGAGCCCGTATTCAGTAACAGTGTGGGATTTATGCCCACTAACCCCTTCCCCCTTCTTCCCGTTTTCCCTGCGGTAACGCCATCTTAGCTTTTCATCGCAGGGCGGGAAGGAACCAGCCTAATTGTATCTAGTGCATCTTTTTATTTTCAGATGTGCTATGTTAAGCATGTATAGGTATATTATATATATAATACTTTTCCTTTTCTTTTTTTTTATACTTCTACGTTAAGTTAATTCGAGAGGTTTAATTCTTTTGAGCATTCGTAATTGATTCTCATTACTCAAAAGTTTTCTTGCATCTAAGTTTATATACTCTTCCAGCTTTTCTTTGTGTTTTTGTGCATGTTTAAGAATTTCCGAACTAACACTTTCTATCTTCAAGTCTCGATGAAGGTCAGTGTTCCTTATGAACCAAGGTGCATTTGCTATATTTCTAAGCACCTTGTTTTGGAATCGTTGTATTATGTCTACGTTTGTCTTTTTGGCACAAACCTATAGTTGAATTCCTTCTGTCCATGTTGGTTTCAGAATTAGATTATATATAAGCACCTTATTTGCAATTGATACGGTTAAGTTTCTTCCTGTCAACCAGTGCAATTTTCTATATTTCATCTCTAGCTCTTCTTTTTTTTTTTTTTATGTGCTCTTTCCATCGCAGCTTAGCATCTAGTGTCATACGTAAATATTTCGCTGTATTAGCGTATGGAACTATTTTTTCATTTATAATGATTGGTATATGCTCAACCTTTTTATTAGTAAAATCAATATGGACTGACTTGGACTCATTCAATTTGATTCTCCACTTTTTAGTCCATTCCCAGATTTTGCTTATGCCTATTTGGAGTTTTCCTGTGGATTCTTCATTAGTTCTCCCTTCTGCTAGTATTGCAGTATCATCTGCAAATGTTGCCATAGTATGGTTTTCTAGTTCCGGAATATCACTAGTATATGATAGGTACAATATAGGGTCCCGTACACTACATTGCGGTACGCCGGCCTTTATTTCTCTTAATTTTGAATAAGTATTCTGTTGTTTTATTCTAAAATGTCTTCCATCTTGATACTCGTAAGATTTAAGAATGGAAGCATACTGATTTGGCAGCATACATCTCAGCATAAAGGTAAGTCCTTCCTGCCATACTTTATCAAAGGCCTGCAAAGGCCATCCAAGAATACAGCCGAATGGACCTTTCTTTCTTCTAATGCTTCTTTGATCTTATCTGTAATTCTGTGTACCTGTTGATACTATATTTGATGGCTTACCTTGTTTGGGAATCATTTGGACATCAGCAACAGTCCACAAACTAGGGACAAATTTTAGCTTAAATGTGGCATTTATTAAATTTGTTATTTTAAATATTGCCTTCATGGGTAAGTTCTTTAATACGCCACCTGATATAAGGTCATATACAGGACTTTTCTTTGCATTTATTTCATGCTTGATTAGGTTGCGTATTTCGTTAGGATTTGTGGGTAGAATCTCTTCGCTTTCCTCTGCAAATGGTTCTAATAGCATAGGTTGTCTGTTTCCATTTTCATCTGGTGGTTAAAATATGTTTTTTAGGTAGTCTACGAAAAGAATGGCTATATCCTCATCGCTTCTTACCTAGTTTCTATCCGGTGCTTTGATTGGAGGTATTTGCACAATAGGTTGTTTTAGTCCTTTTGTAGCTTTCCATAGAGAGTAATTTGTAGCGTATTCAGCTGTTAATCCTCCGAGGTACCTTTTCATTGAGTCCTCTTTAAATTTTCTAATTTCGCTTTTCAGTTGCTGACTAAAGTTGTTTAGTTTCATTTTATGCTGTGGAGCTCTTGTTTTCTGCCATGTTCTTCTTGCTCGTCTCTTATCTGCTACTAATTCCTTTATTTCCTTCCGGTAATTTCTTTTCTTATTCTTTCTTTTAACTCCGGGAGTGCTTTCCCAGGCCGATTTCTGAATATCGCTGACCAGCTTGTGTGCTTCTTTTTCTATATAATTTTTGGATATAAGAGGTGTCGTTGAGTCTATTCTATTTGTTAGATCCAACTTGAAGGCTTGCCAATCTATTCTTTTGTTTGTTAAGGTTTTAGCATTTGTATTTTGAATTACATATTCACTCATTTGGAGAATTATAGGTGAATGGTCAGAGCTTAGATACTCAAATTCACCTATGTGTAAGTAGCTGCTCGACAGATTTTTGATAATGTAAAAATCAATTAGATCTGGTATCTTATGTTTTTCTGTAGGCCAGTACGTGGGCCTTCCTGTCGAAAGAGTTTCGCAATGATGTTTTTGATGTTAATATAGAACCCCAGTTTAGGTCTTATGCATTAAAATCACCACCTATTATGTATCTGTTTCCTAGTTTTTCAAAAAAATCAGAATATTCTTTTTTGATTGAAAGTTTTGGAAGACAGTAAATAGCAGCGATATTAATATTTTTATGTTTTGTTTTTATGCTTACTGCTGTAGCTTGTATTTTCTCTGTAGTGTATTTCAACTCCTCATATTGTTGGATATTGTTTTTTAATATAACCGCGCTTCCAATCTTACTTATACATGGAATGGACTATTACACTGGAATTTTGATGACCTTGCCCGACACTTATCCTACTACTTTGTTCTTACGGATATGCCATCTGATGCAGTGGAACCAGGGGTCGAATCGCGTCCTCAGTGAATGGATAACTCGTCACGTAATTTGTGTGTGTGTTGGGTCGAGATCTACCAACAACACAAGACAAATTACGTTACCAGTCATCCGCCGACGGAGGACGCTATTCGACCCCAGAACTTTGGCTGCTGGGTAAATTCAAAGTCGACTTTTCTTGTGTGCAGGACTGGCTCTGGCCGGAATCTGAGCCAGGGATGGAATTGAGTCGAATTTTTGAAGTTCTAAATAGACACAATGTATTATGAAACTTTTCAAATCATAATGTGAGTCCATTTTCCTATCTACTCCGAGCAGATGCTCATTTTTACTCACACGATCTCTTGTTGTTTCTCTTCAGTCTTGTTATTAAATTTAATTCATTGCTTCAGGTAGTTTGGAATGTAGAACTTATTCCAAATACACTACCAGACCAGCGCCAGCGGTGTCGTAGATAAAACACCACAGCAATATGCCTTCTTTAACAACTTAAGTATCTTAGCTCTATTGTAATGCATCTAATACACTTGCTTTTTCTGCGGTTGAATAATGTGTCTTATTATGTTCTCGGTCTTTAGTTTCACCTCTAAGCCACTCTACAGTGTGTTTCTTTGGCATTTGAAGCGCAAATAGAAAAATAACACATGTTCTGCGTCTTCTTCAGTCTCTTCGCAGAATGGACAGTAGGAAGATCTGTTGTTAACCTGCTTAGATATGTGTGGAAATATCTATGTCCAATCAGTGGCTGTGTTGTAAAGAACTAAGATTTACCATGCTTTCAGCCTTACCAAGTTTCAATAAGCGGAGTAAAACAATAAGTTCATCGGCCCTTAGCTGACACGCTTCATCGTAGTTACCATTTCTTCTGCTGTTTTGTCTCTCCGATATATCTGCTACATGCTCATATATTTTCTTCATTCCTTCGGCCGTGTTTGTCAATATAAACAGACTACATCTTCCGATGAGCTGTACGAAAATCACTCATACTCTCATGAGGCATATCTTATTTTTATAGCTCCAGCTTACATTGGCGGTCCATAGAGTACTACTGATGTTAGAACTCTGGCCAGAACTCTTTGTTATCCATTATTTGACATAATACGCATGAGTACCCTTTTTCAAAGAGCATTTAGATTCAACTCTCGACGTCGAACAGGCAGGCTTTCGTCCTGCATCGACCACATAAACACCTTACGGATCATAATCGAACAATGCGTTAAGTACAGGTCTCCGCTACATTTGCTGTTTATCGACTTCGAGAAGGCTTTCGACATCTTGAATCGAGATGCTATCTGGTTGGCCTTGCACAGGAGACGCATCCCAAAAAAATTATAGCTATTATCAAGGCTACATACGAGGCCGGTAAGTGCCACGTCGTGCACAATAGTAATGTGTCGGAGAATTTTGAAGTCCAAAGCGGAGTACGTCAAGGATGCATACTGTCGCCACTATTGTTCTTGGTGGTTATCAGTGATGTACGATGGAATTCGTTGGACTATGATATCTTACCTTGAACACCTAGATTACGCTGATGATGTTTGTCTACTTTCACATCGGATAATGGATCTTCATTTAATGGCCCAAAATCTAGAAGCTGGGGTGTTTATTTTTAGAAGAAGTGAGGCTAAAAATAAACACAGCCAAAACAAAAGCCCTGAGCACTTCTAAAACCGGCGCTCAACTTAACATTGCCGGAGAGGAAGTCGAGATAACTTTCTTATTTAGGAAGTGTGGTCTCGGCTAATCGCGGTGGCACCGAACTGGATGTGTGTAGCAGAATCCGAAAGGCTAAAGCTGCGCTCGGAATGGTATCCAAAATCTGGAGAAGCAATGTCAGCTTAAGATCCAAGCTGCGACTGTTCCGCTCCAACGTAGAATCAGTACTGCTTCATGAGTGCAGTACTTGGAAGGTGGACACCATTAGCACACACAAGCTGCAAGTCTTCGTAAATAAATGTTTAACGATCATCTTGAGGACCTTTTGGCCGCATTTCCAATGAGCAGATGATGCACTTGAGATCTTTACAAGCTGTGTCCAACATACAGAGTGGGCAAAACAACGATGGATCTTCTGGGGAATTGTTTCATCTAGCAAGTAATATTAATTTGGGAGCGGTACGATTGACCGCAAACCAAAATCTCTAATAACGAAATCTCGATTTTTTTAAATAAATCCCGAATAACAAAATCTCGCATATTCAAAATCTCACATAGCATATTCAAAATACCCATAGCGGAACTGATTATTGTGTGCTTATACTTCTTCTTCTTCCTTTTATCAGCGAGGCTATGATCCGAAAACAAGGGATCACAGCCCTCCCACTTCACCGCATTTCTACTGATCCGCCTGTGGGGTTCGCCTATTTGACCTCAGAAAATATCGGCAGGCCTGCCGATTTTGGATCACTCGGTTACTGAGGCCAATGAAATGCCGATGTCGTCGCATTTGTCTGATCCAGGCGTTTATAGGCCTGCCTTTCCTACATCGCGATGTCTTTGGAACGTGCATAGATATTGCCTTTTTAACAGGGTTCAAATGATCTCTTCTTTGAACGTGGCAATACCAGCTGAGCCGGTCGCGCTCTAATTTTCGTACGATAGTTTCCTTGATGTGAAAGCTTCCACGGATCTTCGAACTCTTATTCGATCAAGCTTGGTCACTCCTGCTGTCATGCAAAGCATCTTCATCTCAGCTGCCACTAATTTACTCTCATACTTTTTGTACATCGTCCAACATTGTGAACCGTATGTGAGCGCTGGACGTACAACTGCGGTGTAGAGCCTTCCTTTCAACTTAGGGGGCATTTTTCTGTCACAGAAGATAGCGGAATTTTCTCGCCACTTCATCCACCCTACGCTTACACGATGATTGATGTCGTCATCACAAGTTGCTTTGCTATTGATCATAGATCCCAGATATTTGAACTTTTCGCACTTGGGAAGCACTGTTCCATTCAAATAAATGTCTGGAATAGGACTGAGTGGATCAGAGAACGGGCAGCACAAGTACTCTGTCTTTTTTGAACTAATGCGATACCCATTTCCCTCCAAAACGTCCACCCACACATCAAGTGCTCGTTGCAGGGATGTAGGATCCTCACTTATGATGGCTCCATCGTCAGCAAAGAATAACTGATGTACCTTGGGGTCCATCACTTTACCTTCAAGCAGATAATCAAGGACTGTAATAAAGAGCAAAGGACTTAAAACGCTTCCCTGGTGCACCCCGACTTTGATTGGGAACTCTTCGGTTACTCCAGCGGGACATCTCACTCTTGTCTTTGCTCTTTCGTACATGTCCATGATCATCTGTACATAGGTTTCTGGAACCCCTCGATGTCTTAGCGCCACCCATATCAGATCTCGTGGTTGTCACTCGAATGCCTTTTCAAAGTCAACCAATACAATATGCAAATCCCTTAAGGAATCACGATGTTTTTCCATTATGATCCTTATACTTTGGATTGCATCTGTGGTTGATTTACCCGAGACAAACCCGCACTGATCATCAGATAGCCGTATTATTTTTCGCAGTCGGCCACCTAATACCCGCTCAACGATCTTCATGGTGTGTGACATCAGCTTGATCGAACGGTAGTTATCACAGTTTCGCGTATCACCCTTCCCTTTGTATATAGAGGAGGTAACTTTCAATCCATTGATTCGGCATTGGATTACCTCTCACGAATTTGGAGATAAGAATTTTGAGCCATCTGAACCCGATGTCTCCCATCTTTTTCCAGAACTCAGAGGGTATTTCGTCTGGCCCAACCGCTTTTCGTTTTTTGGAGTATTTGACCGCCTCACTAACTTCTTCGACTGTAATGTCGGGTATTTCTTCACAGTTAGGGGTGGCTCTTGGAAAGTATAGCCGGGGAAACTGTTCATTTAAAAGCTCTTCACAATACTGTCGCCACCTCTGCAGAATTTTGTCGTGATCCACAAGAAGCTGGCCATGAGCATTGGTAATGAACTTTGGCGAACGAATCTCCTTAGCATTTTTCCTTCTTTGGGCGGCTATTTTGAAGATAGTGGCACTCTTGTTCATATTGTGTCTTCGCAGCTCCTGGATAGCCTGGTTTGCATCAGCAACCGGGGAAAATATTTTCTCCAGCTCCCGATACAGGCCCTCCGTACTCTCTGCTTGAAGCTGGGCGCACTTCTTCTTCGCTTTTTTCTTGCAGCATCTGTATTCCATTTCGAGGCGAACTTTTTCGTCATTATTATTAGAGGGGCACTTTGACCAAGCTTTGAAAGCCGCTTTCTTCTCATTTATCAGCATCTTAGCTTCATCATGGTGGCCTTTTGAAGCTCCTAGCAGTGATTTGGCCTTCTTTAAACAAGTTCGCTGTAGGGAATCCCACATATTTTGTGCTCTGCACTCTTCATCCTCAGCTCCGTTGATGGTGTGAGAGAGGTAATTTTTCATTACGAAAACAAAAGCTTCGCCTTTTTCTTTGTCCAGATTGTACCACTTGATTTTCTCAGAGACCCTTGTTTGCTTGCTTTTCTTCGGTGTTTTCATAAAAATTTCTGTTAGCAGGAGACGGTGTTGCCGAGCGATTGCCTCTCCCAGGATCACTTTGCAATCTTTTACCCGGGGCTTCATGAAACTGCCTACCAAATGGTAGTCAATCTGAGTTTCCTCTCCACCACTGCTGTAAGTGATCAGGTGTCGGCTTTGTTTGATGAACATGGTATTTAACACGATAAGACCGTGTGATTTGCACATGCTTAGGATGTCTTCACCAGGAAGGTTCCTGGTGCCATATCCTAGTCCTCCATGGCAGTCTTCATAGTCTTCGCTTGATTTCCCGACATGTCCATTCAAATCTCCTCCAACAAATAGAAATTCTTCCTTTGGGATGTTCTTAAGGAGATTGTGGAAATCTAACCAAAATGCATCTTTATCTCTCTGATTGTACCCATCGTGGGGAGCATATGCACTGACAATATTCCACACCTCTCCTTGTATTACTAGTTTGAGAGACATCAAACGGTCGCTGGACTTCGAAATGCTCAAGACGTTACCAAGTAGCTCTGCCGCAAGGATGATACCGATTCCGTTCTTAGACTTTTCCGTTCCGTAGTAGAACATCTTGTAATCTTTTGTCCTAACGCCCAAGAAACGCGCCCGATTCCCGGTGTTTTTCTATTTTGTCTCTTGGACACACAAGATGTCCACCCGCCTTCTATTCATCATCTCTTCCAGCTCGTAACTTCGACCGGTCATGCTTCCAACGTTCCAACTCGCGACCCTCAAATTGCGTCCAAACTGTTTCATTATTTTGCTAGCCCCCGGAATCCGTATAGCTCTGACCCGAACATTTCTGCTCGGTCCAGGATCAGTACCATGCACAGCAGTGGTAGTGCCTGGCGGGATAGTGCCTTTCCTTTTTGCAAGTATTACCATAATGATACAGTTTTGCAATACAATTTTTTGCACCATATTGCGATGGTGTTTGTTGTTTGACACGTGCATGCTCCTGTTTTAGTATTGTTTGATCTTTCTTTTATGACACCGGTGATCTCCAGTCGTGTCAACTCACGGAGTCGCATGCACACTTGTGGGAGGGTTTTTAAGGTAGTATATGTGTCGCTAGGCTCACTTGGCTGTTATATTGCCTAGATCTGATTTGTCCCCTTAGTCGCCTTTTACGACAAGCGCTGGTTGTTGGGGGGGGGGGCGCTGCAGTGATATTCTTAACCCGTCCCTGCATGGGGAATTATTGTGTGCTTATAATGCTAGCAATATAAATAACAGCATTCCTTTAGGTACATGACAACAGATTGTTACTTCTTCTCTCTCTCTTATTAACAGCGGTCTTGTGTTATGTACATAGTTAATATAACGCAATTATTTGAGTTTGGAATAGGTACTTACATAGCTAATATAGATTCTAATTTTCGAGATTTTGATTTGCGAGATTTTCATATTGCGGGATTTTGAATATGGGAGATTTTAAATATGCGCGATTTTGAATATGCGAGATTTGGATTATGTGAGATTTTGAATATGTTAGATTTTGTTATGCGAGATTTTGAAACGAGATTTTAAAATGTGGTCAATCGTACCCAACCCTACTAATTTTTTTGCTTTTTCCATCGGTCTTGCAGCACTTCCTTAGTCAAGCATAACTTGTCTACAATCGCTTCGTTTTTTAACTCTCTAAAAGTTGATAAAACGTGTCCTTTCCCCTAGAACATTGTAATAATAATCTATGCACAGCTATGAAGAGGAAACTTCGTGACATATATGTATCACATCCCATTTTTATATGGGTGATCATCTGTTTTGACTGTGAACTTCTGCTTGAAATATACTTACTTACTTACTTAGATGGCGCTACGGTCGGGGTGGACCTGGGCCTCAACCAACAAACCTCTTCAGCTAGCACGCTTACGAGTCAGCTGCCTCCAGTTGCGCACGCCAAGTTGGTTGAGGTCCCCCTCCACTTGTTTGCGCCACCTACCGCGAGGTCGTCCTCTACTGCGCCGTCCATCCGGGGTGGATTCGAAGACTTTCTTAGCGGGAACGTTGGGCTCCATCCGCTCTAAATGACCGAGCCATCTTAGTCGCTGTATGTGAACTCTTCTGGCTAAGTCGATGTCCTTGTACAGGCCGTATAGTTCGGCATTGTACCTTCTCCTCCACTCACCGTCTATGCAGACGGGACCAAAGATCGCTCGAAGAACTTTTCTCTCGAAATAACCAAGGGCATCCTCATCCGGTTTTTTCAAAGCCCATGCCTCTGCGCCATACAGCAGGACTGGGATGATTAATGTCTTATAAAGAGTTACCTTGGTAGTTCGAGATAGGGCTTTGCTACTCAATTGCCGTTTTGGCCCATAGAAACAACAATTGGCAAGAGTAATTCTTCGTGTAATCTCCCTACTGCGGAGTTCACCATAGAGCCTAGGTAGACAAAATCCTTTACTACCTCAAAATTATATCTGTCTATTGCGGCGTTTTGTCCAAGACGCCGATGTTAGGTGTCCTTTTTTGTAGACAGCATATATTTTGTTTTGCTTTAATTGACCGCTAGACCCATCTTTGCTGCCTCGATTTCAATACTCGTAAATGCCCCAATGATGGCCCGCTGAGTTCTTCCGAATATGTCAATGTCATCGGCATAAGCGAGTAGTTGTACAGACTTGTAAAAGATTGTACCTCCGGTGTTGGCTTGTGAGTTTCGTACAATTCTCTCAAGTACTATGTTAAAGAGATCGCATGATAGCGCGTCACGTCTGCTTGAAATATACTGTGAAATATTCCCATACACCCCTGCCTCAGTGCCTGTAGATGTTTTCGATCCGTCCATGTGTCATTTAATTGTGTGTTGTTTGAATTGGTAGTTATCGGACTCACTGCTCCAATCCTTTTTTTTGTTCAGCTTTGATTTTAACTTTACCATATCGTCTCTGGGCCAATCCAGAAGCGGCACCAATTTGGATAGGGTTACTCGCTCTTTGTTTGCGATGCATGTTCCTTTCCCAGTGCCCTCTTTGCTTATTCTCAATATGGTTTCCTTGGCGATTCGCTCTAGCTATACCTAAGATCAACTCTATTGTTGCTGTGGGACAGGTTCGCATGGCTCCTGTTATACATATGCAGGCTAATTTTTGCACCTTGCTCAGGGACATCCTCGTCATAGTTAACTTTATTCGGTTAACCCATGCCACTTCCTGACTGTGATGATGAGTCTTACTATCATCATGCACATCCACTTCAGTGTGGCTGTGATGCAACGCCAGGTCTTTCCTGAAATGTTCCTGCACACCGTAAGTGCTCTGGTAGCTTTGATTACCACAGCTGAGCAGAGTGAACAGCACTTAATGTGCTGCGTTGGTGCACTTTTTTTCTTTCTTTCGACCTTTTTTTTTGACATCCACCCTTTCATTTCGCTTTCCGATCGCAACAGCGATCGGCCGTGTTTTCTTTTGTGTTGTTTTTTCTTTATAGATTAATCAGTGTAGTAAGTAGGCTACTTCTTTATTTAATTAGTCTGCGGTTTAATTTCTTTACCCAATAAACGTGCAACAAACGACTTTTGAATAAACGGTTTCCCCGGCTATACTTTCCAAAAGCTACCCCTAACTGTAAAGAAATAACCGACATTATATATTTAAAATGCGGTTGGGATAGACAAGATTCCCTCTGCATTCTGGAAAAAGATAGGAGACATGGGGCTTAAATGGCTCATCTCCAAGCTTCTGAGCGGTGATCCAATAACAAACCAATGGAGGAAAAGCCACCTTCTCCCTCTGTACAAAGGAAATTGTGATACGCGAAACTGTGATAAATTACCGTTCGATCAAGCTGATGTCACACACTATGAAGATCGTTGAATGGGTATTAGGATGTGGTGGTGACTGCGAAAAATGATACGGCTATCTGATGGACAGTGTGAGTTTCATAATTCTTTGAATTCAGATCATAACTTTACTTAAATAGGAAGAATAACAAGAGCTTACAAAGTCCAAACCCAAATCCCAGAGCACCCAGACTCTCCGGTCCATTGTACTACCAGGCAGGAACCTTTCTTTGGTGCAGTGTTTGAAAATCATGTTGATGTTATGCGTTCTCCATTTTATACTCGGGTGGCTGGCGATTGCTGTTCCCCGCTAGGGCTTAAACTTGCACACATCGGTGCAAACACGCTACCCACTGCACTATTCCCACCCCCTACAAAGTCCACTTGGTTTTAAAGATTCACAAAATTTGTGACTATTTAAAGCATACAAATTTCTATAAGAAATATTCGAGATCAGATCAAATTGACATCTACATCTATGTCTGCCCCTGAATTCTTGAATTCTATTTGAAAAAGTTTTAAAGTGAAATACAAAAACTTAGTCTTTCACATTCTTGACATCTCAACACTGTTCAATTCCCAAAAGTGTGTTCTCAACTGGCCACACATTCCTCTATAACATTTGTCACAATAGAACACAAAAGTGCGTTAAACAACTTTGTCACCAAACTACAATAACAACCAATACCAATTGAACCTATTGCAATTTAAAATAAAATATACATTTCTAGAATGTCAAACCATATAACACGTGGAGAAGGACAAAAGAGATCCTTTCGCACATACGAATATTTCCTCGTGCATTGCGATGCCATATTGATATAGTTTTGAGATATGCAAATTCTCTTCAATAAAATACAGAAGATTCGCGTATATTCTCGTGTATTGTGATTTGCTTAGAGAGAAACCATGGAATAACTTTTTCCATGCTTTTTTTTTATTATTTGTTTATTCCCCTGCAACATGAATGTACAAAACAACTTATATTGCACTGATGGAAATATAAAAATAAAAACGAAACAAAAAACTGTCAAACAAAGTTTATAATAGAACTTCTCTGTGCAGCGTAAATTTTCTTTTCCGTCTTTATTTTTGTTTTCATCTCCCTGAGAAATATTGAAAACTTAATATAATTAAGGTTTCTTCAAATTATGTTCACAACAACCAGTATTGATTTTTAAGGAGTTTTGGTAACAAGGGTCCTGATTACCCAAAGTTTGCCGGCGAGAGGAGATTCTCTTATATTCTAAGACATCCTGTAGATATTGTAGTACTTCATTATTTGAAATAGTCATACTCGTACATTGTCCAGAAGACCCATAAAAGAAAAGTTCTCCATCTTGAGGCAGTTAACGTAAATATCTGAGCCTAATAGAAAATACGATTATGTGTTTCTCGTGTTGGGGGTGTAATTTTTATCTAGCAAAGATGTTTAATCGATTTCAAAGTTGCCTATGATAGTGTGTATAGAGACGAGGTATACAGAGCCATGTCTAGTCTTGGCATCCCTGCCAAGCTCGTCCGTTTGTGCAGAATGACGATGGAAAACTCTCGCTGCTCCAACAAAGTCGTTAAGAACATCACCGAACCGTTCGACGTCAAGAAAGGTCTTAGACAAGGCGACGCGCTATCAAGCGATCTCTTTAACATAGTACTTGAGAGAATTGTACGAAACTCACAAGCCAACCACAGAGGTACAATCTTCTTCAAGTCTGTACAACTACTTGCTTATGCCGATGACATTGACATAATCGGAAGAGCTCAGCGGGCCGTCAATGGGGCATTTACGAGTATTGAGACCGAGGCAGCAAAGATGGGTCTAGCGGTCAATGAAAGCAAAACAAAATATATGGTATGCTGTCTACAAAAAAGGACACCCAACATCGGCGTCTTTGTCCAGATTGTACCACTTGATTTTCTCAGAGACCCTTGTTTGCTTGCTTTTCTTCGGTGTTTTCATAAAAATTTCTGTTAGCAGGAGACGGTGTTGCCGAGCGATTGCCTCTCCCAGGATCACTTTGCAATCTTTTACCCGGGGCTTCATGAAACTGCCTACCAAATGGTAGTCAATCTGAGTTTCCTCTCCACCACTGCTGTAAGTGATCAGGTGTCGGCTTTGTTTGATGAACATGGTATTTAACACGATAAGACCGTGTGATTTGCACATGCTTAGGATGTCTTCACCAGGAAGGTTCCTGGTGCCATATCCTAGTCCTCCATGGCAGTCTTCATAGTCTTCGCTTGATTTCCCGACATGTCCATTCAAATCTCCTCCAACAAATAGAAATTCTTCCTTTGGGATGTTCTTAAGGAGATTGTGGAAATCTAACCAAAATGCATCTTTATCTCTCTGATTGTACCCATCGTGGGGAGCATATGCACTGACAATATTCCACACCTCTCCTTGTATTACTAGTTTGAGAGACATCAAACGGTCGCTGGACTTCGAAATGCTCAAGACGTTACCAAGTAGCTCTGCCGCAAGGATGATACCGATTCCGTTCTTAGACTTTTCCGTTCCGTAGTAGAACATCTTGTAATCTTTTGTCCTAACGCCCAAGAAACGCGCCCGATTCCCGGTGTTTTTCTATTTTGTCTCTTGGACACACAAGATGTCCACCCGCCTTCTATTCATCATCTCTTCCAGCTCGTAACTTCGACCGGTCATGCTTCCAACGTTCCAACTCGCGACCCTCAAATTGCGTCCAAACTGTTTCATTATTTTGCTAGCCCCCGGAATCCGTATAGCTCTGACCCGAACATTTCTGCTCGGTCCAGGATCAGTACCATGCACAGCAGTGGTAGTGCCTGGCGGGATAGTGCCTTTCCTTTTTGCAAGTATTACCATAATGATACAGTTTTGCAATACAATTTTTTGCACCATATTGCGATGGTGTTTGTTGTTTGACACGTGCATGCTCCTGTTTTAGTATTGTTTGATCTTTCTTTTATGACACCGGTGATCTCCAGTCGTGTCAACTCACGGAGTCGCATGCACACTTGTGGGAGGGTTTTTAAGGTAGTATATGTGTCGCTAGGCTCACTTGGCTGTTATATTGCCTAGATCTGATTTGTCCCCTTAGTCGCCTTTTACGACAAGCGCTGGTTGTTGGGGGGGGGGGCGCTGCAGTGATATTCTTAACCCGTCCCTGCATGGGGAATTATTGTGTGCTTATAATGCTAGCAATATAAATAACAGCATTCCTTTAGGTACATGACAACAGATTGTTACTTCTTCTCTCTCTCTTATTAACAGCGGTCTTGTGTTATGTACATAGTTAATATAACGCAATTATTTGAGTTTGGAATAGGTACTTACATAGCTAATATAGATTCTAATTTTCGAGATTTTGATTTGCGAGATTTTCATATTGCGGGATTTTGAATATGGGAGATTTTAAATATGCGCGATTTTGAATATGCGAGATTTGGATTATGTGAGATTTTGAATATGTTAGATTTTGTTATGCGAGATTTTGAAACGAGATTTTAAAATGTGGTCAATCGTACCCAACCCTACTAATTTTTTTGCTTTTTCCATCGGTCTTGCAGCACTTCCTTAGTCAAGCATAACTTGTCTACAATCGCTTCGTTTTTTAACTCTCTAAAAGTTGATAAAACGTGTCCTTTCCCCTAGAACATTGTAATAATAATCTATGCACAGCTATGAAGAGGAAACTTCGTGACATATATGTATCACATCCCATTTTTATATGGGTGATCATCTGTTTTGACTGTGAACTTCTGCTTGAAATATACTTACTTACTTACTTAGATGGCGCTACGGTCGGGGTGGACCTGGGCCTCAACCAACAAACCTCTTCAGCTAGCACGCTTACGAGTCAGCTGCCTCCAGTTGCGCACGCCAAGTTGGTTGAGGTCCCCCTCCACTTGTTTGCGCCACCTACCGCGAGGTCGTCCTCTACTGCGCCGTCCATCCGGGGTGGATTCGAAGACTTTCTTAGCGGGAACGTTGGGCTCCATCCGCTCTAAATGACCGAGCCATCTTAGTCGCTGTATGTGAACTCTTCTGGCTAAGTCGATGTCCTTGTACAGGCCGTATAGTTCGGCATTGTACCTTCTCCTCCACTCACCGTCTATGCAGACGGGACCAAAGATCGCTCGAAGAACTTTTCTCTCGAAATAACCAAGGGCATCCTCATCCGGTTTTTTCAAAGCCCATGCCTCTGCGCCATACAGCAGGACTGGGATGATTAATGTCTTATAAAGAGTTACCTTGGTAGTTCGAGATAGGGCTTTGCTACTCAATTGCCGTTTTGGCCCATAGAAACAACAATTGGCAAGAGTAATTCTTCGTGTAATCTCCCTACTGCGGAGTTCACCATAGAGCCTAGGTAGACAAAATCCTTTACTACCTCAAAATTATATCTGTCTATTGCGGCGTTTTGTCCAAGACGCCGATGTTAGGTGTCCTTTTTTGTAGACAGCATATATTTTGTTTTGCTTTAATTGACCGCTAGACCCATCTTTGCTGCCTCGATTTCAATACTCGTAAATGCCCCAATGATGGCCCGCTGAGTTCTTCCGAATATGTCAATGTCATCGGCATAAGCGAGTAGTTGTACAGACTTGTAAAAGATTGTACCTCCGGTGTTGGCTTGTGAGTTTCGTACAATTCTCTCAAGTACTATGTTAAAGAGATCGCATGATAGCGCGTCACGTCTGCTTGAAATATACTGTGAAATATTCCCATACACCCCTGCCTCAGTGCCTGTAGATGTTTTCGATCCGTCCATGTGTCATTTAATTGTGTGTTGTTTGAATTGGTAGTTATCGGACTCACTGCTCCAATCCTTTTTTTTGTTCAGCTTTGATTTTAACTTTACCATATCGTCTCTGGGCCAATCCAGAAGCGGCACCAATTTGGATAGGGTTACTCGCTCTTTGTTTGCGATGCATGTTCCTTTCCCAGTGCCCTCTTTGCTTATTCTCAATATGGTTTCCTTGGCGATTCGCTCTAGCTATACCTAAGATCAACTCTATTGTTGCTGTGGGACAGGTTCGCATGGCTCCTGTTATACATATGCAGGCTAATTTTTGCACCTTGCTCAGGGACATCCTCGTCATAGTTAACTTTATTCGGTTAACCCATGCCACTTCCTGACTGTGATGATGAGTCTTACTATCATCATGCACATCCACTTCAGTGTGGCTGTGATGCAACGCCAGGTCTTTCCTGAAATGTTCCTGCACACCGTAAGTGCTCTGGTAGCTTTGATTACCACAGCTGAGCAGAGTGAACAGCACTTAATGTGCTGCGTTGGTGCACTTTTTTTCTTTCTTTCGACCTTTTTTTTTGACATCCACCCTTTCATTTCGCTTTCCGATCGCAACAGCGATCGGCCGTGTTTTCTTTTGTGTTGTTTTTTCTTTATAGATTAATCAGTGTAGTAAGTAGGCTACTTCTTTATTTAATTAGTCTGCGGTTTAATTTCTTTACCCAATAAACGTGCAACAAACGACTTTTGAATAAACGGTTTCCCCGGCTATACTTTCCAAAAGCTACCCCTAACTGTAAAGAAATAACCGACATTATATATTTAAAATGCGGTTGGGATAGACAAGATTCCCTCTGCATTCTGGAAAAAGATAGGAGACATGGGGCTTAAATGGCTCATCTCCAAGCTTCTGAGCGGTGATCCAATAACAAACCAATGGAGGAAAAGCCACCTTCTCCCTCTGTACAAAGGAAATTGTGATACGCGAAACTGTGATAAATTACCGTTCGATCAAGCTGATGTCACACACTATGAAGATCGTTGAATGGGTATTAGGATGTGGTGGTGACTGCGAAAAATGATACGGCTATCTGATGGACAGTGTGAGTTTCATAATTCTTTGAATTCAGATCATAACTTTACTTAAATAGGAAGAATAACAAGAGCTTACAAAGTCCAAACCCAAATCCCAGAGCACCCAGACTCTCCGGTCCATTGTACTACCAGGCAGGAACCTTTCTTTGGTGCAGTGTTTGAAAATCATGTTGATGTTATGCGTTCTCCATTTTATACTCGGGTGGCTGGCGATTGCTGTTCCCCGCTAGGGCTTAAACTTGCACACATCGGTGCAAACACGCTACCCACTGCACTATTCCCACCCCCTACAAAGTCCACTTGGTTTTAAAGATTCACAAAATTTGTGACTATTTAAAGCATACAAATTTCTATAAGAAATATTCGAGATCAGATCAAATTGACATCTACATCTATGTCTGCCCCTGAATTCTTGAATTCTATTTGAAAAAGTTTTAAAGTGAAATACAAAAACTTAGTCTTTCACATTCTTGACATCTCAACACTGTTCAATTCCCAAAAGTGTGTTCTCAACTGGCCACACATTCCTCTATAACATTTGTCACAATAGAACACAAAAGTGCGTTAAACAACTTTGTCACCAAACTACAATAACAACCAATACCAATTGAACCTATTGCAATTTAAAATAAAATATACATTTCTAGAATGTCAAACCATATAACACGTGGAGAAGGACAAAAGAGATCCTTTCGCACATACGAATATTTCCTCGTGCATTGCGATGCCATATTGATATAGTTTTGAGATATGCAAATTCTCTTCAATAAAATACAGAAGATTCGCGTATATTCTCGTGTATTGTGATTTGCTTAGAGAGAAACCATGGAATAACTTTTTCCATGCTTTTTTTTTATTATTTGTTTATTCCCCTGCAACATGAATGTACAAAACAACTTATATTGCACTGATGGAAATATAAAAATAAAAACGAAACAAAAAACTGTCAAACAAAGTTTATAATAGAACTTCTCTGTGCAGCGTAAATTTTCTTTTCCGTCTTTATTTTTGTTTTCATCTCCCTGAGAAATATTGAAAACTTAATATAATTAAGGTTTCTTCAAATTATGTTCACAACAACCAGTATTGATTTTTAAGGAGTTTTGGTAACAAGGGTCCTGATTACCCAAAGTTTGCCGGCGAGAGGAGATTCTCTTATATTCTAAGACATCCTGTAGATATTGTAGTACTTCATTATTTGAAATAGTCATACTCGTACATTGTCCAGAAGACCCATAAAAGAAAAGTTCTCCATCTTGAGGCAGTTAACGTAAATATCTGAGCCTAATAGAAAATACGATTATGTGTTTCTCGTGTTGGGGGTGTAATTTTTATCTAGCAAAGATGTTTAATCGATTTCAAAGTTGCCTATGATAGTGTGTATAGAGACGAGGTATACAGAGCCATGTCTAGTCTTGGCATCCCTGCCAAGCTCGTCCGTTTGTGCAGAATGACGATGGAAAACTCTCGCTGCTCCAACAAAGTCGTTAAGAACATCACCGAACCGTTCGACGTCAAGAAAGGTCTTAGACAAGGCGACGCGCTATCAAGCGATCTCTTTAACATAGTACTTGAGAGAATTGTACGAAACTCACAAGCCAACCACAGAGGTACAATCTTCTTCAAGTCTGTACAACTACTTGCTTATGCCGATGACATTGACATAATCGGAAGAGCTCAGCGGGCCGTCAATGGGGCATTTACGAGTATTGAGACCGAGGCAGCAAAGATGGGTCTAGCGGTCAATGAAAGCAAAACAAAATATATGGTATGCTGTCTACAAAAAAGGACACCCAACATCGGCGTCTTGGACAAAACGCCACAATAGACAGATACAATTTTGAGGCAGTAAAGGATTTTGGCTACCTAGGCTCTGTAGTCAGCTCCGCAAATGACATCAATGGGGAGATCACGCGAAGAATTACTCTTGCCAATCGTTGTTTCTATGGGCTAAAACAGCAATTGAGTAGCAAAGCCCTATCTCGAACTACTAAGGTAACTCTTTATAAGACAGTAATCATCCCAGTCCTGTTGTATGGCGCAGAGGCATGGGCTTTGACAAAACCGGATGAGGATGCCCTTGGTTATTTCGAGAGAAAAGTTCTTCGAGCGATCTTTGGTCCCGTCTGCATAGATGGTGAGTGGAGGTGAAGGTACAATGCTGAACTATACGACCAGTACAAGGACATCGACTTAGCCAGACGAGTTCACATACAGCGACTAAGATGGCTGGGTCATTTAGAGCGAATGGAGCCCAACGTTCCCGCTAAGAAAGTCTTTGAATCCACCCCGGATGGACGGCGCAGTAGAGGACGACCTCGCGGTAGGTGGCGCAAACAAGTGGAGGGGTACCTCAACCAACTTGGCGTGCGCAACTGGAGGCAGCTGGCTCGTAACCGTGCTAGCTGGAGAGGTTTGTTGGTTGAGGCTCAGGTCTACCCCGGACTGTAGCGCCATCTAAGTAAGTAAGTAAGTAAGTAAAGGTGTTTAATATCTATGAGTAATTTCTTATAGCAAGATGCAGCGCAATACACACATTGTAATGAAATAACTCAGCATTCCGAACATTCCGTCATACAGCTTTCTACAAAACGCGATATCTGAGGTTTGTAATAGACGATCGACAGATTAAGTGAAAGACAGGACCCACCCCGTGTCGTGCGGTGAGATACCATCACATCTTGCTTTCGGATCTCCGGGAGGACTATCTCAGGGGGTGCAACATGCAATATTTGATCTACATCAAACGCGTGAACTTATGCACTGAAGGACTGAAATAAAAACGTGCACATAACGTAATTCTGTAACATTCGAGGCTTGCGATTCAATAAAGTGAACGTGAGCTGCGTCCATTAGCACTTACAGGGAAATAAACCGCACTTCTTAGTCTTAGCCAAGACCCAAATTAACTCTGCAACTGATTCAACATATTTCCATTGCCCCGGTTATGAATTGCATTCTCAGTTTTGCTTTAAAGGTGTTCCCTGCTTGTTTGCTCAGTCAGACTTGACTTTTAAGAGGCAGGACTCAATGGAGCCTGATGCTCTCGATGTTATATGAATAAAACTTGCCACACCCGGTTGCACCAAGTTCGTGTGCTGCCTTTACGGGTCTAAGAACCGGAAATTATGACCAGCCAAATTATTCCATCATCTTTCCGAATAAGCCGTGTGGATACAAATTGATCACCCAACGGCTGACATCATTATTCTGGGAGGCTTTAACGTTCATAGCTCAAACTGGCTTGGCTAGAATATTCCAATCATATCGATGACGCTGGAAGGCAAGCCGAAGCTTATGCTATCAGCTGTAATCCCAATCAGCTGGTGCAAGTGCCCACACGGGTTCCAGGTAAGACAATTGTCTTCGGAAATACCATTTATTAGATTCTTTTCTTTATACAGAGCCAGACAATTATGTCATAAAAATAGATGCTCCTTTAAGAAACTCGGACCAAAGCTTAATATCTAGACAGCGCTTGTTACCTACTCCAATAATAGTGTAATATTCTTGCTAGGGTTCGGTTAAATAAAACCGTCTTTTGTGTATTTTAATCGTCTATTTATTTATCAAACACCAACTTTAATTTAACACAACATTCAATCACTTTATTCTTATTTATTTCAAATTAAATTGTCGCTACAGATTTACTTTCACAATGTCGCTTGTTTTCACCACTAGTCGAATATCTCTTGTAATCGCTGTATGCACTTATAAACAACTGTATCCACGGTGGTTGTGGTATGGGTATTTATAGGAAATTGTAAGGGGTTCTAGAACATGCTAGATGTTTCTCCGGGTGAATTGAGGATCCTGGAATATTGGGATATTGTGTGGAACAATTGTGGAACGCAAGCACACCAGGTTGGAACGTAAGCACATCAGGTTGGAATATTTACTACTAGTAGGCAATAGATGTCGTTGCACAAAGTACCTGACGATGTACTTGATACTACACTGCCCCCCCTCTTAAACTTGTTCGTCCCGAACAAGATCATCTGGATTACTGCCATGGTAACGATGAAGACGATCCAGGTGGACAATTTTCATCTTGCCTCTTACTCCACGCTGGATCCGGAAGACGACGTCATTGATGCGTGTGACCACTTTGTAAGGGCCCTCCCAGTCTTGCTGCAGCTTAGGTGACCTCCCTTTTTGCCGGTGTGGGTTGTACAACCATACTAGGTCTCCCTCGTGGAAGCTGGACGTTGTTGCCTTTGTGTCGTACCTGGTTTTCATGCGGTCACTCGCTATCCTTATCCTCGTCCTGGTCCTCTGATGCATGTCTCGGATCCTTTCCCTGAGGTCTGCCACATAGTCCTCTTCACATTTGGTCTCATCGTTAGGGGATCCAAACTTCACCTCACTGGGTAGCCGAACTGCTCGACCAAACAAGACTTCGGATGGAGTATGTCCAGTAGTACTGTGCACAGCATTTCGGTAGGCCATCAAGAAGAGAGGAATTTGTCGATCCCAATCGCGCTGGTGGTCTTCTACGACCTTGGAGAGATGTTCGTTTAAGGTTCTGTTGAAGCGCTCTACCATCCCGTCGGATTGTGGATGAAGTGGGGTCGTCCTCGTCTTTTTGATTCCTAGTTGTTGACAAACCTCTTGGAATATCTTCGATTCAAAGTTTCGTCCCTGGTCGGAATCCAGTTCCATGGGCACGCCGAATCTGATCACCCAGTTGTTGACAATCTGTTCCACGATGGTCTTCGCTTCCTGGTTAGGGATGGCGAACGCCTCCGGCCATTTGCTGAAGTAGTCCATGACGACTAAGATGTAACGGTTACCATTGTCGGTTTCTGGAAATGGACCAGCGATGTCAGTGGCAATCCGTTCAAAGGGTGCGCCCACGTTGTACTGTTGCAACTTGCCTCGCGTTTTCGTTCTGGGTCCCTTGCTGGCTGCACACACGACGCATTTTCGGCACCAACTTTCTACGTCGTCCCTTGCGCTGAGCCAATAGAAACGTTCTCGCACTTTCTCCAGCGTCTTGTTTGCACCCAAATGACCTCCGGATGCTCCATCATGCATCTCCCGCAGCACCTCGTGAACTTTTGATCGCGGCAAGACAAGCTGCATTATGAAATCTTTCCCGTCCGGCCTTTCCCATTTCCTTTTCAGCACACCATCTTGCACATGAAGTGAGTCCCACTGAGCCCAGTATGCCTTGAGAGTGGGGCTCCTGTCCGAGATATCTTGTCCGTTTGGCTTTTCCATAAACTCCTTCCACGCTAATATCGGCTCGATGTCTGGGTCTTCTTTTTGAGCGTTGCGGATTTCCTCTGCACTCCAGCCGGCGATAGGCTCAGCTCTTACCCTTTGGATGGAAAGAAGGTTCTTCTCTTCCTGCCGCACACAATGCTTGCAGTCGCTTTTACATGGTCGCCGGGATAAGGCATCCGCATTAGAATGAAATTTCCCTTTACGATGCTGTATTTCATAATCGTACATCTGCAGCCGTTCAATCCATCTTGCGACCTGCCCCTCCGGATTCTTGAACTGCAGCAGCCATTTTAGAGCCGCGTGGTCTGTCCGCAAAAGGAACTTTTGGCCGTAGAGGTATTTATGAAAGTGTTTTGCCGCCAGAAGCAGCGCCAGAAGTTCTCGCCTGGTCACGCAGTAGTTCCTTTCCGGCTTGGAGAGCACTTTGCTGAAGTATGCTACTACCTTCTCTTGGCCGTTGTGTACCAGCGAAAGAATCGCTCCGACACCGACGTTACTTGCATCTGCATCCACGATGAACATTTCTCCGGGAATGGGGTATGCTAGTGTTGGTGCTTCGCATAGTTGTTGCTTAAGGTTCTTGAAGCTTTTGTCGCACTCACCTGACCACTTGAATTGCCTTCCTTTTTCTGTCAGTTGGTGCAGGCTCTTCGCGATTCCGGCAAAGTCCTTTACGAATCGTCGGTAGTACGTGGCGAGACCCAAAAAGCTCCTGAGTTGATGTTTGTCTTTTGGAACTGGCCAGTTTTTCACAGCTTCCACCTTGTCTGGATCTGTTCGCACTCCTTCTGATGAGATAACGTGGCCCAGGTACTTGACTTCGGATCTGAAGAGGTCACATTTCTTTGGGTTCAGCTTCAAGTGAGCGCTTCGAAACCGTTCTAGCACATTCTTCAGGTTGTCGCGATGTTCCTCGAATATTTTTCCTATCACGATCACATCGTCCAGATACACCAAGCAAGTTTTCCAGGTCAATCCACGCAGGACGTGTTCCATTAAGCGCTCAGAAGGTGCCGGAGCGTTGCACAATCCAAATGGCATTACTGTAAACTGCCACAACCCATTTCCTGCAGTGAACGCAGTTTTCTCTCGGTCCTTTGGATCGATCTGTACCTGCCAGTAACCGCTCTTTAAATCAAGGGTGGAAAACCATCGAGCTTCTGAGAGTGTGTCCAATGTGTCATCGATCCGTGGCAGAGGGTAGCTATCCTTTTTGGTGACATCATTAAGTCTGCGATAGTCCACGCAGAATCGAGTGCTGCCGTCTTTCTTCTTAACCAGTACAACAGGTGAGGCCCACGGACTCTTAGAACTTTCGATGAGCCCTTCCTTCTCCATCGTTGACACCATATCCGCAACCTCCGTCTGCTTTGCAAATGGTAGTCGTCTGGCAGGCTGACGAATTGGTCTGGCATCCCCAGTGTCTATGCGATGTTGCACCAGATGTGTTCGGCCATACTCTCCATCCTGTGAGGCAAATATGTCAGCGTACTCACCGATTAGATTTTCTGCCATAGCTCGCTGATTCCGATCCAGTTCGCAGTGCTTGAGGATCATGTCATTTACTTCCGCCAACCTGGCTGATGAAACAGGCCTCGCAGATTCCTTTCCAGTTATTGTTGAGATTGAACATATCGGAACACATTTACCAATAACCTCGCCTTGTCTTAGTTTGACGCTGTGGCTCTTTAAGTTCATGAGCCTTACTGGGACCAGGCTGTTCTTTGGCTCCACTAAAACTTTTCCCACGATGTAGTTTGGGGAATTTTCTCCTAAGTCTGGCTCCAATAGGTAGAATCGGTGGCTCCCAGGATCATCCTCTAGTTTTGTCCAAATGATAGTCTCGGAAGATGGTGGTAAGACTTCGTCTTTGCTGAGTATCGTCCTTAAATGTGCTGCATTCTCGTTCCCGTACACCATTGGAATCTCTACGTTCCTGTACCGCAGAACTTGCATCCCGATGTCGATAATTACGTCATGTTCTTTCATAAAGTCCACTCCGATGATGCATTCATCACATATGTCGGCCACCAGGAACGCATGAGAAAAGGCCAACCCTGCTAGTTGTAACGTGAGGCGAACTTCTCCGTATACTTTCGCCGCTTCCCCTATCGCAGTTCTAAGACAGTAGCAGCTGGTGTTGTGCAGCCAAGACTTCCGGACGAGATCTCTTCTTACAATGGAAGCCGTGGCGCCGGTATCGATAGTAGCCACGCACTTGTTTTTGCCGATGAATGCTTCCACTGTTAGACTCTTGTTGCATCGTTTGGTTTGGGAGACCTGGATGGTGGTCTTGGGGGCGTCGATTCCATTAGCCAACTTCTGCCCCGCGAAGCTGGCTCTTAGGCGTTTCCCGACTCCTGGTTTCGAGGAGCCTGGCCAACAGGATGGATGTTGTCCCTGTAGGATGGTTCTTCGTTGCGTCGCCTATTCGCACAATGTGGACAGTTTCCGCGTATGGGTGGATTTCTGCATTGCCGTTGTAGGTGTCCTATTTTGTTGCAGTTCCAGCAACGAATTTGTCCTCCGCGAGCGTTGTTTCGGTCTTCGACGTCCATCCTCTGGCAAGGGCATTCGATGGCGGCTACTTCCCTTACACGGTGGATTCCCTGACATGCCTGGTCTGCGGCCTCCATTGTCAGAGCAAACGCCAAAGCTTCGGCGAGCGTTTTCTTTCCAGCCATTCTTACCGCCATTTGTAGTTTCGCATCAGCTATGCCATGGGTGAACGCTTCGGTTGCCATCTCGTTAATGATCTCCTCGCCGGCGTTTGGATAGGACAAATGCGCCAGTGGCTCGATGTCTGCTTGTAACTGCTGGAGCGTCTCACCCTTCATCTGGGACCTTTTGCGCAACTGGACCCTATATACTTGCTGCATGTGGTCGTCCCCAAATCGCATCTCAATGGCTTTCACCAGACTGTCGTAGTTGCGTTGTTTGTCCTCGGGAGTAGTTTGTAGTAGCTCGGCAGCTGATCCTCTAAACGCAAGCGTGAGGGCAATGGACCTCTCTTCATCGTCCCAGTTGTTCGTCATTGCCGCAGCTTCGAACTGTCTCTTATATATCGCCCATGATGTCTGTCCATCGAAGACGGGAGGCTGCATCTCTTTCCTTCTCGGGCAGTCGGTTGAATACTCCCGAACTTTCTGTTTCTTCACGTGTTCGAGTTCCTTTGCCAAATTCTCGAATCTTCCTTCAACAGTCTCGATTTTTGTTTGAACGTTCTCGAATTTTCTTTCAACATTTTCGAGTCGTCCTTCAACGGCTGTTTCAAATGTCTCTATTTTGGCTTCTACATTTTCAATCTTCTCGTCAATTGTCCCAAATCTTATTTCCAAACTTTTATTTTGTTCATCGAATTTGCTTTCGAGAACACTCCTTTGATCGAATAGCTGTTGCTCTAGAGAGTTCTTTTGCTCATCGAACTTGGCGTCTAGAGAATTGTCTAGCTTCTCGAATTTTCTATTCTGTTCGTCGAATTTCATTAAGGCCGAAATGTCAGTCGTCGTACTTACTTGTTCTTCTTCGACGTCAAACAAAGCTGTTTCAGGATCTGTACCCTCGTACATCGTCAGGTACTTTGTGCAACGACATCTATTGCCTACTAGTAGTAAATATTCCAACCTGATGTGCTTACGTTCCAACCTGGTGTGCTTACGTTCCACAATTGTTCCACACAATATCCCAATATTCCAGGATCCTCGATTCACCCGGAGAAACATCTAGCATGTTCTAGAACCCCTTGCAATTTCCTATAAATACACATACCACAACCACCATACACACAGTTGTTGATAAGCGCATACAGCGATTACAAGAGGGAGATTAGACCAGTGGTGAAAACAAGCGACGTATTGAAAGTAAATCTTTAGTGACATTTAAAATAAATAAAGAGTAAAGTGATTGAATACTGAGTTGAAGTAAAGTTAGTGTTTGATAATAAATAAACGATTAAAATACACGAAAGACGGTTTTATTTAAACGAACCCCAGCAATAATATTACAATATTAATCATTACTAGTTTCACGTGTGGTAAACATTTGACCGGGGGAACTAAACAATCAGCGAACGAAACAACGCTATGTATTCGTTTACATACAATAATTTTTTTTGTAATATTCTCACATGCAGGAAAGGGAAAGGGGTCTAAGCTCATACAGCCATGAACCTGATCAAAATTCTTTCATTTATGTTAAGTTTTTAATGCGTTTTGTATCGGGAAATCGTGTGTGTATGTACACTTTATTTTACCTAATTTATCGGTAACATACGCATATCTTCTGCACATCTATGGCACCGCACCTTTCGAATGATATAAATTTTCTTTTCCTTTCCTTTTATAATAAATACTAAAAAACGTACGATAAATTTCGTGTTCACGTATTAATGTATAAGATACTTAAACATCACCAAACTGTGGTTGAAGAGAGCCTATGGGCAAGTTGTCGCCTCAAAAAACAGAGAGTTCGAATATATCCAGTGGCGATCCAACCAAACGGAACACAGAAGAGTTAACTTCGTGAGTTTGCGAAACAGATGCAATCTAACGATTGAGAAAGCAAAAAGAAAACAAAATGAGACAGTCACCAACAAACTTCTCCAATATCCCAGTAGATCACGTCCATTCTGGGCAATGGAAAAATCTATTACCAGCAACATCTGTTTTTTCCTTCTCTCCTTTAGTAGATAGATAGATAGTTTTATTAAATTTTCAGATTGTAATTTACTTCTTCTTCTTCTTCTTCTTCCTTTTATCAGCGAGGTTATGATCCGAAAATAAGGGATCATAACCCTCCCACTTCACTGCATTTCTACAGATCCGCCTGTGGGGTTCGCCTGTGCAAAATTCTCTTCTTTTCATTTTTGTTTTGCAACTGACTGGGAATCGATTGCTTTATTACTGATTCCAAGTCGCTTAAAGTGAGTTCCCTATTTTCAGGTAGCTCTGACAAGTGGCAATTAAGGTTAAGCCTGTACAAATTTTCATTAGATTTGTTTCATTTGAGTTTAGGAAGAAGTTTCAGTTCGTGCATCTCATGCCTTGCACTCATTTCTAGGCCGAAAGTGGTGATAATAGGGAGATGGTCCGAGTATGGAAGTGCTTTAACCTCGAAATCCCTTACTATGGTGCACCAGTTACTTCCTACAAAGCAGTAGTCGATAATGGACGAGCAATTCGATGTTATGAAGGTATACTCGCCATTGCTGTCTGATTAGCTGCATCCATTTAAAACTCTAAGCCCCATAGAATCCATCAGTTCCATAATTTTCCTTCCACATGAATTTATCACTGCATCCTTTGATTTTCGTAGAATTCCTTCAGTATTGTTAAATTCGCTTTTTAAACTGCCATACTTACCATTTAAATCTCCAATAACCAATAAGTCGTTGTTTTAGTTGATGAGTAAAATTCAAACAAGATAGAATTCTCTCTGCTATTTGTTGAAATTGCAATTAAGGTACGTTGGAACAATTACTAGCTGCCGTGAAAGAATTTTTAGTGTCAGATAAACAAGACCATTATCCGCTACTTGGAAATCGCATTGAAGTTCATTGGCAGCCCTATTCTTAACTCCGAGGTAACAGCCTCCTGATGCACGCCTCATTCTGTTGTTCTTAATCGCAGGTACCCATTTGAACTTGTAATTTATAAACATATTTTCATATTTCTTCTTAATTACAAATGTTTCAAAAAGAAATATGAAATCCATTTCATTAATAAATTTTAAAAAGTCAGGGAATAATTGCTTATTACTTAATCCACAAATATTATATGCTAAAATCTTATATCTAAGAAAATTTAAATTTAACGAACTATAACTATTACATAAAATGGCAGACGACGACTCCTAGTTACGATTTAATGCTTTATTTGGTTGCATACTTTTAGGGTGCTCATTATTAACCTGGGGGCAAATCACGTAACTTTTCAGACGATTATCGTTTGGACGATAGTAACCGACTGATGAAAGAAATTGTTGCATATTGTAGGAGTTAACATTTCTCTACCACAGTTGGTTGCCCACTGTTGGCTGTATAACGCCTAGATGCATGTAAACTTTTGACGATTGCGGTTTTTGTTATAATTCAAACATACATTTAGGTGCTATACAGCCAACAGTGCGCAACCAACCAACTATCGTGCAAACGATGATCGTCTGTAAAGTTACGTGATTTGCCCCCTTTTCTTTGTTAACGCTGACAGCGCTGGCGATGACAATTAGTGACACTCACCGAGTGTTTTAACACTGCAAAGGCTGCCATCTCGTCTTTGTTTTGATGAAATTGTAGAAGAATTCGTTCCTCCGCAAGTGCATTGCTTAGGACGATATAACCATCCTGCTCTCCACATCGCAGCCCCGTTTCTGGATTCCACGTAAACACTTTTCCTCGAAAGAACAGCCGATCGTCACCAACACCAACTTTTGCGTTTCTCGTTTGTTCCTTTATAAGGCTGCGAAGCGTATTCGCGTCGCGCGCCATAAACGTAGCCTAATCCTCCAAATGTGCAGTAACCTCCCTCTCTTCTTTCTCATAGAAAGAGGTAAATCCTTTTGGACAACGATTCCAGTACAACGCAAGGTTTTCGCGGATTTCAGAGCACTTACTACACTGGAATTAAGCTCGACGATGAAGCTAGCCGTTCCATCACCTTTTAGAGACGAGGATAGTTGCCGCACCTGTTCCACTTTTGCGTGGTGTAAAGAATTTGTAAGAAGATTGTCGCAAATACTTTTACTTCCTCATTTTCATCGACTTCTTGTACGCATTTCATACGCACTATCAAATTTCGCTCAGTGCTTTTCATTTGCATTGCCTCGATTTTGTTCTCCAGCTCCTCACAGCGACTTTCTAAGTGATTTACCCTGGCCGCAAGCTTCTTCAGGATCCATTTTGCAATTGTAATTAAAAAGTTGTTAGCATTCTTTGTTTCCTAAACTAAATGCTTAATTAATTGAGTTATTATTTTCTAATGGAAGAAAATTGTCGATTCCTTGTCTTTATTTTCCAGGTAGATCTGTTTTGCCAAATGGCAGATACGGGTTTAAAAATGATCTTCTTACTTACTTACTTAGGTGGCGCTACAGTTCGGGTGAACCTGGGCCTCAACCAACAAGCTTTTCCAATTAGCTCGTTCCTTAGCTAATTGCCTCCAGTTGCGCATTCCAAGTGGGTCGAAGTCCCTTTGAACGTGTGCGCGCCACCTACGGCGAGGAGGTCCTCTACTGCGTCTTCCCTCCGGGCTAGATTCGAAGACTCTGCGGGCTTCGGCCCACGTTGGTGTCCATTCGCTCTACATGTCCTAGCCATCTCAGACGTCCAATGCCCAGTTTTTTGACCAGGTCGATGTCGCTGTACAGCTCGTATAGTTCGGGATTGAATATTCTCCTCCTGTACTAAAGCCACCAATTACAAATATTATACCCTAATACGCCAACTTATGTTCCTTCCAACATCCGATTTAATGCTTCGACTCTTCACTTGTTTTTGATCAATATTCCCCGTATTTTCACCACACCAGTGATTAAATGATTTAAGCTCAGATCATCTGCCAGCATTGTGTTCTATACTTCTATCCCCTGAATATAGAAACGACGCTTTCTTCGATTTTAAAAATGCAAACTAGGGAAGTTATCAGTGGCCATGAACTTAATGTTGCTGAGGTTACAACCTGTCCCCATATTGATGAGCTTATTAATAATTTTTCACGTACTGTTAAGTACTGACTAAAAAAGTCAAACAATTTCGACACTAACGTGAAACTTCCAAACCACATTCTTAGCAACATTAAATAGTGAAATTATTGCAGAAGCAATTGGCAACGATTTCGACTGTAATTTTTCCTTCACAGCGATATACTTATAATATATTAAGCAATCTTATTAAAGAGGAAATTTTGAAATTTCGCATCAAAAGTTGGAATCACAAATTTCAAAATTTGGAAAATTTCAGCAAACCATTTTGGAATATTGCAAAAATGATTTCCTCGTATACAAACTCCGGGAAGGCTAATTTTATCATTCTCCTTCGCTAGAAATCATATGTTTTCCAGCAGAATGGGCGGCATAGAGACACAGAATATAGTTGAAAATGCGATTTTTGGATTAAATCGACCACCAGCTATAATTCACGCTAATATGTAAGCACATACAATTATGTAACCGGCGAAGAACTGCAGAATTTAAATTCCCATCTTAAAGTGCATTAGTCTTCTGTGCTAGATAATATAAAAAAAAACCTTTACATTAAACAATTGCCAATCGTTGGAATTGCATTTTTGGTATTATTTTTAATGATAATATAAAGCTTCAACATTTTCCTGCGGCTTGGAAGAAGGCCAATGTGATTCCCATTTTAAAACCCGGTAATACCGCTAATCTCTGCACAAGCTACCGGCATAAGCTTACTCAGCTCTATTGGCGAATTGTTCGAAAGTATTATCAAAACATAGATTGATAAGGTACTGAACGAAAAGAATATCTCGCCTTTTTGATTTGGAAATCATCACAGTACTGTACAACAACTTCACAGAATAACCAAGTATGTTCAATATGGTTTATAGCTAATAAATCCACGGACTTGGCCCTCTAGGACGTTGAAAAGACTTTTGATTCCGACAGGGTACTGACAAGGCCGGCTGACATATCAAGCGAAACGGGAGTTGAAAGCGACGTTCTCTCTTGCAATTTCCTATAAATACACATACCACAACCACCATACACACAGTTGTTGATAAGCGCATACAGCGATTACAAGAGGGAGATTAGACCAGTGGTGAAAACAAGCGACGTATTGAAAGTAAATCTTTAGTGACATTTAAAATAAATAAAGAGTAAAGTGATTGAATACTGAGTTGAAGTAAAGTTAGTGTTTGATAATAAATAAACGATTAAAATACACGAAAGACGGTTTTATTTAAACGAACCCCAGCAATAATATTACAATATTAATCATTACTAGTTTCACGTGTGGTAAACATTTGACCGGGGGAACTAAACAATCAGCGAACGAAACAACGCTATGTATTCGTTTACATACAATAATTTTTTTTGTAATATTCTCACATGCAGGAAAGGGAAAGGGGTCTAAGCTCATACAGCCATGAACCTGATCAAAATTCTTTCATTTATGTTAAGTTTTTAATGCGTTTTGTATCGGGAAATCGTGTGTGTATGTACACTTTATTTTACCTAATTTATCGGTAACATACGCATATCTTCTGCACATCTATGGCACCGCACCTTTCGAATGATATAAATTTTCTTTTCCTTTCCTTTTATAATAAATACTAAAAAACGTACGATAAATTTCGTGTTCACGTATTAATGTATAAGATACTTAAACATCACCAAACTGTGGTTGAAGAGAGCCTATGGGCAAGTTGTCGCCTCAAAAAACAGAGAGTTCGAATATATCCAGTGGCGATCCAACCAAACGGAACACAGAAGAGTTAACTTCGTGAGTTTGCGAAACAGATGCAATCTAACGATTGAGAAAGCAAAAAGAAAACAAAATGAGACAGTCACCAACAAACTTCTCCAATATCCCAGTAGATCACGTCCATTCTGGGCAATGGAAAAATCTATTACCAGCAACATCTGTTTTTTCCTTCTCTCCTTTAGTAGATAGATAGATAGTTTTATTAAATTTTCAGATTGTAATTTACTTCTTCTTCTTCTTCTTCTTCCTTTTATCAGCGAGGTTATGATCCGAAAATAAGGGATCATAACCCTCCCACTTCACTGCATTTCTACAGATCCGCCTGTGGGGTTCGCCTGTGCAAAATTCTCTTCTTTTCATTTTTGTTTTGCAACTGACTGGGAATCGATTGCTTTATTACTGATTCCAAGTCGCTTAAAGTGAGTTCCCTATTTTCAGGTAGCTCTGACAAGTGGCAATTAAGGTTAAGCCTGTACAAATTTTCATTAGATTTGTTTCATTTGAGTTTAGGAAGAAGTTTCAGTTCGTGCATCTCATGCCTTGCACTCATTTCTAGGCCGAAAGTGGTGATAATAGGGAGATGGTCCGAGTATGGAAGTGCTTTAACCTCGAAATCCCTTACTATGGTGCACCAGTTACTTCCTACAAAGCAGTAGTCGATAATGGACGAGCAATTCGATGTTATGAAGGTATACTCGCCATTGCTGTCTGATTAGCTGCATCCATTTAAAACTCTAAGCCCCATAGAATCCATCAGTTCCATAATTTTCCTTCCACATGAATTTATCACTGCATCCTTTGATTTTCGTAGAATTCCTTCAGTATTGTTAAATTCGCTTTTTAAACTGCCATACTTACCATTTAAATCTCCAATAACCAATAAGTCGTTGTTTTAGTTGATGAGTAAAATTCAAACAAGATAGAATTCTCTCTGCTATTTGTTGAAATTGCAATTAAGGTACGTTGGAACAATTACTAGCTGCCGTGAAAGAATTTTTAGTGTCAGATAAACAAGACCATTATCCGCTACTTGGAAATCGCATTGAAGTTCATTGGCAGCCCTATTCTTAACTCCGAGGTAACAGCCTCCTGATGCACGCCTCATTCTGTTGTTCTTAATCGCAGGTACCCATTTGAACTTGTAATTTATAAACATATTTTCATATTTCTTCTTAATTACAAATGTTTCAAAAAGAAATATGAAATCCATTTCATTAATAAATTTTAAAAAGTCAGGGAATAATTGCTTATTACTTAATCCACAAATATTATATGCTAAAATCTTATATCTAAGAAAATTTAAATTTAACGAACTATAACTATTACATAAAATGGCAGACGACGACTCCTAGTTACGATTTAATGCTTTATTTGGTTGCATACTTTTAGGGTGCTCATTATTAACCTGGGGGCAAATCACGTAACTTTTCAGACGATTATCGTTTGGACGATAGTAACCGACTGATGAAAGAAATTGTTGCATATTGTAGGAGTTAACATTTCTCTACCACAGTTGGTTGCCCACTGTTGGCTGTATAACGCCTAGATGCATGTAAACTTTTGACGATTGCGGTTTTTGTTATAATTCAAACATACATTTAGGTGCTATACAGCCAACAGTGCGCAACCAACCAACTATCGTGCAAACGATGATCGTCTGTAAAGTTACGTGATTTGCCCCCTTTTCTTTGTTAACGCTGACAGCGCTGGCGATGACAATTAGTGACACTCACCGAGTGTTTTAACACTGCAAAGGCTGCCATCTCGTCTTTGTTTTGATGAAATTGTAGAAGAATTCGTTCCTCCGCAAGTGCATTGCTTAGGACGATATAACCATCCTGCTCTCCACATCGCAGCCCCGTTTCTGGATTCCACGTAAACACTTTTCCTCGAAAGAACAGCCGATCGTCACCAACACCAACTTTTGCGTTTCTCGTTTGTTCCTTTATAAGGCTGCGAAGCGTATTCGCGTCGCGCGCCATAAACGTAGCCTAATCCTCCAAATGTGCAGTAACCTCCCTCTCTTCTTTCTCATAGAAAGAGGTAAATCCTTTTGGACAACGATTCCAGTACAACGCAAGGTTTTCGCGGATTTCAGAGCACTTACTACACTGGAATTAAGCTCGACGATGAAGCTAGCCGTTCCATCACCTTTTAGAGACGAGGATAGTTGCCGCACCTGTTCCACTTTTGCGTGGTGTAAAGAATTTGTAAGAAGATTGTCGCAAATACTTTTACTTCCTCATTTTCATCGACTTCTTGTACGCATTTCATACGCACTATCAAATTTCGCTCAGTGCTTTTCATTTGCATTGCCTCGATTTTGTTCTCCAGCTCCTCACAGCGACTTTCTAAGTGATTTACCCTGGCCGCAAGCTTCTTCAGGATCCATTTTGCAATTGTAATTAAAAAGTTGTTAGCATTCTTTGTTTCCTAAACTAAATGCTTAATTAATTGAGTTATTATTTTCTAATGGAAGAAAATTGTCGATTCCTTGTCTTTATTTTCCAGGTAGATCTGTTTTGCCAAATGGCAGATACGGGTTTAAAAATGATCTTCTTACTTACTTACTTAGGTGGCGCTACAGTTCGGGTGAACCTGGGCCTCAACCAACAAGCTTTTCCAATTAGCTCGTTCCTTAGCTAATTGCCTCCAGTTGCGCATTCCAAGTGGGTCGAAGTCCCTTTGAACGTGTGCGCGCCACCTACGGCGAGGAGGTCCTCTACTGCGTCTTCCCTCCGGGCTAGATTCGAAGACTCTGCGGGCTTCGGCCCACGTTGGTGTCCATTCGCTCTACATGTCCTAGCCATCTCAGACGTCCAATGCCCAGTTTTTTGACCAGGTCGATGTCGCTGTACAGCTCGTATAGTTCGGGATTGAATATTCTCCTCCTGTACTAAAGCCACCAATTACAAATATTATACCCTAATACGCCAACTTATGTTCCTTCCAACATCCGATTTAATGCTTCGACTCTTCACTTGTTTTTGATCAATATTCCCCGTATTTTCACCACACCAGTGATTAAATGATTTAAGCTCAGATCATCTGCCAGCATTGTGTTCTATACTTCTATCCCCTGAATATAGAAACGACGCTTTCTTCGATTTTAAAAATGCAAACTAGGGAAGTTATCAGTGGCCATGAACTTAATGTTGCTGAGGTTACAACCTGTCCCCATATTGATGAGCTTATTAATAATTTTTCACGTACTGTTAAGTACTGACTAAAAAAGTCAAACAATTTCGACACTAACGTGAAACTTCCAAACCACATTCTTAGCAACATTAAATAGTGAAATTATTGCAGAAGCAATTGGCAACGATTTCGACTGTAATTTTTCCTTCACAGCGATATACTTATAATATATTAAGCAATCTTATTAAAGAGGAAATTTTGAAATTTCGCATCAAAAGTTGGAATCACAAATTTCAAAATTTGGAAAATTTCAGCAAACCATTTTGGAATATTGCAAAAATGATTTCCTCGTATACAAACTCCGGGAAGGCTAATTTTATCATTCTCCTTCGCTAGAAATCATATGTTTTCCAGCAGAATGGGCGGCATAGAGACACAGAATATAGTTGAAAATGCGATTTTTGGATTAAATCGACCACCAGCTATAATTCACGCTAATATGTAAGCACATACAATTATGTAACCGGCGAAGAACTGCAGAATTTAAATTCCCATCTTAAAGTGCATTAGTCTTCTGTGCTAGATAATATAAAAAAAAACCTTTACATTAAACAATTGCCAATCGTTGGAATTGCATTTTTGGTATTATTTTTAATGATAATATAAAGCTTCAACATTTTCCTGCGGCTTGGAAGAAGGCCAATGTGATTCCCATTTTAAAACCCGGTAATACCGCTAATCTCTGCACAAGCTACCGGCATAAGCTTACTCAGCTCTATTGGCGAATTGTTCGAAAGTATTATCAAAACATAGATTGATAAGGTACTGAACGAAAAGAATATCTCGCCTTTTTGATTTGGAAATCATCACAGTACTGTACAACAACTTCACAGAATAACCAAGTATGTTCAATATGGTTTATAGCTAATAAATCCACGGACTTGGCCCTCTAGGACGTTGAAAAGACTTTTGATTCCGACAGGGTACTGACAAGGCCGGCTGACATATCAAGCGAAACGGGAGTTGAAAGCGACGTTCTCAATAAAGCGTTACAATTAGACATATCCCCACTCTTCTTGAACCGAATTATGATGTCATACGCTGACAATATTATCACCCACCGCTAAAGTCTCGAAGACGCAGAAACCGGTAGGTATACGCTTACTTGGCTCAAATATCGCACGAAGTAGTTGATTATCAGTAAACAAGATGAATTGCCTACTGAACATGTATTTGTGAAATCGCCGGACGCCAAATATAATGGCTAATGCCCCTTTCTAGACTTGAGAGTAATTTTTTTTTCAGCTGCAGACAAAGTCATTGATGCGAAAGCCATAGGAATTTCCCCATTAGTCCCTTCAAGGTGACTCAAAATAACTCCCACTCCTTTGCAACTGGCATCACATGCCAACAAACCCGTCTTTGTTGGATGGTAGAAGCTTAAACGACTTTTTCCGGATAAAGCTGATTGACTATTTTGAAATGCCAATTGACACTCCTGTGACCATTTAAATGCAAACCCCTTTTTTGATAACTCGTAAAACGGTGACAACTTGACGATTGCATCGGCACAGATTCCCTATAAAAATTGATTAGTCCAAGGTACGACTTCTGCTCGCTAACATTTGTAAGAGTAGGCGCATCTCGGATTGCGTCCACTTTTCCTGGCGCTGGCCGTATTCCTTCGGCCGACACCAGAAATCCCAAAAATTCAACCTTAGTCACAAAAAAATGGCATTTGCCCACATTAATTCGCACGTCAGCGTCATCTAAAGGTCCATTCACAGCTCGGCGAACTGCGAACAAACAGTTTTTAGCACATTTATACGCACGCCCTTGGCAATTTGATTATTCCAAAAGAACGGACCTTAATTTATCTATCGACTAATATATAAAAAGTTGAATTGTAATTAGTTTCTGCGAAGAAATTAACAATTCGCCGATTTTTCCGCGAATAAGCGAATGATTTTTGCGAACTGTCAACTTTTAGTCACATTCCACACATGTAGGACGCAATCCACATTCCCGCGACCAAAACATTCGCGAGAGTGTAACCTCACAATTCTTTTGTATTGTTCTTGGTGGGTAAGATGGTGGTTGAATTTATTGAAAGAATGTAAGATATTATCTTCTGAATAAAAGCTGCGCTATGTATTTATGCATTTTTCACGTTTAGGCGATTAGTTACAAAGTGAATGACAACTCAAATTCGCGGATTGCCGCGAGCACAAAACAAGCAGCTGTGAAAGAAATGTCAAAATTTGCGAATATTCGCTCATTCGCATTCGTAGGTCGCTGAGCTGTGAATCGACCTGAAGTGTTTTAACACTTGCCGAACTAAGGCTATAAGCGTTGCACAAGTCTTGCGCACTAATGATGACTTCATCAATATAGCACTTGGTATTTGGTATACCCTTTAAGATATGATCCATTGTTTTTTGGAAAATTCCAGGAGCGGTTTTTAACCCTTACGTTAACCTATTGAACCCCATGAGACCTGTATGTGTATTCACTGTAAAAAAAAACAATATTCCTCAAATACCTCTAACTGTTGGTATGCACCGCTCATGTCCAGCACAGTGAATACTGAATTTCCCGGCATTAAAGCAAAAATATCATCATTCGTCGGTATCGGATATTGGTCATTTTCCACCACTCTGTTTAATGACACACGGAAATCCACACACAACCTTATTTCTTCATTCTTTTTTGGCACGATTACAAGTGGACTTGCCCACTCACTGCTTTGAACGCGAAATATGGTTCCATCTTTTTCCTTTTTCTCCAGTTCATGTTCCACTTTCTCTTTCAATGCATAGGGTACAGTGTTCGCGCTACAGAATACCGGACTGCAGTTGGTTTTTATGGTCACCCCTGCCGTGTGCCCGATTATTGTCGAAGGCACCGAACTAAAAGTGCATGGGAACTCCCGTTTAAATAAACTTACAAGATCCCAAATGGCGTTTACCGTACCCACTCTGTGTTTTAAGCCACTGTCAAAATCGCCCTCATCAATCTAATCTCCCCGTGAGTGAAGCGAGCAAGATGCTCGCCACAGGACATATGCGGGTAGGGTGAGATGTAGAACACGAGAGTATGTAGCCCCAATACAGTGGGATAGGCGTCTTGAGTACAAACATGTCGCTAGAAAATGCAAGAATGACACTCACCGCACTGGTACGTATCTACGATGTGGAGGGAAAGGACACATAACGAAGAAATGGACGGCGAAACCAAGGTGCAAAAGCGGAAATGATAATTCTACAGGAAGTTTTAGGTGCGCAGCTTACAAAAGCGCGATACGTGAAATCACAATGAAATTATGAAGTGCATCCAAATAAATTTGAACCACTGCGAAACCGCCCAGGATCTACTAGCACAAACGGTGAAAGAAGAAAAGCAGATGTAATCCTTATCTGCGAGCAATATAAAACCCAACACGATAGTGGAAGATGGGTGGAGGACGAGAATAATAAGGCAGCAATATGGACATGCGGAAGCAAGAACTCCAGACACCGGCAAAACATCGTATATGACAAAATACGAAGGAATTCATTTCTTCAGTTGCTATGCACCACCCAGCCTGAGCATAGAGGAATACGAGTAGATGCTGGAGCGCCTTGTAGCCGAGGTTAGAAAAAAAACAACAACAATTGTAGCCGGAGACTTTATTGCATGCGCAGTCGAGTGGAATAGCACCATTAAAAGAGAAAAGGAGAGGTACTGCTAGAAGCATTTGCTAGCCCCGATCTAGTGCTACTAAGCCGAAGCAACAAGCACACTTTCGACAACGATAGAGTGCGTTCCTTCATCGACCTGATGTTCGCTAGCAGAGACATAGCAAGGAGGAGGAAATGGGAAGTCTCAGACTTCAGAAAGAAACGAAACACCATAGGGGCGATAAGGGCAGTGTGTGGCATTACACGTGAAGCAATCGCGGCACAAATATGGCTAGGAGGGAGAAACAGTATTTTGCCATCCTAACACTCTACGTCAAAAATGCATTCAACTCAACTAGCTAGAGCTGCACAGTTAAAGCGCTAAGCATATACCTAACTATCTGCTGAGAATCTCTCACTTGGCAGACACCTTGACATGGTGCGAGAGCTTAAGTTGCAAGGACTCACTCAGCCTTGGGAGCCTAGCTCTCGGATGAGCTGACTGATGAGTAACGAACCAAGATCTGCCCCCCCTAATCCAAGGTGTTATGCGACCCGTGCCTATTGGATGGTTTGCAGCCAGGGGGTATACCGGCTGTATTATAACGGAGCCTCTCTGAAACAGGATCGCCTCAGGGAGTAACCACGATCTTACTGCGCTAATGCGGGGCTCTGGCGCAGCTGACCTTTCTTTCCCGTGCTACTCGTGGGAACATGTACCAGAACAAAAAACAAAAACAAAAAATAAAAATAAAAAACAACCTAGATAGAATGCGGGGTGGTACCGCTTCTATGCTAGCGGGTCGGATGGAGCAAAGGCACCTAGTGGTTGGAAGTCGGCCAGGAACAAGCCGTGAGGGAGGCTTTAGGCGAGTGCAACCAAGCACCAGCCAAACAGCCGCTATGTCCTCAAGGAAAATCCCTGACCCCTCACAAACAGCAGCACGCTTGGAACGTGCCAGAACGGAGGGTGGGAGCCAAGCTCTAGCCCCCCGACCCTTGGGCAAAGTGGTTAAGGCGGATAATGAGGCAAGGAGTTCGGGCATAGCTCGGTCACCTACAGTTCCTCAATCCAATGCCGCACCGACCAAGAGGAAGCGAGCTTGCCCGCCGATGCCGCCACCTGGGCAACCGGGAGGCAAAGATGACCCCCTGAGAAAGGGTCTGAGCGGTGCGGGATCTCGATGGTACCTGCACTACCTCGAAAAGGGCCTTGCACCTGAGGATGCCAGGAAAAAGGCGGAGGAGCATAGGGCAAAGCCCGACCCCACCGCTGTGCCATCAGCCAAGAGGCGCAGTAATGCCATAACACCTCCTGCATGTAATGTGCAGAAAAGGCTGAGGAGCGAGGAGAGCGCTAAGAGGCTCCAGGCAGAGCCTGCGAATGCTAGCGCTGTCTCAGCTGGTAGAAGCTATGCTGTGGCTGCTGGGGCAGCTCCGGCTGGTGGAAGACATGCTGAGGCGGCAAAGGCTGAGCAGGTTGCAGTACTTCCTGTGAATTACCCACAGGAAATGCTCGATGATGAGGACCTCAAAGCACTCGAGAACGCCATCGTGGCGGAAATAATCATGGGATGGGAGCATAAGCTCAAGTTCCAGGGCGTTCATTTTAAGAATGGCATGCTACTGGTCGACTGCGAGACTCCACAAACGGTGGAATGCCTAAAGACCGTAGCTCCCAAACTGAAGGGTTGGAAAGGGGTGGGCCTTACTGCATGCGGCAGTGCGGAAATACCACGTGCCCATTCCATCACCGTCTTCCTACCACGCAGCGTGAATCAGGATTACCAAACCTCTTTGGCACTCCTAGAAGCGCAGAATGATGGCCTGAACATCAAGACATGGAAGGTGTTGTATGGTCACAACGAGGGGACTGGGCAGATACTGGCTCTCGGAATCGACCAGGAGTCTTTTGAAGCTATTAAGGCTCAAAACTGCTCTCTGAGCTACCGGTTTGGCAGAGTGACGGTGGGTGGAATCAGGAAGTTGGAGGAGAGCCCAGGGCATAGTACCAGCTCGAAACCAGCCTCAGAGGAGACACCGCCGGAAGTGGAGCATCCAGTTCCGCTGACGGTTGAAGCACCAACTGTAACTGCAGAACGGGATACCCGGAGCGCAGATGAATTTATGTCCATCTCAGATGACTCGTTATCTGAGGAGGACATAAACAGTACAGTAATCTCTCTCCCTCTGAACATTGAGGAAGAAGAGATTCTGCTGGCGGAGGGTGGGGCATAGCTACAGGGCGGCACTCACAAACTACAACAAGGAGTTAAGAAGGGCGAAAAAAGAAAGTTTCAGGAAGTTCTGTGAGACAATAAACAGCACTCCTCCTTGCAAAATCCGGGGGAATGCCAACATCCCTTAAAAAACCTGACGGCAGCTTTACTAAAGATGAAGAACAAAGAGCATCACTGTTCTTAGAAATTCACTTCCCCGGAAGTTTGCAGAACACCTGTGATGGGAGCATGACCAACACGACCAGACCTCGGAAGCAAGATTGGGAGATTGCAGGGGCTATCTGTTCCAGGGGGAGAATCGAGTGGGCAATTAGCTTCTTCCAGTCTTTCAAGTCACCGGGTGCGGATGGTATTATACCAGCCCTATTGCAAAGGGGGCAAGAAAAACTACTACCACATCTGGTCAGAATAACAAAAAGCAGTCTTGCACTGGGATATATTCCAAACCAATGGAGACAGGCGAGAGTTGTGTTTATACCAAAAATAGGGAAGAAGGACCCAACACAGCCTAAGTCATACAGACCGATCAGCCTAACATCGTTTCTTCTTAAAACAATGGAGAAAGCTGTGGACAACCATTTAGGGGAGGATGTACTTAATACATCCCCACTGCATTATCGTCGGCATGCATACAGAGCGGGCAGGTCCATCGAGACTGCTCTGTATCAGCTGACGGAAACAATCCAAAGTGCTCTTGAAACAAAAGAGATAGTAATCTGCGCCTTCCTAGACATTGAAGGGGCATTTGATAACACTTCACATGAAGCTATTAAACGAGCCCTTGACAGAAAGGGAGTTAGCAGAACAGTATCTAAGTGGATGTATGAATTCCTGAGAACAAGATCAGCAGAAACTCAAACTTCTCATGGAATTATCACGGTCAACACAACAAGAGGATGCCCACAAGGAGGAATGTTATCTCCCCTAATGTGGAGTCTTGTTGTGGATGAGCTTCTTGAAAAATTAACAAGCCTACGCTGAGGAATGTCAAATCGTTTTTCCGTCCCTCTCCGCCAAGTTGTTCATACTTCGAACTCTTGATACGGGCATCCTAACTTATATTAATAGCCGTCAAGTCATACCACCTACCTGTGGGGTTCATTTCTCACTTCATTCAAACAACTTCCAACAGGTCATCTTATAAACAGTCTCCCAATGGCACTAAAGGACTAAAAGTTGTATAGGAATCAAGTGATCAATTTCAGATTCGTATGAGGAACGCGACCATTTAAGGCTAGTTCTATCCCTGAGGCTAGTTCTATCCCTGAGGGCTGGAAATTTTCCACTTTTTCTTTGGCATTTTTCCTTCTTAATCCTATTCTAAGCATATGGAAATGCGTGTGCAAGGGAACTTTTTTCTGACGAACTTTTTAGACGTAAAAACGAACTTCCGTCCTTTTTTCCTTGCTCTGGTGCCGTCAAATCCCAGGATATATTTAAAAATCACTTAATATGCAGCGAACAAAAGAAATGGGATTTATTTAAGTAAAAAGTTACTTTAACAACTTTCTCTTACAAATTTTTTATTTTTTGTATTTTTGCACCCTTGGCTCATTTTTTATTTTTTTTTGCGTCGGTTAGGGGTCGCTCACATTTTTATTGGGAAAAATTGAGAGCAAAAGTATTGCGGGGGTAAATGATGGTGATGATGATGATGGAGAAAATTTGAAGGGGTTTTCATGAAACCAACCCAGAACATACACGTTTACCGTGAACTTTTTTTTGTTTCGAAATGAAAAACGGAAGGTTTGCATTTTCTATTCACAACAAATTTGTTGTTTGTCTTTATATGTGTGGTTAGAGAGCTCTTTGGGGATCGGATTAAATGAAAGGAATACGAATAGGTACCATATTCATTTCTTATTTGTAGGGGCTATGCGTTGTCCATTTTATGCAAATCTGTATCTCTGCTAGGGTCGAGGTCAAGTCGGTAGTTTTGAATAGGCGCATACATGCCAATTGAAGTGGTCAGGGTGAGATATGAGGTCAAACATAGATTTTATTTACAGAAACTCTTTGGATGAATAGCAGTTGTGTGCAAAAAAAATAAAACATGATGGTGAAATCCTGAAAGGCTCTGGACTCATTACACTAATGCTTATAATGATAGCAAGTTATCATTCAGTTCAACCTCATAGTCACTCTTTCTCCGCGAAAAATTTTGACACAAAAGTGGAAGGCTTGATTACGAGCACTGACAGTTCTATCGTGCATGTTTGTCTGGCTTTCTAATACCTGAAAAATCAAGGATGTACTTGGCTAATAATAGCATGTGGCAGCTTAACACGCGTTATAGGCAACGCACGCACTAAGGCGCTGTCTTGCCAATCGCTGTTTTATTGGGCTTATAAGGCAATTCAACAGTAAAGCCCGATTTTGAACAACTAAGGAGACTCTGTATAAGACTCTTCTTCTTCCTTTTATCAGCGAGGTTATGATCCGAAAACAAGGGATCATAACCCTCCCACTTCACCGCATTTCTACGGACCCGCCTGTGGGGTTCGCCCCACTCTGTATAAGACTCTGATTATCCAAAAACTACAGATCGCTATGTGCGCTTCAAATATTGGGACGCTATATATTTATGCATATACAATACGTTAGAGAGTAATTTTCGCTATTGAGGAATATTAGTGCCGATGCGATATTAAGCAGACTGCATGGAACTCAACTTTGTACTGACCTCAGCAACTTAAATCGTTACGTGCGAGGAGAATCTACAGTGGAGCTCTTTAGGACGGCGTTTTCTTACTAATCATATGCCTCCTTATAATAAATGAGAGTTTGAAAATATAAAAGGTAAATGGCTTCATGAAAGCGTAGGTTCACGATGTTGTTTCAGGTTGATTCCTTCCAGTCATAAATGAAAGACTCAATTACACACTGCTCCTAGTTAATAATTGGGTCAATACCTGAGGTCTGCGAGTCAATCCTTCAAAGACAGAGGTTGTTCTTTTCACTTAAAAAAGATCAGCTCTTGCATTCGAGCGCCCAAGGAGTTAAAACAATGCTATCTAAGCAATGGCGTAATCTTAGATTCGAAACTAAACTGGAAGCATGTGTAGCCTTCCTTACATGCAAACAGGAAATACACGGCAGTTGTGGGGTTTATTCTAATGCATGGCTCGACAGTTTTATGAAAGGTACTTGAGGAGCAATCCAACTATTCAAAGCTCATCGACATCCAGAAATTACCATTATGGTGGCCATATGACCATATGGTGGCTAAAACTGCACTAAGGCTGACAAAAACAGGATGATAGTCCATCCTCATTTAACAAACAGTCGGACGGACACCGATTATATGAATCCGGTGTTAACAGAAATGACTAAAAGAGCCTGCACGTCACGAGCAAAGAGGTACCGGCCTTCTACACTGAAAGTTCCAAAATGGGAATCGGCATGGGACATATAAATAAACAAGAGCTGCACCGTTTTCACAGCCATCTTACTTAACTTACTTAGATGGCGCTACAGTCCGGGGTGGACTTGGGCCTCAACCAACAAACCCGTCCAGCCAGCACGGTTACGAGTCAGCTGCCTCCAGTTGTGCACGCCAAGTTGGTTGAGGTCCCCCTCCACTTGTTTGCGGCACCTACCGCAAGGTCGTCCTCTACTGCGCCGTCCGTCCCGGGTGGATTCGAAGACTTTCTTAGCGGGAAGGTTGGGCTCCATCCGCTCTAAATGACCCAGCCATCTTAGTCGTTGTATGTGAACTCTTCTAGCTAAGTCGATGTCCTTGTACAGGCCGTATAGTTCGGCATTGTACCTTCTCCTCCACTCACCGTCTATGCAGACGGGACCAAAGATCGCTCGAAGGACTTTTCTCTCGAAATAACCAAGGGCATCCTCATCCGGTTTTGTCAAAGCCCATGCCTCTGCGCCATACAGCAGGACTGGGATGATTAATGTCTTATAAAGAGTTACCTTATTAGTTCGAAATAGGGCTTTGCTACTCAAATGCCGTTTTACCCCATAGAAACAACGATTGGCAAGAGTAATTCTTCGCGGGATCTCCCTACTGATGTCATTTGCGGAGCTGACCACAGAGCCTAGGTAGACAAAATCCTTTACTACCGAAAAATTGTATCTGTCTATTGTGGCGTTCTGTCCAAGACGCCGATGTTGGGTGTCCTTTTTTGTAGACAGCATACCATATATGTTGTTTTGCTTTCATTGACCGCTAGACCCATCTTTGCTGCCTCGGTCTCAATACTCGTAAATGCCCCATTGACGGCCCGCTGAGCTCTTCCGATTATGTCAATGTCATCGGCATAAGCAAGTAGTTGTACAGACTTGAAGAAGATTGTACCTCTGGGGTTGGCTTGTGAGTTTCGTACAATTCTCTCAAGTACTATGTTAAAGAGATCGCATCACAACGCGTCACCTTGTCTAAGACCTTTGCTGACAACGAACGACGGTTCGGTGATGTTCTTACCGACTCATCACGAAGTGTCAATGTCAACCAGCAAGCAACAAAAAGTGCATCTACGTCGAAAACAACCGCTGTACACAATTTGTGTGGGCCCTTGAGGGGGAGCTCACACGCAGTGACTAATTGAGGCATACCCGTCTACCAGAACATCGCAAATTTATCATCGTTGAAAATTTTAAGTTTTAATGTAGCTGGATTAAAAAACAAGCAATTATTTGTGGACTTTTTTAATTATATAAAGGAATTTGATATTTTTGTACTGTTCGAAACCCATATAACAGATTACGAAGTTACTAATTATAAGAGTCTCTTTATAAACTATGAATTAAAATGTATACCAGCTGTAAAAACAAATTTATATGGAAGAGGGAGTGGAGGTGAACTATTTGGATACCGCAAGCAGCTGCAAGGAGTAGCGATTGAATTTAAGAGGGTGGAAGAAACTTCTGTGCTGGAAATTAAAAACGACAATACCATCCTCCATATAGTGCCCGTGTATCTAAACGGAAGTCATTGGGAGCGTGATTTTGATAACCTAAGAGACCTGCTAAATTCTTTAGAATCAACAAACATAATATTAATCGGTGACTTTAACGGAAGAATAGGTTTATCGCAAAATAATTTTGCTAGTGGTTTTGGTTCATCATATTTAAATGTAAGCCGCAACTCAAAGGATGAAATCAGCGATACTAAGGGTGCCAGGATCCTCGAACTAGCAGACGCTTTTGACTGCCGAATTTTAAATGGAAGCTGTAAAGGTGATCCACATGCGGAATTAACTTTTCTTCGCGGAACAGCTTGTTCAGTCATTGACTATTGTTTCCTTTCCGGATCTTGGATTTCTTCACTCAGCGAGTTTAGAGTAGCGATGAAAACATTCTCCGATCACATGCCCCTGGAGGTTACGTTTAAAATGTCTGCTGCGTCAAATGTTACAAACATACCGCAGTTGGGGCTATTGCCCAAGATAGCATGGAGAGATGAATTTCGAGAATTGTACCAACAGAATCTTACCACAGAACTCGTAAGTTTTCACGAATCAAACACTTCCTTTAGTATAGAAGCGTTAACGGAGATAATTAGGAGAGCTGCCCCGCAAAATGCTCTAACGAGAAGAAATGGCAGATTAAATAAACAAAAATGGTTTGACAATGAATGCATTAGGGCTAGGGATGCATCCTTTGCATTCCTTAGATTACTACGCAGCAGCAATTCCACTTCATTTAAAGTCCTTTACGCGATGGCGAACAAATATTTTAAAAATCTTTGCTTTTCAAAAAAGCAAGAGTATGATCAACGAAACATAGATCTACTAAATGGAGCAAGATCCTCAGCAGAGTTCTGGAAGGCTGTGAAGATCTTCAATGGAAAGAGGAATACTATCAGCCTGGGATTGCAAGCAGATAAGCTGAAAGACCACTTCAAGAACCTTCTCAATGCAACACAAACCTCGCCATCATTCCATTATGCAGCTCCTCTGATTGTTGATGAATTTTTAGATGCACCGATCACGGAAGATGAAGTCCTAATTGCTATTGAGAATGCTAAAAGGAACAAAGCCCCAGGAGAAGATCGTATTTCTTTCGAATTCTACAAGAATTGTACGTCAGAATTTCTAGCAGCACTAACGTCGGAATTCGACCAAATATTTAAAACAGCGAATGTACCAGGTAGCTTTCGAAAATCGATAATATACCCGTTGCACAAGAAAGGCGACTACGAGGACCCAGCTAATTATCGGGGTATATCATTCTTAAACACATCGGCTAAGTTGTTTGCCGCAGTACTTTTCAACAGGCTCACTTTGTGGGTCGAAAATAAGGACATTTTGCATGAATACCAGGCAGGGTTTAGGCGAAATTATTCAACCATCGATCAAGTATTCTCACTCATAAATATCGCAGAGGATTATAAGAAGAATCACAAAAAACTATATGCATTTTTCGTAGACTTTCGAGCCGCCTTTGATACTATAGCCCGCGATGCGCTTTTTTATAAGCTCTATAAGATTGGATTTTCAACAAAGGTAGTTAACGTTTTGAGGGCTATGTATGACAATAACGTGGCCTACGTCTGGGATGGGATCCACTTATCAGAGGAGTTTCAAACTTCAATGGGCGTTAAGCAAGGATGTGTCCTAAGTACATTGCTGTTCGTTCTATATGTTAACGACATAACAGAAGCTGTAAGAGGTGGAATAGATATAAATCGAACAATGATCCCTGCTCTGTTATTTGCTGATGATATTGTCTTCTTCGCAGATACAGTGGACGGCATGCAACTCATGATAAATAGACTAGAAAGTTATTGTAACACCTGGAACTTGTCTGTTAACTTAACAAAGTCGAAGATGATGATCTTTAGAAGCGGAGGTGGCAGGTATTCGCGAGGAGAAAAGTGGTCATATCAGAGTGAGCAAATAGAAGTTGTCCGCGAATATAAGTACCTAGGTGTGTTGATTGCATCCAACCTGAGCATGAGTAAGCATTTAAAATCCAAATTAGCGGAAGCTAAACGAGCAATTGGTTCTGTTTGGGGAAGTTGCATCAACAACAAAAACGTTACGCACACTGCGAAGCTAAAAGTATTCCGTGCAACTGCAACCGCCATTCTCCTTTACGGAGCACAAGTATGGGGATACTGTTCGTTTGAAGCTGTTGAAAAGTTCCTTCGCTACTTCATAAGGAGAATATTTAAGCTGCCGAGCAATTCACCCAACTACATGCTCCATCTTGAGACCGGTATAGCACCTCTGTTCTTGGATACACTCAAGCTCCACTTCGACTACGTGGTAAGAGTTATGGCAATGAAGGAGGAAAGAGTGCCGAAAATTGTGTTAACTCAGATGCTAACGACTAGGGGAAAGACCATTCAAGAATGGGAAAGGCTAGCAACGGATTGCGGGTTGGATTTATTGATTGCTCCCAACGAGCAGCCAGCATCAATGAAACAAAAGTTCAACATTCTGTTGCAGAAAACCGGCCAAAAAATGTATGACAATTATGTCAGAGAAGCTAAGTCATCACAATATAGAGCATATTACAGCAGGCTAAATCACTTTCTGTGCCACAGAACATATTTCTTAGCAGACAAAAAGTCAGAAATGATGAGCATCATCTTTAAAATAAGAGGAGAACTCCTACCCCTTAACTATGTACCCCATCGCCCCGAACTTCCCTTACTGTGTAACCTATGCAATCGCAAAGAGCGAGAAGATGTGTATCACTTCCTTGCAGTATGTCCCATTCTAAAGGAATTTCGCATTAACTTTTTTGGAACACATTTACTTGAGCTGGAAGAAGCGATGAGCATACAAAACGGAGACAGAGGTTGGAATTTACTACATAGGTATACCGTAAATGCTCTACGTTATCGAAGCTGTATTCTTGAAGAAAACTTTTAAAATGCAAGCTATCATCGCAAATATTTTTTGAAATAATTTGAAATAGTAGAAAAGACAAAAAAATCATACATATGTGCTTTTATCTTATTTTATTCATTTATTTATTTTTTAATGTCAGTCTGGTAGACGGCCTTCAGCCAAACCAAATAGACTTGCTAACCTAAATACCAAAAATTTGTAAATATTTTTTTCTATGAAAAATAAATAGTCTAACTAACTAAAACTAAACTAACTCTTACCGACTTTGATGGAGCAGCGAGAGTTCTCCATCGTCATTCTGCACAAACGGACGAGCTTGGCAGGGATGCCAAGACTAGACATGGGTCTGTATAACTCGTCTCTATACACGCTTGCAAAGGCAACTTTGAAATCGATGAAGAGGTGGTGCATATCGATTTTATATTTATGGGTTTTTTCCAAGATCTGCCGTAGTGTGAATATTTGGTCAATGGTGGACTTTCCCGGCCTGAAACCGCACTGATAAGGACCTATCAGGTTGTTGACGACCGGTTTTAGGCGTTCACATAGTACGGCAGACAGGATCTTATATGCGATATTTAGGAGACTTATACCTCTGTAGTTGGCGCAGTTCAGAGGGTCTCGTTTCTTAGGGATCGGGCAAACGATGCTGAGGTTCCATTCATCGGGCATACTTTTGTCCGACTAGATTTTACAGATGAGCTGGTGCATGCTCCTTAACAACTCATCTCCTCCTACCTTGAAAAGTTCAGCGACAAGGCCGTCGGCTCCAGCAGCTTTGTTGGATTTGAGTTTAGATATCGCTATCCTCACTTCATTCTGATCGGGTTGACGGGAATCTGCCATCGTCACTGTTGAATAGCTCATTCTGCCTGACAGCGGAATATTGGTCATCATCGCCGTTTAACAGTCTGCAGAAGTGTTGCTTCCATATCCTCAGCACCGACTGCGATTCTACTACTATATTGTCATTTTCGTCCCTGCAGGCTTCTGTCCTGGCTTTGAAACCCTGGCATGTTCTTTTTACCTTTTGGTGAAATTTTCAAACATCATTCCTCCAATAAAGTCTCTCAATCGCCTCGATCGAGCGCTTCTCATGCTCCGTTTTCTTCTTTCTGAGAAGTCGATGTTCCTCTTTTCTTCTGGTCACAGCCATCACCTTAGCAAAAATCATTTTAGAAGACAATATCGTTGGAAGGTAATCAGTGTGAGAACTGACAACCAGGCAACCGTTTAGACTGCAGCAATTATTTCAAGGCTAATCAAAATGTCTACGCATCATTTAAATCAGGTATTGGAAGCCAATACGGTGACCTTATGCTGAGTACCGGTGCATATGGATATCCCAGGTGAGGAAAGAGCAGATAAATTCACAAGGAAAGGGTTGGTGTACTTCTCTTGGGATCGTATTAGTTAGGTGTATAAGTTCATTGACGATGAAACCGCTAGTGACACATGGGTCGTCTCTGCCATTATTACTGGACACTGCTCCACCGGATCAATCCGGTCCACACAATCTCTCCGGGTAGTTCACAACTGCTACTGTAGAAGCTATAGAACACATTACATTTTTCGCTACCTGCTGTATGATTGTTCTTCGCTCGCTGTCAAAACGATCAGGACTCTTAGGAGTTACTTCTGCGCGGAGCTGGAAGACTTTCATAAAATTTAGCTGAAAGACCTCCTGAGATTTACAAGTTCCCAGGATAATAGAATGAATTTTAAAATATTATAATGAACTCCAATGTTCTGAGCTGAATGAACACAAAACTTCTGTATATATAGGTATAAAACTAAATGGTAAAATGCGTATGTTTCCCTCTACCGGCCGTAATTTTCCGTCAATTTAGTTGGTTTTTTTTTTTAATGTAGATAATTACGGTACAAAGATGATAGGCAAAAAAAAATGCAAAAACATTCAGCAACATTGAGAAAAGAAAAAAACATTTTTGTGCGCCCGGCGAAGCAAGCGGGGCTTAAGCTAGTAAATATAATAAAAAAGAAGCTTTATACGCACTGAACTTTGTAAGTTAATTGTTTCATTTTTATTATTTTATCTTACAGTTTTATTTAAAATGTTTCAATATTATTTTCAATATGGTAATGTATACTTAAAATATAGTAAAATAAGACACATTTCTTGACTGTAAATTGTTCTACAGATAAATAAAATAAAAAGTGTTTCCTTCTTCTTCTTTAAAACAGCAACAACCAACTATGCAGATGATGCTTATCCGTGTCTTATTAAAATGAGTTTCGTACGTGAGAAACGTTCTATTTATTTCTGACGCTTCTTTGTCCTTCTTTTATTTTCAGTTTATCCTTTTGTGCAATATTAAACGTTTTATTGCTGAAATGTGACAGTGCAAAACGTGGCCGTAGCAGCACTAAATTTGATCGAAACTCACAAACAAGGTTCTTGCAGTGAAAATGGACAGAATTTTGAGAAAAGGTTTTCTTTTAAACCATTTTGAAAGACATTCGCACGTATATTACAAATGTAGATTCGATACATACATAACTTATTGCACACACAGAGTTAGTACGATAATATCCAAATAACTCCTAGCAAATAGCAAATAGAAAACAAGCATCATTTCCGCATTTTTCCTATTCTAACTAATCACTCTTCAATACAGGCTCATAAAAAGGACTATTACATCACTCCCTGGTTAGCAATTTTGCCTAATCTCTTAACTTCACACTTACGATATAATTAGACTTATCCAGCATACAATCTATTGAATAAGACTCTATTTAACTAACCAGATTGACAAAGTTGTAATGGCATCCTTTTAATAGACAAAATTCGTACACCTAATTTCGCAAGTCCAGACGCAGGCCATCATCATACACAATCAACATGTGGAACCGATATAGGCTCCACAAAAGACATTCTTCGGGAGAATTACCCGCGCCAATGTGTAAACTCTGTCGACACCACGACATGACATTACACTTTGTCGTCATCGTCGTCGTCGTAGTCGTTGTAGCACTCCACAAAAACTTTCCCAATTATCATAATTCTGCGGCCTTCTTTATCGTTTAACTTTTCATCCATTCTCCTCGTGAGCGGGCCAGCCCCATTACCACCCACCTTATCACCCAACAAACATTCTGTTGCGAGAATCAGTGTAGCAACAGGGGTAGGTTGGGTGGGGGAATCAACGAATCATCCTTCGTCCTTCGTGAGTAAAGCCATGCAGAAACACAGTGATATAGGGGTGGATTATGTGTGGGCGGAGGTTTTGTAGGTGCTTGCCCGTATTTTCATCCCCTAGGGTCTCATGATAAGTAAAATCAACAATCGGAAAATGTAATAATGAGGCGTGAAATGAACGGTTATTCTCCATTATTTGCTAAGTTTATTTGAATTTATTAAGGATATTAGGGAATCACGGGACTAGATGTTGTGTGCTGGGTGCTGTTGTACTGTGAGTAGATATTAAGGACAGCGGAAATATTATTGCTAATATTAACATCTCTTGTTTATAGTATAATAGTCTCGTTGTTTTTCACCCTCGTATGTATCTCTCTTTTTTTTTTTCTTTGTTAGTCTTTACATTTAACGGCATACTTTCTTTTTCGCTGGACGACGAGTGTGACAGGATGTTTTTACAGCTCTAGATGATATCACAATGACCGGATTTTATGTGTAATTACCATTTGAGGGTGGAAATTAGTGCTAGTATTAGCATTTAATTTGTATTTTGTTAAGGAATTGTTGTACTATGTTGATATTTGGGAAGTCTTAGCTGCGTACTTCACACACACGTTTTCACTTATACGAGTACCTACATATACAGACTTTGTCAGATTATTGAGTTTGAAATATATAATATTTTCACTGCTCTAGAATCTCTTTCACGTGGATCGAGATAGTGATTAGTTAGGGTCTTACTGACTGTCGAAGAGTAGGTGTGTGTAATAGTTGTGCAAATATACAGAATTTTTTTTTTGGTCAGGGTGTACGACTTTTTTAATAGCTTTTGAATAAAACAACATTTTATAATTTATACTTCATTTATTGATTATCATATGGTCTTTAGCATTATGTACGTAATATAAGGTCGCTCAAGTGGCCACCTCTGGCCACGGCGCAAATGCAACCTCTTTAAAGCATTTTTTTCATAACATTCTCGCAGATTTCTGGGGTTATTTCGGCAATTTCTTTTCGAATGTTGTCCTTTAGCATCAGGGTAGTGGTTGGTTTGTAGGTGGACACCTTCAAGTACCCCCACAAAAGAAATCGGAGGCGGTTAAATCACGGTCCTGTTGGAACCACATGTGCTATGGCCCAATTGATCCAATTTGAGCACAAGGAAGATTTCTAGCATAACATCACGATAGCGATCACTATTACAGTAGTAACTGCTACAATATTGCATGTAGCACCCCCAAAGAAATATGGACCAAAAGGCACACAATACAATCACTCAACAAGAATGTAATGGTTAACAAAGCCAGCCAAGTCGAAATATGCCTGATGATTTTTTGCCAAAAATGGTGACAGTCTATGCCATAGACTCTATACCGATCTATAGTTCCCGAGCACTCCAATGGAGACGTCGTTTACGGTCATTTTAATATGCAGCAATTGAATTTTATACGGGTAAAAATTCAAATCCCTTTTGAGGAGTTTTAACAAGCATGATGGAGGCAATCCTAATTTCTCTGCACGACGTCGATGAGAAATATAATGCAGAAACTTGGAAGTATACCACAAAAAGCTGCTAATTGCTGTTAAAGACACCACCCGTGCAACATTCAGTGAGAGAGAATGCGACAAAGTGAGGTTAGACTTATATACCGAGTGGTAAACTAGGATCTCGGTGAAAGAAAAGTTTTTTCTTCTTAGGCCATTACACGATCTTTTACTAACTTTAGTTGACTCTAATACATCTATCCGTTGAAATACAATTGCCAAGTACATATATGTATGTATAATGGTGAAAAAATGTAAAATCAATTCTCCACCAGATCGCACACAAACACGCACACAACCCGTCAAGCAGGTATACTGTCTCTTTCCTTCCTTTTCCCATCCGCCCGTGCCCTGAGAACCAGTATAAGGGTATTAATAATCCCTTTGGCACGCGCAAACTATAAAAAAAAAACAGAAAAAGAAACCAAAGAAAAAGAAAACAAGAAGAGGGTACCATCCCCCTTCCGTTAGCCAGTCGGCTACTTACTTACTTAGGTTGCGCTACAGTTCGGGGTGAACCTGGGCCTCAACCAACAAGCCATTTAGCTCGGTCTTTAGCTAATTGCCTCCAGTTGCGCACTCCAAGTTGGTCGAGGTCCCCTTGAACTTGTGCGCGCCACCTACGGCGATGATTCCCTCTACTGCGTCGTCCCTCGGGATTAAATTCGAAGACTCTGCGGGCCGGAGCGTTGGTGTCCATTCGCTCTACATGTCCTAGCCATCTCAGACGTCCAGGCAGTTTTTTGACTAGGTCGATGTCACTGTACAGCTCGTATAGTTCGTGATTGAATCTTCTCCTCCAAAACCCGTCAACGCAAACGGGACCGAAAATCTTACGAAGAATTTTTCTCTCGAAGCGACCAAGGATATCTTCATCCTCTTTTAATAAAGTCCATGTTTCAGCGCCGTAAAGCAGGACTGTGATGATCAAGGTCTTATATAGAGTCTCCTTAGTTGTTCGAGATAGGGCTTTACTGTTGATTTGCCTTACAAGCCCAAAAAAACAGCGATTGGCAAGAGTTATTCTTCGATTGATTTCTGCACTGATTTTGTTAGTAGAATTTATAGCAGAACCAAGGTAGACAAAGTCCCTTACTACCTCGAAGTTATAGCTGCCCACGGTGACGTTTTGTCCAATTCGTCGGTGTTGGTTTTCCCTTCTAGGTGACAGCATATACTTGGTTTTGCCCTCGTTTATCGCTAAACCCATTTTGGCCGCTTCCGCCTCAATGCTTGCAAACGCACCGGTGACAGCCCGCTGAGATATTCCGTTAATGTCTATATCGTCGGCGTATGCAAGCAGTTGTACAGACTTGTAATAGATTGTGCCTCCGGTGTTGGCTTGTGAGTTCCGCACAATCCGTTCAAGTACAATATTGAAGAAGTCACATGACAGCGCGTCACCTTGTCTAAAGCCTTTTTTGACATCAAAGGTCTCGGTGAGGTCATTACCGACCTTGATGGAGCAGCGAGCGTTATCCATCGTCAGCCTGCACAGAGGGATAAGTTTGGCAGGGATGTCAAAACTAGACATGGCTCTATAAAGCTCTTCTCTATAGATGCTGTCATAGGAGGCCTTGAAATCGATAAAGAGGTGGTGAGTATCGATTTGGAATTCTTGGGTTTTCTCCAGGATCTGCCGAAGTGTGAAGATTTGATCGATGGTGGACTTTCCTGGCCTGAAACCGCACTGATAGGGTCCAATCAGGCTGTTGATAAAAGGTTTCAGGCGTTCGCATAATATCGCAGAAAAGATCTTGTATGCGATGTTGAGGAGACTGATGCCTCTATAATTGGCGCAGTTGAGGGGGTCTCCTTTCTTGTGGATCGGGCAAACGATGCTGAGATTCCATTCATCAGGCATACACTCGTCTGACCAAATCTTAGAGATGAGTTGGTGTATGCACTCTACCAATTCATCCCCAGCTGCCTTGAAAAGTTCGGCCGGTAAGCCGTCAGGTCCAGCAGTCTTGTTCGATTTTAGCTTGGATATTGCTATCCTCACTTCGTTTTGGTCAGGTGGACGGAAATTTTGACTATCATCGTCTATGTTGAATGGTTCATTCCGCCTGACAGCGGGATGTTGGTCTTCGTCGCCGTTATACAGTCTGCAGAAGTAGTTTTTCCATATTCTCAGCACCGACTGTGATTCTACTACGAGGTTTCCATTTTCATCTCTACAGGTTTCTGTACGGGTATTACTTCTCTGACACGTTCTTTTTACCTTTTGGTAAAACTTCCGTACATTGTTCCTGGAGTATAGACTCTCGATATTCTCAAACGCTCGCTTCTCATGCTCTTTCTTCTTCTTTTGGAGAAGCCGATGTTCTTCCCGTCTCTTTTGCTCGTAGAGCTCAGGAGCTGCTCTCGTCTTTCTTTGCAGCACCGCTTTGTATGCTTCTTGTTTTGCTGCATGCACTCGCCGGCATTCTTCGTCAAACCAGGGGTTTCGCGGTGGTGGGCGAGCGAGACCCAGCACATCAGTCGCGGCGTTTCTGGTGGCATGTTGGCAGCGTTGCCACTGGTCTTCGGTACTTGATGCTGGTGGCAAAGGGGTAATTGAGAGATTTCGGGATACGCGTTCAGCGAAGAGTCTGGCGGTCTCTTGCGATTGTAGCGTTTCGACGTTAAATTTTCTCACAGTAATTTTTCTTTGTTGCTCAGATTGGGATATCCGCATTCGTACCTTGGCTACAACAAGGTAATGATCCGAGTCTATGTTGGCCGCTCGGAAGGTCCGGACATCCAGAATACTGGAGGCATGCCTTGCGTCGATCGCAATATGATCAATTTGGTTGATCGTTACATGATCATTGGACCGCCATGTCTGCTTATGAATATCGAGATGAGGAAACCATGTGCTTGCTATGGTGACATTTCGCTCCACAGCGAAATCAATTAGCTTTAGTCCGTTATCAGACGTGGTGTCGTGTAGGCTATGCTTACCGACTGCCCTACCAAAGACGTCCTCCTTTCCTATTTTGGCGTAAAAATCGCCCAATACGATTTAACGTCGTATTTAGGACATTGCTCGTATGTTTTGTCGAGGAGCTCGTAGAAACACTCTTTGGTGACAGGGTCCTTTTCTTCTGTGGGGGCATGAACACATATTAGGCTTATGTTAGCGAATTTAGCCTTGATCCGGATAGTCATAATACGCTCGCTCACGTGTCGGAAGCTTAAGACTTCTTGCCTAAGTCTGCAGCGTATGACAAATCCGCATCCGAATAAGCGTTGCCTGTTGCCTCTGTAGCAATCACCGTAGTAGATGTCACAGTTTTTCATCCTCTTTTTGCCCGGCTCATCCCATCGCACTTCCTGGATGGCGGTAATATCTGCTTTATAGCAGTCTAGGGCCTCTACTAGTTGTTCGGCTGCACGTGGTCTGTAAAGGGACAGAACATTCCACGTACAGATCCGAAGGTCGTTGTCCTTATTTCGTTTGCTGGGGTCGTCATTAGTTGAGTCATCCATATCCGAGGCTTTTGGTTGTTTCGGAACCATAGATTTTTTACGTGGTAGGGAAGTTACCCCGACGGCACAACCCCTAACCTGGAGGGCCAGTTCCTTAATTATTCCCCTAGGACGAGGGGCCGGGTACACTGGTGCCAGTAGTCCACTACGGGAGTATGAGCGCTGGCGTTGGCCCATTAAGGGCTCCTCCGCCACCATCTCTATTCCAATGTCCTGACTAACATTGGAAATTCCTTACCGACCTGTGATCCGAATACGTCGAAGCAGCTCGCGCAAGGTATTCACTAAGTTCAACCTAACTGGAACTATAGACGCCACCGTTGACTCCGTCTAGGGAATTCGTCCGCTACCGCCTGGAACAGGAAGAAGTGCTCTAGTGAGAAAAGCACTCTTCCCCCCCTCTCTCATCTGCTGCCGCCAAGAATCCGCCAAACGGGGTTGGTTACCCATTTCTTGGATTAAGGTACTAGGCACGCGGCTGTCACCGCGTGGAGGTTGGGAGTAGGAGTTGGTAGGCCTCAGCTGAGTGAAAACGCTTGTGTTTTCATATGATCGCATGCACTACCGTTTGACCAGCTAGTCGGCTGTTTTGCTCTTAAAGATAGCGAAGAGACAGTAAAAGGAGAATAAAGAAAAAAAGAATTATTATCGCCATCGAGCGCAGATTCAAGATCATGATCAAGAAAAAAATAATTAAGTCCTGAGCTTAGCGAAAGATAGTTTTGATATTGCTTAGCTTCTAGATAAACTCCAAAACTTCTTCTTCTTCCTTTTTATCAGCGAGGTTATGATCCGAAAACAAGGGATCATAACCCTCCCACTTCACCGCATTTCTACTGATCCGCCTGTGGGGTTCACCCGTGCAGGGACGGGTTAAGAATATCATTGCAGCGCCCCCCAACAACCAGCGCTTGTCGTAAAAGGCGACTAAGGGTACAAATCAGTTCTAGACAATATAACACCCAAGTGACCCTAGCGACACATATACTTAAAAACCCTCCCACAAGTGTGCATGCGAGACCGTGGGTTGACACGACTGGAGATCACCGGTGTCATAAAAGAAAGATAAACGCCAAAACTAATTTTATTAAAATCGACAAAGCCGAAGTTGATGTTATATATACACGTTTTTTGTTGCTTTGTCTCTTGTCGCTGCCTCTCAAACTTGAAAACTGAATAAAGAGCTTTATACGAACATGCTTCAGGAGATTCCCTTATCAATAAAAAGAAATCATTATAGTCCATTCGGCCGTTTTCTAATAAGCCCTAGACAAAGAAATATCAACTTCTTCTATCGAAAAGTAGGCGTGATCCTGTATCTTGTATATTATATAGACTTAATGCCAACTTCAAAATATGGGATTAGGCTTGTGCTGCGAGTGCTATATGAAAGGCTATTTTTTGAAAACTTTCATCATAGACGTATACGTCAGATGTTCGCAAGAAGTTTGGCTGTGAAAAACCTTTTTGGAGTTAATTTTTTTTACAGGATTGAAGCTTTACGTATACTCGCACACAACGATCGAACTCAGTAACTACAGCGCCGCGATGCGATTTATTTTGTTCAAGTGTTGAAGAAACGCTTTTCATTACTCCATACACATCCCCTTCATGTGCAGGTGCCTACTTTCCTAAGAATTTATCAACTCCTTTCTTTACCTTTATAAAAATTGTATTCTCTTAACATAAGAAAAAACTTTCTTTTTAATAAAGTAATAACAATTAATCAAGCAAGCGACTAGAACACGCATATTTACCCGAAAAGCAAAATGTTGTGTCCCAGGGTATAACATTTGTATCAATAGGAAAAGATTTATTATAAGTACTTCTTCCCTTTGGAGGGTATCTGCTCTCGAACACGCGATTATCCCCATCCTGGGGCACACGAGAAACGAATCTGTTTTTAACTTGTGTGTTTAACATTAAAAACATGCAAAGCTAATGTGTCTTTTGTTGTGGATAATTTATATGGTGTAATAATAATTTGCTTTATAGCGGTGGAACCGTAGTGCCCCAAGAATGTTTAATCAATTAGTTTTATTGAGTCGAGAACAATGCAAAAGAAGTTATAAAAATCTAAAGCAATCTAGATGATTTGTAATGTGGGGAGGAAGAGAAAGAGCGGCAAATATATTATTTCAATTTATGTTCGAGATTAACATAAAGTTTAAGTGCTTTGTTCAGGACGACATGGGTTGCGATTTTAGGAGTTTCATTCTACCTTAATTATTTCAATGGCTGTGAAAACGATCAGAAAAGCTAAACGCTTGTAAGTTGAGAACGGATTATGTTGACCTTGATTTTTTTATTTGCTTTATCCGAGATAATTGTGAACTGGAAAATTGAGCGTGTCGTACGCTGCCCGTGTTCGGTTTGCCTCTTGCCATTACCTACGTATTTTGCCTATTTTAGCCCTTTTGTCCTTAAGTCCCTTGTGGGTTAGTATAGTCCTGATCAGTTCAAATGAAAACTAGACGCTTAAATGTATATCTGTGTATTGAGGCGCTCTGTCCAAGATGTCGATGTTGGGTGTACTTTTTTGTAGACATCATACATATATTTTGTTTTGCTTTCATTGGCCGCTAAACCCATCTTTGTTCCCTCTATCTCAATAGTCGCAAATGCCCCACTAACGGCCCGCTGAATTCTTCCAACTATTTCAATGTGATTGGCGTAAGCGAGTGGTTGTACAAACTTGTAAAAGATTGTTCCTCCGGTGTTGGCTTGTGAATTTCGTACAATTCTTTAAAGATCGCAGAACCGCGCATCACCGTGTCGAAGACCTTCCCTAACATCGAACGGTTCGGTGGTGTTCTTTCCGACTTTGATGGAGCTGTGAGAGTTCTCCATCGACGGACCAGATGGGCTAGATATGGCTCTATAACTCGTCTCGTACACGCTATCATAGGAATCTTTGCAATATAGGTAGATGCAGATGTGATGCGTATCAATTTTATATTCATGGTTTTTTTCCAAGATCTGCCCTAGTTTAAATATTTGGTCAATGGTGGACCTTCCTGACGTGACTGAGGGTACAGACTCTGATATTTGATATTTGTATTACACCAGGTGAAGAAACTGTTGAGAACTTCCTGCAGAAGGCGGTGGATGAAATGCATACATCTAAAGATTTTCATATCATCAGCGTAGACCAGAAAATCAGAGTTCCGGATGATGTATTCAGCATCATTCATTTACTGTAAGCATAAAGATCAATGGCCCTAGATGGGCAGTAGAAATGTGGTGAAGTGGAAGGGTTGTGATCCCTTGTTTTCGGATCATAACCTCGCTGATAAAAGGAAGAAGAAGAAGGCCCTAGATGGCAGCCTTGAGGGGCGCCCGATGGTGCTATAATAGGGTCCGATACTGTTGATCTAAAATGAGATTTGTATTGATTTGGTCCATGAGATAAACCGCGGTTGGAATCCATGGGCTTTTACCTTGAAAACAATATTTTGGTGAGAAACTTTTGGCGAAAGTCTTAATAAGATCTGTGGCTTCGACATCTACTACATTTCCATCTTCCAGAGCGCTCAATGCACTACTTACGCATTCGATTAATTAAGTTTGTGGTTGCTGACCTATTATTAAAGAATCCATGTTGCTTAGTGGAGAGGATTGGCTTGCAATGTAAGTAAGTACATTATTATCATACACGATGCTCTCGAAGAGTTTAGGTATGGATGAGAGCTTAGCAATGTGCCGATCATTAGATCATCCCTTGTATCCTTTTTTGTGGATGTGGATAATTCTATAATTGAGGAGATACGCATTGGGAAATTGAAAATTGAAAAAGAGCAGTGAGGGGCTGTGTCAAATGATTCACACACTTTTCTAATACTATGGCGGGGACACCGACAAAGCTACAAATGTAGTCATCCTTCAGTTGGCTAATTTTATTAATGGGATTATGTCCGTGGTAACAAGGGAGGTTTGAGCAGAGTTGTTGAAATAGCAGAAATAATAAAAATCAGGTTCAAGTACATGGCCAGCAAATGAGTGCCCAAAGAAATGAGTGAATATGTTGGCAATTATTTAAGGGTCTGCCGAGAAAGAGTCTGAGAAGATGAGACTAGATGGGTGGCCATCCGATTTCTATTTAACGTTTATGAATTGAAAAAGTCTCTGGGGGTCGGATATTAGGTTTGATTGCATTTGGTATTCTTAATAGACCATTTGTCAGAGCTCAGAGAAATGTGTCTTCTTCTTCCTTTTATCAGCGAGGTTATGATCCAAAAACAAGGGATCATAACCCTCCCACTTCAACGCATTTCTACTGATCCGCCTGTGGGGTTCGCCTCAGAGAAATGGGTATATGCACAGAAGTACTTATAGAAGTCAAAGTGAGATTTGTAAGCGTCAGATAAAGTTAAGTTGCCCATTCAAGTTGTTCTCACAGGCTCTGCGCAATCAGAGTGATCAGTGGCTTCCGAACTATCTCCAACGATGCAGCCTGCGATTTAGCTGGGATGGTCCCAATAGACATCCTCCCGCATGAGATGCGGAGGGTGTACCTTAGACCCTCGAACCGGCAAGCGGCAACAAGGATTAAGGAGGAGGAAAGGGTAGCATCGGCAACGCGGTGGTATACCAGGTGAGACAGCTCTACAAAAGGCAAATAAATCTTAAGCTTGTATTATATTTAATGTTAAACGTTAAATGTAATAAACTGAATGTAAAAACTTGCCAAGTTACATATTTAGTAGCAAGGAACCTAACAAATTATCTTTTAAAACAGTTAAAGCATTTCCACGTGTCCCAAATTCCTGCATATGATCGTACACACTACGGGGAGGAGGAAACTACAGAGCCGCTGAATATACCCTTAGTTACTGCAAATGAATTGATCAACATATGCAACAAATTTGGGGATAAGAAGTCGCCACGTGCTGACGGCATTCCAAATATAGCTCTCAAAACGGCATTCAAAGCGTACCCAGATATGTTTGTAGAAATGTACATTCGTGCTTAAAAGAAGGAGTTTTTTCAGAACAGTGGAAAAGGCAAAGGCCAGTACTACTCCCAAAAGGTGATAAGCCACCAGAAGAACCTTCATCATACCGCCCGCTGTGCATGCTAGACACAGCAGGAAAAGTTCTGGAACGAATCATCTGCAACAGATTAGAGACAGCGATAGAAACTGTAGGCGGGCTTTCGAAACACCAATATGGCTTTCGGAAGGTATGCTCAACAGTAGATTCAATCAGCTTGGTGGTTGAAACTGCACAAAAAGCGATAGAAGGCAAGAGGTGGAAAGGGGGTTCCAAGAAATATTGCTTAGTGATAACCCTGAATATCAAAAATGCATTCAACACTGCAAACTGGAGCCATACCACCTTGATCAAAAAGTTCCCGGAATTTATTCAGAAAATTAAAAATACAAGTTTATTCATCTAAATCTATATTGTCCCCTTCAAAGTAATCCCCATCGACTGCAACACACTTATGCCAGCGCTTGATCCAATCTTTGAAACATTTTTTATATTCGGTTTTCGGTATGTCCATCAGTGATTCCTGCGATTTTTCCATTACTTCCTCTCGGCTGCTGAAACGCGTTCCCCGTAATGGTTTTTTAACTCGATTGAACAGAAAGAAGTCACAGGGAGCCAAATCAGGTGAATTCGGTGGCTGTTGCATGGTATTTGTTGCATTTCTCGTCAAAAAATTACGAATAATGATGGCACTGTGCGACGGTGCGTTATCATGGTGCAAAATCCACGAGTTTTCTACCCACAATTCTGGTCTGGTAAAAAATCGCCAACACACACAGAGATAGATGTACTCTTGGCTACGTAACTTTTGCAAATGTCAAGCTATGACGCTAAGATTTAGAGGGAATATCAACAACAGATGTACCAACTTAACAAAGAAAACAGAACTCAAATCGGAACGATGGGAGCGCCGCACGGTTTTATTCCGGGAACTTTTTGATCAAGGTGGTATACTAGAGGCACTCAGAAATTTACAAGTCCCAGCATATCTCATAAAAATCGTGACAAATTACTTCAAGCGCAGTCTTAACCTACGGCACAGACAACGGACCCAAAGAACACAAGTTCACTGGCGGAGTACCACAGGGGTCAGTGCTAGGTCCCTTACTCTGAAACGTCATGTACGATGGGATCTTGCGTCTTCCAATACCCGAGGAAACAAAAATTATCGGATTTGCGGACGACATTGCAATCGTCGTAATTGGCGTACTGGAAGAGGTTGAGCGGATAAGCAACTCTACAATTAGGACCGTACGGAACTGGCTGAGTTCGGCTGGCCTCACGCTTGCAGAACATAAAACGGAAGCGGTCCTTATAAGCAGCAGGAAGAAGGAGGAAACGATAAATATTACTGTGGATAGCCACACAATAACATCGAAACCCTTCATAAAATACCTCAGATTCATATTAGATACGAGACTATCCTTCAAGGAGCACCTCAAGAGTGTGTCTCACAAAGCAGCGAATGCCAGCGCTGCCCTCGCACGAATCATACCTAATACAGGAGGCTCTAGGCACAGTCAAAGATTACTTTTGGCCAGAGTAATAGCGTCTATAATCCTTTACGCCGCACCAATCAGAGCCAGAGCCATGACGACTAAAACAAACAAGTAAGATTGCTTCAGTGTACAGAACATGTACGCTAAGAGTATGCTGCGCATAGCATACCACCTCCAGCGATGCAGCCTGTGTGATAGCAAAAATGCTACCAATAGACATCCTGGCAGAAGAGCAGCAACGACAATATGAATTGAGATGCTCAGAACAACAGCGAACTGCTAACACGAATCCAAATGACAACTAAGTTAGAAAGCCCCTTACGATGAATTGCCAAGGCAGTACCGTAGGGAGAAAGGGTAAGAAGGGAGAAGGGGTTAGTGGGTAAAAGTCCCACACTGTTACTGAGTACGGGCTCAGTTTCGTCTGTTGGAGATTACCAACTCCCAGCGTAAAAAAAGCAGTTGAAGCATTTACAGATTTATGATCTTCACATAAATTGGAAAGCGAGATCTTATACGCAATACCAAGTTGATAGCCATTTTGTTTTTTTTTTAGGTTATTGGGGTTAAAATTTTGTCTATCATGCTTTGCAAGTTTACTAGAGTTTCTTTAGTAATAAACAGCTAGATAAATAGGGACATTTCCACTGTTGCCTAACTCATTGGCAATAACAATGTGTTCTAACATTGCTGACTTGATGAACCAACCTCTATCAACAGAGCAGTTGACCAGCATTCAAGAGGCTGTCATCGACATCTCAATTGAGCTGAAAAACAAAGGCGTTTGGCCCCGTTTCTTAGGCTCACAACACAAGGCGGGATGGCTTATCTTCGTCTGCTCAGACAATGCCACCGCCGAGTGGATGCGCTCGAACTTCGAGGCTATAAGAGCCAAAAGTGGATTAGACGTGTCACTGGTGGAAGAGGGATCCTTCCCGAAGACACACATTGTCTGAGGATTCTTTCCACAGAGTCTCGAGCTCCCGTCATCAAAAATTCTGGCTTCCCTGGAAGCACAGAACAAAGGCCTACGGGCAACTGCATGGAAGGTCATGCAAAGGGTAAAGGAAGGTGCACTCCTCCAGCTTGTGCTAGGACGACACCTCCATGAGGGTGCTTAGCACGCTTAGAAACAAGGTGTTCTACCGTTTTGGCTAGGTCAAATTGATCCTGAAGACCACCGAAAAGGGTCAAGAGCCTGGTCACGGTAGCCCGAAGAAGGTGGACGCAGTTGGCTCAACAACTGCTTCTGCGGCGGACACTTCACCACCCGCTTCCAGCAGCAGTGCCTCTGGGCATACTGCTTGTACAAGCTCCGCCGCTAGAGTTACTGCTACACCCAATGCAATTAGACGTCCCACGACCGGCAATGTGGCCGGACTTTCAAAACCCACCAGCGGTGCCCGAGGACACGTTTCTCGGACGAATGAGGAGTTGGTTAGGAACAGACCTCAGGGTCTACCTAATCTGACTGCTTGCCGTAGAGGAAAGGGCCCTAAAAAGGGTCAACTACTCCGGCAAGCTCGATCTTTAAAGGAAGATCGATGAGCACGATCAAGGTGCTACAGGCGAACCTGCATCACGCTAAGGGCGCGTCCGCTACCCTCAGCAAGCTGTCCGCCGAAGAAAATATAACCGTTGGTCTCATCCAAGAACCATGGGTTAGTTGCGGACATATAAGAGGTCTCCGGAATAGGGCAAGTAAGTTGATTTCCAAGTGTGGAGAGCAAGCGCCTAGAGCGGCCTGCTTAATTAGCAGTAATATAAACTTTCTTCCCATTCCAGAATTTATAACTAGAGACCTGGTGGCCCTACTACCGGAAAGGGAACACAGAATATCGTGTGCGCCTAAGCGTACTTCCCTGACGATAATGGTGATATCCCGCCTAAAGACGTCCAGAGCCTCATTAACTACTGCCAAAAAACCAACCTCCACTACATCATCGGTTGCGACGCCAATGCACATCACGAGGTCTGGGGTAGTATTGACATCAACAGAAGGGGTGAGTGTCTTTTAGAATACCTTGTCAGTAGTCAAGTAGATATTTTGAATAAAGGCTCTAAACCCACCTTCACAAATGCGATTCGCGAAGAGGTACTTGACCTCACTCTTGCTAGCCTATTTATCTCTAATTTTATTGAAAACTGGCACGTATCAGACGAGGCCTCACTGTCAGACCATCAACATATTAGGTTTGACATACCCGGTCAACCCTCATATGTCCCTAGCAGATACGATCCCAAATCTACGGATTGGCATCGCTATCGTGAACTAGTGTTCTCAAGAAAAGATATGCTCCTCACATCTATTGAGTCCATAGAGGACCTGGACGAAGCTGCTTACCAGCTTAACAATATACTGCTTAATTCCTACCACGACAGCTGCGTCCCCAAAACCAATGTTAGCAAACGTAAAGTGCCCTGGTGGAATGACCAACTGGCGAAACTTAGGAAGAAGGTCAGAAAACTCTTCAACTCTGCAAAGCGAACGAATAGGTGGGACGAATACAGGTTTGCTCTCACCGAATACAATCTAGAATTGAGACGATCTAAACGAGCTACTTGGAGGAAATGCTGCGAAACCATTGCCGCTATGCCAACAGCGGCACGAATCCATAAAGCGCTTGTTAAAGATCAAGTCAACTGTATAGGGTTATTGAAGAAGAATGATGGAACCTACACGACGGACCGTACGGATACACTTAGAACCCTGCTCCAGGTACATTTCCCAGGTTCGTCTCTTAACACATCTTATGTGTACTCGAAGATCTTTGACCACAGGGTTTTTGTGGAAAGTAGAGTTAACAGTTTATCAGGTAAAATATTTAGTGCAGATAAAGTTGAATGGGCAGTGGGCACCTTCAAACCTTTTAAAGCTCCCGGCGGTGATGGTCTCTTTCCAGCACTTCTACAAAAGTCAATCGACCTCATCCTGCGGGGTTTGACAGCTTTATTTAGAGCTAGCTACAATTGGGGATACATACCACCCACCTAGAGACAGGTTAATGTGGTATTCATTCCCAAACCAGGCAATAGGCCTAGTGAGCTGCCTAAATCCTATACACCTATAAGTCTAACTTCATTTGTCCTCAAGACAATGGAGAGACTAATTGATATTCACATCAGAGGCAGGTTAGATGTGTCTAACGCTCTGTACTCGAATCAGTACACATACAGAAAAGGCAAATCCACAGTAGGTGCCCTTCATTATCTCGTCAAAAAGATAGAGGGTACACTCAGTTCTAAGGATATAACCTTGTGTGCATTTCTTGATATCGAGGGCGCATTCGATAACACTGGCTACGACTCGATCGCAATGGCGATTAGTAGCAGAGGTATCGAAGAATCGACCAACCAATGGATTAGGTCCATGCTGGTAAGCCGATTCATTACCTCCTCCTCCGGGGGAGTGTCGGTGTCTGTAACGGCAGCGAAAGGCTGTCCTCAAGGAGCAGTTCTCCCCCCCCTGTTATGGTCAATAGTCATCGACAACCTGTTAGCAGATCTTCACAGATCAGGCTACACCACCGTCGGTTATGCTGATGACTTGGCGGTTTGTATTAGTGGCAAACACGGCACGACAATCTCTAACGTCATGCAAAGTGCACTCTTACAAGTTGTAGAATGGTGTAACAAACAAGGACTATCCATCAATCCTAGTAAAACCGCTCTGGTGCCATTTACAAGGAAGGCACAGGTCAACCTTGAACCCATCACAATCAAAGGCACCACAATAGTTTATTCCAGCGAGGTCAAAATACCCTGGTGTAATTCTTGACAAACGACTTAACTGGAATTCGCATATCAAGTCCGCCACAGAACGTGCTACGAGAGCACTTTGGGCTAGTGAACGCCTATACGGCAGAACTTGGGGTCTCTCTCCTAAAATGATACATTGGTTGTATATAATGATGGTAAGACCCATTATCACATATGCGGCTATCGTCTGGTGGCCAAAAACCCTCCAGCAGACAACGGCAAACAAGTTGCAGAAGTTGCAAAGAACTGCCTGTCTCGGCATTACAGGTGCGTGGCGCACCTGCCCCACGACAGCTCTTGAAGCTATTGTCGGGCTAACACCCTTACCAATCTTCATTAGGAAGATGGCTGCTAGATATGCCATCAAGCTGCAGCTAGATTATGAGTATAAACCAGGTGACCTAGTGGGGCATCTAAAGATACTCAACTCGATCCCTAAAAGAGACATGTTTTGTACTATACCGGATATTATGGTCAGGCAACATTGCTTCGGAAAGTTATTCGAGGTAGAAATATTGGACCGCGGAAATTGGTCCAATGGTGTTCCAACGCTGGACCCCAAAAGTCTCGTCTGGTTCACCGACGGATCGAAAATGGATTCTGGAGTTGGAGCCGGGGTCTTTGGACCCAACATAAAAATTTCGGTACCTATGTGTTTCAGGCTGAAGTCCATCATGCCATTGAGATCTGCGCCAGGAATAATCTCCGTAAGGGAATCAAGGGCGCTAGGATTCACATATTTTCAGATAGCCAGACAGCACTTAGGGCATTATCGTCCAACCAAATGGACTCCGTAACTGTAAAATGCTGCTACGATGCTTTACAAGATCTTGCCAAACACAACAGAGTAATGCTCGGTTGGGTCCCTAGACACCAGGGAATTGTGGGCAACGAATCTGCAGATGAGCTTGCTAGGGCCCGCTTAGAATCTGCGTTTATAGGTCCCGAACCTTATTATAGCTTCAATTGGACAAAAGCTACAGCGTTGATTAACGAATGGGAGAACAAACTTCGTCTAGATCACTGGACTAATGTGCCAGGTTTAAGACAATCCAAACGTTTAATCAAGCCTTATTCTTATAAGGAAATCCTTAGCTTAGATAGGGAAAGCATTAGGAAGCTAGTGAGCTTTCTAACCGGCCATTGCGGCCTAAGATACCACCTTAACAAGTTGAACCTGTGCCAAGAGAAGGACTGTCGGCTATGCCTAGAGGAGGATGAAACATCCGAACACATTCTTTGTGAATGCCCGGCACTACACTGGTTAAGGAAACGTATTTTCCACAAGGAGATACTCACTTCAGTGGAACTGAAATGCGCCACTACTAGAGACATACTCACTTTCATAAGGGAGGTAGTACGTCTGTTAGGTTAACTCCAACCCTCCGATACAATAGATCTTTCAGGTCGCAGTGTCGTTGCCACACGGGCATGGGTTGTACAAGAGAAAAAAAAACAAAAAAAATTGCTGCAATCAATCCGTATACTTTATTATGAGTCTTAATGCCACTTAATACGTGTAGCTTTACGTAATACAGTCAGAGTTATTTCTAATACAGTGGAATTCTAAAACCTTGCTCCGTACATGAATATTCGCTTTTATTGTAATGATTTTAAGCGGTTTAAACAGATGTTATGAGGATGCTTAAAGTGTGAATACTGCTTTTTTATATATAAAGCTTATTGTCAAGCAGTTGGGAAAAATGTTTATTTATGAATGATGATCATCTTCTTTCTTCTTCTTCCTTTTATCAGCGAGGTTATGATCCGAAAACTAGGGATCACAACCCTCCCACTTCACCGCATTTCTACTGATCCGCCTGTGGGGTTCGCCTATTTGATCTCAGAAAATATCGGCAGGCCTGCCGATTTTGGATCACTCGGTTACTGAGGCCAATGAAATGCCGATGTCGTCGCATTTGTCTGATCCAGGCGTTTATAGGCCTGCCTTTCCTACATCGCGATGTCTTTGGAACGTGCATAGATATTGCCTTTTTTACAGGGTTCAAATGATCTCTTCTTTGAACGTGGCAATACCAGCTGAGCCGGTCGCGCTCTAATTTTCGTACGATGGTTTTCTTGATGTGAAAGCTTCCACGGATCTTCGAACTTCTTATTCGATCAAGCTTGGTCACTCCTGCTGTCATGCGAAGCATCTTCATCTCAGCTGCCGTTAATTTACTCTCATACTTTTTGTACATCGTCCAACATTGTGAACCGTATGTGAGCGCTGGACGTACAACTGCGGTGTAGAGCCTTCCTTTCAACTTAGGGGGCATTTTTCTGTCACAGAAGATAGCGGAATTTTCTCGCCACTTCATCCACCCTACGCTTACACGATGATTGATGTCGTCATCACAAGTTGCTTTGCTATTGATCATAGATCCCAGATATTTGAACTTTTCGCACTTGGGAAGCACTGTTCCATTCAAATAAATGTCTGGAATAGGCCTGAGTGGATCAGAGAACGGGCAGCACAAGTACTCTGTCTTTTTTGAACTAATGCGATACCCATTTCCCTCCAAAACGTCCACCCACACATCAAGTGCTCGTTGAATGATGATCATAAAGGATAAAAGTGCTTACAGCCCGTAGCGCACTATAACCCGCCACCTTAAAGTGCGGTGGGATATCTCAAAAGTTCAACCTGAGCATCTCTTTCCGCCTCCCAGATCACTATAGCGTATTTCAGGTGAAAATATGGCGATCAAGGAAGCCTTGTCCTGATTGAAATGTAATGCAATACCTGCCAGTGCCAGGGATATTAGCATTTCCCTGAAAGTCAAGCGGCAATAAATTGTGGTATCGTGGTCTTACATTTCAAATGCCGCCTTACTGCCGGAACAAAATGGTGAAGCTAAAGCTGTAGCTCGAAGCGCTATCAGAAAAATCGTGCACTGATGTAGCTGAGTGCGAACACAATGGTGAAGCGCTGCATGGGTGTTTGTTTTTGGTAATCCAAATTCTTTGGAATTTTTTTTTTACACCTTGGCTTTATTTTTTTGTATTTATATAGTGAAGATTACTCATATCCCATACAATATTGTCCCTTTTTACTAGATAGGTTTGTTTTTCTATTTACTGATGTGCCGTATCTTTTTTTTTTTATGTGTATGAAAATGTCAAAAAAGCGCGCTGCAGTGAAGCCGAAGTCAATTCCACTTCTACTTCAACGACAAGCTTCAGCTTCACATTGTGTTCGCAGTATTGGATGTAAGAGAGACATTCCGGGTAACTAGAAGGTTAATGAGCTCGCCAGACAGAGTACCACTTTAAGGATTCTACTGACGGACCCTGGGTATGCCCCTCGCTACATGTAAGTATATACCTAAGTTAAACTCTATTTACAGAACCAACCGCACATAGAGAAAACGCTCAACCTGTCATATTTCGAGCTGGTGATGCTAGATAAGCTTATAAGTGTCATTGGGCCTCTTTTCTAACGACATTTGCAGGAGCTATAGAGACAAAGAGGAGGAGGAAACTATCCTTCACCTCTTTGCACATGTCCGACCCTGTCCCAAAAAAAGACTGCTTTAAGTAAGGACTCATTTCTTCATTGACCTCGGCAAACTGGCGTCCTCATGTGCCATGCGCATCCTTCGCTTTAATAAAAGCTCCGGTTTGTTTAATTAGTCGCTGGGTAGCCAAATGGACACACAATACACAATGGACCTCTACTGGTCTAATTAGGTCTATACTTTCGTACAACCGTACTAACCTAACCTAGTCTAACATATCAATTGACCAATTAGGGACACGATTCTTTTGAGAGTAAGCTTATTTGTCCAGGGCCCTTCAAAGGCCCCTTCATATTTTTTAAAATTTTCACAGTCATACTCGCGTGTGCGTGCATCCATTCTCATGCTCTAGCAGGTATCTCAAAATTAAAATTCTGCTTTTGTCCTTAGTCCACAATTAATATTTATACCATTCACATCACATGACTGCTTTTGGAAAGCCAAATAAACAATTATTTACATTTCAAGAACACCAACAACGAAATAAAATTCGACCCTAAATAGATTTTTTGGTACGTGGTAGAAAAACTCTCAACAACTGCAAATATGAATAAATCAATTCTCCTGTACCTCATGACACGTTTAACAGATTTGCATTCCCATTTGGTTTGTAAATTGTCAAAATTTAACACACAATCCTCCTAAAGGGTGTATCTCAGTTATACACAGAAGTATCTATCTACTATCACCCAACGAATATTTACAACCTACCTTTACCTATGAGGAGCGGACTTGTCGTGGGTAGACAATCGAGTTCGCATATTTTTTTTAGCTGTGATTTCGTATCATAGCAACAGATTATTATTTTTGCATAAACTCAGTCATGTGAAACTGTTACACTGTTTTTTTTTTTTAGTTGCCAATTATTTTTAAGATTTTTTTGTCTTAAATAATTGGATCGTTCTGTGTAGACGTGGATAAGTTTATTTTTCCCAAATTGGAAAAAATTGGATTCACTTATGACACACCAAGATGAATTTGGATAATAAATTTGTTAATAAAAATGTTAAAGTTTAAATACCTGTAGACTTCCTATTTATCTTCATTGATAATATAGACTTAAAGCGCTTGGGTTTTGAGAAAATAGTGGCGTTGGATACATGGTGCAAAATCAGAACTACGGAGAAAGGTTTATACGTATATATATATTCCAATTTGCTTTCAGCTGTTTACCCAGTAAACGGGTGTAGATTATCCCTTCTATTGATAATACATATTTTAATAATGATTTATGTAATAAATCAATTCTTTCTGCGCTTAAACGTTGTCAGAATAGAAAAAAAGTCAAACTCGGAAGTAATTGTTCTAAATTAAAATTATGGCATTGTTCTACTCAATTCTATGAAGAACATATTAAATTTTCTATCTCCTGCACTCAAAACATGAAATGGAATGACTGTACGTTTCCCGGCCCCACCTCCACAAAATTTTAAGGGTATAGAGCTTAACTCCTCGCAGGCGAACCCCACAGGCGGATCAGTAGAAATGCGGTGAAGTGGTAAGGTTATGATCCCTTGTTTTCGGATCATAACCTCGCTGAAAAAGGAAGAAGAAGAAGGGCTTAAACTCCTCACAACCATTCCTATTGTGCGTGCTATACTTTTTGCATGTTTTACACCGTATCTGAAGGATATCGTTTTTGAGAGGTTTTCTCTTACTTTCATTTTCTCGGATGTTTCTCAGTGGTTAGCGAGAAGTGTAAATAAGGACATTTGACATAAAAACTAATAAATATTTTTGAGCTGGGAAGATGAAATTTCACATTTGAGCTTCTGAGAGCCCAAAGGAGTGAAAGTGTGAAAAATTGTTCATGCCAAATTGAAACAAAAATTCCCTTTTCTTAACATTTTTATCACAAATGTTAAGTACATAAAAGACTGCCAGAGTAAACGGGCGCCGTGGCGTAAGTGGTTAGTGTGTCGAACCACTTCGCGTCAGGTTTCAAGTTCGAATCCAACAAGTTTTTCACGGTCCCACCTCTCGCGAACGTCTGACAAACATCCGAGAGTATTGTTGTCACGAAAAAGCTTCTCAAATCGCCGTTCGGATTCGGCATTAAACTGTAGGTCCCTTCCATTCGTGTGAAAAATATAACCCACACAACATGAGTGGTTGCGAGAAGCTAGGCCCTGGCACTTAAAGAGCTGTTGCGCCAAATATATATATATATATAGAGTAAACGGTAGGGACAGTTGAACGCGACCCATCCAAAACGACGACATTGGAGTTGTAAGAATAATAAAAAGTAGTACATTACTGATTATGGCTGGTCAAACGGTAGTGCATGCGATCATATGAAAACACAAGCGTTTTCACTCAGCTGAGGCCTACCAACTCCTACTCTCAACCTCCACGCGGTGACATCCGGGTGCCTAGTACCTTAATCCAAGAAATGGTTAACCAACCCCGTTTGGCGGATTCTTGGTGGCAGCAGATGAGAGAAGGGGGAAGAGTATTTTCTCACTAGAGCACTTCTTGCTGTTCCAGACGGCAGCGGACGAATTCCCTAGACGGAGTCAACGGTGGCGTCCATAGTTCCAGTTAGGTTGAACTTAGTGAATACCTTGCGCGAGCTGCTTCGACGTATTCGGATCACAGGTCGGTAAGGAATTTCCAATATTGGTCAGGACATTGGAATAGAGATGCTGGCGGAGGAGCCCTTAATGGGCCAACGGCAGCGCTCATACCCCCGTAGTGGACTACTGGCACCGGTGTACCCGGCCCCTTGTCCAAGGGGAATAATTAAGGAACTGGCCCTCCAGGTTGGGGGTTGTGCCGTCGGGGTAACTATCCTGCCACGTAAAACATCGATGGTTCCAAAATAACCAAAAGCCTCGGATAAGGATGACTCAACTAATGAGTACCCCAGCAAATGAAATAAGGACAACGACCTTCGGATCTGTACGTGGAATGTTCTGTCCCTTTACAGACCACGTGCAGCCGAACAACTAGCAGAGGCCCTTGACTGCTATAAAGCAGATATTACCGCCATCCAGGAAGTGCGATGGGATGGGCCGGGCAAAAAGAGGATGAAAAACTGTGACATCTACTACGATGATTGCTACAGAGGCAACAGAAAACGCTTATTCGGGTGCGGATTTGTCATACGCGGCGGGCTTAGACAAGTAGTTTTAAGCTTCCGACACGTGAGCGAGCGTATTATGACTATCCGGATCAAGGCTAAATTCGCTAACATAAGCCTAATATGTGTTCATGACCCCACGGAAGAAAAGGACCCTGCCACCAAAGAGTGTTTCTACGAGCTCCTCGACAAGACATACGAGCAATGTCCTAAATACGACGTTAAATCGTATTGGGCGATTTTTACGCCAAAATAGGAAAGGAGGACGTCTTTGGTAGGGCCGTCGGTAAGCATAGCCTACACGACACCACGTCTGATAACGGACTAAGGCTAATTGATTTCGCCGTGGAGCGAAATGTCACCATAGCAAGCACATGGTTTCCTCATCTCGATATGCATAAGCAGACATGGCGGTCCAATGATCATGTCACGATCAACCAAATTGATCATATTGCGATCGACGCAAGGCATGCCTCCAGTATTCTGGATGTCCGGACCTTCCGAGCGGCCAACATAGACTCGGATCATTACCTTGTTGTAGCCAAGGTACGAATGTGGATATCACAATCTGAGCAACAGGGAAGAATCACTGTGAGAAAATTTAACGTCGAAAAACTACAATCGCAAGAGACCGCCAGACTCTTCGCTGAACGCGTATCCCGAAATCTCTCAATTACCCCTTTGCCGCCAGCATCAAGTACCGAAGACCAGTGGCAACGCTGCCAACATGCCATCAGAAACGCCGCGACTGATGTGCTGGGTCTCGCTCGCCCACCACCGCGAAACCCCTGGTTTGACGAAGAGTGGCGGCGAGTGCATGCGGCAAAACAAGAAGCATACAAAGCGGCGCTGCAAAGGAAAACGAGAGCTGCTCGTGAGCTCTACGAGCAAAAGAGACGGGAAGAACATCGGCTTCTCCAAAAGAAGAAGAAAGAGCATGAGAAGCGCGCGTTTGAGAATATCGAGAGTTTATATTTCAGGAACAATGTACCGAAGTTTTACCAAAAAGTAAAAAGAACGTGCCCGTGCAATGCCCGTACAGAAACCTGTAGAGATGAAAATGGAAACCTCGTAGTAGAATCACAGTCGGTGCTGAGAAAATGGAAAAACTACTTCTGCGGACTGTATAACGGCGACGAAGACCAACATCCCGCTATCAGGCGGAATGAACCATTCAACATAGACGATGATAGTCAAAATTTCCGTCTACCTGACCAAAACGAAGTGAGGATAGAAATATCCAAGCTAAACCCAACAAGGCTGCAGGACCTAACGGTTTACCGGCCGAACTTTTCATGGCAGCTGGTGATGGATTGGTAGAGTGCATACACCAACTCATCTCTAAGATTTGGTCAGACGAGTGTATGCCTGATGAATGGAACCTCAGCATCGTTTGCCCGATCCACAAGAAAGGAGACCCCCTCAACTGCGCCAATTATAGAGGCATCAGTCTCCTCAACATCGCATACAAAATCTTTTCTGCGATATTGTGTGAACGCCTGAAACCTTTTATGAACAGCCTGATTGGACCATATCAGTGCGGTTTCAGGGCAGGAAAGTCCACCATCGATCAAATCTTCACACTTCGGCAGATCCTGGAGAAAACCCAAGAATTCCAAATCGATACTCACCACCTCTTTATCGATTTCAAGGCCGCCTATGACAGCATCTATAGACAAGAGCTTTATAGAGCCATGTCTAGTTTTGACATCCCTGCCAAACTTGTCCGTCTGTGCAGGCTGACGATGGAGAACGCTCGCTGCTCCATCAAGGTCGGTAATGACCTCACCGAGACTGTTAATCTTTGCCTTGACCTTGGCCTTCATCGCTTCCTTATCGCACTCTGTTAGTTTCTCCAGCAACTTATTGTAAGTTGCTCTCTTTTCACCGCATTGTGATAAAAAGCATCACTCTTCTTCCACAAACATGGACTCGTGCGATAAAGTTCTATAAACTCAACCAAATTATCATATTGTTTTGCCATCTTCGTCGGTTAATGAAAAAAAAAGCACAAAAAATCAAATCCGTTGCTTTGACAATCTTCCAACCACCAACTGTAATCGGAAATGAGAACTACTGAAGCCTATTTACACGTCAGTTAAACAGACAACTGAACTGAAAACTGATGGGAATTCCATTAGTTTCAGTCTCAGTTAAACGCTTCAGTTTTTGCATTTACACAGCAGTTTAACTGAAAGCTCAACTGAAACTGAAACTGAACTGATTATCTAAATGGGGCTTAGAGGTCATCGACGATTGTGGTGAATTCTTGTACGTTGTCGATTGCTGGTGTCTTCGGCTGGCGTAGGCCAACGGCGAATACCGGTGTAGCAGTAAAAAGAGAGGAGAAACAACTGAAGCAACGAGGATAAGCGGAAGCTGTGTCGCGGGTTTTTTTTACCGTCGTCTGCATTTTCTTTTTTTTGTTTTTTTCTTTTTTGAGGAATGGCTATTTTTGGTTGATGCGAGTTGCTGTCGGTTTTTCAGCAGTTTTTTAATTTTATTTTTTTTGGGCTACTTGACTGGTGAGCATCACTAGGTAATCGAACCATGGAGAGCAGGGAAGTGCGGGAAGCCAAGTATGGGTCGATGACGAGGGATGAGTTGTCTAACCGATTGATAAAGCGGAACTAAGATCCACGGGTTAGAAGGACTAGCTTCTAAAGCGACTGCTTGACGCGACAGACCCTGTCGTAACTGGAGATACACTCGACACAAGCAGCAGTGCTAGTAAAGTCATTGAACTTCAGAAGCTGCGTAAAGAGATCCAGAGGTTACAGGAAAAGCTCGTTGAGCAAACAAGCGCCCAGACGGGAGCTGCGGAGGCAACCAAGATGACTGCTCGTCCAGATGGGCAGAAAAGCGTAGTGCCTCAGGGTTTTAGAGGGAAGAACTGCCAGTCAGGGACAGGAGTTGCCAGCGCAACACATACACGGTACGAGATGTCGCGAAGGTACTGCCCGTATTCGGCCCTAAAGATTTCGCGGGACTGAAAAAGAAAGGTGATATCCTGTGCATCTATGGATTATATGAGAAGTAAGTGCTGATGGTCGCGAGCACGAAATTGGTAGGAGCGGCAAAGCTGTGGAGCCACAGCACTATACTTAAATCACTGGATGAGTTCTTTCGAGAACTATGTCTGTATTTTCCAACGGAGGATTACGAAGCTGATACCCAAGACATGCTCCGGAAACGAAAGCAGGAACTAGGTGAATATGTCGAAGAGTACGTTTCCGGCATGAAAATAGCCGCATCTACTAGAGGACACATCCAGGAGGCCTCATTAGTGAAATACCTTACCCAGGGTGTGGCAGATAGGGAGTGTCAGGAGGCATTCCGTTCCTTAAAGTCGGCGTCAGTCAATAACATCCTCGAGACCGTCAGTTGGATTGTTGGACTGAAAAACAGAAGTCAGTCGATGGCAGAAAATTTCTCCACAACGAGGAGTGAAGTGCCAAGGCGTTAGTGGAGAGACGAATTGACACACTGGTAAAGGCAGTGCAAAATGTTTCTACTGCCGTGAGGTGGGGCACTATGTCAGAGATTGTCTGCTGTCACATGAAGAGGGTAAATCAACGGATAGTGCAACGAGGAGGCTGGGTAATCAACAGCGCCAGACTCGATTATTGGCGCACTTGAGGATCCCTAAGCCTGTCAGTATTGAACCTGGTAATGTTGAGTAAGTTTGAGCTGTTGCTGTTGACGGATGCAGTACGAAGGCCTATAACAGATAACATAAGATTTTGATCGCATTTTTGTCCGATGTCCACTCCACGCCTGTTTCGGACGTCTAAAAGACAATTTCTGAAGCGGCGGTTGATCGCTATGGGATCGACTTGGTAGGATGTTCCTTGCCTCTCAGTTGAGACCCAACTGATTGTGTGGCAGGTGTTATGCTTAAACAGCGTACCTCCAATGACTAGGCGGTTGATATTGCCGCAGTCCACACACTGCTATCCGTTGTCATAGCGGTCTCCAAGGTTGTGAACTCCCATCACGTGCTTAAGCGTAGTATTGTCGCTTGCTACCTTGGCGTTGAAGTCGCCCATCCACATTATGATGTGCCCATTAAGTGTTTGTTTGTAGACGCAGTCTAAATCTCTATAGAAATTGTCCTTATCATCTTCAGTCGCATCTTCGATTGGAGCATAACACTGTATGATGGTAATTTTTCTTACTCTACTCTGGAATCTAACCGTCAATATTCGGTCACTCTGAGGTTTCCAGGATATGAGGCTGCTTCGTGCTACTGGAGTTAGCAATAATTTAACTCTGAACCTCTGCGCTCTCCCAGTTAGCCTACGAGAGTAGAGCATGACAGTGTTTTTTGTTGGGGAGTGGTATTTCTCGGCATCGCACCAAATTATTACACTCAGCCCCAAGATGCATATCTTATATCGCGTGAACTCACTCTCTAATTCGTGGAATCTAGCGTTTCGAGGTACTTCCTGCAGTGAGTTGAAAAGGGTCTTAACGTTCCAGAAACTGATCATTGTTGATGTACGACAGCTAAAGGTAGTTAGTAAAGTGTCCGTCCCTATCACAAGTGTTGTGTTCCGTTTCGGAGCAATTTTGTTTTTTATGGTTTCGGCTCGCTGGGCCACAGACCAACCGACAATTATCTTGTTTTATGACGTAGGAGACTCGCCATTCGTCCTCTTTCGATCACAATTTCCGGAGAAACTCCCAGATGGCACCACGAAGATTTTAGGACTTACTAAAAGGGCTGTAATGTGTTCGGCTGCAGTGGCTTTCTCTCTCTCGTTATTTAATGAACCAACACCTGTCGGGACATGTCGCTCTTAGTAGGCTTTTGTTAGTCGTTTATCATCGAAATATTGCATTATAAAGGTTTTTTTTTTTTGTTTTTTTGGCCAAGGGGTGTTGGAAAACGCTACTGCTCACGAGGAACAGGCCCGCTCTGTTTTAGGTAGTGTGGGACTTTCTACTCACTAAGAAACCACCTTTAACCCTTTTTCAACTTGACACCATCCACTCCGGAACGGCTTTTGCATTACCTCAGAGTGGTGTCGTTTTCTCTTCCCTTTCGGGGTCGGCTTTTTCATATTTGTCCCTTGCTTGCGGATTAATTCTTTCTTGTCGGTAAGGCTTACATCAGGCTTACATAAATCTTTTGAGGGTGATCTCTTGTTTGTTTTAAGCACTTTTTCTATAAAGGAACGTACTTGATTCCAGCTCTGGTCACTCATTGACATTTTTGTCACTATGTTTTCCGGGGTGATGACACCGACTAGAGATTCTAGTGCCCCTCTTTCAGCTTCCCATCTGTTGCACTCGAAGAACGTGTGGTTTGCGTCGTCCAGTTCTGAGTCGCCATATTGGCAAGCCGGGCTCCCTGTTTTTCCCATTCTATGGAGGTAGGCGTTGAAATAACGGTGTCCAGTAAGAAATTGGGTGACGGCCATTTGTTTCCTGTATTTCTCTCGTCGTAGTGCGTCGGCCCATATCTCACACCTATACAGGAGAATGGCGTGGGTGACTGTCATCGGGAGCTTTCTCTTGCTGGCTGTTAGGCCTCCAACGTTTGCCATTAATCTGCTCAGTGACATTATGACCATCGTAGCTCGTTCTGAAGCAGATCTTATTTGGAGCCAGAAAGTGAGCTTCATGTTCAGGGCCATCCTTAGGTACTTCACCGCTTCCTTGCTGGTTATTACGTCAGACCCGACTTGGAAGTCGACAATAGTTGGAATCCGGTTGCTGTTGTGTTGAGCCGGTTGCTGGTGTGTTGTGCTCTCCATCTCGAGGTGTATCTTTTCCACTTGATTTTTGCACGCGGGATTGTGGGATCGCATTCCTCGGGGTTTGCCTCTTCCTCTTCTCTACCTCCTTCGCAAGGGGGCTCGACGGTGGCCTTTTCTTGGGTTTGAGGTTTACCAGTGGTGCTCCGGCCCTACTCTCTGGTAATTCCGGTTGGATAACTTAAGGTGCCTTTTGGATTGGGGTGTCCATCTGTAGGGGTCGCAGGTCAGTGTTCCACATTCTCTTAAGCGACGCTATGATGTCCAGTGACTCCTCGAGTTCAGCTAGGCCAGTCTTGATTTCCGTGCTGATATTCTTTTGCCTACCCGCAGCCCCTTTCATTCGGTTTACAATGTCTTTACAATTCTCTACCTCTTTATCCATATCTCGTTTTGCCTTTTGGGTATCCGATACGAAAAGATGCTCTCTGCAGGGACCGTTCGTAGCAGATTCCGCTTGGGGGGTATGCACTTCAGTGCCTACAAAAATTCTTCGGGCTGCGTTCGACTTCTAAGATTGTTCGATTTCGGGCTCCGTTTGTATGGTGTTCAGTGCTAATCTCGCCGGGCGCGAGTTCCTTTCGAACGGATCTCTTCTGGGTACACTTGTGGCACATTTCTGCAGTTCTAAGTCCACTATTTCCGCGGGGTCGTGGGGATTTGGAAACGTTTGTTTCCTGAGCTGCAATGCTTTCCCTTTGTTTTAGGACCGAGGATCCAACTTCAGCATCCTTTGCAGGTTGTGTTGTTACCTGGTTCAATGCGCTCCTTTTCCGGATTGGGGATAGGCAGGTTTTCACTTCTTTGCGCCCCGCTGACGCAGGGGTCCTCCTGCTCTCATTGCGCTGTTCTACAACCGCATGACTGTTAGCTTTTACGGGCGGTGCAGTAGTCTAGACGTCCTTCTAAAAGGGTCTTCTACGATCTGCTGGCATATCGTTTCGACTTCATTTATTTTTTTTCGTAAATTTCTTTGATTTTCTTTTTGTTTTGGTTCCATTTTTCTTACTTTTGTTCCCACGAGTACGGGGGAAATTATGGCAGCCGCATCATAGCCCCCAGTAATGCGGTAAGGCATTGTTACAACCAGAGGTCACCAATTTAACTGGAGGGCTCCGTTAGCGATGCTGTATTGATTTTACATCCCCACCACCAGTCAGGTCTTATCACATTATATAGGTACACATAACATATACTGTCTTGAAAAAAAACGCGTTAATTGAATATCTGAAAAATCAAAGAAAGTATTAAAAGTATGTTTTAGTAGAAGGTTTCCATATCACAACTGCCCACTTTAATTCGGTGCTGTTAAAAAATAAGGGATATGCTATTACGAGTACACGTTCCGTTTCGAACAGATGGTGACCATTCTAGTATTTTGATTTCATCTTCATTTATAAATATTTTAAAATCTAACATGTAAAATACGAGTACATCCACAGTGATGCGTTACCTATGTATCCAATCCCTTTTCTAATAAATCGATTAAGCAAGCTAAACACTCAAATATTTTTTTTTAAATAACACGTCTTTCACACGAAACAGGTGAAATTTTAAAATAATATAAACTTAAAACAAAGTACGCTCTCAATTAACCCAACATTATTATTTATACTACTCGCATTTCGACTACTTAATTTACCGACAGAGCTATCCAGAGCGTGTGCTGGTCATGTAAACAATTTACACAATTGACCATCGAATCATTACGAAATTGATTATTTTGGTAAGAGTCGCCGTCCAGCACGCAGTCTATCCATCTCTAAATATTTACTTTTTTAGCATCAATTAAATTGTTTAATACGCGCACGTAGTCTCTACAGAAACAGATGATGTTGACTTTTGGTATCACACTTTTATTGGACGGTAATGTCAAGTAGACCGTAAACCATGTATAATATAAATTACTTACACTTAGTGCATTCATTTAATACATACATTGTTCGTGTGCATTACGTGATCTCTCGATGAATAGGAGGATAAAAACAGTCAATTCACTAAATTGGAACCTGTTTATGTAAGGGACTTTATATCTTATTTTTATCGGTTGAGTGGTTATAAAACGGAAGTGAATTCAATAAAAACAAGTCTAATTGTTGCATAGGGAGTCATGATCATACGACCACCTGAGGCATTGGGTTTCTAAATTTTTAAATAAGCCTTTCCCATGAAGAATTGATATGATGCCATTTATAATGCACTCCGGCTGTAATGTTATAAAACAAAGCGTGCTACGATGACTAAGTAATGCTTTTTATAAAAACTTATTGGTTTTTTTTCGGTTCATGCATGGGGCAGCAAAGCTATTTAATACATACATATGTACATACATTTATTTATTTATTTATTTTTATTTATTTATTTACATTTACATTTCAAAAAAAAGTGTATAACAATTTATAATTCATGTATAAAAAAAAATTCTTAATCTAATTTCAAAAGAAATTCTTTGCAATATTATTTTTTTATCTGTTAATTCAAACATGAATTTACCCCGTGCAGGACGGGTTAAGAATATCACTGCAGCGCCCCCCAACAACAAGCGCTTGTCGTAAAAGGCGACTAAGGGGACAAATCAGATCTAGGCAATATAACACCCAAGTGAGCCTAGCGACACATATACTACCTTAAAAACCCTCGGACAAGTGTGCATGCGAGTCCGTGGGTTGACACGACTGGAGGTCACCGGTGTCATAGAAGAAAGATCAAACAATACTAAAACAGGAGCATGCACATGTCAAACAACAAACACCATCGCAATATGGTAATATTGCAAAACTGTATCATTATGGTAATACTTGCAAAAAGGAAAGGCACTACCTCTCCAGGCACTATCACTGCTGTGAATGGTACTGATCCTGGACCGAGCAGAAATGTTCGGGTCAGAGCTATACGGATTCCGGGGGCTAGCAAAATAATGAAACAGTTTGGAAGAAATTTGAGGGTCGCGAGTTGGATCGTTGGAAGCATGACCGGTCGAAGTTACGAGCTGGAAGAGATGATGAATAGAAGGCGGGTGGATATCTTGTGTGTTCAAGAGACGAAATGGAAAAACACCGGAAATCGGGCGCGTTTCTTCGACGTTAGGACAAAACATTACAAGATGTTCTACTACGGAACGGAATCGGTATCATCCTTGCGGCAGAGCTATTTGGAAACGTCTTGAGCATTTCGAAGTCCAGCGACCGTTTGATGTCTCTCAAACTAGTAATACATGGAGAGATGTGGAAAATTGTCAGTGCATATGCTCGCCACAATGGGTGCAATCAGAGAGATAAAGATGCATTTTGGCTAGATTTTCACAATCACCTTAAAACATTCCAAAGGAAGATTTTCTGTTTGTTGGAGGAGCTTTGAATGGACATGTCGGGAAGTCAAACGAAGACTATGAAGACTGCCATGGAGGACTAGGATATGGCACCAGGAACCTTCCTGGTGAAGACATCCTAAGCATGTGCAAATCACACGGTCTTATCGTGTTAAATACCATATTCATCAAACAAAGCTGACACCTGATCACTTACAGCAGTGGTGGAGATGAAACTCAGATTGATAACCATTTGGTAGCCAGTTTCATGAAGCCTCGGGTAAAAGATTGCAAAGTGATCCTGGGAGAGGCAATCGTTCGGCAACACCGTCTTCTGCTAACAGAAATTTTTATGGAAACGCCGAAGAAATGCAGACAAACAACGGTCTCTGAGAAAATCAAGCGCTACAATCTGGACAAAGAAAAAAGCAAGGCTTTTCTTTTCGTAATGAAAAATTACCTCTCTCACACCATCATCGGAGCTGAGAATGAAGAGTGCAGAGCACAAAATATGTGGGATTACTTACAGCGAACTTGCTTAAAGAAAGCCAAATCACTGCTTAGAGCTTCAAAAGGCCACCATCAACACGCCAAAGAAACATGGTGGTGGAGTGATGAAGCTAGGAAGGTGATAAATGAGAAGAAAGCGGTTTTCAAAGCTTGGTCAAAGAGCCCCTCTAATAATAGTGACGACAATGTTCACCTCGAAATGGAATACAGATGTTGCAAGAAAAAAGCGAAGAAGAAATATCTTCCCCGGTTGTTGATGCAAACCAGGCTATCCAGGAGCTGCGAAGACACAAGATGAACAAGAGCGCAACCATCTTCAAAATAGCCGCCCAAAGAAGGAGGAATGCTCAGGAGATTCGTTCGCCAAAGTTCATGGCCAGCTTCTTGTGGATGACGACAAAATTCTGCAGAGGTGGCGGCAGTATTGTGAAGAACTTTTAAATGAACAGTTTCTCCGGCTATACTTTCCAAGAGCCACCCCTAACTATGAAGAAATACCCGAAATTACAGTCGAAGAAGTTAGTGAGGCGGTCAAATACTTCAAAAAACGAAAAGCGATTGGGCCAGACGAAATGCCCTCTGAGTTCTGGAAAAAGATGGGAGACATCGGGTTCAGATGGCTTAGAATTCTCATCTCCAAATTTGTGAGAGGTGACCTAATGCCGAATCAATGGAGGGAAAGTTACCTTCTCCCTGTATACAAAGGGAAGGGTGATACGCGAAACTGTGATAACTACCGTTCGATCAAGCTGATGTCACACACCATGAAGATCGTTGAGTGGGTATTAGGTGGCCGACTGCGAAAAATGATACGGCTATCTAATAATCAGTGCGGGTTTGTCTCGGGTAAATCAACCACAGATGCAATCCAAAGTATAAGGATCATAATGGAAAAACATCGTGATTCCTTAAGGGATTTGGATATTGTATTGGTTGACTTTGAAAAGGCATTCCACAGACAACCACGAGATCTGATATGGGTGGCGCTAAGACATCGACGGGTTCCCGAAAGCTATGTACAGATGATCATGGACATCTACGAAGGAGCAAAGACAAGAGTAAGATGCCCCGCTGGAGTAACCGAAGAGTTCCCAATCAAAGTCGGGGTGCACCAGGGAAGCGTTTTAAGTCCTTTGCTCTTTATTACTGTCCTTGATTATATGCTTGAAGGTAAAGTGATGGACCAAGGTACATCAGTTATTCTTTGCTGACGATGGAGACATCATAAGTGAGGATCCTACATCTCTGCAACGAGCACTTGATGTGTGGGTGGACACTCTGAAATGAGTATCGCATTAGTTCAAAAAAGACAGAGTACTTGTGCTGCCCGTTATCTGATCCACTCAGGCCTATACCAGCCATTCATTTGAATGGAACAGTGCTTCTCAAGTGCGAAAAGTTCAAATATCTGGGATCTAGTAGCATTATCACAATTCAACAGCTATACGAAGATATTTTAAATATGAAGAAAGTAAACTATGAAATTCTAAGCAATGTCAAGCAGTTGAAGGAGGAAAATGTGTCTCTGAAATTAAGGGTCAACGAACTTGAGAGCAAATTGAATTTTTACGAACAGAAGCAAGTAGATAACGTCATCGAAATTGTTGGTGTACCACAGGTAAACAGCGATAATGCAGAAGAGTGCGCACGAACAATTTTTTGCAATGCACTCAACGTTTCTGTATCTTCGGAACACATCAAAAAATGCTACGTGAAAAGCTTCGCTACGAAAAATAAGACAAAAAATATTCTCTGCGGTCATCTGTTGTCGACTGACGTTAAGAAAAAAATTATGAAAAGCAAAAAAATTGGACGGAAAAACCTTAATACAAAAATATTTGGGGATACCCATGAAAATGGTTCCAGTATATATGTCAACAATTGTTTCACGAAATATACTCGTAGTCTTTTTATGGCAGCTAAAAAGTTAAAGGTAGAGAATAAATTTAAATACTTATGGTAGAGAAATTTCCAAATTTTGTTAAGGAAAGTTGATGGGGGGAGGGTTGTTGTTATAAGATCATTTAATGATTTATCTTTAATTAAGAACGAATAAAATTGTTATCAAATATGTACCAAAGCCCTGATCTTGTAAACAACATCCTTACCCCAAGTTTCATAACTAGATGTAATAATAGCAAATTTCATGACAATATAAACAAAGAATCTTTTTTTGTAATGCACCAAAATATTAGAAGTCTTCGACGAAATTTTGATATATTAGTTAGCAATCTTGAAGCCCTTCAAAACTTGCCTGACATTATTTTTGTATCCGAAATTTGGATTTATTGTTACGAGATCAATGGTTATAGTATCCCTGGCTATAATTTCTACGCAAATACCAATGATTCATATTCTGCAGGTGGAGTGTGTGCTTTTGCGAGAGATTTGTATGATGAGTGTGACATAAAGCATTATAGTTTGTCTAGTGCTGACATTATAAAAATATCTTGTTTCATATGCAATGAATCCTTTACCTTTGTTTTTGCTTATAGATTTAATTCTCAATCTTTAAATGTGTTTCTTGATGAATTCTCTAATTTCTTGTCCAATGTGAGAGCAGCTAATCTTGTAGTTTTAAGTGACTTCAACTTGGACTTGTTAAACTCATCCCATTCGTTAGATTGTTACCTTGCAATTATCGCCGAACATTGGTTAATTTCTTTTATTAATGAGATTACAAGACCAATTGCTGGTACCTGTCTTGATCACGTATTTGGTCGTTTCTCAAAAATTCAGACAAATCAATGTGTTCCTGCTAATTTTGATCTTAACGTTTCTGATCACTGTATGACTGGTATTTCGTTTCCTATCTTGCAAAGAAAGAATAGTAAAAAACATACTTTGCCCAGAGTAACAAAAATTAACTTTGATCACTTGAATAGTTTATTACGCTTTAATAACTGGGAGGAGGTGTATGCTGAAGAAAATGCTTCTAAGGCTTATGATTTATTTATAACAAATTTAAAAAACTCCATAGCCGCTTCCAGTAACGTCACCCTTTTGAAAAAATATGAAATAAGGCTTAAGCCCTGGATAACCCAACTTCTCCTTAAGAAAATCAAACAGAAACATACACTGCGAAAAAGATGTAGCAAACATCCATTAAATGTCCGTTTAAAAAAACGCTATGATCACTTGTGCCGTAAGATTAATAAGGAACTCCGTTTGTGTAGGGAAAGTTACTACCATAACCAAATAAGAAAATCCCAAGAAAACCTTAAAAAAGAATGGAAAGTCGTTAACAATATTATTAATCGAAATATTAGGAAACAAGATACTACTATAACACTAAGCAACGGTAGTGAAGTTATATCGGATCCTACAGATGTAGCAAACGAATTCAATGAGTTCTTTGCTTCAGTCCGGCAAATGGCATTTCCAAGTGTTTTTTCTAACAATCGTCACGGTGATTCTGGAGGGTGCTCTGTGGATAGTTTTCTACACAGCAGTAGTTTTTATTTTGAACCAATTTCTGGTCTTGAGTTACTAAAATCTATAAATTCTTTAAAAAATTCCAATTCTTGTGGTAATGATGGTATTTCTAACCTCATGCTTAAAAAAATGCCCTAAACATAGTTGATATTTTAACATACCTTTTTAATTTGAGTATTATCACTGGCAAATTTCCTGAAGAACTGAAATGTGCCAATGTCATACCACTTTTCAAAAAGGGGAGTAAAAAAGAAAAAAATAATTACAGACCGATCTCGTTGTTACCTTCTATTTCGAAAATATTTTAAAAAAATAGTAAAGTGTAGGGATTTGAAATATCTCAAACATGCAAAATTTTTTAGTTCATGCCAATTTGGATTCAAATCAGGCATCTCTACTGAGGACGGTCTCTTGGAATTTTGCTCCTTAATACACAAAGGGTTAGATGATAAAAAATTTTGCAGTGGGCTTTTTGTAGATATAACAAAGGCTTTCGACATGGTTGATCACAGCATTCTTTTGCACAAATTGTACAATGTGGGGTTCTGGGGTTGTATCTATGATTGGTTCACTTCTTATTTGAAGGACAGAAAGCAAAAAGTTAAAATAGGAACTAGTCTCAGTTACCCTAAAACTATTAGTCTTGGGGTTCCCCAAGGGTCTGTTCTTGGTCCTATTCTCTTTTTAGTTTATATTAATTCTATATTTGAACTCGAAGGACTCTTTTGATGCTAACGTGGCTTGTAACGTCTATTGCTGTAAAATTCAAAATGTTGATAATTATAAGTACCTATGTGTTATAATTGACCGAAATTTCAATTGGTCTGAGCATGTATTAAGTTTGAAGCAATATTTTCTTTCGACGATTCGTTGTTTTTATCGTCTTAGAATGTTTTGTTCCAACAATACTTAAAAAACAATATACCATGGGATTTTTCATTCGAAATTGCAATACGGAATAAGCTGTTGGGGGAGCGCATACCTTAATAAACTCCAACAGTTAATTGTTTTACAAAAATGTGCAATTAGGAAAGTTTGTAACGCTACGCGTCTATCTCATTCCATGGAGTTATTTAGGCTTACGATAATTCTTCCAGTAAGACATCTTTTTTATTATAAGGTACTTAGAATTTTCTTTATGAGAGGTGGGTACTTGCAAAGTCCAATCTCTGACACATATATTTTTACGAAGCAATTCCCAGTCAATTATGTCCCAATCCCTGCTTTTCGCACAACAAGCTTTAGAAATGCGTACTCCATTGTATCATGCAAGTTGTTTAACCAACTCCCTGTTGAAATACGAATCATAACAACTCTGTCCTCTTTTTTTAAAAAAGGTAAAATGTTGGCTTCTTGGTTTCGAACATAATGGTATTGAACTTTTGCTACGCTATATTGTTTAGCTATTTATTTATTCATTTTTTATTTTTTTTGTCCTTTTTTTGTCATGAAATTTGCAATTAATGATTAATTTCTAATCTCTTATTTCTTCACTTTTGTTCTTAATTACTGTTTGATAGTTTTTGAATTTTCATTACATTTGCTCACCCCACAATGAATTATTAACTTTTGAAGTGGCATTAGCACCATTTTTTATGAAATATAAATGCCACTAACTATTCTCTTTAATGTTATTAATTAAGTTTTGGATAAAAAATGTACATAAAGATTATTATCAATGAGAATAAAGAATTTAAACTAAACTAAAAAACTAAACTAAACATCTATGATCAATAGCAAAGCAACTTGTGATGACGACATCAATCATCGCGTAAGCGTAGGGTGGATGAAGTGGCGAGAAAACTCCGCATCTTCTGTGACAGAAAAATGCCACCTAAGTTGAAGGGAAGGCTCTACACAACAGTTGTGCGTCCAGCGCTCACATACGGTTCACAATGTTGAACGATGTACAAAACGTATTAGAGTAAATTAACGGCAGCTGAGATGAAGATGCTTCGTATGACAGCAGGAGTGTCGAAGCTTGATCGAATAAGAAGTTCGAAGATCCGTGGAAGCTTTCACATCAAGGAAACCATCGTACAAAAAATAGAGCGCGACCAGCTCAGCTGATAATGCCACGTTCAAAGAAGAGATCTTTTGAACCCCATTTAAAAGGCAATACCAATGCATGTTCCAAAGACATTGCGATGTAGAAAAGGCAGATCAAATAGGCGAACCCCACAGGCGGATCAGTAGAAATGCGGTGAAGTGGGAGGGTTATGATCCCTTATTTTCGGGTCATAACCTCGCTGATAAAAGGAAGAAGAAGAATTCAAACATGAATTTAAAAAACTAAATATGTAATGAAATTGTGTCTTGTTTGCACTTTGTGGTATTTGAAAACCAGTGACAAGTGCATTAATTTACATAAATATTATTTTTGAGTGTTGAGTTGAGCCGCATAAGTTGAAAGAGCAAAATGTTACGTAGAGATAGAGTATTGAAGTTAACAGTGGAGAGAGGTTAAAAAATTAAGAGGTGAAAGAAAACGAAATTGTATGTGTCAATTTAATAGTAGAAAAAAACAAAAAATGATGAGCAACTAAACTAGGGTCAGAAATGTACCAATGGTATGTTTGTCTCTTCTACGTATGTATTGTTAAATTATTCTGAAATTGGCATCCAATTAAGACAGTACATGAATTAAATCTTCCAAACCTGATCTGGAAAGTAGCCATTTTCTTATGAATCTAATAAAACCACGCTTACAATTGATATAGATACATACATCTGGAGGCAGTTTGTTATATGGTATATAAATGGAACTAGAGATGTAGCAAAACGTCTATAACATTCCGTCCTAGCTCTTGGTACTGTAACTGAGGTTGAAGACCTGAAGCGAATGAAATTCGTTTCTACTAAAGTTAAACATCCGCCCCTTAGATAGAATAATCTCAACACCTTATAAACGTACAAATATCTAAGTGGCAGTATATTGAGGGTTTGGAACAATGGAAGTGATGGCTCCATTTGTAGCTTGCATAATATCGTTCTGATTGCCTTCTTCTGTGCTGTGATTAGAGGTTGCTGATTGGTAATGCACACACTCCCCCAACAAGAAATACCACACTCTAAACGAGAATTTACGAGCGCATAGTAGATGGAAATTAATAGATTAGATGGAACCAGTTTGCGTAGGAGAAAAATGTTGTTCATAGATATGTGCACTACTTTCTTAATATTCGATATATGTGATTTCCAACTCAATTTACAATCCAGAGTAACGCCCAGGTACCTGAATTCAGTGACATATCCTAACGCTCATTGGTGTGGCAAAATTGCATTATCACTCCGCGTGGTTCCCGCTGGATAACTATCTGGTAGTGAGCTAACAATGACCGTATGCTGAGTCTGACGATATATGTGTAGCTGAACACTCAGACCTGCCTAAGCACATCTGGGTGAACTTCAGCGTGCATATGTTTAACCGGACGAGGTATCTCTTGTTGACCTGATTGGCTGAAATATGCATTTCAGAAGTCTAGCAAGAGCTCCTCAGAAGGAGGACGTGTGGCGGAAGAATTCTCTCGATGGAATCAACGGTGATGTCTACAGACCAGCGGATACCTTACCGGAGCTACTTCGACATATTTGAAGCTGAGGTCTGTAAGGGTTTTCAATACTACGTCAGGGTATTGAAAAAGAGATGGTGGCGGATGAACCCTTAATGGGCCAACGGCAGCGCTCATATAACCAAAGTGGGTTACTGACATCGGTGCATCCGGCCCCTCGTCCTAGGGGTTGCAAAAAAAAGGATCTGGTCATCCAGGTTGGGGGCTGTGCCGTCGGGTTAACTTCCCTACCACGTAAAAAACCTTCGGTTACGAAGCAACCAACAGCCTCGGATACGACGTCTTTAGTAGCGTTGTCGGAAAGCACAGCCTGCACGACATTACATCCGACAACGGACTCAGGCTAATCGACTTTGCGGCGGGGCGAAACTTTGTCGTAGCTAGTACGCGGTTCCCACGTCTCGACATTCACAAAGGAACGTGGTTCTCCTTTTATCGAAAAAGTGTCAACCAAATCGATCACATTACGATCGACGCAAGGCACTCTTCCAGTGTTCTGGGTGTCCAGACTTTCCGAGGAGCCAACGTGGACTCGGATCACTACCTAGTTGTAGCCAACGTACGGATGCGGATATCCAGAACGGCGCAGAATCAACGAAATACTGTGAGGAAATTTGCCATCGGGCGGCTACAATCGCAAGAGACCGTCAGAACCTGTGCCGATCGTGTTTCTTTTAATCTCAATCTAAGTCCTATGCCGCCAGCAGCTAATGCGGAAGACCAGTGGCAGTGTTGCCAACAAGCCATCGGAGATGTCGCCTCTGATGTACTGGTTTCTCTCGGCAGCCACAACGAAACCATTGGCTTGATGAGGAATGCCGGCAAACACATGCGCAGGAGAAAAGAGGAACATCGACTTCTCAGAAAGAAGAAATAGCAGCATGAGAAGCGATCGATCGAGGAGATTGAGAGACTTTATTGGAGGAATGATGTTCGAAAATGTTACCAAAAGGTAAAAAGAACATGCCAGGTTTTCAAAGCCAGATCAGAAGCCTGCAGAGACGAAAATGGCAATATAGTAGTAGAATCGCAGTCGGTGCTGAGGATATGGAAGCAACACTTCTGCAGACTGTTAAACGGCGATGATGACCAATATTCCGCTGTCAGGCAGAATGAGCCATTCAACAGTGACGATGGCAGTCAAGATTCCCATCAACCCTATCAGAATGAAGTGAGGATAGCGGTATCTAAACTCTGCTGCAGCCGACGGCCTTGTCGCTGAACATTTCAAGGTAGGAGGAGATGAGTTGGTAAGGAGCATGCACTAGCTCATCTGTAAAATCCGGTCGGACGAAAGTATGCCCGATGAGTGGAACCTCAGCATCGTTTGCCCGATCCTGAAGAAAGGAGACCCTCTGAACTGCGCCAATTACAGAGGTATAAGTCTCCTCAACATCGCATATAAGATCCTGTCTGCCGTATTATGTGAACACTTAAAACCGATCATCAACAACCTGATGGGTCATTATCAGTGCGATTGCAGGCCGGGAAAGTCCACCATTGACCAAATATTCACTTTACAGCAGATCTTGGGAAAAACCCATGAATATAAAATCGATACGCACCACCTCTTCATCGGTTTCAAAGTTGCCTATGATAGCGTGTATAGAGACGAGTTATACAGAGCCATGTCTAGTCTTGGCATCCCTGCCAAGCTCGTCCGTTTGTGCAGAATGACGATGGAGAACTCTCGCTGCTCCATCAAAGTCGGTAAGAACATCACCGAACCGTTCGATGTCAGGAAAAGTCTAAGACAAGGTGACGCGCTATCATGCGATCTCTTTAACATAGTACTTGAGAGAATTGTACGAAACTCCCAAGCCAACACCGGAGGTACAATCTTTTACAAGTCTGTACAACTACTCGCTTATGCCGATGACATTGACATAATCGGAAGAACTCAGCTGGCCATCAATGGGGCATTTACGAGTATTGAGATCGAGGCAGCAGAGATGGGTCTAGCGGTCAATGAAAACAAAACAAAATATATGCTGTCTACAAAAAAGGACACACAACATCGGCGTCTTGGACAGAACGCCACAATAGACAGATATAATTAGTATGGCGCAGAGGCATGGGCTTTGACAAAACCGGATGAGGATGCCCTTGGTTATTTCGAGAGAAAAGTTCTTCGAGCGATCTTTGGTCCCGTCTGCATAGACGTTGAGTGGAGGAGTAGGTGCAATGCCGAACTATACGGCCTGTACAAGGACATCGACTTAGCCAGAAGAGTTCACATACAGCGACTACGATGGCTGGGTCATTTAGAGTGGATGGAGCCCAACGTTCCCGCTAAGAAAGTCTTCGAATGTTAACCAATTTCTTAACACAGATAAATCCATATTCATTTGTTATTTCATGTCATCTGAGGTGCAATCAGCGTATGAAAGAGCCAGATTATCAGCGAAAGCTACAACATTTCCATGTAAAGGCAACTTGAAGATAGAATTTATATATCTTATAAACAGTAAAGGCCCAAGAACAGATCCTTCAGGAATACCGACGCTTGGGCTGGGCAATGAGTCACTCAAGGTTGTGTTTACGCGAACGTACTGCTTTCTATTTTCAAGGAAGGACGAGAACCAGTCGATGATATTGCTCCTAAAACCAGATCTTTCGAGTATCCTTAGTAACAGATCATGATTAACTAAGCCAAATGCCTTAGTTAGATCAAGAAAAAGTGCAGCAAATCTTTTGCCCTTGTCTAGATCCGCATGAATGTTTTCTAAGAAGGTCAATATCGCGTCCTCGGTAGACTTTCCTTTAACGAATCCGAATTGAAATTTTTTTAGTAATTTAAATTATAATTTCAAAATTTTTTTAAAAAACTGATACAAGACATATCGGCCTGTAGTTGTTAGGGTCGCGTTTATCTCCCTTCTTATATAGCGGAATTATTACAGCTGTTTTCAGAAACTCTGGAAATATGCCCCTGCGAAAGCTTCTGTTAATTAGAAATGCTTGTAGCTTAGTAATGAATGGACTTATCTTCTTAATTATAAAGCTATTTACACCATGTAATCCTGAGGAGTGTTTAAGTTTTAAATTAGATATTGCAGAGGACACTTCAGCTTCAAAAACAGTACCATTAAAGAATGACGAGAAAACAACATTGTCTAAAACGGATTCCTGAGATGGCGCATCTACGTTCATGCATGTATTTGGTTTCGAGTTTACTGCAACGCTTTTAAAGAAATAGTTTAATCTGTTGCTCAATTCTAGTTCATCAGAAACTATACTGTCTTCAGAAAATTTTAAACTTCTTAGAACGTTGGTTGATTTAGCCTTACCAAGTAAATTGTTTACAATGTTCCACTGCTGTTTTGGATTGGATTTATGTCGGAGGATTTACGCTGGTACCTCACAAGGTTAAGAGTATCTTTCCGCATCTTATTATACGAATTTCTAACAGATTGTATATTGAAATTGTTTTTATTTTTGATGTACAAATTATTTTTTTTCTTAATTCTTTCACAAAGATAATCCGTCATCCAAGGTTTAATTTTTGGTTTTTTCTAATAATCTATATGCCTAGCAAGAATATCTAAAAATACATTAAAGACAGCTTGAATTATAGACCTCGTACCTCGTACCTCTTTCTTGTGCAAGATACTCATTTAGTTTAGGGAAATTTATTTCAGGAAAAGATTCCAAGTTTTTTACTTTGCAATTTTCGCTATCAGTTTCAGTTTCCTTCAGAAGATTACGAAAGGAAACACCAATTCCAAAGTGATCGGTTATGTCCCACTCTAGTAAAAATAGACAAGTATTATGAACATTTTTCTTCGGACAAAGATGTGGTCTATAGAGGATTTACTATTGGGGGTAACTCTAGTAGGTACATTCAAAAGCTATTCAAAACCCAACGAGAACAGAAGAAGTACATAGTTATCAGAACACACATGTGTAGTTCTCATTGCATTTAGCATATATATTATATCCCGGAATTGAAAAATTAGTAAATTCATGTTTAAAAATCCAGATTTCAGATAGAACTATTACTTGTGGTAAGATTTCAAAACAATTGTGCAAATAGGAACAAAAGCTATCAACATTTTTTCTCATACTTCTAATATTTACATAAGTGAAAAATAATTAAGTCGTTTGTGGATACTTGATAGTTCAATCCAATAAAGATATTGTTACTCGCGATACAATTATTAAGATCAAATAATTTGTTATTAATTAACATAATAATGGAGAAAAAAGAAGGATTTAAATAATTTAAGGATGATTAAGATCATCTAAGCTTTTGATAAACTTGATCTAAATACCAGTTGAACGTCTCATCATGATTTTACCATAGCTCACACATAGTTAAAAGTTAATTTCGCCTTTTTCGCCTCTCTCAACAAAGCAAAAGACCGGTAAAATTTTGCAAGCGTTGATCGGAGATTTCATAGCATAAGAAGCAGCCAAGATTCGCTCCTTTACTCTTTTGCTACAAAGCTGTATCGCCAAAGTTCCAGATGGCTTTCCCTTGATCTTCTTTCTGTAGCATACATCCACATCATCATCTGCTATTTGGACACCGATGCCTTGTTGTAGAATTTGAGTGATAGTGTCTCGCAGATTTTCCTTTTCAACAAACGGTACATCACGCAACTCAATGAAATTTGAATGCAACATCGATTCTGCTTTGCCCAGCCTCTCCCTGGTGATATTTATCTGTGACTTCAGCTGTTCATTCTCATTTTTTATTTCAGCTAACATCTGTGTGGACTGCCCCAAAAGTGCAAGTTGCGATTGCATAAATTGCATAGACTGAACAGTAGTGGCAAGAGTTCCTTCATCTCCACAAGACATATCCTCATGTCTTTTCTGATGTGAAATTTCCACTTCGTTCTTACTTATTTAGTTGGCGCTACAGTTCGGGGTGAACCTGGGCCTCAACCAACAAGCCTCTCCATTTAGCTCGGTCCTTAGCCAATTGCCTCCAGATGCGCACTCCAAGTTGGTCGAGGTCCCCTTGAACTTGTGCGCGCCACCTACGGCGATGATTCGCTCTACTGCGTCGTCCCTCGGAATTCGATTCGAAGACTCTGCAGGCTGGAGCGTTGATGTCCATTCGCTCTACATGTCCTAGCCATCTCAAACGTCCAATACGCAGTTTTTTGACTAGGTCGATGTCGCTGTACAGCTCGTATAGTTCGTGATTGAATCTTCTCCTCCAAAACCCGTCAACGCAAACGGAACCGAAAATCTTACGAAGAATTTTTCCCTCGAAGCGACCAAGGATATCTTCATTCTCTTTTAATAAAGTCCATGTTTCAGCGCCGTAAAGCAGGACTGGGATGATCAGAGTCTTATACAGAGTCTCCTTAGTTGTTCGAGATAGGGCTTTACTGTTGAATTGCCTTATAAGCCCAAAAAAACAGCGAATGGCAAGAGTTATTCTTCGATTGATTTCTGCACTGCCTTTGTTTGTAGAATTTATAGCAGAGCCAAGGTAGACAAAGTCCTATACTACCTCGAAGTTATAGCTGCCCACGGTAACGTTTTGTCCAATTCGTCGGTGTTGGTTTTCCCTTCTTGTTGACAGCATATACTTGGCTTTGCCCTCGTTTATCGCTAAACCCATTTTGGCCGCTTCCGCCTCAATGCTTGCAAACGCACCGGTGACAGCCCGCTGAGTTCTTCCGATAATGTCTATATCGTCGGCGTATGCAAGCAGTTGTACAGACTTGTAATGGATTGTGCCTCCGGTGTTGGCTTGTGAGTTCCGCACAATCCGTTCAAGTACAATGTTAAAGAAGTCACATGACAGCGCGTCACTTTGTCTAAAACCTTCTCTGACATCAAAGGTCTCGGTGAGGTCATTACCGACCTTGATGGAGCAGCGAGCGTTCTCCATCGTCAGCCTGCACAGACGGACAAGTTTGGCAGAGATGTCAAAACTAGACATGGCTCTATAGAGCTCTTCTCTATAGGTGCTGTTATAGGCGGCCTTGAAATCGATAAAGAGGTGGTGAGTTTCGATTTGGAATTCTTGGGTTTTCTCCAGGATCTGCCAAAGTGTGAAGATTTGATCGATGGTGGACTTTCCTGGCCTGAAACCACACTTCCATTTCATCTCTACAGGTTTCTGTACGGGCATTGCTCCTCTGACACGTTCTTTTTACCTATTGGTAAAACTTCCGTACATTGTTCCTGGAGTATAAACTCATAAACTCTCGATATTCTCAAACGCGCGCTTCTCATGCTCTTTCTTCTTCTTTTGGAGAAGTCGACGTTCTTCCCGTCTCTTTTGCTCGTAGAGCTCACGAGCAGCTCTCGTTTTCCTTTGCAGCGCCGCTTTGTATGCTTCTTGTTTTGCTGCATGCACTCGCCGCCAGTCTTCGTCAAACTAGGGGTTTCGCGGTGGTGGGCGAGCCAGACCCAGCACATCAGTCGCGGCGTTTCTGATGGCATGTTGGCAGCGTTGCCAACATGTGTCTTCGACACTTGATGCTGGCGGCATAGGGGTGATTGAGAGATTTCGGGATACGCGTTCAGCGAAGAGTCTGGCATGGTGGTCTCTTGCGATTGTAGTTTTTCGACGTTAAATTTTCTCACAGTAATTCTTCTTTGTTGCTCAGATTGGGATATCCACATTCGTACCTTGGCTACAACAAGGTTATTATCCGAGTCTATATTAGCCGCTTGGAAGGTCCGGACATCCAGAATACTGGAGGCATGCCTTGCGTCGATCGCAATATGATCAATTTGGTTGATCGTTACATGATCATTGGACCGCCATGTCTGCTTATGAATATCGAGATGAGGAAACCATGTGCTTGCTATGGTGACATTTCGCTCCACAGCGAAATCGATTAGCCTTAGTCCGTTATCAAACGTGGTGTCGTGTAGGCTATGCTTACCGACGGCCCTACCAAAGACGTCCCCCTTTCCTATTTTGGCGTTAAAGTCGCCCAATATGATTTTAACCTCGTATTTAGGACATTGCTCGTATGTTTTGTCGAGGAGCTCGTAGAAACACTTTGGTGGCAGGGTCCTTTTCTTCCGTGGGGGCATAACCACTTATGTTAGCGAATTTAGGCTTGATCTGGATAGTCATAATACGTTCGCTTAAGACTTCTTGCCTAAGTCTGCCGCGTATCACAAATCCGCATCCGAATAAGCGTTGCCTGTTGCCTCTGTAGCAATCACCGTAGTAGATGTCACAGTTTTTCATCCTCTTTTTGCCCGGCCCATCACATCGCACTTCCTGGATGGCGGTAATATCTGCTTTATAGCAGTCTAGGGCCTCTGCTAGTTATTTGGCTGCACGTGGTCTGCAAAGAGACAGAACAATCCACGTACAGATCCGAAGGTCGTTGTCCTTCGCAAAAAGTTATCTTTTTATGTTTATAATTTTTAAAATTGACTCAATGAAGTTATTCCGTTTGTTTGGTTGATTTTTCTAAGCTTGATATTTAAACTTAAAATAAAAAATAAATTCAATATAATTATAATGGATTTGTAGGCTTTATTGGGTACATTCCGCAAAGTATGCTGCTGACCCTATTTTATTGTCCGTAACTGTTTGCTATATGCCAACAAAAAATTGCAAAATTCAAAAACTTGGTATGTTACATGGTTGCATATGGCATGTAGTATGTTGCTTGGATACAAATTTTGAGCCTTTTTTCACCAAATACCTGAAAGCCATCTGCTAGCATATTAGTTAAACTATGGCATGTGCTAGTAAATAATAAATTATTTCCATAAAATCGGAAAAGAAAAGTACCGTTAGTTTGAAGTTGAAGTCCGATTTCGCCTTGAATTATGACCCCACAGACCTCAGAGTCGTGCAGTTTGAAGCACGGAGAAGCAGACAGAACGGATTGGAAGACCCACTTCTTTTGAGTTCCTATATAATATTTATTTTATTTGTTTGTTTAACTATTTATTTCATCAACTAGCCTTAGCTTAACAGATTACGAAATAATCATATGAAAAAAAAAAAATAAATAAAAAATTATGATGACTAAAAGAGATAGAAATTAATAAAGTTAACGGAAAAGTTAGGAGGAAAGTTAAAGGGAAAAATGTAATATAGTATAAATGAAATGGGTAACAAATAGGAACTTAATTATTTAACAAGCTCAAAACGACGTTTTTGAAGCACTCTCTTGAAATATTAAAATCAACATATTTACATATTTCATTAAAAGACTTAAGAGCTCTAGAAATTGGCTCATTCTGGCCATAGTTTATACTATGCACCATTTGTAAAAATAAATATCGTACTCTTAATGTCCGTTCTGAAGCATAAATTGGTAACATAGATGAAAGAACAGGACTAACGATGCGGTAACACAGAACGTCTCTTACAAGAATGATATCGTAAGTATGCCTCATAGCATTAAGGGTCGATATACCTAATAGTAGGCATCTTGAAAATTCCAACTCATTTCGTAGAAGACATACTTTGTAAAGCGCCTCTGCACTCTTTCAACACGATCAGAATGAGTCTGATAAGTCAGGTTCCAAATAACATAGGCATAATCAAGTATCGACCTAAAGGCGATAAAAAGCGATACGGGAGTATGAGGATCTGAAAAATCTTTTGAGTTCCTTTTAATAAAACCAACCAGTGAATTAGCTTTCGTTACTATGTAATCCACATGGGATACAAAAGTAAGCTTTGTGTCAATAATGACACCGAGGTCTTTTATTTTATTAATATTTTCTAACAACGTATTTTCAATACAATAGTCATGCGAATATTGCTTTCGAGTTCTTAAAAAAGCGATAACCGCGCATTTTTTAGCATTTAGCTTGAAACAATTAGCGACACACCAGTTTGATAAATTGTTAAGGTCTGCATGCATTTTCGTGCAATTATCCAGGCTTTTTATCTTTGAAAATAGCTTGATATCATCTGCATATATTAAGCAATTACAAAAATCAATGTATTGAACAATATCATCATCAGGGGACCTAAATGGCTATTTTGGGGAACTCCAGAAGTACAAGAGATTATTCTTAAGCAGCAATTATCGATGAGGACTTTTTGGGGCCTTTCAACCAAAAACTATGAGATTCACTTGAACATTGCCGAGTGAATTCCAAATTTTTCAAGCTTCATTAGCATTAACTCGTGATTAACGGAGTCAAAGGCTTTGCTAAAGTCTGTATAGATGGCCACAAAGCCATAGTGGGACTCTGATATATGTTCTTTGAATCGGAAATCTAACTTGTTTTTAATAATACTTTCGAAAAGCTTTGGTATAGCAGGTAGTTTGCAAATCCCTCTGTAGTTTTCAACATTGTTCTTGGAAATAGATTTGAAGATAGGCACTAAAAAGGAAAACTTCCAATCATCAAAGAAAACATCGGACGTGTTAAATATTTTGAGCAATGGCTTACAAATAGAACTACCACAATTTTTTAAGATTATTGCAGGAATGCCATCAGCGCATGGCTTAGGGTTAGGTTTAAGGCACCCAAAGGCAGACTTAATATTGTGAATCTCCAAAACTAATTGACCAGTATCAATTTTGGACATTGAACATGGTTCTTTGCTGGACGGTGTAGTTAAAGGAGAAAAAACTGACTCAAAAAATTGAGCGAATAGTTCAGCAGATGTTAGAATATCGTTGGATACAAAGTTTTTGTAAACCATTTGCTTAGGCAACCCAATAGAGCATCTCTTATGGTCTATGAAAGACTAAAAAGGTTTGGAATCATATTAAGATTATTTTCAACACTAATAATGTAATTAATATCGAAGAAAATTTTCCGAAAAGGACTTTATTGGTGTTGTTTCCCGTTGCATTACGTGAACTCGGTTTCACTTTCAGATAAACCCCTTCGGGTAGGGGTTAGAATATACCCGAGGTAGGCATGCCTGTCGTAAGAGGCGACATAAATCCACCATCCGTATACCGAGCGTAGCGTATACACAAAATGCAATGAACAAAACAAAACGATTGATTACCCCAGGTGGCAGCACAGGTACACTGGAAAATCCACCCTCTTCGGAGGTCGGCTCTACGGATTCTGGGGAGAGCCAATTATTGCAATTCATAAATCCCTTCTTAAAAAGTGCAAGGGTATGTCGATCTCCTCCACCAAGATCGAATAACTCCGGGAAAAGAAGTCCACCGGAAGTGCCAGCGCGCGAAATTCAGGACTCAGCGAAATATAAAAGTCTTGAGGAAGAAAATAAAACACTCCGAATCAAGCTTAACGAAATGGATCTACTCTGTCAAGATCTTAAGAAAGAGATAGACTTATTAAAAGAAGAAAATAAGGTCCTAAAGAACACGCATTTCGAGAGAGAACGCGAATGTACTCCAGCACGCTTAGCTAGTGTGGAATATCACACAGACGAAGAAGAGCTAGCACGCGAAACGTATCGGGTCCCCAAGAAAAGACCTAGTAAAAAACGGAGAGCCGGTTCATCGCCCGAAGTCGAGCCCGTGGAAGAAAAAAATCACAAAGAACCGCAAGTAAAGCAACTTCGAGCGCAATTTCGTCCACCCCCACCAATAAACATCGTCGGGATAACGGAATACAATAAGTTGCAAAGCCTCCTTAAAGGAATAATAACATCAAAGTATAAGATTACGGCTTTAAGGGATAATGCGTGGAAAGTCAACGTCGATGACTACAATGACTACCGAGCTGTGTCCCAAAAGCTAAATACCGAAAAAATTCAGTGGTATACTTTCGAAATTAAGTCAGAAAGGCCACATCGTGTCGTTGCAAGGGGACTCCACCCCTCATGCACCAAAGAAGAGGTTATGACTGACCTTCAAGCCAAAGGCTTTAAAATTCTTGATGCCGTTAATATCATCAAGAAGGAGAAGCAACAAACGGAAATAGATAAAGACGTCTTGGTAAGGCGTGAACTTCCGCTTTTTATGCTTACCTTCGATAAATCGGATAATATCGACGATATCTACCGAATTAGAGCTGTACTAAATATCGTGGTCAAAATCGAGCCCATGCGTAGAAATTTAAGAATGATTCCGCAGTGCAAACATTGCCAAGGATTTAACCATACGCAAATGTACTGCAAAAAAGAACCGCGATGTGTAAAATGCGCCGGAAATCACCTCTCCCAAGTCTGTGGAGTAAATAAACAAACCTCTGCAACATGTGCTAACTGTAAGGGAAAGCACCCGGCAAATTATAGAGGCTCTGAAGTAGCTAAGGAGTTGCAAAAACGAAGAGATATGCTCCTTAAACCACTTGCAAAATCTAAACTGCAAACTAAGCCAAAGCGCAAGAATGCACAGGAGAAAGTAAGCAAACTAAAACTACCGGGTTCAGAGCGCAAAAAGGTGAGGGAAAGAGTGACAAAAGAAAAGTCCTCGACCTCTGTTCTTAAAAGAAACGGTACTGAAAAGTTAACGTCCAAAAAGCCTCCGTGTAATGACCCTCGGACAGCAGGAGTGCAGACCTACGCTCAGGCCGCGGCATCCGAAAAACCAAAAAAACGTTGAAATTTCGACGGACCCTGTCTCTCATGTTTTGTCGGTTATTCTCGAGAAATTCGAAGAACAAAGCAAAATAAATAAAATTATTCTCGATAGGCTGGTTAAGCTTGAAAATAATTCTCAGAAAACGCGTACTTCAACTAAAATATGAAACACAAACGTATGTTAAAAATATGTACTTGGAATGCAAACGGACTTTTGCAAAAACTAGACGAATTGGAAATATTCGTGCGTGAAAAAGATATTGATATTTGCTTGATTTCTGAAACCCACGTAAAAAAGGAATCGCATTTAAAAATAAAAGGCTATAATGATTACCACGCTTGTCACCCTTCTGGAAAAGCGAGAGGCTAATCATCCTTGTTTATTAAAGACTGCATCGAACAATCCAAAGACCTAAAGATAGAGCTTGAAACTTTGCAACTGTGCACGATTCGAGTTAAAAATAGTCAGCGTACTCTTAAAATCTCATCTATCTACTGTTCACCGCGTTCCGCGCTTGAAAAATCTGATTTTACTAACTTGTTTGAATCGCTGAAACCTAATTTTATCATCGGCGGCGACTTTAACGCGAAACATACGTTCTGAGGCTCAAGATACAGCTCAAAAAAAGGTAGAATGCTTTACGGGGCAGGTATGGAATACAGTTGTGATTTCCATTCGACGGGTAAACCGACTTACTGGCCAACTGATACTTCAAAAATACCTGACCTGATCGATTTTTTCGTTGTGAAAGGAATATCTACCAACCACATAAAAGTCGAAGACAGGTTTGATCTGTCGTCTGATCATTCCCCGGTTATTTTAACAATCAGCGAAAAACTAATATATAACCTAGAGCCAGCGAGATTAACTGGTCGAACAACTAACTGGGAAGGCTTCAAAAACGAAATTGTAGATAATGTTGAACTGAGCGTTCCACTTACGACACCCTATGAACTTGAGGTTGAAGTTGATCGCTTCGTTGAGATCGTACAGCTCGCCTCTTGGAATAATACGCCCAATCCAAGGAAAACGCCGTATCTGTCCGGTTCACGATATCCTCCGGAAATAAAAGAATTGGTCAAGGAAAAAAGAAAGGCGCGTAAAAAATGGCAACAGAGTCGTGCTCCGCAGCATGAAGCACACTTGAATCGTCTGTGTAATTTGTTGAAGAAGACTATTAAGGATTTTAAGAATCGTGCAATAGGCTCTTACCTTGAAAGTTTAACAGCGAAAAAAGATTCCAATTATTCACTTTGGAAAGCTGTAAAAGGCACCAAAAGGCCCAGAGTCCCCGCGACGCCAATCAAATTAAATCAAAATGAATGGGCGAGGGAAGATAAAGAAAAAGCGGACGTCTTTGCGGCGCACTTGGAAGAAACCTTTAAACCGTACGATGGTCAAGTGGTTTACGACAACCGCAATAGGCTGGATTTACCATCTGACGATTTGACGCTTACAAGTGCAACGCTAAGGGAACTCAAACGCGAGATCGAGAATCTAAAACCTAAGAAATCTCCTGGTTATGATTTGATTACCGGAGAAATTCTCAAAGTTTTACCTAGAAAAGCATTGATTAAGCTTCTCCATATTGTAAATGCTGCACTCAGATTAAAACACGTGCCGAGCCAATGGAAAGTTGCGGAAGTCATAATGGTTTTAAAACCAGGAAAACCGCCAAATGAGGTAAAATCGTATAGGCCAATTTCGCTTCTTCGAATATCGAAAGTTTTCGAGAGGATATTATTAAGGCGTCTCCAACCGGTTGTAGAAGAAAATAATCTTATCCCTGACCATCAGTTTGGGTTCAGAAGTAAGCATTCGACGATTGACCAGGTGCATAGAATTACTGACGTAATCGCACTTGAAGAAAAAAAGATTTGCTCAACCGTATTTCTTGACGTCTCACAAGCCTTTGATAAGGTGTGGCATGATGGCTTGAAATGCAAACTACGACAAGTTCTCCCTGTATGCTTATACGATATTCTAGAATCATATATCGGGAATAGACTCTTTCGTGTTAGACATGGAGTCGAATACTCCGAGCTCAAGGAAGCATTCTTGGGCCGCTTCTCTATTTGCTATATACTCGTGATATACCGAACGAAGATGGCACTATCCTTGCTACGTTTGCCGATGACACCGCTATCCTAGCAGTAGGTAAAACAATCGAAGAAACGACTGCAAAACTGCAAAGCGCACTGAATAATGTAAATGAATGGACGAGGGACTGGCGGATCGCCCTCAACGAATCTAAATCTGTTCACGTGAATTTCACTTACAAAAAAATTAATGACTTGCCAATTTTCCTAAACTCGGCCCGAATACCTTTTGCAAACGAGGCCAAATACCTGGGAATGACACTCGATGCAAGACTGAAATGGAATTCGCACGTGAAAATGAAACGAAAAGAACTCGAAATCAAATATAGAGAAATGTACTGGTTACTCGGAAAACATTCCCAGCTCAGTACTGAGAACAAACTGCTTTTATACAAGCAAGTGCTAAAGCCGGTGTGGACCTACGGTATACAACTTTGGTGTTGTACCAAGAAAACAAATGCAAATATTTTACAAGCTTTTCAAAATAAAGTGCTAAGAGAAATTGTCCAAGCACCGTGGTATAGTAGAAACGACGATATCCACAGGGATCTCGGAATTCCGACAATCGAAGCTGAAACTAGAAGCTCCGCGAGAAAGCATAAAAACCGACTAATCGGACATGTCAACAATACAGTCCTACAAATTTTGGATGAGAGCAATTTATTGCGCCGACTACAAAGGACGAAACCTTTCGACTTGGCGAGATAATGATTAACCGCGTCTAGATTGCGGAATATGCAGGATCCTTCAGTGGAAAGTAACCTGCCAAACGTTTTTATTTCGTGATAGAAAAATTGCTTGATAAGTTTATACTTAGTTGCGATATCTAACAAATTTATATCGAAGGGTGGTGTTTTTTTAGTCAGTAAGAATCTGACACTACTATGAGCACGCGCTTGCTATTCTCATAGTGTCTATGGAAGATTTTTCACCTACCCTCGGAAAAAAAAAAAAAAAAAAAAAAACTTTCAGATAATTATAAAATTCAAATTCGATTAACAGTTATTTATGATAAATCGTCTTCGGACCAAGACCAAATTACATCGCCAATGTTAAAACCACCAAGAACACAAATAGTATTTAACTCACTTTGATGAGCTATAACTTGAAATGTGGTGAGAATAGACCCCCCCCCCCCCCCTGCCATACAATTTTTTGTTCGACGGACTTTCAGGTATCCCCTGCTTAACTGGGACTCCCTGTGAATCAGATATACTACCAGATGGTATATAAGTTACGGTGTAGATAACACCTGTACTCCCAGCGTCAACAGAAATGCAGATTTGTTCAACGTCCAAAATTGGTAACGGAATTTGCAGGAAAGCGTTGACCGGGCGGGAGCAAGTAGTACACCGCCACGTTCCTCAATCGTTTTACATTGATCAAGACGAAAATTTCAGATGACAGAATGCCGTCATAGAACCAGGTTTCTGTAATTATGAACACATCATAATCGTTGTGGGTAGAACCAAGAAACAAAGATGAATTCTTCGATCAACATCCACTTGCATTATGATAAAAAACTTTTGATGGTAGCTGGTGTACATAACCACCATTAGCATTAACATGGTTTAGTTTTTTGACTGATGAACGAAGGAACGAATCTTTACTCCAATTGGGCAGAAATTTTCAACGTAGACTGAGTTTGCGTATTGAGTGGGTACTTGAACTTTGAAGTTCACAAATTTAAGAGAAATCTCAACATCCCAGAGCTTGATTAACGTAAAGCACTAAATGCAATCAGATTTAGCATTAAGTTTCGATGATACATGCGAGGTAACAGCATCCGTAGTAGTATCGGAGTGTAAGCTCGAACTGTGATACCACTTTAATTTACGCACGACATGGAGATCGGGATTATGCTCGCATGTTACGAAAATTGCTTCAGATCGTTTATTTACCTTAGTTTTGGTACCTATTATATTAAGCGTAGTGAAACAATCACCAGAAGTAGTGTTGCGCGATGAAATTTCACTACCAGGGACAACTACCCACCACACCCCGTCTACTGAATACCATCGGCAGAAGCTACAAGCACAGATAATAAACTTACCCAGATGTCGTATCCCCATACAAAAAAATTTTGATTTTTTTTGCGATGAGCAAACAACGATGGGCAAACAAAAAGCTTTTCTGCTTCGCAAAGAAAAAAAAACCGGAAAATAAATTTTCTGTGCAAAAAGCTTTTTCTTTTGCTACTCTTTGTACCGTCTGCGACCTGCGACTGCGAGACACAATTTCATTTATACATACATACCATATGTTTGTACATATATTTATATGTAGGTACGTATTTTCCCTTTTCATTTTGCTATATTGACCGAAGTTTCGATCTGTGTAGATCTGTGGTGTAGTAAAATATATCTAAATTGTATTTTTTCGAAGTGAGAAGTGATATTTTACTGTGTGTGTCCAGTAAAAATTTTGAAGAGTTAATCTAGGAAAGGTAGAATATATTATTTAAGTTAATATCAGGTTGATTAGGTACCTTGGTACTTACAAATACAAAAAAGTTGAGAAAAAAAATCGACTTAGAAGAAATGTAGTGGCGAATAAAGTGTGTTATTGTATGCTGCAATGCAACAACTGCCCAATTTCCATAAAGGAAAATGCTTAGATTTCCTAAAAAGGGAACTAAGAAATATAATGACTGGCTAGCACAGGCAGAAGAATCCCGTGATAATGTTGAAAATCATAAACGGCCATACATTTGTAGTAAACATTTCGATTTAACATTTTTTTGGAAAAAAAAATTAAAACACGACGCTGTTCCTACACTTTTTATAAAAAGGAGTGAAATGTTTTTGGAATCTAATGGCAATGAACTTGCTTTTGATCCTAAGAAAGCCAAAATAAACTACTCTAATCACAAAAGATTAAAAGTGCAAACGAGTACCGATGTATCCATTGATGAACTAAATGAAGTTCCAGCACTTATAGACTGCAACAGATCTATAGATTCCATAGAATATGTATGCTAGAAATGCGAAGCGAACACAAAAAAGCAATTTTTTTTATATTCAACAAATAAGTAGACTGAAAAAAATTGACAAAATCCTCAAAGAGAGAGCAAAAAAATGTCTAAAATTCAGAAATATCCTGGCAATTAAAGTCCGCAGGCTAAAAAAAGATAAAGCACAGAGAATATCAAAAGCAAACAATGGAAGAAAAAATAGATTTCTTACATGATATAAATAAAAATTTTAAAACATTTTGCAAACTCATTTTATCACAAGGCAAACAACGATTTAGCCAAGAAGAAAGGTGGATTTGCCAATGTATATTTTTCCGCTCGTCGTCTGGAAATAATTTTCTTCGCGATCAGCTAGCTATTGCACTTGCCACACCCAGCTTCATTGCATAGATGGATAAAACTTAAAAGTTTATCTCCTCGTCGAAAATGTTTTTGAAGAAATACAAAAAAAAATGTTTTAACATTGGAACCAAAAGTCAAAGAAGTCACTTTAATATTCGATGAGATGAGTATCCAGGCGAATTTAACATACAACAAATATAAAGACATAATCGAGGGATTCGTTGATTATGGAGAAAATCAAAGATTAGCTTTGTGTGCGAAATCAGTTTGCGTATTCATGATTCGTGGTATATGTGGAAAATAAAAAAAACAAGTGCTTTATCACGTGACCTGTCCAAGCAATATACTAACAAAGCAGCTCGAAATTGAAGTATACAACTGTATTGACATATGTAGAAATCTGGGACTAAACGTAAGAGGCATTTGCTGTGACCAAAGCCCTACGAATCGAAGCCTTTTCAATAAATTAAAGCTTAAAAAAAGTGTATGGAATGTATGATGTGCCACATTTAATCAAAAGTGTAAGAAACAATCTTTTAAGATCAGACTTGCAAACTCTGGATGGAGTTGTAAGCTGGAAAATAATTGAGTATATCTATAATACAGAAAGAAATAATACCACAAAAATGTGTCCAAAACTAAAACATGCTCATATAGATCCCACAGAATTACAAAAAATGAATGTGAAACCAGCGGCACAAGTACTTAGCAGATCCGTGGCTTGCGGAATTAATGCATTACAGCGCAACCAACAGCAGAATTTATAAATAAAATCAATAAAATATTTGATTTATTGAATGGAAGACCTGCACTTATTCGAAATTGATGCAAATATTGGATTTTTAAAAGAAATGCAATAATATTTAAAACAAATTCAGCCAATCAATGCAAAATGTAAACCCTTCTGCTTTAAGGGCCTGATTATGACAATTGATAGTATTTTAATGATGAAAAAAGAATTATTCAATGATTACTGTGAGTTACATTATATATATGTTAACAAGTTCAATCAGGACCCACTTGAAAACCTTTCTGGAAAAATAAGAGCAAGAAATTTTAATAAAAATAATCCAAACGCGTCTGAATTTGGCTCATTACTGGCCAAAATTATGTCTCTATAATTTTTGTCTAGGTCAAAATTTTCCAATTGTGAAGAAGAAGATTCTGAATATTTACAGTAAGATTGGAATGCTGTGTTGGATACTGAAAATAAAACAAAGATTGCCCTAACACAGGAGCAAGAGAAAAATGAAAACATATTCGATCTAGCCGAATATTGTGAATCCGAACTTCTAGCGATAGAATTACCAGATAAAGACACGATTTCAATAAAAATGACAGAAATGAATGACATAGCCACAAGGTATTTTGCAGGTTACCGTTTTTTTAAAACACTTAAAAAATGAATGCAGTTTGTGAGAACTGTGTTAAAGAAATAACAAAGGACAAATCCAATTTTGATCTCACGGAAATATTGATCAAATTGAAGGAATATGAACACTCGAATGAAAAACCAATACTTGTTTGGCCATCAGACAAGTACTTCAAAATAGGTCAACTTCATATAAATAAAAATATAGTAAATCAATGAATCTCGAAAACAAATTTGCACTATCCAGATTGGTTTGAAACGACAAATAAATGTTATTCGCACAAAATTGATACAGTCAATTTCCTTGTGGTAGTTCTGCTTTGGAAAAATTGTAAGTGGTTTATTGACAAGAGCATAAACAAGAAAAGGAATCCAAAACAAAAGACAAAAAATTTGCAAAACTTAATGAATATGTAAACTAAAATAAATATTTACATATGTACATAATGTATGAATATTTAAAAAGAAAACTGGGGGGCTGGAAACCACTTTGGTTAAGGCACTGTGAATAGCTAAAAATCGTACTTCTAATATGTATTATGTAAATGTCTAAAGACAAAAATATTGTGCAAATGCATTTTCACATAAATGCCTTTAACTAAAGTGGGCTAAGAGCAGGGTTGATTATGCTTCCTATTATTTAACGTGCATGAAAAAAAAAATAATAAAAGAGTGGCTATGGCTACCTATCAGACTTCTTCCTTTATGTAAAATGTAAAAACCAAACATCAAACATACTACAAATGAGAGTATGAGTGCCACAAGGATTTGTAAAAGACAGATGTATTCAAACAATTAGGAAATAAATAAACGTAATTATTTGTCTCAGCCTCAATCTTATAATACGTACATACCTACATACATATGAATAAAGTAAAGTAAAATAAATTTAGCCTACAATACCTACAGTACCTACTATTTAATTTTTTTGTACCGTACCTACAAATTCTTAACATCATCGCAGATCGCATTAAAATTATTCCTGATCTTAGCCTACCCTAATTTAATGTACATACATATGTAGGTAAACATTCATACATATGTAGGTATACATACATACATATGTAAGTATATTTCTGCTCTGTCTGTTCCTCACCATGCCAAAGTCGCAGGCCAGGCCAAAAAATACAAAGAATACAAATACAAAGAAGACAAAACAAAACAAAAAATATATTTTGCTGTGGGTATGTCACAAACTCTACGCTGGTGGTGAAAGCTTTTCTCAAAGCAAAAGAAAAAGCTTTTTGCACAGAAATTTTATTTTCCGTTCTTTTTCTTTGCGAAGCAGAAAAGCTTGTTTGTCCATCGTTGTTTGCTCATCGCAAAAAAGATCAACATTTTTTTGTATGGGGATGCGACATCTGGGTAAGTTTAATATCTGTGCTATAAGCCCAAAAGTTAACTATTCGGCTTATACCTCTACTTTGCTTATTTTAATCACCCCTAGATTTGAGTCAAAGTGGCAACTACCGCCGGAATTATTGCAACATACGAGTATATGCAAATCTGTCGACCGACCTCGTTACTTTCGGAACCGGCTACCACCAACTGTAGCATCATTTTCTGTGCAACCAATCAGCCGAGATACAGATCTCGTCCGGCATCGTCGTCATCATCTCAAACAAACAGGAAAAGCCCCTTTTCGATGTCTCAACCCCCAAACCAGCCAAGGAACGAGCTCAAGCGATGACCCGCAAGGAAGTTCAACATTCATGGTAATAACACCCTCCCGGAATATTCGACTTATGTTATGTTATGACTTACTCTCTTGTTACACCGAAGGTGTAGTGAAGGACCGCCTAACGTCTCATAGACTACCGCGAGATGCACAGCTGACATCTGTCATCTGGGTTCGCGTCAAATGTGAACTGGGTTCAACAAGGTGTTTTGGAACTGCTCTAAAAAACGCTATCTTTTTTGTGCGGTATCAGGATTCCTAGGCTGTAATAACATAAGCACGTTAAATTTCTTTTTGCCGAATTTCTTTATTGATTTATTGAAATCGCCACTCTAAACCGAGAATGGAAAGCGATAGCGGAAAACAGAAGTGAGATGTAATAACACCAACATTTCAAAGGAATGTGCGGACTGAAAAGAATATCGCCGCTGTAAACGAGATTGTATATGTAGTAGTAAATATCCACAGCAAACATTCCACAATCGATCAGGTGTATCGAATAACGAACGAAATTGAACAAGCTCTAGAAGAGAAAAAAATATGCTCTAGCGCTTTTCTCGACGTATCGCAAGCCTTCGACAAGGTATGGCACGAAGGACTAAGGTATAAGCTAAGGGTAATCTTACCAGAAAAGTTGTACAGAATATTAGAATCTTATCTTGAAAACAGACTTTTCCGTGTTAGACACGGGAGTGAATATTCGGATTTCAAAGATATCTACGCCGGTGTTCCACAAGGAAGTGTTCTCAGTCCAATCCTGTTCCTGCTCTACACAAGAGATATACCACAAGATGAAGGGACCGTTGTAGCAACGTTCGCAGACGACACGGCTATTCTCGTAACGGATGAGTCAGTCGAATCATCAACGGGAAAACTCCAACGAGCTTTGAACAAAGTATGCGAATGAACAAAAACCTGGCGAATAGTCCTGAATGAGACAAAATCAACGCATGTCAATTTTACGTTAAGAAAGATAAACAACTTACCTATAGCCATTAACTCGGTGCAAATACCGTACGCAAACGAGGCAAAATATCTAGGAATGACCCTAGACGCAAAACTTAAGTGGAAACCACACGTTAAAAAGAAGCGCGAAGAGCTCGAAATCAGATTTAGAGAAATGTATTGGCTACTCGGAAGATACTCGAAGTTAAGCATATACAACAAACTGCTTCTGTATAAGCAAGTGCTAAAACCGTCTTGGACATATGGTATACAACTTTGGGGTTGTACCAAACCAAGCAATATGGCTCTACTGCAAGCATTTCAAAACAAAATACTAAGAGCAATCGTGAATGCTCCTTGGTATATAAGAAATAGTGATATTCACAGAGATCTAGGAATTGCTACCGTGAGGGACGAAGTAACAAACTTTGCTCGCAAACTTCGTACCCGTCTTCATTTTCATTGCAATAATGAAATAATCCTTACTATGGACGTGACAAACCTTGAGCGCCGACTACAAAGAACAAGACCTTTCGACCTAGCGCCGTAAGGAAAAACCGCATGTAATGACGGTATTAGTAGGTGCCTTCACTGGAAGGCTACCTACTTAACGCGATTAACACTACAGAAGCGTAAACTACATCACAAAAATGAAAAATGAGAGGAACGAATTTCCTACTACTATGAGTACGCGCAGCCGGTTCTCATAGTGCCTCTCTGAGGGGGTGAGGTTTAGCCCGTAGGCATATACTGACTAGCACTGATGGCATTGTCAGATATATGAATCGGGCATAACCAATGGTACGGACCATTGGTATCTTTTGAAGATTCCTGCACCACCAGGCGCAACCAAAAAAAAAAAAAAAATATCCACAGCAACGTGATTATACATGTTAACGCACACGTAGTACAGCCACCCTGTTTATCTTAAGATCATTATATGTGTAAATGCCCACAGGAACGTGATTATACATGTTAGCGCATATGTAGTACAGCCACCCTATCTATCCTAAGATCATTATATATTCCCTCAGTGAAAGGGAATACACACACAAATGTAAATCTTTTAGCTTTAAGTCTCTTAGCATTAAGCACATAAATAAATGTAAATCTCCTAGCTTTAAGTCTCTTAACATTAAGTATATATATATAAAACCAAATGTGAAAATGTCCTAGTCTTAAGTATGTACAACAAAAAGATGAGATCACAAATAAACGAACGATCGAGTAGAACAGACGTGGTTGTTTTTTGCTCCCGATTATTTCACAATAGATTCCGCGTGCGAACGACTGTACCTTGTGTGTGCGCGTCTACATATATTTATTGATTAGTCCGCCCACTACGTGGAATATTTTGCGCAAAGATCTTGGCCTACCCCGTATAAAATCCCGCTGATGTCGGAATTAAAACCACGAGACTATCATTTTCATCGTTCTTCTGCTAACTAGGCTCTGGGACAGTCAACAGCAAGTCAACCCGTTGTTATATCCCGAAATTGTGTTTAGCGATGAGGCTAATTTTTGACTTAACGAGTTTGTTAATGAGAAAAATTATCAGAATGAGATCAATCTAGAAGCGACCCAATTACTTGCAGAAGAACTCCCCGCTTATTGTGGTTTTCACGTTGGTGGGTCATGATCAGTGAATATTTTTTTGAAAATAAGGATGACATTGGTCCGAATGAGATGACATTTCAACAAGATAGCGCTATGTGCCATACGGTGAATGAATCCACCAACTTGAAATCACTATTTGGCGATAACTTGATTTCGAGACGTAAACCTGTGAATTGACGTCCTATGTCATGTGAGTTCACACCTGTTGCTGTGGGCCTTTTTAAAGTTACTGGCTTATGCTAATAAACTAGTAACAATTCACACTTGCAAGCCAACACTGTTCGTGTTATTCGTAACATTAGGCCATTATTGCTTGAAAAAATTACGCAGAATTGAAAGGTCAGAATGCGCTTCGTGAAGAACAGCCGGGGCGGCGATATGACCAAAATTCATTTTCAAATATTAATGCTATGAATTCGAATTCGAATAAAAAAGGTTTTTGAATAAACGTTAATTTTTTGTGGTATTTTTTTTTAATTGAAAATTGATTAATTCCCAAAATTTTTCGTTGTCCACTTCGGTGGCCTTATGAGCGTTGTGAATCATTGACATTAAAACCTCCACGAATTTAATAAACTCAGCACTGGCGAACTTTTAAGGCATCCGCAGCATACATATATTTTTATTTGGCGCAACAGCTCTTTAAGTGCCAGGGCCTAGCTTCTCGCAATCACTCATGGTATGTGCGTTATATGATACTAAGGGACCTACAGTTTAGTACCGTATCCGAAGGGCAATTTGTTTTGAGAAGTTTTCTCGAGACAACAATACTTTCGAATGTTTGTCAGACGTTTGCGAGAGGTGGGACCGTGATATTCGAATCGCGGTTTAGCGCTTACATTGATATTATGTTTTTCCTACATTTAATTATTTTCTTAATTTTGTGAAATTAGCAGGTTTGATCAGTTTTGCGGTGTTTAATGGGAAGTCAGTTGCAAAACTGCTATTTCTCGTGCTTATACAGAATGACTGATTACACAGAGCAGTGTCTCTGTGAAAGATATTCCCTATATTAAAGATAAATGTGAACTCAAACCTTCTCTTCTCCTTCATTCCCCAGTTGCTGTAAGATGTCATGGAAACCAAGGAGGATCCATTTCTTCTACTGTTATCGGTCCCGGCATTCTTACCTCATTTCCGTAAAGCTGTTACTGCTTTTTATTCCTACTAACTTTATCCTCCCAGATAATAGTGGTCTACCTCTTAAAGAACATACGTATATGTATGAGAAATTAATGTCTTGTGTTGTCCCCAAGCTTTTTGGAATAATCTATTTAATGTTTTGCTTATATTTGCTCCTCCATATTTTATCTTCCATCTTATCTTCCTTAATCTATTCAATAACTTACCTATTTTATATTTTTCCTCTCATTGCAGAGTGCTTTTTTCGGTGATCAGGATTTCTCATTTCTTAATTGTTCTTGTTTTTTTCCACAGTTTCCTCTAAGGTTTTTCACTATTTTCCAGAATACCTCGGTTTTCCTCTCATGGGATTTTTCTTCTACTACGAGTATGTCACGAAAGTCTTTCCATAACTTCCTTTTCACTTATTTCTGTTTTCTACGTATAACTCTGTCAGTAGCTGAACGGGTGTGCACAAATTATGTCTCTGCATCCTTCTTTTGCTTAACCTATTATTTTACTACCCCTGTCCACCAAGCGTTTGTCTTCTTTTTTGTATCGACTTTAGCCTTTCCCCAAACTTTCCCAGCATTATATAGGTAGGAGCTCAAATACGGTGGTATTTTCTTTCTTCTCCAATATAAGAAGTATGTTGACTCAAATCAATTTATGCCTCTTAATCATAAACCGTGGCTTCAATATATGTATAATAAGGTGTATCATTTCCGAAAGTCTATACCTATGGAAATTTTTGTTGGCAGATTCCACAAATGAAACGTGTAATTATTTTTTAAAGGGGTACTGGAAGTAAGCTCTAGTAATTTGTAATTTGTGTACATATACTTATAAGGACATTTACTTCCTAGTGAAACTAAGTTGTTTCAATCAATAACTAAGCTCTCTGTACTTTAAATAGGCTATATCTCTAACAATTTTTGAACAATTTTAGTTATAGTTTTACGTGCTTGTTTTTTTTTTTATTTTCTACAATATTACAAGCAAACGTAAATTATGTAGATAAATACTACCACCAATAATGTTATCTTCAACTCACCGAAACCGGATAATTAGCAAGTAGCGACACTTTTTCTAGCTTATGGTACAATATTTACAGAATTTTGTACCTTTAAAGTTCGAACATGTCTGCAACCATAATTGATTTCTAAACCACACACTCTATATTCCTGTTATGAGGTGATTCTCCCCTTGTGTCGGTTGCAGGACTAACTACATTTCAAATTCAGTAAACCGACAAATTTTATTTAGGCTGTCAACCCCATAAGTCAAGCATCCTTCTACGTTAACCTAACTTGGCGGAGCCAAATTTTCAAAACATTTGCATTTAACTCGAAATTGACATCGTGGATGCGTGTGTGTCACATTGTGTATGTGCTAGGGAATTTTTCCCTGTGGTTCGTTTTGTCGTGCACTCTTATCCTCCACTCGAGTCGACACTGTAGAAGCAAGTTGGATATGCCAAAAGTTAACGTTTTCTTGAGAATCGGTGGCATCCGTTTAAGGGCTGGGGTGAATAAACAAATAAATGGCTGGATTTGTTTTTTTTTTTTTTACAATCCCTCCGGTTGGTATCACCCAGGGCTTCACATGACATGTGATATGTGTGTGCATATGCGGGCGTGTCGTGTTGTTTGGAAGGATGAAAATCTCAACTCAAGATGTGTGATGTTATGTCATCTTCTTCCGAGAATTTCTTAACGTTTCTGGCTGACACTTTGTGAAGAAGGTGAACATTTTTATTAAAGAAAATGGTACTGCAGACCTGCAAATAATATTATGTACAGAGAAATTTAGGGTTATTGGGAAAAATAACGATATCCGACCATCAACTCCATCTGGCTACTGTCGTTTGAAGCTTCAGCTTTGTTGGTTGGTGTTGTAGTCGTAATTAGTTGGTTGAAGTCAGAAAGTGAAAAAAACAAATTAATAGAAGGTTACCCTTGGACAAGCTCTGGATGGGCTCTATAGATACATACGGTCTTCCTCAATATTTGCATTTGAGAAGACCACAATGGGAGAATAGGCTCGTCTTCCACAGAAAATTTCAAGTTTAAAATTATTGAAACCACTTGGAAACAGTCACAAGGGATGATGCATTTACTCCCTATGCACTTTCACATTCATTTTAAAGTTGGTGTCGAGATTCGGATAGAGTGGCAAAGAAAAATTCATGCTGCATTGAGGGTACCGTCCAACTATATCTATCAAGTCACCAAGATATTAAGTTTTAAAAAGCGTTATGGTGTTTAATAATCTTCGCTTTAACACCGAAATACCGAAATCACCCCATCTTGGAGAGCACGCAACAAGAGTTTGCGTCTGAACGAGACAATATTATTTTGACTTTAATAAACATTTTAATTTTACGCACATATGTGAAAATAAGAAAAAGCATCCAAGTATTAATTAAAAAATATATATTTTATTTTATTTTAAAAATACAAACATCTTAGTTTCAAAATCACTACACCAATCTTTCACCTTCTCTCTCTATCATTTTCAATGCCCGCACTGTGTGTCAACATTTTAAGAGCATTCATAACCCCTTGAGTGCGCGCAGATTATAAAAAAATAATAAAAAGATGATTAAAGTACTTAATTCATGCTGTTCTTAACAAACATATAAACATATTTCTATTGACTTGTGCATGCAGGGCGTTTGTAATTACTGCAAATCCGCAGGGGTGTATTCTCTAGTTCACGGTAAGGAGAAATTCAGTTACGGGGGTATCGCAAATCTCCTCCTGTCAAGTTATAGCCCATTGGTGGTATAAAAATGGGATTGGTAGGTTGTAGAAAAAACTTCTGTTAATGGCGACCTGATTTCCAAACCACATCGCGATGTTTTGCCCATGGTATTAAAGCACCCACAGAAAGTACTTTTCGCACTGCATTACCAACAAACACGGAAGGCAACACTACTGCCATCATGCACAGCAGGTTGTTCCACATTTCACATTCCACATGTAGCGGGTAGATTACGCTCTGAACGCTGTCTCGCTATCAATTAAAGAAATGCAGTGCATAGATTAGAATTTTAAAAGTTTATTTATTTGAAAAAAAAAAAAAAAAACCAAAAACGAAAATGATATTTTTAAAAGCACGACCACCTTTGCTCAAATCTATAGACGACTAACTTGAAAATAAAATTATGTTTACCGCATCGAAATTTAAAAAAAAATAAAACTAACCGGAAAACTAGGTTGACAGCAGCGTTGGATGTCTGACGTCAAAGTACTCCCCCTCGAGTAATTGTATTACGGCAAGACGGATGACGTTCGTTTTCTGGGTGTGCTGATAGTTGATTCAGCCGTGCTGGAGCGTACTGAGTCTCAGTGGCCGTGCTAAAGCGGAAGCATGTTGAGCCATGCTGGAGCGTGTTGGGGTCGTATTTGCTGTGTTGGGTATGTTGAAGGCGTGCTGGGCTATGTTGAGCATGCTTGAGGCGTGCTGGGTGTTACTGAAGCGTGCTGGGCCTAGTTGGCCATATCGAAGCATGCTGGGCCTAGGTGGCCCTGTTGGAGCCTGCTGCGCTAGAGCGGGAGCGTGTGGGACTTGGTTGGATGTCCAGAAAGCTGCTCTTCTAATTCAGATGGTGCTGGGCCTATTTGGCCATGCCGGAGCGTGCTGAGCCTAGCTGGCCGTGCTGGGCCTCGTTTGCTGTGCTGCAGCATGTTGAACCCTGCTAAAGCGTGAGCGTGCTTGGCCATGCAGGCACTACAAGCGTCGGCTCCAGCCGTCTTTGATCCAGCGGTTGTTGGCCCCGTAGGCGTCGATCCAGACATGGTCGGTTTCAGCGGTTGCTGCCTCTGCAGGCGTCGATCGAGACGTGGTCGGCTCTGCGCTTGCTGGTCCTACAGGCGTCGGTCTAGCCTCGGTCCGTTCAGCTCTTGCTAGCTCTGCAGTTGTTGGTGTTGGTCCGGCAGGTCACTTCAGTGGTTTTTAAGCACGACCTCCTTCGATCAAATCTTTAGACAACTGAATTTAATTTAAAACTTTTTTCGCATTAAAATTTTGAGAACGTGTTCTGTCAAACGCCACAAAATTTTCTAAATTTGTGCACTGGCATTTACTTGGTTTAATAGCAAGACAGCGAACAGAGCGCCGTCGGCCCGATACATTTTGGTGACCGAAAATGCTTGGCCAACGGGGTCCAGTACCCTTCCGCTACAGAACGGCCATCGTGACCAAATACACCTCAAGCATACCCACAGCACACCAGCAAACGCCATCCACCTCGCATTCGCTGAGTACAACCGTAATTGCAACTGCATTACTGGAGGGGGAGTACTGTGGCGTTTAACAGAAAACATTCTCAAAATTTCAACGCGAAAAAAGTTTTAAAATTTAATTCAGTCGTCCTAAGATTTGATCGAAGGAGGTCGTGCTTAAAAAATTATAATTCTTCTTTTTCGAGTTGTTGAAATAAATTAAATTTTTCGAAATTGTGCACTGACATTTATATTGCTGTTAGCGAGGTGGTGGCGTTCAGAACGTCGTCGACCTCCTACACACAATTAACCCCTAGTGACATCTAGGGGTGACTGAGTATAATGTTCTAGAGGTTCTTGGATTTCGTATACATACACCAACCGCCGACAGAGAAGACGCAGTCGATAAAGGTGAAATTAGCGAAGAACCAGCGTGATTATTGTGAGAATTATTACTTGCAAATTTGTGTTGCGAACAAACGATATTGTGATTTAAAGTGAATTTGTGGAGACAGTTTAAGTTGCGATTAATAAAGAACAAACTGATTTGATTATTTTGAAGTATAAAAGCCGTATTTTATTATCACCCAAGATCCCTATAGATCACACGACGGAAATAAAATGATCCGGATCTGGATCAACAAATTATTTTCCTTGTGTCTTGTAGTGTGGTTGTGTAACCTACCAAGGAATAAAAAAAAAATTTAGATCACAAAATTGATCCTGATAGAAAGCAAGACCTTGTATTGTTGTTGTATTGCATAGAAACCAATGATCCATATGGATCATGAGTGATAATAAAATACGGCTAATGAAAGTTAAGTTGATATTTGTTTATAAATAGATTTCTTAAATACACCGAAGAAAGTTTTATTGTTACGAACCCCGGCAAGCTAATCGATAAGAAGAGTGTTCTCGAAACCAAATTTGATGAACAAAATGAAACTTAAGAAACGAAAATCGGAACAATTCAAGAACAATTCGAAAACGTACAGGCCAAAATTGAGACACTTGAAACAGCCGTTGAAGGAAAATCGAGAATGTTTAAACAAAATTCGAGAATGTTAAAACAAAATTTAAACCTGTTGAAGGGAGACTCAAGGATCTGGCAAAAGAAATAGACCGCGTGAAGAACCAAAAAGTTCCTTAATATTCAACCGACTGTCCAAAAAGGAAAGGAAGGAAGGATGTAGCCTCCCGTCTTCGATGGTCAAACAACTTTGATACATAAAATGTATTTCGAAGCAGCGGCAATGACGAACAACTGGACCGATTAAAAGAAGTCTATTGCCCTTATACTTGCCCTTAGATGATCAGCTGCAGAGTTTGTACAAACCATTCCCGAAACAAACAACACAACTACTTTTATATCTTGGAACTTGTTATAAAAAAGAGGCGAACGTACACTTCAAATAATTACCTTTATTATAGGTCTTTACACTTCGTGATCTTATTAAAGACTGTCCTAAGTATGACAGTTTATAGAGAGCTTAACTCACTCTTATATTATAGATATATGATACATCCATGTATATTCATTCATATATAACATCTCCTCACTTAAGATATATTTTTAACAACTTCAAAGAAATTCTTATGGTCACGTACAAGTAGTGTATATGTATATGCGTTATGTGTATAACTTAAACTAATATAATGATATATATAATTTATTTTTTTTTTTTATATTATTATATATTTACATAGTTCTAAATAATTTATTCGCAAATAAATCTATCTACAGGTTAAACAACCCTGCCTGACCTTGTTACATAGCCTGCTTCTTCAGTTGGTACAGAAGTATTCAATTTGTTGTTACTAATGTCAGGTGGTACGTCAAAGTGTGGCGGTAGTTGTGTTGATTTATTTTGCGAAGTATCAAAAGGATCATAATTTGGCAATTTAAATTGAGGCTCATGAACGGACTTCCTTAAATGAAGTGAATTGCGTCGAAGTTGTTTATTATCTTCAGTACGAACGATATACGACCTTGGAGAACTATGAGGTCTCACTATTTGAGCAGGATGCCGAATTTTATTTCTTTGTATTACTACATTTTCTCCTGTTAAAAACTTACTTTCATTTATATTTCGAATGCGTTGGTCATGATATTTTTTATAATTATTTGGATGTTTTCTTGACATGCTTTGAGTAATTTTTCATGTATTGGAACTTTTGTTCTTAAAATTCGACTCAAAAGCTGCGACGGCGTAGCACTAAAACCAGCAATTTGAGAATTTCTGTAAGCTAATAAAGCACTGTAAATATCTTTATTCTCTTCATTTGTTTTTCTAAGCAATTGTTTTGCTAAATGTACCCCTCTTTCAGCCAAACCATTAGATCGGGGATATAAAGGGCTTGATGTTGTCACATTGATACTCCATTCATGAGAAAATGTTTTGAAATCAAAGGAGTTAAAAGGCATATTGTCACAAATTATTTGATTTGGAATCCCATGTGTTGAAAAAATATCTTTTAATACTGCAATAACTGATGACGTCGTTTTGTTTACTAGTTGTTTAATCTCTAACCATTTCGAATAATAATCGACCAAGACAAGATATGGCTGATTTTTGAAGTCAAGAATGTCACATCCAACTTTAAAGAAAGGAATATCTGGAATTTTTTGCGGAATCAAAGCAAGTTTAGTGTTTGAACGCTGAAATTTTGTACAAACTCTGCAACTAAAAACTAATTTTTCAATGTCCGATGAAATATTTGGCCAATAAATACAAGTTCTCGCCATCGCCTTCGTTTTGGTTATTCTAAGATGGCCTTCGTGAAGGGTTTGAAGAAATCTTTGCCTTAATTTAAAGGGAACAATGATGCGTTTATTGAAAAACAAAAGATCATTTTCGACATAAATGTCGTACCGTATTGGCCACTATTTTTTAATTAAACAATCAACTCGCTTGAGCTCATTTGGCCATCCTACTTTGCACATCTTTAACAATAATATCATTTCATTGTCAGATAACAATTCTTTTTTGATTTGATCAATGCGACTTTCTGATATTTCTACCGTATGCACTACTTCAGTAAGGGTACAGTCAACATCATCTGAATTTGATTGAATAAAATTTCTTGAAAGAGTATCCGCTATTAGCATGTCTTTTCCTTGCAAGTACTCGACAGTTAAATCATACTTTAAGAGTTTTAACTTCATTCGTTGAAGTCGATTAGAATGGACCTTGGTCACAGATTTCTGCATTATAGCAACAAGTGGCTTATGATCGGTCAAAATTTTTACAGGTCTTCCGTATATGTAGTAGTGGAACTTGTGGCACGCGAAAACAATTGCTAGCATTTCCTTTTCGATTTGTGCATACGACGATTTTGCACTACTCAATGACTTGGATGCATAGCATACTGGTTTATTGTTTTGAAGCAAGCAACTACCTATTCCACTTTGTGATGCGTCTGTTTGAATAACAATTGGTGAAGACTCGGTAAAATTTTGTAAAACCGGTGCTGTTGACACTTTATTTTTGAGCACATCGAATGCTTTTGTATGGTTTTGCAACCATAAAAACTTAACATCCTTTTTTAAAAGTTCACGTAAAGGAGATGTTAGTTGTGACAAATTTGGTATAAAATTTCTTAAATAATTAACGAATCCTAAGAAACTTTGAAGCTCCTTTTTGTTTTCGGGTTTTCTCATGGCTTCTATTGCCTTAATTCTATTTAAGTCAATAGCAATGCCATCTTTCGAAAACAAATATCCTAAATACTTGACTTCAGTAAGCTTGTATTGCAATTTCATCGGATTAAATTTAATATTAAGTTCTTTTGCCCTTTTAACTACACCCTTTAAGTTATTGTCATGCTCAATTTCATCTTTTCCGAACACAAGAATATCATCAAAATAAAAAAAAAAAAAGGCATCCTGGCAGATGCCCGAAATATTTTGTATTTAACTTTTGGAAAAGTTCAGGATCAAAACTTAATCCAAAACGCAAACGCAAGAACTTGTAGCACCCATATGGAGTGCTGAAGGTGCATAGATCACTGCTTTCATGCTCTAGGGACACCTGCCAAAATCCATCTTTGAGGTCGATGACAGTAAAAAACTGCATGTGTTGAAGTTTACTTGTTAAATCTTCAACTCGTGGAATTTCAAATGGCTCTTTCTTAATGTTCATATGTAACTCACGGGTCTAAACATACCCTAAACTAAAACAAGGCTATGGACAAAGTCAGTGGGATAGTCTACTTTTTTGATTATTCCCGCTTCTTCCATTTCTACCAACTTGGTTTTGACTTTGGACCTGAGAATACTAGGAATATGTCTTGTAGGCTTATTACTACCAGAAACACCCTCCTTTAGATAAATTCTGCATTTATCTGGGAAACAACCTAAGCCTGAAAAAACGTTTTTATTTTTGGCTATGAATTCCGCTTTTTCTTTTTCGTAGCTCAATCCCTGCGAATCGGTACTATTCTTTAGAGAAACCTCATTTGCAACTTTTAACAAACCTAATTTTAAGCATGCCTTAAGACCTAAAATTGGTGCTGACTTTACATTAGCAATAATAAATGTGGACTTCATGCACACCTTTTTAAAACTAATTAATAAAAATACCATCCCCAGCACATCGATATTAAATCCTCCATAAGCCTCCAACTTCGTATCCGTCGCATGCAACTCAACTTCTTTAAAGCGCAACTGGTAGAATATTAATTCAGAGCCCGTCTCAACTGACTGTTTGTTTTCTACAGAACTAACAACTACGGATTCAATAGAAAGGTTATTTACATTGGGATATTCATTGATACTTTCAGAGCTACTCGATAAATTATTATTTTCTAAATTATAAACTTTTCTATTCGAACAAACATAAGAAAAATGATTTAATAATCCGCACTTGTTGCACCGCTTTCCTCTCGCTGGACACATCGTAGGCTTATGACGATAAGAACACTTTCTGCAAGTTATCACATGCTCTGCTTGATCACCCCTTCTGTTGTCGTTGCTAAATTTTTCGATTTGATTTCTTGCACGCCATTGCATGCCATTGCTGTTGCTGCCGCTTTCGCCTTCTCCTGCTGCGCCACCATCCGTTTTTGTCTTATTCCGTTTATATGAAAGCTTTTTGCTGACTTCGCTTACGGTTGATTGTGACTGCTGTACATCTCTCGCGTATTCATGGCTAATTTCCGCTACTCTGCAAAATTTGATTGCTGATTTTAACGTTAGACTCTCCATCCTCAAAAGCTTTTCTTGTGCATCTCCATCTCTTATACCTAACACAATGCGGTCGCGTATCATTTGGTCGGTAGTACTTTCTGTAGTACTGTTAAAATCACATTTTTTTGCCTGATTTACAATATCAGTGAGAAAATTGTCAAAATGTTCGCCAGGTTGCTGAACTCTAGAGTAAAATTTAAATCGCTCGTATATCACATAATTTTTTGGTTGGCAATGAGAATCAAAATGTTCAATCACTTTTGCAAACACTTTTCCATCAGCTTCGGATATATTAAGGGTTTCGTAAATCTCAATAGCCTTTTCACCCATTAAATTTAATAGCATTGCGATTTTGACTTCAGCTTTTATAGCTTCACCTTTTGTCGACTTACTGCCAGATAGAACCGCGCTGCGTGAAATGCGCAGGCGAACATCTCTCAGGTGAGTGTCACCTAAATAAGCAAACCCCAGCCACTTGCATAAACTGTAAAGGAAAACACCCTGCGAACTATCGAGGTTGCGAAGTGGCGAAAGAGCTCCAAAAAAGGCGCGATACGCTCAAAATATCCATGGGCATGAATCCAAAACCAACTAAAATTAGACCCAAAATAGCTACGAAAAAAGCAGCGAAAGATAAAAAATCGGTCAATATTCCCGATCGGGTAACGAAGAAAAACCCAATCGTAGTAGAGAAAAGGTAACAGGAACTAAATCTTCGAATATTGGCGCGCAGTCTTATGCTCAAGCGGTGATGACAGTTAATGGCAAGTACAAGACCGACAGCTCACGGGAGATCAAAGCAAGAAATACTACAAGCTTTAACGTAAAGACTCCTGCTCAAGCTGCGACATTGGAAAACATTGTTAGAGCTAGCTCACAAGATCATGTATCCAATGTTTTTTCCCTAATTCTTGCGAAACTTAAAGAGCAATGCAGAACAAACAAACTTATTTTCGAGAGACTAGTTGCACTAGAAACCAACATTCATAACACGCGCACATCAACCAGTATATGAAAGAAACGCTTAAAATTCTTACATGGAACGCCAACGGGCTCATACGACGACTCGAAGAGTTAGAAATACTTATACGAGAAAAGACATTGATATCTGCTTGGTCTGTGAAACTCATCTGACAAAGCAATCGAATGTTAAGATAAGGGGATATAGCGTGTATCACACCTTTCACCCATCCGAAAGAGCCAGGGGCGAATCACCTTTGTTTATAAAAGAATGTATCGAACACTCAGCGGAAGTAAAGATTGAATTAGAAGCAATGCAAGTAAGCACGGTACGCGTTAGAAATAGACATTTTGCTTTCAACATTTCGTCTATATATTGTCCACTGCGATGTAAACTTGAAGAAAGTGATTTCACAAACATCTTCAACTTCCTTAAACCAAATTTTATTATTGGTGTCGATTTCAACGCGAAGCACCCCTTCTGGGGTTCAAGGTACGCCTCTCAGAAAGGTACAAAGCTTTATAATGCGGGGTATGCAATATAGTTGTGATTTTCACTCGACGGGTAAACCAACATATTGGCCGACTGATAGTAATAAGATACCAGATCTGATCGATTTCTTTGTTGTTAAAGGTATATCTGTCAACTGTATAAAAGTTGAAGAAAGCTTTGATCTCTCCTCTGATCATTCTCCAATCATTATGACGATAAGCGATGCTCTGATTCAAAAAGTAGATCCGGCCAGATTAACTAGCGCGAAAACGAATTGGGATGGCTTCAAAAAAGATATTGAATCAAATACTGAGCTCAGGGTATCACTTAAAACGCCCTATGAACTTAAAGTTGAAGTTGTTCGCTTCGTCGAAATCCTACAGAATGCCGCGTGGAAGAATACTCCGAAACCTAAGAAAACGCCGGCCAGCTATATTCAAAATTATCCGCAGGAAATAAAAGAGATGATTAAGGAGAAGAGGAAAGCGCGCAAAAAATGGCAACAAACTCGGGCTCCGCAACATAAAGCACATCTTAACCGTTTGTGTAACTTATTAAAAAGATCGATTAAAGACGTTAAGAATAATGAAATGCAAACTCACCTAGAAGGCTTAACGGCAGAAAAAGATTCTAATTATTCGCTTTGGAAAGCTATAAAAGGTATAAAAAAAACCTCAAATTCAAGCCGCCCCAATTAGGAAAAATCAAGACGAATGGGCCAGGCATGATAAAGAGAAAGCGCAAGTTTTTGCCGCCCACCTGGAAGAAACTTTCAAACAGCTTGATGGACAGGCTCTTATTCAAAATATAAATACGTCGTATATTGACAATCGTATAACAAGAAATGCAACACTAACCGAACTTAAGGAAGAAAAAAAGAAACTTAAACCTAAGAAGGCTCCTGGATACGACCTAATCACGGGAGAGGTTCTTAAAGCACTTCCGAGAAAAGGTCTAATGAAGCTTCTGTTCATTATAAACGTCGCGCTTAGACTAGAATATGTTCCCAGTCAATGGAAAGTGGCCGAAGTCATAATGGTCCTTAAGCCCGGAAAACCGCCGAATGAAAAAAACGTCTTATAGGCCGATTTCGCTTCTTTCAATCATATCCAAAGTGTTCGAGAGAATTTTGATTAGGCGAATACAGCCGGTTATAGAAGAGAGGCATCTCATTCCGGATCATCAATTCGGATTCAGAAGCAAGCGTTCAACAGTTGAACAAGTGCATAGAATAACTCATGTAATCGAAAAATCTCTTGAAGAAAAAAGGATTTGTTCAAGCGTATTCCTTGACGTCTCTCAAGCCTTTGACAATGTCTGGCATGAAGGCTTAAAGTTTAAATTACGACAAGTTCTGCCAGAGCACCTATATAATATTTTGAAGAACTACCTTACGAATAGGCTATTCCGCGTCAAATGTGGAAATGAATATTCGGATTTCAGGGAGATAATGGCTGGGGTGCCGCAAGGAAGCGTTCTTGGTCCAGACTTGTATCTATTATACACCCGTGATATACCGCAAGTAGAAGGCACTGAGCTAGCTACATTTGCCGACGACACTGCCATCTTGGCAGTAGGTAAAACGGTCGAAGATACTACAGAAAAACTGCAAGAAGCTTTGGTTAGAGTAAATGAATGGACAAAGGTTTGGCGAATCGCGCTTAATGAGACCAAATCTGTTCATGTAAATTTTACTTATAGGAAAATAAATAATTTGCCGATCTTTTCAAACTCGGTTTAAATTCCGTTTGCAAACGAAGCTAAGTATCTTGGAATGACACTTGATGCAAAGCTGAAATGGAAAACGCACGTTAAGAAAAAACGCAAAGAACTAGATAATAAATATAGAGAAATGTATTGGTTACTTGGAAAATATTCCAAGCTTAATATAGAGAACAAACTGCTTTTATATAAGCAAGTGCTAAAGCCCGTATGGACATATGCTATACAGCTCTGGGGTTGTACCAATGTAAGTAATATTAAAATTTTACAAACTTTTGAGAACAAAGTACTAAGTGGTATTATTAATGCGCCGTGGTATATCAGAAACAGCGATATCCACAGAGATCTTGGCATTAAAACAATCGAAGACGAAATCAAAAACTACGCGAGAAAACATAAAAGTCGACTAGAAAGTCACGTAAATATTACAGTCCTCCAAGTTTTGGAAGAAAGAACTTTACTGCGCCGTCTACAAGGAACCAAACCTTTAGACTTAGCGCGATAAGTAACCGCGTCCAAACTGCGGAACTAGCAGGAACTTCTAATGGGAAGGCACCTGCAAAACGTCATTATTTCGTGAAATGAAAACTACTTGATAAGTCGAATACTTAGTTGTAGTAAAAAAATGAAAACAAGTCTGTTTTGAAGGGAGGTTTTCTAGTGGGTAAGAATCCCACACTACTATGAGCACGCGCTGTCGATCCTCATAGTGTCTTCTTGAAGATTTTCACCTACCAACGGAAAAAAAAAAAAAAAAAAAAAAAAAACCTTTTGTCGATGCTTGCACATATATCTCAAAAAGCTTTTTGAATTTTGTCCACTCATTGTTCACATTTCCTTCGAAAGACATAGGACCTGGGGCCCTGAATTTATCCATCTTAAAGAGTTAATAACACAAGTCTTTAATCTAACTTTTCGTTTTTACGGCTGCGCCATGTTATATCTTGGAACTTGTTATAAAAAAGAGGCGAACGTACACTTCAAATAATTACCTTTATTATAGGTCTTTACACTTCGAGATCTTATTAAAGACTGTCCTAAGTATGACAGTTTATAGAGACCTTAACTCACTTTTATATTATAGATATATGATACATCCATGTATATTCATTCATATATAACAACTACGACACCCTGGTGAAAGCCATTGAGATGCGATTTGGCGACGACCACATGCAGCAATTATATATAATCCATATGCGCAGAAGGGTGCAGATGATGGAGAAACGTTCTAGCAATTGCAATCAGACATCGAGCGGCTGGCACATTTGTCCTATCGAAACGCTGGCCGTTTACCATGCCATAGTTGGTGCGAAACTACAAATAGCAGTAAGAGTGGCTGGAAAGAAAACGCTCGCCGAAGCTTTGGCGTTCGCTCTGACGATGGAGGCGGCAGATCAGGCCCATCAGGGAACCCAGCGTGCGAGGAAAGTAGCCGCATTCGAATGCTCTTGTTAGAGGATGGGTGTGGAAGACCGCAATAACGCTCAACAGGGATAACATCCATCCTGTTGGTCAGCGTTCTCAAAGCAGGAGTCGGAAAACCGCTTAAGAACCAGCTTTGAAGGGCAAAAGTTTGCTGTTCGAATCGACGCCCCAAAGACGACCATCCAAGTCTCACAAACGAAATGATGCAATAAGAGCCTAACAGTGGAAGCATTCATCGGCAAGAACAAGTGCGTGGCTACTATCGATACCGGTGCAATGGCTTCCATCGTAAGAAGAGATCTCGTCCGAAAGTCACGGTTGCTACTGTCTAAAAACTAAGACAGGACGATCGGCGAAAGTAAATTCGCCTCACGTTACAATAAGCACAGTTGGCCTTCTCACATGCGTTCCTGGAGGTTGACATATGTGATGAATCCAGCATCGGAGTAGACTTCCTGAAATCATCGACATCGGGATGCAAGATCTGAGGTATCGGAATGAAGAGATTCCAATGGTATACGTATACGGGAATTAAAATGCAGCACATGTAATGACAATACTCAACAAGGACGAAGTCTTACCACCATCTTCCGAGACTATCATTTGGACAAAACTGGAGGGTGATCCTGGGAGTCACCGAATTATATCTTTGGAGAAAGATTCGGAAAAGAATTTCCCAAACTTCATCGTAGGAAAAGTTTTAGTCGAGCCAAAGATCAGCCTGCTTCTAGTAAGACTCATGAACTTAAACAACTATAGTATCAAACTAAGATGAGGGGAGGTTATTGATAAATATGCTCCGATTTCTTCAGTCTCAACAAAAACCGAAAAAGAATCTGGGAGTCATGTTTCATCAGCCAGGTTGACGGGCTGGTGCTGTGAACTGGGTCAGGACCAGCGAACTATGGTAGAAAGTGAGTACGCTCTGGGGAGCATTGCCAAACACATCTGGTACAACATCAAATAGACACCGGAGATGCCAGACCAATTTGCCAGCCTGGCAGACGACGACCATTGACAAAGCAGATGGAGGTTGCGGAGATGGTGTCGACGATGGAGAAGGAAGGGCTAATTGAAAGTTTTAAAAGTCCGTGGGCTTTGCCTGTTGTACTTTTCGAGAAGAAAGACGGCAGCACTCAATTCTGTGACGACCATCGGAGACTTAATGGCGTCACCAACAAAGTGTAGTTACCCTCTGCTACGGATAGATGACCGAGAGAAAACTTAATTCACTACATGAAATGGGTATTGGGAGTTTACAACAATGGCATTTGGACTGCGCAACGTTCCGGCAACTTTTGAGCGCTTGATACCTCCTACGTGGATTGACCCGAAAAACTTGCCTGGTGTATCTGGATGGTGTCATCGTGGTAGAAAAAACATTTGAGGAAGATCTTGACAAGCTGAAGAATGTGCTGGAATCACTTCGAAGTGCACACCTGAAGCTGAATCCGAAGAAATGTGCCCTCTTCCAATCCGTAGTCAAGTACCTGGGCCATCCAAAGGGTAATAAACTATCACGGGTTGGAGTGCAGGGGAAATCCGCAGCGCTCAGAAAGAAGACCTGGACATTAATAAAAGTTTCAAAATGAACAGTTAAAGCAATGCCGCTAACTTTGATTCATAGTTTATAAATTAAGAATTGTAATGTTTTTTTTAAGATTTGGTTAATTATTAATCATTGTGATTGCTGCAATAATCAAAAGGCTTTGTTCTTTTAAGTCGTCTCAGAGTTCGTATGGTGGTAAAGCCGCTCCTCTTGCTTTTTCGCGAATCTATTGATCTCACTTTGTACGGACTCCACGCCCAAGTCCTTGTGAAGGACTTCGTTCTTAATATAGAAAGGTGCATTTGCGATGTTTTTCAGTACCTTATTTTGATGCGGTTGAATGGTTCGAACTTTGCCTTTCTTGGTACAATCCCAAAGTTCAATACCAGTCCAGATGAGTTTTATGATTTTCTTATAAAGCAAAACTTTGTTGTATATTAACAGGCAAGATTGTCTTCCTTTCATGTAGTACAGTTTTTCTACCGAATACCAATCTCGTCTCTTGTTTTCTTAACGTGGGCTTTCCAGAGAAGCTTCGCATCTAGTGTCATACCAAGATATTTTGCAGAATTAGGGTATGGTATTATTTGGTTGTTGATGATTATGTACTACATTTTTTTGATTCTGAAATCAACGTAATCAGATTTGGATTCATTTAATCGTCTTTGCCATTTCTTTGTCCAATTGTGAATCAGCGACACAGCTTCTTGAAGCTTATGAGCTAAATTCACATTGCTTTTCGCAATTGCCATTAGAGCAGTGTCGTCGACAAATGTTATAATCGTGTTGTACTCTAGTGTTGGAATATAATGAGTGTACAGAGGATAGAGTATGGGCCCCATAACACTCCCTTGGGGTACACCCGCTTTGGTTTCCTTAAGATCCGAATAGCTAGATATGCGTCATTCTCTTTGATGTGGAAATATCTGTCTGAAAGGTATGACTTTAGAATTTCTGCGTGTTGTTTGCGCAGTATCTTTTTAAGTTTGTAGACTAATCCTTCATGCCAAACTTCGTCGATCGCTTGAGCTACGTCGAAAAGGACTGTAGGAAAAACTTTTTTTCTTCAAGTGCTTTTTTGACCACGTTACTGATTCAATGTACTTGATCAATGGTTGTCAATGGTTGAATGCTTTGCGCGAAATCCAATTTGGTGGTCTGCGATGATGCGTTTTCTTTCTAGTAGGTAAGGTATAAAAAAAATAAAAAAGGTCTTTTTAGCAGTCTTTCAAAAAGTTTAGATAGTACGGGCAGCAAAAAAATTGGCCTATAGGTTGATGCTTCATGAGGTGGTTTTCCCGATTTGGCGATCATGATCAATTCAGCTACTTTCCATAATTGCGAAACGTTTTTTAATTTTAGCTTATGATATGAGTTAGCTTCTAAATTTTTTTTTTTTTTTTAAGTTATTGGAGAATTCGGCCAGTTATCAGATTCTTTCTCCTTCCTCTTCTTCCAGTCCCTCGCCAGCAAATCACCAGGCTCACCTGAATTTGGTTAGAAAATACTTTCAAGGTGCTCTGCAAATCCTGCAGCTTTTTCCTTGTTGCTCCTAGCCCACTTTCCAGCCTGCTTTCTGATTGGAGGAATACGCAATATGGATTTTGTTGTCTTTGGAGTCGAGTTTGAAACTGAAACTCAATCCATTTATTAGTACATAATAAATAGCGTGTTACATTGAGTTTAATTCTAGTATAAGAGTTGATAGAAAATATCGTAATACACTGAGAGAAATAGAATGATAAACATAAGCATTATTTACTTTAACAGATTTATTTAATTTTTTTCTAGCTTTTGAGAGTGAGTACTCCGTATTTTTACTATTGCTACTGAACTGACAAATCTTGAAGCTCCTTAATGACTCGTTTTGTTTGCTGGGTCAGGTTATTAAGTCTATTTTTTCTTGCGGTGCTCTTGTTCGGGGCTATTTTTTTCTCACTCTTCTTTTTCTAGCAATGGCCTGAAGCGTTCGCCGTTCCTAACCAGGAAGCGAATACCGTCGTAGAACAGCTTTTCAACAACTGTGTGAGTAGATTTGGCGTGTCTATGGACCTACATTCTGACCAAGGACGAAACTTCGAATCAAAGATATTCCAAGAGGTATGCCAACTACTCGGAATTGAAAAGAAGAGGACAACTCCTCTTCACCCACAATCTGACGGAATGGTAGAGCGTGTTAACAGAACTTTGAACGAACATCTCTCCAGTGTTGTAGGAGACTACCAGCGCAATTGGGATCGACAAATTTCTCTCCTTCTGATGGCCTATTGAAATGCAGTGCATAGTACTATTGGACATACTCAATCCGAAATCTTGTTTGGTCGGGCAGTCCGGCTACCTAGTGAGATAAAGTTGGGATTCCCTAATGATGAGCCATAAAAGGGTTCAGGGCCTACGAATTTGAATTTCGACCCAGATCTGGCTAGTTCATCAGCAGTCTCATTGCTAGCGATGCCCTTGTGACCAGGGACCTAAGTGCATTTATTTTAATGAGGCATGTGTAATTATGCGAATGACGATCGTAAGGTAAGTCCCGTGAACCATTTTGGGCTTAAGACCCCATTTTTTACCAATGAGTCTAGAGGAGGCCCAGAAGGCTTTGGTCGCCTTTGGTGTAATTTTGTCTAGATGTGGCCATCAGGCAAGTTTTTTGTCTACGGTTACCTCTAGATATTTAACTTCACTGGAAAGATTAAGTTCATTTAATCTTTAAATTGGAGATTCAAGTTTCTTCTTGTAAATATGTAGAATGATGTCAGCTTTCGATGGTCTGACTTTCAACCATCTGACACCAACCTCTTTTTTTGATAGAACATTTTGCATTTCTTCAGTAATATCAGATTCTTGCTTACCTGTTGTTATTATGATTATAGCTCAACCTTGAGTTAGATAACCATCATTACGATTACGTACATTGTTTTGGAGTTGGTCAGCTACAATTAACCAAAGAAGAGGATATAGGACGCCTCCTTGAGGATAACCTTTAGTGCTTTTGACGAAAAGTGAGAATTGACCAAGCACGGCAGAGATGGTTTTGCTGCTAAGCATAGATCAAACCCTTTTGGTAGTCTGGTCGATGCCTTTGGCCGTTTTTATAGATTGAAACAAGGTATCGTCAAAGACTCCTCAGATGTATAGGAAAGCGCAGACTGTGATGTTTTTGTTTACAACGACTATTAATTTTTTACAACCAGATGGTGCAAGGCTGTTATTGTTGATTTTCCTGCTTGGTAAGCAAATTGTGAGCGCAGTGGCGCAGTAGTTTGTGTATCGGACTACTGCGCGTGATGTTCAATGTTCGAATCCTAACAAATTTTGAATTTGCGGTTTTGGGAATGAACACGGTACATTGATATTTCGCCAGATAATGAGAATGTAGTTTAGTTCGAAACTTGATCTGAAGATCGAAATCAAGGAGACTATGATGATTTCAACACCGTATTGAATTATGACGGGGACTATGCTATCCCCACCAGGTGGATTATAGGGTTTTTGAGTTGAGATACTCCATCTAATCAACCGGGATACCTTGACATCCATCATCCATCATCATCTATTTGTTCTGCTCTTTTTCGAAAGAGCAAAGAAAATCTTTTGTAACTCATGATCATTGTAATTCCTTTCATTTTCATATTTATTATCTCAAGTGGATCTGTCAGGTTTTACTTTCATCTTCCGTTCAGTGCAATAGTTTGACCTTAAATGTTCAATGTAAGCACAAACATCTTTGCTACCAAATGTGTCCTGTCTTGTGGTCATTCTACTATATATACTCCTCTCTGAAATGAATAAAAAAGTAGTGTCCACATAATGACCATGTATTCCACAAGTGCGTACGACTTTATAAGACGACAGCATCGGTTTAATTCTTAAATAATCCCAGTTGTGTACTTAGGATTGGGAGATTTTTATGGTGCAAAAGCAAATTGAATGCCAAAAAGCCATGACCACTATAGCAATGGAAACATCAAGCACATTTAACCTAACTATTATTGCACTTCATCCAACCACCATATTGTACCACAGAACTGAGGAGTATGATATAATGAGAAGTGCTCTTTATAAAGGATAAATGTAAATTTCAAGATATGAAACCCGCTGCATGTTTTCATTTTTATGGTTAATCCTTCTGCATTAAGTACTTTTGAAAGGTGCTATTGAAAGTCCTTAGGATTTGAATAAGTTTGAGATTAAATGAAAACCTTAGATGTGTGCACTTTTTTTTTCTTCATTATTTCGCTGAAAAATTTGTATTTGGGCATTCTTAGAATCGCTTTGAAAGGATAACTTAAAATTAAAAACGACCTTTCCCCAGTTGCAAGCTATTCAAAGTCGACTTAATTATTTTGTTGAGTAATTTGCTTTTCAATTCAGATAAATTAAAATTGCTCTTTGTATAGGCTTAAGGTTAGTTAGCTGAATTAAGTAGATGCTTGGATAATGCTTTTTCTTTAAAAAAAAGTCTATTTGTGAATGAATAGCATTTAGAATGCCATTTAGAACATGGCCATTTCATGCCTCCGTTTTTTTTTAGCTAATTTTTAGGGCTTGTAATGGAGCGCAATTGAACCCGAGATGGTTTCATTTACGTAGTTGAAAATCAGTCAAGTTATATTGGTGTCGAAACCCGGGAATATGTATATAAAGGGGTTTCCAATAGGGCTTTCCGAAATTTGACAGGTGATTGTGGCCATATTGTTGAAGCTACCTCAATCAAATTGGCATTTATTGGTATTTGTCATTTATTTAGTCTATCTTGAAAAATCAACATGGAGATTTATAGCGTTCAACAACATGGGCAAATGATTAAATTGTTTTATGAAAGTGGGTCTTCTGTTCGTGCAACATTTCGCGCGCTTTGTCCATTTTACGGTCGCCATAATCGTCCTTCCGAGAGGACTATTCGCAACGTGGTGGATTAATTCGAGTTGACCGGTTCAGTGAACAATCCGCCAACATCTGTATGTCAACGAAACGTAAGATCTGCCGAATATGGTATATCGCCGCTGTCCGTGAGAGTGTGCAGGAGAATCCGAGGCAGTCAATTAGGCGCCGCGCACAAGAACTCGGTCTTTCGCAGACCACAACTTGGCAAATTTTGCGTCATAACTTGGGCCTACACCCGTACAAGATTCAACTGACCCAGGAGCTCAAAGTAAATGACCATAGTCAACGCCGTTTGTTTGCTGACTGGGCTCTCGAGCAGTTGGAAGTTGGCCCCAATTTCGTTCGAAGAATCGTATTCAGAGACGAGACCCATTTCTGGATGAATGGGTTCATCAACAAGCAAAGTTGTCGAATTTGGGACGATGATAATCCACATGAGATCCACCAAATTGCAATGCATCCAGAGAACGCCACTGTTTGGTGTGTTGGGCCTTCTAAATAAATAAAAAATGTCAATGATATCTCACTCACAAACGCTTAAGGAAAAACCCTGTACTTATGTAACGCTATCAGTACTGCTTAAGGGCAAGCATTTTGTGACGAATATTACTTTGAACTGAGAGAGAAAAATTCAAATCAGCCACTAAGTAATATCCAGCTTGTCAGTCATAATTTAGCGTGGTGTTAGTTGTTAGTATTGTTATATTTATAAAGCCTAACACCTTACACAAAAAGACTGCACAAGTATTATAAATAGAAAAACAGATTGCATACTAAACAAAAGTATGGACTAAAAGTTGATATGCCACGCATAAGTCAAACATTACACTAAACACTTACAACATCAAGAAGTTAGTATTGCTCGTATAATTTATGATTTAGATTTAATGTGCTAAAGTTATAATCAAATTTTTCGCGGTTATTATTTACTTCCTTCGCCATACGCGTAAGAGGCTCATTAGAACCGTAGTTCGTTCGATGGAAATTTACGCGGAAGATCTCGGTGTTTCTGGAGTTGTAGCATCTTACGTTTAAACCGACTTCATTTAGAAGATCCGGCGAGTCAATAAAACCATTTACCAGTTGGTGTAAAAATACTACATCACATACTTCCCTATGTTTCTCCAAAGAATGAAGATTTAAGAGTAGAAGGCGGTCGCAATATGGTGGAAGACGTGTAGGGTCATTCCAGTTTAAATGGCGAAGTGCAAATCGGACAAACTTACGCTGTACCGATTCAATACGGTTAATGTGTACTGCATACATTGGAGACCAAATGTTAGATGCATACTCTAACTGCGGACGAACAAAGGTATTATAAAGCTTGGATGTTATAAAAGGACATTTGAATTCTTTACTCCGACGTTTTATAAAGCAAAGTATTGAATTTGCTTTATTGACAATCTGTTCAATGTGAAAATCGAAGTCGATATTTTGAGAAAAATGCACTCCTAAATCACATATTGATGTGACTTTGTTAAGTACAGATTCATTGAGATTGTAACCAATTATAAATAAAAGAGGACCTAAGTGACTTCCTTGAAGTACACCGGATGTAGCGAGGATTGGTTCGGATGTTATTCCCCGAAATAAAACTTGTTAAGTTCGTTCTTCAAGATAAGAACATATCCATCGAACGAAATGATTTGGAAAACCTAAGGACGTCATTTTAAACAGAATTAAGCTGTGAGAAAGTTTGTCAAAGGCCTTGCTAAAATCTGTATAAATACAGTCAACCTGACCACCCTCTTCGACAGATTTGTTTGTAAAAGATGTAAATTCCAAGAGGTTGGTAACAGTGGATTTTCTATTCATAAACCCATGCTGCTTGGTTGATAGAAATGGTTTGCAAACAAAATAAAAACCCTTACAAACTATAGCTTCGAACAGTTTTGGCAGACATGATAGCTTGGTAATGGGTCTATAATTACATATTTCACCTCGGTTTCCCGTTTTGTGTATTGGAATAATAAAAGAGTTTTTCCAAATTTTAGGGAAAATGCTCTGCTTTAATGATGCCCGAAATAGGTCGGCTAAGGGTGATGCCAAGGTATTACAACAATAATTTAGCACAATCGGAGGAATTCCGTCAGGGCCACAGGTAGTATCGCTACTAGGTAAAGCTAAATGCTCTCTCACGTCTTCATCAATTATTGAAATCTGGCCCATTGAGCAGTTAGAGAAACCTTCAAGGTGGACAAAATTGCTTTGGATAGGTGAATAGGTGTCGGAACAGAAAGATAGGCCAAAGAATGAAGAGAAAATATTGCAGACTACAAGAGGACTGCTGCTTGATTCGATTTAAGTAGGACATGTTAGCAGGATACCCATCCGTTTTTTTTTACTGTTTACAAATTTCCAAACAACTTTCGGATCATAAAGAAGTGAGCCATGCATTTTATTAATGTAACTATCATATAGATTTTTCGATAAGTTTTGAAAGTCTCTATAGAGGATAGCGAACTGGTTATAATCGCTTGTTCTGTTTGTCGTCAAATAATTCTCCCACGCTTTATTTCTTTTATTTCGCAGACTCCGCAATTGGTTATTGTACCAAGGAGCAGTTGTAGACAAATCCTTACGAGTGTTTCTTACAGGTACGGACGAGATAAAACATTCAAATATACGTATGTAAAAGTTTTCAGTCATTTGTTCAATATTAACATTCCTGTTGAAAATTTCTACAAAGTCAATGTTAGATATTAGTTCATTTAGTAAATTAAAGTCTGATTTCTTAAAATCAAATTCAAGAGCAAAATTTTTAAAATTATCATCAACCACGTCGTCATGAGAAAGAATAACGTGTAGTGGAGGATGATACACGTCAATAATACTCATCGTGGTGGAAATAGGTTCCACAATACAACTGCTCGAATTTGTATAAAAAACCAGGTCAAGTTGTCTGTCAAGAAAGTTTTTTATACTGCTTAGTTGCAGTAATCCACAATTGTTTCTTGAGGTAGAGACGCATGAGCTACCACAAAACTAAGTTCGTCGTCAGAAAGGGACCACTTTAAGTTGGGTAGATTAAAATCACCCACCAATAAAATGTCGTCGAGAGGATTACAATTTTCCGATACATAATTTATGGCATCAGTAGCATGCTTATATGGTATACCTCGATCGAGTTTTCTGGAGGAATGTAAATGTTAATAATTGTAATGAACTTATATCCTAGATTTAATTTCACACAAATAACATCCAGCGAGTCTGTATTAGGAATTGGAAAAATACAAATTTGCAAAGAGTTTCGAACAGCAATTAGGACTCCACCACCCCTTAGATGCTCAATATCTAAGTATCTATCTTTACGATATACCTCAAAGTCTGAGGAGAATAATTCCGTGTTCAGGAAGGTAAAATTAAGCCAAGTTTCCGTCAGTGCAATCACATCATGGATCGATGCATGAGATGCCAATAATAAATTTCTCGTTTTCGTGCGGAGTCCCCTTATGTTTTGGTAGTAAAGGGATAAGCGGTTTAATTTTTTGGAGAATTAAGAACAGGGCGAGTGTTGATATTCTGAGGCTTAGCAACAAACTCTCTAATGAATGCATCCTGAGGCCACATCTCTTTGTTCAATAGTTTTTTCAAAAGCCATAACTCCGTCGTTAGTTTAAATGAAGCGAAAGGACTGCTCTTTTTATTAATTTTTTGACATTTAATGTTAGTCACGTCAAGAGAAAAGTCCTTAAAATTGTTAAGTTAAGTATACATATGTATGTACATATTTGAAATTTAATAAGTTATCGATTGGTGTTGAGTTTGTAAGTCCCATTATAATGCGTTTTTCAGAAAGTAAAAATAAATAAATAATATATTTCTCTTCCTTTCGAGCTCCTACTTATACTGACCGGGGCAGATGCAGAACAATTCGTATGGGAACTACCAAGTTTGGACGAATTGTCAGGCATTCGATAAAAAACGGCTACACAACTAGGTTATATTCCAGGCCGCCACTATCCGTTAGTGTAGGTATATGATTCGAATCGGCCAGTGTAACAAACATATACTCTCAGCTATTATTATTAATTGTTGATTGGAGTTGAGCTACTCGTACCTGAGGGTCGTGCTTTCTGTAGACAATCGCATTTATGTACTTTGTTTTGTCAAACAGCGTTTCCTTCGTCGGCATCATTAGCCTCTCCTTTGACTTTGTCAATGTACCATTCCATATTAATTCAACTCAGCTGCTGGTAGACATTGACAGATACTTCAGCTAGTCCTTCCATCTATTGGTTTAAACGGGTTCAAGTTATAGTTACAGTTTCTCAACTCTGTTACATTTCTATCGAGTTAGTTAAAACTTGCCCTGTGGACACAACTCCTTGGCTTACAACACATAATATAAAATTCCATTTATTAAATTCATAAAATGGGTACCTAAAATGTTTGCTAACAATTTCCAGTTTAAGGTTACAAATTGAATTTCCCTGAAACAAAATACACAAATTAAAAATAATCTAACTTAAACATTATTGGCAGTCATGTAATCCACGTGATTTTCTGTTTGGAAATGAATACAAAGCGCATTTAAGCGCTAACCCCAGGCGTTTAGTATTTTAATTGTGACCCAATTTAGATACAAACAGCGCGCGAAAATGTTTTTTAATTTGCTACATTAAGCCGACCAAAACACGACCATTAGCTTAACCGAATTTAAATTCCATTATTTAGGCATAATTAAAGTTCGATGGTACTTTTGGCTCTAATTGTGAACTGCAATGTATACATGATTATTTTAGTAGTAGCCACGGGTATGTACGAACAGTGTGGATTTTTATAGGTATTATATTTTGAATACCAATACTTGGTATTAAACCCCCAATAATTGGGCGATAGGGAAAGATGGTAGAAACAAAGATTATATATGCGTTAATGTTTAATTTATTTTTTTATTTGCATAAGGCCTTTGCTTTTTGACATTTGACTTCGAAAGGAGATCGCTGGCAAAATGCTGTCTGGACCTTCCTGTCTGGATTTATGGCTTTATAATTTACTGTCCAGTCTGAAACTACAATTTGAAACGATATCATTCCTTTCCTGATTTTTCGGTAAAGTTGTCATCCGCCCACATTTATTTATCCTATTTGAACATATCCTGTACAGCTACGAAGTTACAAGTTACCCAAAATGATCGGTATGTCATATCTGCCAAGATCTCACTTTTTTGGCGCAGCTTAGGTTAGGTTAGATTACACTAGTTATCTGGGGGACGTGAAATAACCCCATATGAAACAAGGCCGCATTTGGCATTATTTCTATTCTTGATAAGGCCAAATGAAGAAAAGTTTGGCATTTGACTTTATTTCCATCAGGAAAGTGAAATAATGCCGTGAAGGCCTTATTTCGCTCAGTTGAAATTTGACCGTGGAGCGGGGACGAAGTCACGTGACCGGCTAAACTACCACCGAAAGCGGAGTTTAATTAAATAAATCGCTCGAAACTCGCCGGCTACATGAAATATGGCCTTAATGGAAAATGGTCCCAAAAGAAAATTGCCCCAAAAATGCATATGAAACACAACAACAACAAAAAAAATGATTTTTTTTTTTAATTCGGGTGATATTTTTTATTTTTGTGGCCTTTTTTTCTTTTTTCTAACTCATGCAAAGATGATGCATGTCACAGTTAACGAATTTATACGTTCAAAAAGTAAACACTTTTTTTTTTACGGAGACTCATGTCTCTTTATTACACCAAACTTAATTCTAAAGTACAATTTCAGCTTACACTTCTACTTATAGTCTAAATATGTCTATTCATCAATTTACCACATGTGAAAAAATATTCTAGACGGGAATACTACCACCTTACGTAAATAAATATCTTATTTTGCATTATTGGCATTCGAACCGAGTGGCACGTGGGCTGATAATACAGAAATGGATTCATTAACTCTTTAACTCTTCCCCCTTAAATGTCTACGGCCCGTAGATCAGCAATTTAGCTTACTACGGTGGAAGAGGTCATTTACCTGCGGTATTGCAAAAGGTAGTTGAATTTGCATTGGTCCTTTTTCCATCTTATATTTGTATCTATATATCATAATTAGTACAATGATAATGATTATTGGATATGTTATTAAATCGCTAATAAATGACATGTTGTATATTAGAGAAAACTTTTGTATTTTTCTTATGTTTTGTAGATGCAAATCATGTAGGTATTCTAAATCTAATTTCGTATCTTTAATTGTTAGATTGGTTTGGATTATAGGTGGTAAAATTTGGTAAGCTCTTATTTCTTTATTGGTAAAGTTTTTGTCATCATTGGCTATGGTGTTGTTATCAACCTGTATCATGAAGGTTCTATTAATTGTTTTAGTTTCGTTCTCATGTTTTAGGGTTCCATTGAAATTCGTCAAGAAAACTGTGTTATCAGTAAGAAGTTCGATGAGTGGTTTCCTATAAAACTGATGATCGCATCCGGCATTCTTTCCCTTCAGTAACTGAGTGATGCAATGGTCTGATGACAATTTCCGCAATCGGTTCTCGTTGCAGATTGTTACATTTCGCATTTTCGTACTCTTTTCCATAATGTCGTACTGTTCATCAAGGGTTGTAAGTAGTCCGTTGGTTTCAAAATGGATTCTCTTGTTAGACTTGATTGTAGATCTGATTAAAAGGTGATTGTATTTCTTAGCTTCTGTTTGCGGTAGGGATATAGTATAGAATAACAGCGGTCGTTTTGAAGCATAATTGGTTCAGCATACTCGATGGCTTCTTCTTCGGAAGAGTATCTATCTGCGAAAGCACTTCTCGAATTTCCGTTTTGACTAGAAGATTGGTGTTCACGATTCGTTTCTTTGCTAATTGGGCAGCTAATGCAATTTCATAAACTTCTTCCTTGAGTATTGTGATCTTGTTGTACATCATTTGTTCGTATTTATCAATGCTTGTGCCATCTACTTTTTGGATAATTTTATTGTAGTTTTCCATTATTCCCTGTGTCACTTAAGCGTTCGTTTATTTTGTACTGGTTATTGTTGTTTTCTATGACAGTATTTTGGGTTTTCAATAAGTTGTCCCAGTCTGTTGCGTCTGGATTTCAGGCTATCGACTTCCAAGCGGACCCGGTCCAATTTATTGATCTGCCTTTTCTTGAGCTTTTTACGTGTAGTTAGTGGAGAAGTTGCGGACGGAGGATGCTGGTTTTGTCGATATGTTTTTCAACCGTGGGTATAGTGTTGCTTAATATGTCTTCATAGACCGTTAAGATAATAATATGAATCATCCTAAAATTTCCGTTGATGATCTTGCCAGTTCCTTGTTTCAGTGGTATGATAGGCGGATTGTACTCATATATATTGATCATGCCAAATGCACATATCAACTTGACCTAAAATAGGAAGAGAAAGGAATTTTTAAGTAGGGATACTTTTTATTTGAGACTTGTGGATATTTTTTCCTGTTTCAGAGATGATGTTAAGAGTTCTTTTATATTCCTGACAGTTTTCAATTCATCGGCATTAAGTTCGATCTTAGTTTTCCGTGATTGATGGACTTTTATTTGGGCTTTCTCCCCCTTATAAAAATCGTAAGGGGTTTTGCTATATTTACAAAATCCTTTATGAATCATCGATAGTAGGAGGCTAATCCAAGGAATCTTTTAGGTTCCTTCAGACTTTCTGGACGTTTATCAATAGCCGCGATTTTTTTTCAGATCTGGTCTTATACCCTTGTTTGTTATTGCGTATCTTTCCATGTTATTAACCTAAGCTGACTTCTCTTCTTTCAGTGGTATTTTAATATTCGGTTTGATTTTTAGCATCTGTGTCGATAAGGAATTTTAGCAGTTTTCTATTTTTTGTCTTGTATGCTATATATGGAATGTTGGACAGACTCCTATCATAAAATTAACTTCAGATGTTGTCTCTTCTATCGGCTCTGTTTCATCCTCCTGGGTGTATTCTTCCTTGTCTTCGTCAAGATACTGTCTTTCCTCTTGAGATTCGATATTATCGAATCGAATATCATCGATATTATTCGACGTTTTTGTGGAACATTAACAGGCTCATTCTTAGTGTATTGATTATAGTTGGGTCGATTGTTCGTGTCTTGGTTATAGGCTGGCCTGTTCAAATAATTTACTTGCTTTGTTTGGACGCATCGGTCGATTTCTATAGGAACCCACAGTTTTGGTTGAGGTGGTCTTGGTGGTCGATGATCGTTTCTCTGGTATTGCCCATGTTGAATTTTGTATGTCATGTTTTTTTTTGTACAGTCAATGGTTTTGAAGTATTGGTGGGCGTCCTGACTTAACCTGCTTCTGTTTTGGTATAGGTGTGAATATTTGATTGATTAGGGCTGTAACTATATTGTGGACGTCTTTCTGGTGTATTGCTAGGTTTCTATGATTTAAATTTTGGATTTCTAAACATGAGGTGTAATCCTCCGGGAGTGTTTGTGGTTTTTGAATTATTAGAACTTTAGAAAGATCGCCATTGAATCTTCTAACAAATACATCCAATGAGAGATTCTTGTAGTTTTCGTTAAGTGCATTGATGGTTTCCACACTATAGTCCTCTGGTTTTATTTTGTTTATTATTAATTATAATTGATGATTAACATTCGTATAGAATTCATCTATGCTGGAATTCCCCTGCCTAAGAGTATTTAAGTGATGTTCTAGGATGCGTATACACATTTTGTCGGCGTGATGGAGGGATAGGCATTGTTTGTGGCAGACAATCTTCGTCGAATATATTGTAGAATATAAGCGCTGTTTTCGCTTTTTTTTCAACAATTATTTTCTGATTCTATTCAGTTATTTCGTACACTTTAATTTATTTTGCTTTAATATATTTAGTTTCGGCAATATGTATGCATTTGTTTAATGTATAAAAATTAAAAAAAGATGTTGTTTTGAGAATTAAGTGGGTAATTTGTTCTTGACTTACAATGGAATAATGTTCGTCCTCATTGCTTGTCTGGACAGGATACTGCTGAGGTCTCTTTCTTAACTACCCGCCTACGTCGACCTTTTAATTGAAAATTAGTTTTTCTTAAACAAAAAAAAAAAAAAAAAAATACTTTCTCGGCCATTTTACTTCGCCACTGTCCCTCCAACACAACTTATTACTCTTAAGTACATCAATCGCAGCGAGTTTCTCTTCATCTATGGCACCAACACCACCAGTGCTCCGTTCCAGAAACCAGAGCTCATCAACTCCTGATAAATCAGCACCTGCTAAGATGTCCAACGATGATACCACCTCATTGCTAACAAACTGAGCTGCTGCAACGTAACCTTGTAGAGAACCTTGCGAAGATTCGTAGTGATTTTGAGAAACAAATCGAGGAAATCAAGGTAAGCTGGGAGCGACGATTTGATGCAATCGATGCTGCTGTCTCCGCCTTAGGCGCTCGTGTCGATACAGTTGAGACGCATGCGAATGCAAATATAGCTGAGAGAAATGCTGACATACTCGCTCTTCGGCACCAACTCGATGTTATGGAGAAGAAGGAAATCGCCGCTGATATTGTTCTCGTTGGAGTGCCGGAATTGCCCGATGAGAATCTTAGTTCCATCTTCAACCATCTCTGCTTTTCTATCAACTGCAAGCCGACTCTCTTGAGTAAAATCTTCCGCGCCAAAAAGAAGAACAGTAGAACAACAACTCATCAACGTGACAACAGCACAAACATTGCCCAACACAACAACAACAACGCTGCCTCTTCGCCAATCATCATAAAACTTGCGAGCTGCATCGAGAAAGAAAACATAATGAGATCGGCTGCTGCGTACCGCAAGATGAACGAAAGCGAACTTCGCTTGAGCGACATTGGAGTCGAATCGATCCATGGTGACACCAGTTGCTATCTAAATGAGAGCTTAACTAAGCAATCTGGTCTTCTCCTCAAAAGCGCTATTGGGCTAAAGCGAAAGAAAAAGTTGTTCTCTGCATACACCAACCATGGGAATGTTTATATCAAGAAATCTGCGACTGGGAAAAGCTTTTTAATTAAAAGCTTTGACGATCTGCTTGCTGCCGCTGCGACACTATAATAGGAAAAAGTAGCTTGTGTTTAACGATATTTATTTATTTATTTTTATTTTTTTTTCTTAACTATTTTTCGATACTTAAAAGCTATTTGTTCTATTTGTTCAATTAATCCTCTTTCTACCTTTCTTTATTTCTATTTTCTATTTTTTATTTCTTACTTCTATTTTTCTAATTCTATATCATTTGTGTACAATGAGTAATAGCCGTAGCATGAATGAAAGTTTAACCCGTACAATGTTGAATGTTCTATCTAAACATCAAAATGGGCTTAGAATATGTCACATCAATGCTCGTAGTCTTAATCAACGTAAACTTGATTATTTGCGTTATTTGTTTGGCGATTCTTGTATTGATGTTATCTGCATTGATGAGACATGGTTTAAACCGGATATACCAAATGAGGTTTATAAAATAGAGAGCTACAATTTGTTCCGTAATGACAGAACTACGAACACTACTGGAGGAGGGGTTGCTATCTATTGCAAAGCTTCCCTTAACTGCAAGGTGATTGGTAAATCCTCTTCTAGTACAGAGGTTGAATACATAGTTCTTGAGATGTTTGATGTCAGTGCAAAATGTTTGATTGCGTGTGGTTATAACCCAGATAGGAGGTTTTCGCCTGAGCCGTTTTTTTCTTATTTAGCAGAAGTGTCGCCTATGTATACTAACGTAGTCGTTTGTGGGGACTTCAATAGAAATTTACTACTGAGAGATTCGTATGCTCGCCAAATTAATGATTTTATATCAGCTAGTGGACTCGAAATAGTAAATAGTTCACATCCAACCTGTTTTAAGCCGAATGCAACGCCTAGTCTGATTGATCTCGTCATCGTGTCTGACTCGCTGTCGGTTCTCCTGTTCGACCAAATTTCCTTAGAAGGCATTTCCGAACACGATCTCCTTTTTTGCACGTTAGATATCGTTTTCTCTCGCACAGCTTCTCCAACATTTTTTCATATAAGGATTTCACCTCTATTGATTTTGGTGCCCTTCAAGCTGCATCTAGCTTAGTTCCTTGGGAGAATTGCAGGCTGAGTGCTGACCCTAATGTAAAACTTGATTATTTCCAGATGCTTATTGAACATCTTTATAATGAATATGTTCCTACCAAAACTGTTTTTGTCCGCAATAAAGCATGCCCATGGTACACTGATGAGGTCATTAGTGCAATAAAAAAAAGAAACAAACTATACAGTAAATGGAAGCGTACCCGCTCTCCCACAAACTGGAGTTTATATAAAATTGCACGTAATGCCTCAACAGTTGCCGTTCGAGCATCTAAACGCCACTATTTCTCCTCTAAACTAAGCACTTCTCTTCCTTCAAAAATTCTATGGAGAAACTTGCGTCAGATTGGTATGATAGGTAAAAGTAGTAGTAGTTGTGCTCTTGATTTAAATGACCTGAATGATTCCTTTCTTGCAAATGAACTTGTGCCTGACAGGTTTGACTATAATACGATCCCTCATATAGCTCTTGATCATCAAGCCGATTTTGAGGTTGTTACTGAGGTAGAGATCGTAAGTATCATTAAGTCGCTGAGGTCGAATGCCATTGGAGAGGATGGGGTGCCACTTCGATTTGTAAAAATCATTTTGCCACAAATTGTAAGCCACTTTACACACATCGTCAATTCATGTATAATGACTTCAACCTTTCCTCTGGCCTGGAAACGAGCAAGAATTATACCTGTTCCTAAGAAGCCTAATGCTGCTTCTGCCAATGATTACAGGGCTATCAGCATTCTGCCTTGTCTCTCTAAGGTCTTTGAAAGAGTACTGGCTGAACAGATTCAAAATCACCTATCCCTAAATTCTTTGCTAAGCCCCCTTCAGTCTGGCTTCAGAACAGGCCATAGCTGTGCGTCCGCTTTGGTCAATATCTTGGATGATATAAGGAAGGAATTTGATAAGGGATTTGTGACCTTGCTTTGCCTTTTGGACTTTTCAAAGGCCTTTGACAAAGTAAATCATTCCATACTCTGTTGGAAACTGCGGCACTATTTTGGCTTAAGTGATAGAGCTACAATACTCGCAGGTAGTTTCTTGAGTGATAGGTTGCAGAGAGTAGTTGTGGGGGATAAATGCTCTGAATTTAAGCCACTTGTGCAAGGTGTACCCCAGGGTTCAATCCTGGGACCCATCCTGTTCTGCCTGTACATTAATGACTTACCGTCGATTTGCAATCATGTGTCAATCCACCTCTACGCTGATGATGTTCAACTCTATTCCTCGCAGCCAGCTGATAAGTTGAAAGAACTTGTATCAGAGATAAATGAGGATCTACTTGGGATCAATCAATGGGCAATGAGAAACGGACTAGTCTTAAACCTAGCTAAATGCCAAGTCATACCTATTTCGAACAGGTGCCTCAAACTAGCTTCTGTCCCAAATATCTTGCTGTCAGGCGCTAAACTGAAACTAGTTGAAACTGCAACAAGCCTAGGATTTGTCATAAATCGACATCTATCATGCTACAATCACATCAACGTCGTAATTGGTCGTATTTATGGATGCTTGCGCAAATTGTGGATTTCAGCTAGTTTCACTCCGCTTGAGACACGTAAAAGGCTTGTGCAAACACTCATCATGCCTATAATAGCATACGCTGAAGTGGTCTACAGCAGTCTTGATTCACTTTCATTTCATAAGCTGCAAGTAGCTTTCAATGATGCTGTCAGGTATGTTCACCAGCTCCGTAGGTATGATCGAATCTCTACGTATTCGAAAGATTTTCTAGGCTGTACACTGCAGCAGCATATGAATAGTAGAAATTGTTTATTTATGCACAAAATTATTACAACGCAATCACCCCCATACTTGTACTCCAAACTTGAATTTTTGCGCTCCACTAGAACGTTCAACATTAATACACATCACTACAATTACCTGAACTCTTCTCGACTATTTTTCATTAATGCTATTCGGTTATGGAACTCCTTGCCGCCACATATTAAAAATGTATCAAATGTCAAAAACTTTAAGACTGCACTCTTAAGATATTACACATCGCAGCATTAAAAATAGAAATAGAAATAAATATCTTCATTCACCTCTAATGTTTATTTTGCTAACCTTATTCTGTCATTTCATTACTTTTCTTTTCTTTCTTCTTCTTCTTTCCTTTTTCCTTCTTTATTTATTAACCATTATTATGAATTATTATATTGTATTATTAACTTTGAGATTTATGTAAATTTAACTTGAATACTTTCCTCGCTGTACTATTAAAGACAATGTCTTAATGTATACCTTCTTTTTAAAAATAAATTGAAATTGAAATTGAAATTGTCTCTATCCTGGAACCGATCTACTGATGTCTGGATGAGAAGCATTATTCCTTTTTAGCTGCTTTCGTTGAATATTGGAAGCTGCTTACTGCGGTACTCTGCTCGATCACTCTGGTTTCGTCGAGAGATGCTCACTGTTCTGATGGGAAGTGCTGCTTAAGTGTCTCTATCTTGAAACTGATTCAGTGCCGTCTGGACGAGAAGAATTATTCCTTTTTAGCTGCTTTCGTTGAATATTGGAAGCTGACTACTGCGGTACTCTGCTCGATCACTCTGGTTTCGTTTAGGGATGTTCACTGTTCTGATGGGAAGTTCATAAATTGTTCACTATGGAGGGACTAACAAAAGTTCCCGTAGTTTGTGTCAATTTAGTAGTTTTTGAAAAAAAAAAGATGCATTTCTGTAACTTATAATCTAACAATATTTATTTCTAAATTTCAGAACAATAGGTAAAAATGGAGACGAGAAAGAGAAAAAATAGTGACGTAAGCTCGGTCGAAGTTCCACCGCCAACACAGGAAGAAATTCGTTTTGCCATTCTATTCGGATTTCGACGCCAACTCACGCCAGTCAAAATTCTGCACGAATGCCAAAATGCATACGGGATAAATACACTGTCACTTGTTACTATTTCAAAGTGGTTTCCAAGATTCCAGACTGGCCATTTTTCTCTGGAGGATGAATCTCGTGAAGGTCGGCCCATATCCTCGATCGACGATACAAATGTGAAGGCTATTGACGAAGATGCTAGGATGACACAGGAGATGATAGCGGATGAACTGGACTTGAATGCCATGACTGTGTTACGATTTTAAATTATCACCTGAAATATTCGAAGAAGTCAGCTCGATAGGTTCCAAATATTTTGAATGAAGAGCAAAAAGAGACTCGTGTTCGTTTTGCTCAATATTTCCTGGATCATTTTGAAAATGGAGAGTCAAGCTGCCTCAATCAAATCGTTACAGGTGATGAATCTTGGTTTTACAAGTACGACCCGGAAACCAAACAGCAGTCCATTGTATGAAGCCCAGAAGATGCAAATCCTCCAGTAAAGGCAAACAACAAAAGTCAGCGCCAAACGTTATGAAAATGGTCGTCGTCATCCCACTTAAAACTGGTCAGACAGTCACTGCTAATTGCTATACTGAAACTTGCTTACGACAGGTTTTTCAAAATTTGCCAGAAAACCGCCAAAAAGAGGAGCTGCGGCGGTACTTTTGGCACCACGACAATGCGCCTGAGCACACTGCTGAAAAAGCCAACAACTTTCTTGCGCTCTCAGGCATCAATGAAATTCGCCCAGCACTTTATTCTCTGGATTTAGCGCCGTGTGACTTTTGGCTGTTTCCGAAAATAAAAAAATAAAAATCTTCACATCTAATGAGGAGATTATTAATGCAGTCAATGTCGAAATCGAAAAGCTGTAAAAAGAGGATTTTGAAACATGGATCTATCGGCTGAAGAAGTGTATTCAAATAAATGGGAATTATGTGGAGAAATTAAAAAAAGCTGATGATTAAATATCTAAAGTTAAAATTATTTTCGTGTTTTATTATTCAATCAACTGTGTTGTAAATATTTACAGTACACTGCTCCATTGGGAAGTATTGTATTATTTAAATTTTTCACTTATAAGCACTTGCACATTGATCGGTTCCCTGCTCGGGCGCCAGTTAACTAATTTATACGCTCAAAAAGATAAACAATATTTTTTTACTGAGACTAATGTCTCTTTATTAATCCTAAAGTACAAGTTCAGCTTACACTTCTACTTATAGGCTAAATATGTATATATGGTACATCAATTTACCAAATGTAAGAAAATATTCTAGATAGGAACCGATTGGCGCGTATGCTGATAATGCAGAAATTTAATAACCTCCGCTTTCCGGAGAGCTTTAGTTACTGACACGACTTCGTCGCTTCGCTAAGGATATGTAAACAACTGTCTGGTGAATGTTGAACTGATCTGGCGTCTCCCTGAAAGGCTGTCTAAAGCGACCTTTGAAGTAAAGATAGCGACCCCAGGGACTTAATTACCGCGTAGCTGTCCTTGAAAATGTTAATGTCGCTAACAGAATTTACATTACATTTCAACCAGGACAGGGCTCCCTTAATTTTCATAATTCCTGCCTGAAAAACGTTGCAGTGATCTAGGAGACGGAAGGCGATTCTCAGGTTAAGTATTTCGGAGAATACAACTTTCTTATTTAAAATTTTTTAATTTTTTGTCAACAATAAGCCACTCTAAGCTATTATTCTGAACTGGGAATCTTCTTTCTTTCCTCTTTGTCTCTCTGGCGTGTGTCACGAAATGTTGCTCTTCCTCTTCTCAGTCTTATAATCTCCGACTCCCAAGCCACTCCTGCCATGATCTTTCAACTCGATGGTCCTAATTTATACTTCTTGGAGGCTGGATGACCCCTTTTACGCCAGTGCTTGGACTCCTGGTTTGACTCGGGGACATAATATTGAACCCAAGTAATAACTCTTTTATATACTTATTTATTTATGGCCTGTATCCCCTTGCGGGTCCTATGGCCACTACTACGCCTACGCGCCATCGTGTACAGTTTGGCAATGTGTCTGAATTCTCCCCAACTTTTCCCCAACTGCCGTGCCTCCTTCTCGACTGTTCTGTGCCATGTGGCCCTCAGACCGCAAAGTCTTCTGCCATCCGGAGTTAAACGGTTCCATTGCATAGCATGGTTCGCTATGGAACTCTCACCTTTTCGGAATGTGTGATCAATCCACTGTCACTTCCGTCGTTGGATGGTTGTGCTAATTGATTACTCACCCATTCTCTGGTAGAGCTGTTCGTCAGAGATGTGGTTGGGCTAGAAAATCCTTAAGATGTTACGCAGGCACCTATTAGCGAACGTTTGCAGCCTGCACTCCACGTGCTGCATCCATAAAACAGCACGAATTCAACGTTCGAGCGGAGCAGTCTTATCTTGGTGTTCAAACATTGCATTACTTCGCCATATTTTGGACAACATCCCGAACACGGAGTTTACTTTGGTTATCCTGTTGGGTATATCCAGTTCGGTTCCACCATCGGTTAAGACAATGATACTGGAAATCCTCTTCTCTCTCTACCGGTTGTCCAGCAATGCATATTCGAGCCGATCATAATACCTCTTTTGATATCCTATGTTAGATTGCCGCCACATAGCTCCGAAAACCATTCCGCTCAACGATCTTCATGGTGTGTGACATCAGCTTGATCGTCACACATTGTAATAATAAATAATAAATGATCTTTGCCTCTATGTGCTCCACTTTCTATGTTGGCCTTTTTTGAGCTTATGCTCCTGATTTCTTCTCGCTTCTTGGATTTCAGTACCGCCTCGATGAATGAAGATATTTTATTCCATTTGTCGGTACTCTCATTCATCTTGTTAACTGCGTTGTCTGGAGAAAAATTACCTATTGCTGATTCCAGTCCAGTCCTCTCTGCTGTCCATCTGCTGCAGATCAGGAAGCTGTGGTAAGCGTCGACTTCTGAAGAGTCGCGGTATTGGCAGGCTGTGTTCTCTACTATTCCCATTCTGCATAGGTACTGATTAAAAATTAAATAAATAATAAATAATAAATAATAAATAATAAATAATAAATAATAAATAATAAATAATAAATAATAAATAATAAATAATAAATAATAAATAATAAATAATAAATAATAAATAATAAATAATAAATAATAAATAATAAATAATAAATAATAGATAATAAATAATAAATAATAAATAATAAATAATAAATAATAAATAATAAATAATAAATAATAAATAATAAATAATAAATAATAAATAATAAATAATAAATAATAAATAATAAATAATAAATAATAAATAATAAATAATAAATAATAAATAATAAATAATAAATAATAAATAATAAATAATAAATAATAAATAATAAATAATAAATAATAAATAATAAATAATAAATAATAAATAATAAATAATAAATAATAAATAATAAATAATAAATAATAAATAATAAATAATAAATAATAAATAATAAATAATAAATAATAAATAATAAATAATAAATAATAAATAATAAATAATAAATAATAAATAATAAATAATAAATAATAAATAATAAATAATAAATAATAAATAATAAATAATAAATAATAAATAATAAATAATAAATAATAAATAATAAATTATAAATTATAAATTATAAATAATAAATAATAAATAATAAATAATAAATAATAAATAATAAATAATAAATAATAAATAATAAATAATAAATAATGAATAATAAATAATAAATAATAAATAATAAATAATAAATAATAAATAATGAATAATGAATAATAAATAATAAATAATAAATAAATTTATACGTACACTTGAATAAATAGATAGATTCTGCGATAATTTGACCAACTAAAGATGAAATGTAAGATGAAATGTAACGGTCGCGTAATTTAGTAATTTTGATCCGAACTTTATCTACATTAGCAATATGGTGCAATTCTTCGGTAGGAAAGTACCATGGTAAACTTAATATTAATTTTAGCAACTTATGTTTTGCTATTTGTAGTCTCCGAATGTGTACTTTTGCACATGTACCCCAGACAGGGCACCCGTAAAATATTATAGCTTGGAATATAACTTTAAAAATGATAAGCTTGTTTTCGTTGCTTAATTTTGATTTCCGATTGATGAACGAGTAGAGTTTTAATCGAGATGCTTACTTTGTTTATAATTTCCTGCATATGTACGTTATATGTTAATGTTTTATCAAAGTTGGGGTCTGCAAGATATTTAGCGTTCGACTTCCACTTTACCTGAGCACCAGCAATATTAAGTCTACTGCTTGGTAAGAAACAGGTTTTTCTTTTTCTTGTAAAAAAGATAGCCTAAGTCTTAGAAGCATTTATTTTTACTTTCCAATTATTGAAATACGTTTGAATTGTATTTAAAGCGTATTGCAGATTGATTTCAATATTGAAACCAGCCGCATCCGACGAATAAATACATGTATCGTCTGCGAAAATAGCTGATTCACAGTTTCTTAACCTTCCGTCCTCACACCTATGTTTTACTTACGCGGTCCTCACACTCGGGTGTGACATAACCCAATTATAAATGTAGAAAAAAAGATGTGTTTCTGTTGAATTAAATTTTAATTTGTTATTTATTTTTTTAAGACACCCAAATATCGTTCAATAATCCACTCATTTAAAAAAAAAATATATTTATTAAAGAAAAAAAGTTATGTAAATATTGGATTAATAAAAAAAATCATAAAAAATTAGGTGTTCAATAAAAGTCAAATTTCTCAAATGTTGTATATGTATATATGAAAAAAAAATACCACATGTGTTGTGCGAAATGATGTTGTATAATAATGTAAAATATTACGCATTTTTTGTTGCAAACCATTGTTAGCGGAGTATTGAAATGCATGTACCAAAAACGAAATTTTATTTACTGCATTCGATGCAATGCAGCGAGCGATGCTCTTCGTGCATAGGCTGTTGACATGCCACACACCCATTTTTTGTTTTTCTATCTTTTTTCCTGTCACAGAAGTTGCATCTAACATATTTTTCTAAATTTGTTGGTTGTCGTGCTTCAAAACTGGTTGTCGTTTCATTTTGTGATTCACTGTTCAATACTCCTTCGATAATTTGTTTCAAACCCCGTCTTAAGCTTATTTTTTATGAATAAACAAACATCACACTTGCAGATTAATGTATTTGTATTTTTTTGTATTCAAATGCTGGATAAACTACTAAAAACGAAGTAAAAACACTTAACACCTTTATTCACAAACTGTAAAACACACTTACATGAACTGCACACTGGGGTGTATATAGATACCCAATATAAAATGTTAAAGTAAAATTACATATTTAAAAAAAATTCAAATCGCTTAAAACCACCGCCTACTACTGCAAAAAAAATGTTGAATTGAATTTACATAGGCATGCCATGGCTGACAAAAAAAAAGTAATGGTAACAGCTCGGTTTGTAATTTTTTGTGGGGTATCTCGTACCCCAGTGGGAGGAGGGAAGGTCGGGGAAAGTCGGACGTATATATATTAAATAATATTGGAGCAAGAATCGATCCCTGTGGTACACCTGCATCGATAGAAAATACATCAGAAAGACAGTAATTGACGGATACTACGAACGATCGAATAGTTAAAAAGGACAGTACCATTCTCACAAGGTATGTTGGTAAGTTAAAATTGATTAATTTATGCAACTGTCCATGGTGCCAGTCTGTGTCAAATATCTTCTCTACGCCTTCTCTATACCCGTGCTATTAACCAACAGAAAGTTACTTTGTATATGTTTCATTATTCGGTGGATTTGATGGATCGTACTATGGCGCTGCCTAAAGCCAAACAGTTCTAGTGGTAGGATGTTATTGGCGTTAATGTGAGTATCTATTCTCTTTTTTATTATATTAATTTTTCTAAGCATTTGCTTAACGTACTTAGTAGACTGATTGGCCTATAACTTGAAGGCATATTGGCATTCTTGCCAGGCTTTTAAATCGGAATTATTTTTGCTCGTTTCCAAGCCTTAGAAAAATACCCCAGTTTAATGCAGCCATTAAAAATATCTTGGAGGAATTTAATTCCAGCTAAAGGTAAATTTCGTAAAAATTTATTTTTGATGCCGTCTAAACCCGGCGATTTAGTTGGTTTAAGAGAACGAAGTGTCACTTGCACTTCATTAAGTGATAAGCTATCAGTGTTGTCCTTAATATGGTATGAAAGAAGAAATTTCATGGACTGCTCCACTTCGGATTGAACACTGATGCTACTAATAATGCTATTATCTATTGGGTTGTTTTATAAAAAAGCGTGGCCTAGTGCGTTCGTCTTTTCAGAGTTGGGAAGCAATACTGTGTTACTTTTATTAAATGCAAGAATATGGCTTTGTTTTCTTTTGATTACCTTTACTATATTCCAGAAAGGTTTGCTTAATTTATCTAAGTCTTGTAGTTTACTATTCCAAGCTTGATTTCTGAACGTTGCGATGGATTCCTTAATCAATGCGTTAAGAAGTTTAGTCTCCGAAAGATAGACGCTATTTCGTGTTGTCATTAACCAAGACCTATATCTATTTCTAGTTTTAATAAGCAGTACTATATAAGGTGAGAGCACGTTAGCACCTTTGTAGAACCTAACTTTTTTAGGAACAGATTGCTCCACACTCTCGTGAATTGCAGATGTAAAGACGTTTACAGCCTCATCAATTTGTGTTTGATTGACGGCATCAAGAACTAGGTCTTGCATTTCCCTTAATTTCAGCCTTATGTTATCCTTATACATATTCTAATTAGTATTTCCGAAAGCATACACTAAATTATTATTACGGACAGGTGTACTTAGGACGCTACATTTAATTCTTTCACTACAATAGGCTGCGTACACAGTTGCGGTGCGTTGGTTAATAAATCCAATGTCAATGGGTTAGACCGGCTACTAGGAATATAAGTTGGGTGAGGAGGATATAAAATACTGAATAGATGCCTATAGTTAATGTCTTCTAAGACGTTACCCCAGGCGTTGCTCTTAAGCGCCGATTAAATATATCTCGTTCGAGCTTACTTTTGCGTATATGAATTCTAAAATCATTACGTCTGTTCACATTGCTAGAACGACTATATGATACTATGTGTTACTATATGAACCGGTCATTTCTGTTACTTTCGAAATTATTCAAATTATTGGATTAATTTTCAAATTTTATTGATTTTCATTTCATATTGTAAAATTGATAAGTAAAATGATAGCTAAAACAAAAACAAACTAGTAAATACTTATGTTAATATATTACTTATTGAAGCCAGTCTGAATTAATCTAATCTACAAAACGATCACTTATATTGTAAGCTAACGTCATTTACTTCTACGTCACACAACATCCATAAGTTAGTCGAAGAAGTATTCACCAAAAATCAATTTTCTTGCTGAAGGTAGTGCTGAGCAAATGCATGAATAGGTGATATGATAATTCTTTCTTCTTCTCATCCAGCCGCTACAAAGGTCATTGGACGGTATCACCAGTCTCACAGCATTCATCGCGATGTTGGGTTTATGTATTAATAATTACTTTTGACTGGCACCTGTCAACTCGGAAATTCAAAAGAGAATTTCTAAAGCAGCCCATACACCATTCAATTCGATTGTAAACTGAGTTGTCAACTGAATTGATGCTTGACCACACACTACATCAACTGAATTGGAAGACTTTGCTTCAAAAGTATAATTTGTTTTCTGCAAAAAAAAAAATTAATAAATAAAAAAAATGCTTCCAAACATTCCTATTCGAATTTAAAGTCATGTTCTTTTCTCTATTTATTTTCTTAACAACACCCAAGACAATTAAAATCATTCATTACCACAACTCAAACACAACTGGCACTTCATTTGACAGAAAATCCACTAATTCGGCCACACACGATTCAACTCAGTTGAAAGACTTTTCCTTCAACTTAGGAAAATCAAAATCTCTAGATTTTTCTCCAACCAACTACCCAACTGTCAAATCGATCAAATGGCTACACTACACACGGGTTGATTTTGATTTGATTTGACTCAGTTTACAATTGAGTTGAAGTGTGTACGGTGCGTCGGCTGATCGCTAAATGGTCAGTTTTGCTAGAATTTCTTTACTGGTCAGTCGAAACTGACTTAATCAGAAGTCTTTTTGTAGTACATATACAGCCATTGACGCTGCAGTAGTCATCGAAACTTTTCCTGTGTTAATTACTTTCGCTGGGACCATATTTACCCCCAAGAACATCGTTCTCAACACCTACTTTCACATTTAATCACAATGATAATACAACATCACGCAATGATGATAAGAATGCACCCACATTGCGACATCTTAGTTTGCAAGCTCATAGGTCTGTGGTTTTCTCGTTCGACCACTGAGTGATATGTTCAAGTTTCGAAATCATTTTATGATCCCAACATTCGAGAATATAACTTTCACGCGGTGGCTTCTACAAAAATTTTCTTTGTGTATATCATAATACTAAAGGTATCTTCTGTTCGTTAATGATTGTGAGTTGTTGCCACACTTGTGCCTCTTTTTATCAATCGCTACACATATCTATAAATTAATGATTAAAAACTTCATGAATATGTGTGGTAACAAGAGTATGTAGTCTATCTAGTACGAGCTCCTCATGTGGCTACAATACCTCTCTCTAGTGAATTTCTTAAAACAAATATCAAATTTTTAGAAGTGATCAGCTTTTCTATTACTTTTTTTTTTCTTGTTCTGAAAATTTCAGTCTAATTGTAAATGACATTTCTGACATTATTTCTTAAGTTTCAACAGCTGGATGGCGGTAGCTAGTGTATAGTGGTAACGTCGTCGATTGCCACGCTAATGGTTCATGGTTCAAATCCTGATATCAGCAAGCGTTTAGTTATTCATTTCTCATGAAATATATTAACAGTCAGTTCAATCAATTGTGAAAATGTATGTCAACACTATTGCAAAGGCATAACACTGGCAGTAGGTCATGTAGCTGGAAAATTGTTTGCTCTGTTGAATGATTGATATGCCTATGACATCAGGTGACCAGGAATAACAAAACAAATCTTTTCTGGAACCTAATATCTGCGTTTCAAAGCACACTAATATTTCTCTCTTACTCTACCATTTCCGAAAACAATTTAAGGGTATTCATAACCCCCTGAGTGCGCGCAAATTATAAAAAAGGGCTTTTGATTGTGAATTCTTTGACATTACCACTCACAATTCAATTTCATGTACATATACTATACATTATATCAATGTATGTATGCAATCATCTCCCGAAATGAAAGCAACATCCTTACTTACTATTGCATCACAGCAATCCTTTTGATATTCCATTCCTGGTAACAAATAGCAATTGGTGTCCTCGATTTAATAAACGGATCTCAATGGCTATTGCGTTGTCTGTGAGTTTGACACTCTCTTTTTAAAACATGATACTGTGTAACAGTTTTATCGTCAATACAGATACCAAAGCATACACGGAATAAAATCCCAATCATAGTACTTATTGTTAATCGATTTGTATAAATCGAAGGGAATCAGTCACACAGAAAGCTATTTGAAGTACCGCCGAATTCTAATTACATGAAATTGCTACATCAGTCTGTCCTTCGCATTATTGAAAATTCGTATCTATTGTAGAAGTATAATACTTAGTTGTAATAAACGGCATTAATGTGTCCTTGGAATGTCGATAATTTCCGTATCGGTAAATTTATTTATTTAACTCGTTTCCCTTAGTTGGTATTCTTAACTGGCTTGAGCTGTACGATACACTGTTAGTTATCAAATCGTTTAATTAACTGTAGTTTTAAGCAGAATAATATTTCCAAACTTTAAGATAAACCTCTCGCAATCAACCTGCTTGTCACGCTGTACCACAACAAAATCTTCTTTCTCCTTTGAAAAATAAATTAAAAACAAAAAAAAAAAGCATCTCTAAATCGCGTGCAACAAAGTTTTTCAATGATTCTCAGAACCAAGGCTTCGTCTGAAAGACAGAGCTCTGACATTTGCTAAAAGGAAAAAGTATCCGACAACACAAATGCAGCAGGCAAAAAGTTTTCTTAGACACTTTACCCCCTAAAGGCTATTTGAATACATAATCTTGGCATTCTGCAGGGTGTTCAAACTTTTTAACTGTAGCACGAGAGGTGGTGTTGTTACTTGTATCTGGATACAGATGCAATGCAGCAAGTTAAGGCAATCGCATTTGGAGAGAAGAGCTTTTTCTCTTAGACCGCGGAGTGAAGTTGTAAAAGGAGTGGGCTCTAATGTTACATTTTTATGTATTTTACGATTACATAATAGATTTTTTAAAGATAGACAGAATTAAGGTAGATTAAAATTACTGAATCTTGAAATCCCTCCGATATTCGTCAGTTACTATCCTATGTACTCTTTCTACGCATCGACATGAGAACCCCTGCCCTGTGTTTCCAACAGTTCAAATCCAGCCCAACTTTAATCCAAATTCGACACACCTACATAAGGGGTTTGGGCGGATGAAAGGATCATAAGCCCAAATATCATATCGATTTTGACTGTTCAAAAGTGGGAGACGGTAAAAGCTGTAAAGTTCGCTGGTAAGAAGCCATCTTCTTTTGGTCCGCAAGCCTTCCAAGGCACAAGAGTGCCTTGAGCTGAGCAGGGCTGCTGTTAGTAACGCGCGATTTCAAAATTCTCTAGTGGTGTCTGCAAATGACCCCTATACATAGCGCAGAAAGCCTAGATACATATTATATTATTTTTAATATTCTCCATGACTGTCCTCAAAATTTATTGTAAGCGAGCTCTTTTTCATTTCAAATCGTATGGTGATTGGAGCTGAGATGCGGAGACCTTAGAAGAAGTCTGGATCTGTCCGGGTACGTAATGCTGCCAATAACTTGTCGAATCCACAACAGACGTGAATGTTTTGGATCTTTAACCTTCAGTGCCATTAATCAATTTTCACTATAGCTTGTGCCTTTGGCAATGGTTACGGTATGGAACACTAGTGGATTCCTGGACAGATGGATTGGCTCCTGGCATGGGTTGTAATGGATACGTTGAAGTTGTACGCAAACCATCAGGTAATGTCGGTGAAGGCTTAAAGTCTGTGAAGTCCTTCGATGGGACTCCCAGAGCCCTCTATCACCCCACTCCATACCTAAAAAAAAAACTCTGCTGAGGGGTGATTGACCGTGGATAGTGACACTGACTAATTGCCTTTAGGTAGTGTCGACGTCTGTTCTGACTCTAGCAGTAGTATTGGTAATGTCGATGCAACTGCATCTGCTTTCGATAAGGAGCAGTTTTTACTTCCACATCTACAATACATAGATTTGAAGAATTTGGTAGTATAGGTATACTGTAGTTTCTATACTCAGTTGTTTTCCGAAAGATTTTGGATCGACTTTTAAAGCTAGTTTCCTTTTAGATACTGCTTCATTCATCGCCGGAATTGATGTACGATGACTGTGGTGTGAAATTTATTTATCTTTGTCAATGCCGTGTTCAAAATTGGAGTAAATGTTTCGAAACGGATCGACGACAGTGTTGCGTTGTCTTCCGAAACAAAGATCGTCACGAGGGTACTTGACGATCATACGTACCAAATATTGTCTCTTGCAGAGTTTCCTGCTCGTGCTGAATATTTGGTACTACAGTCTATTTGGGAAACAGCTTTAGTATTCTCCTATGTATATCTCCTGCCATAGCGACGCTATTGCATAGTTCTAAAACTGTTTTCTTAGTTTCAAATTTGATTGTTTGTATATTTTTTATCAGTGATATCTTAACTGAGTGTTGTTCTCTCCTTCCTTCTGTAGTGGGAAGTAGGCGGAGTAGGGCTACGACAAACATGACACTCTCCTCCCATTCGAATGTTAAAGCAAGAGTTTCAGCTTTCACTATGTTACAGAAATGACATTATTTTCCTAAGAACATGTACCAGATGTGTGAAATCCACTAAACAAAACAAATTTATTTTATCTCGGCATTTCTTACACTCCCACACCCCGGGCTACATCAAGTTGGTAAATCACAGGTAGGCGTGTTTGCATTATCTACCATAAACCCAGTTAACTTATCTCTTAACCACAATTATGAAGTACCAGCTCGTAAATCAAATTAAATGCCATGAAGTTCGTGACTCGTTCGGTTCCTCCCATCATAGTCATCATCATCACCATCAGCTAGAGCCGCCACATGCCTCCGCCAGAGGTAAATTACACCTACTTACGCTCGCCGCAGTTTCATTTCGTTCCATTTCCGATGGATTGATGATACCAATATTTATTCGACACAAGAATGTTGCCAAGAATTATTGGCTCTGTATACTTTTATAAGCTTAATATTGTATTTCCCATTCAGTCCCGTTCAGCAACTCCTCAAGCATACGTTAATTTATGAAACTAATATTTCCTTAGGGAGCACGAAAACCCCGAGAAGGAAAAAAAAATAAAAGAAGACTTCGCTGAGCACGACCATAGAACGCAAAAACCCCAAAATCGTATCGAAGTCGCAATTAATTGTGTTTAAACGATTATTCAATCGACCGGGTATACGGGCGGCATTCTCGGGAGGGTGGATGCCCTAGCTCTTGCTATCCCACACTTCACCCGCCTTTATGAAGCACCAGGGAAAACTAACGAAATAAATTATATCCTTATCCGCTAGCATAATTCATGCGTCTCTCTAAAGAAAAACTCTGTGTGCTGTAGTGTACATATACCGCGTGGTGATAATAGCAGATGACCTAGTTCAAGCCGGAGGGGGTCACTGTTGGGGGTGGCAGCAGCCGAAAAATTATTGCTTGCGTGCAAATAAGCAAATTGCAGTGGTGAAACTTTATTTCGGGGGCTATAATCGAAGAAGAGGGTGTAATTGGATTTATATTTCATTTGTTTGTGTTTGGGGATAACGCATTTCCTAATTATATTTCAATGAATTCATAAATGGATTACCGTAAATCCGTGAAAGTTCAACTATTGCTCACCAAAGGACGTGAGTGATCCTTGTTTCCATATGGAAGGGTATCGAGTCCAAATACATTTACTATTTGAAATCAGGTTTAGTATGCATAACGTACCAGAAACCTAAAAGCGTTTGTTACAATTTAACGAGCGATTCGTGGTAAAATTTAATAGATTCATCCTCGTAGAGAAATTGGGTGGTTCGGGGAAAATTAAGGTTTAGCTCACAGGGTCTAGCTAAACAAAGCGTAAAGGTGTGGATGTGTATATGCATATGATGCACATGGCGTGCAGCATAGGAATTATTCATTAAGCTATGATATTACGTATATCCTCGAGTTTTCACCCAATTTCTTTCATAGAACCAGCGTTTAATAAAGATTTCTAATGTTATTTGTAGCTCGCTTTAGAATATCAATCGATTAACTAACGATTTGGCATCCCATACATTGCCTTGCCGCGTAGGGACCACTGCATATTACCTGTCTATATTCAGTTCGCAAGTCTAAGTCTGTTCACTTTCGTTATTGTACTCATTTTGCGCAGATAGTCTACTTTTTTATATTATAGTCTACCAATTTTATTTCAGGTTCACTCTCCTAGTACGAAACCGCCAGGCAGATGCGGTGTTTTTAACGACTTGTGCATCTTTACTCTTTAGACTCATGCGCTGCTTGTTGGCAAATATTTCTGACTAAAATATGGTTATCCCGGCTGTCACTGAGTTCACAAGTAGTGAATCACAACGGTGCACAAGGAAGCTGTGTATCTCCAGCTAATTATACTTCAGAGCGTTGGTATGCACTGATGGTGGAGTTCCAATTACCCTGTCCCTTACCCGTTAACACAGCCTTAATACGTGCGTGATAATTCGCTATCGCAATTTTGTCCCAAAATGTGGACGTGAGCATATTCCTACTTTGTATGGACGAAGTCATTCCTCACATATTTTCTTAACACAAATTTGTATGATTTCTAATAACAATGTTGACATTGACAAAAGGATTTTTTTTTAAAAAGCAGCCGTATATGTTGGCGAAATGTTTACGCTATTCCTAGCTCAAAATGTACGATCTAAAAAGTAATGAGATACGGACAGACAGATATAGGGTAGATTCAATCGGCTCAGGTAGTAGCTCTAATGTTTGTTATGAGTTATGTGTCAAACTTAATAACCCGCTGCCAGAAAAGATAAGAACAATATATGTACATATATAAAAGTTTTGTTACATGCTCCTTATTTTTCCACTCGGGTTTCATGGCGAGTATAAATGAAAATGAAAAGATTCAAAAATATTGAGCAGATATTCGAAATGCGGTAAAGTGAGAAAATTTGAACTATGTTTAAATGGTTCGTCTTTTTTGAAAGGCGATATTTTCTGAAAATTTACGAATTTTTCTGTTTTTAAGAAAAACATATGGCATCGCTGAAGTTTTACTCGTTCCTCTAGCCATAAGGCAAGATTTTCTTTCGTGAACACTTTCGGTGTCGATTTTTTAATTAATCTTGGCATTGTTACTATAGACGAACTTGCAGAGTGGATTAATTAATTCTGTCTATATGTCTACCCATCTGTTTGCCTCTTACTCTCTCTTTATCTCTCTTCTTCTCTATCATTTTTGAAATTACTTCACTTAAAAGCCCTTTTTCAATATTTTTATTAAGTCAGGTTAGGTTAGGTTGGCTATCCACACGAGAGCGCAGACACACTAAGGCCAGTGAAGGTCCTTTGTAATACCATGAATCAAGCATTATGGTATGAGACTAACAAGGGACTAACAAAACCAACCGGAGCTTTTGATAAAGCGATGGATGCTCATGACGTCTAAGGACGTCAGATCGCCGAGGTCGTCAAGAAAGGGGGACCCTAGATGGAGAATTTTTTTATGCGACAGGGTTGGACAAGTCCATAGGAGGTGACGGATGGTTTCCTCCTCCTCCTCGTCCCTACAGCTTCAGCAGAGTCATTGGAGAAGAGACCAAGTCTTTTGGCGTGTTGGGCTATAAGACAGTGTCCAGTGAGAATACCGACGACGCAGCTGATATGCGTTCGCTTTAGCTTCATCAGCTCGACACTACGTTTTTGATCCAGCTTAGGCCAGATCTGTCTCGAAATGTGACACGTTGAGCCGTTTTCCCATCAGAGGTTGGTCGTGCTAATAGCGTTCAGCTTTAGTAGATGCTTACATGTAGTGAGGGGCATACCCTGGGCCTGCCTGTCAGGCAGAATCCTTAGAGTGGTACCCTGTCTGGCGAGCTCGTCAGCCCAGTATTTTTATTAAGAATTATAATAATAAAATATGTTTCTACATACTTGTCTCTGTGGCCTCAAGCAATAACTGTTAAAGTCGATTTTCACAGTTTTTCAGAAAACGAGCTTGAAATTGTTAACTACAATTAACAGAAAGAAAAGTAAAAAATATATGACATAAACTTCGAATATTGTACCGTCTTCTGGCATCCTTAAGTCAATTCCATCATAACTTGAGTTAAGCGGTTATCGCTTGAGGTCAAAGATCTCTTCTGCCTATATAATCCTTCTTCTTCTTCTTCCTTTTTATCAGCGAGGCTATGATCCGAAAACAAGGGATCATAACCCTCCCACTTCACCGCATTTCTACTGATCCGCCTGTGGGGTTCGCCTATATAATCCATTCATTATAAGGACCACATATTCTTTTTGAGGGCGTTTTCTTATAAAAAATCAGATCTTAAGATTCTCTGAAAAGTAAAAGAAAAGTTGATCTGAGTAGAAAGTTTTTACTTCTTGAAAAAAAAAATTCAAATCCTTCCACAGATCCGAGCACTTTTCGAAAAATGTCCTTTTTTCAATATTTTTACTATAATAGAAATAACTAAAAGTTGTGTAATGAAAATATGTGGAGACTGATTTGTCTAAAATCTTGGTCAAAATTTTCATTTTACAACAACAAGGGATAAGATATCATATGACTACGAGCCCAAACGCAAAATAGTTGGTCTACCAAGCAATTGATACTTACGCGTGCCCACCCTTTGCAGTTTTGAAGCAAATAATGCACTTTTTAATGATTAACGTAAAGTTTAATTCAGTTTAAATAAAATAAGCAACAAATAAGGAAGTAACCTAAATAAATACACGATAAGGAGTGATCTTATGGAACAAAATCATGTTTCCAGTACTTTCTAAATGCAAAATAGTTGGTCTAGGAGCCAACATTGTAATTTTACCACTCTGTTACGTCACCTTTTTTCTTAATTGCTGCTGCTATTCTTCGTGGCATAGTATCAACTAGTTTTTCACATTCTTCAGCAGTAAATGATTGCAAAATATTAGTAATTTTATTTTTTAAGTCCTGAAGAGTCCTAGCCGGCTCTTGTCTCAGTTTCTGCTTCATCTTGTGCCAAACAGTTTCGATTGGTGAAAGGTCAGGGCTGCTGGAAGGCCAATCCATTAAAGGAATACCTGCAGCAGATAACCATCGCGTTGTGGACCTAGCCGTATGACAAGAAGCGCCATCTTGCGGAAATATGTAACTTCCGTCACTTGATTGAAGCCGTGGTATTGATGGAAGAATTTGCCCTTGCAGAATATGTTCGTACTTCACAGCATTAACCAATCCGTCAACAAAGTGTAAATTCCCAACACCACGCCAAGACATGCATCCCCATACCATGAGAGATGCTGGGAACTTAACGCTTCTTTTTAAACAATCCTTGTGAAAGGGTTCTTTGGAGGTTCGAATCACACGTTTGCGTTCGTCGCGAACGCAAACCTTAAACCTGGATTCATCGCTCCAAATAACGGTCCGCCATTGACTTAATCTCCAGTTTTTACGTTGTTTCGCCCACTCACCCCGTCTTTTCTTGTGTTTAGGCGTCAAAAGTGGCTTTTATTTCGACTGAGTTTTGCATGAATGAAGTTATTTTGAAATTTATGATATTAAATTATTTTAAAACAAACCTTATAAAAACGGTAGCCCATTTTTTTCATTGCTCTTTTGCAAGTATCGACGGAAATGTTTTTCTTAATGCGACTTTTCTACAGTTAAGGCAGCGGCAGTTTGGCGTCGGTTTTTTTGGACATCCCGTTTTTTTTTTTTACCTATTTCCACATTTCTGGAATTTTTATATTTTGTAATTATGTTTTGCACTGATGATCGCGGCAAACTAAAATGTTGAGCAATTTTATAGCTGAATAATCCCGTTTAGAATGCCTTAATTATCGACTCCCTAAGATCTCGCGATAGTGCAATGCCACGCTCCATGTTTGACCAAAAACTGTTACTAACTTTGCATAAACAAAATGGTCATGCAACAATAGAAATCATTTCTCTCAATTTTTTCGTAACGGTTTAATAGATCACTATTAAAACAATACTAGACCAACTATTATGCATCCAGAAGAGAGCAGACTAACTATTATGCTCTTATCTTTGTTTCAGTAAAACTTACATTGCTACTGTATGTCTCATTTTTTTTGTTTCTTTTGCTCTAATTTTATTCAGAATAATTGCTCTGTTACTATTTTCATATACTTTTTTTTATAAGTGATCTTTAAGTTGATACAATACGACTTTCCCGTGTATCTCATAAAAATTATTGACTCTTTTCTGGATCGTAGAACATTTCAAGTCAATTTAAATATGAGTCTCTCCACCAAGTATGGCATCCCTGCAGGTGTTCCCCAAGGATCGGTTTTCGGTCCCATCCTGTATAATATTTACACATCTGACTTCCCGCATTTAACAAACTGTCACTCTGCAATATTTGCGGATGACACATGTGTTTATTCGTCCGATGCTTTTGGTTTTGCGATTGAAACCAATTTGCAATCCGCCTTAAACACGCTTAAAGAGTATTTCATTAAATGGAAAATAAAAATTAACGCTCAGAAATCACAGGCTATCTTTTTCACAAGGAAAAGAAAAGCTTGCTTTTTACCGAGCCGCAACTTAAATATAGATGGGCTTCCTATTGAATGGAGCAATTCAGTTAAATATCTTGGGGTTATCATAGATAGAAGACTCACTTTTGGCTCTCACATTCAGTATATAATCGAAAAAATGAATAAAACGATTAAAATCCTGTACCCTTTTATAAACCGAAAGTCAAGGTTAAGTAACGAGAACAAAATTATCATATACAAAGTTGTTTTTCAAGCTATAATGTTTTATGCAGCCCCAGCTTGGGGAAGTTGCGCAAAAAGTCATATTTTAAAATTACAAAGATTGCAAAATAAATTATTAAAAATGATCTTCAATCTGCCATGGCATTTTCCCACCAGCCTTCTCCACGACATATCAAATATAGAACTCGTTTCAAATCGCATTACTAACTTAAAAACTAAATTTCATATATCATGCGAGTTTGCAGACAACAACTTAATTGTGAGTCTTGTACACGATTAACGTATTTATAATTACTGTTGTTATTCACATTAGTTTAATCACATACATAAACCTACGTTTACTTTACTATTTATTTATTTGTTTTTATTTATTTACTTATGTATATATCAATATCTTTATTTATTTATTTATTATTTATTTATCTATTTATTTATTTATTTATTTATTTATTTATATATTCATTTATTTATCTTTTATCTATCTAATTATTTATTTATTTATTTATACACTTATTTATTTATATATTTATTTATTTATTTAGTTATTTATTTATGTATTTACTTATTTATTTATTTATTTATTTATTATTATTTATTTTTTTTTTGTTAATATATTATACATGTTAATTATTCTTTGTTATTTGTTCACCTTTGTATTATTCATGTACTTTTTTGTATTTATTATAACTAATTTAATTTCTTTGTATGTTCAACATACAACACTCAACCACTGTGATATTTTTTGAATGAAGGTTTTAAGTAGCTTTTTCCTTCAACTATTTCTATCTGTTTATTTTGCTTGCATTCATTCTATATGTTTTTCATAAGAAAGGTAAATAACTACCCATCTATGTACTTTTATTTTAATATATATCTATGTAAACATTTCTGCTACAAATAAACAAACATATGTGACTGCTACAAACCAATTAATTTCAGCATAGGAAAGAATTTTTGTGTTAAAAAGCTACGTAGACCAACTATTTTGCGTTTGGGTCGTATGTTCAGAAGGATTGCAGCCACTCTTTATGTATTCTTTTTATGAAGGGCATGTTAAGTAGTCTAATATAATTTATTTTTTATTGGATGTTCCTTCAAAATCCAGGGAGGAGTTTATTAAGCCATTGTAGGCTGGCATAGGTATACCTATTTACCCGACCGGTACGCTGGTTGAGAGTTCTACAGTGGATGATTGTTTCAAAAATCATTTTTTATTACATGCCTTTCAACTATCTTCTCCATGATTTCCCCGTGCTTGTTTTAGAGGAACATGCTCTCATTTTTAAGAAGTTTTTTTTCTTTAGCCAGTTATTACCTTCACCTCTGTCATTATTGTCATTTGAGAAACTCATCTTCTTGTGGTGATACCTGTGTATGCAACTGCAGTTACCATGTGCTATGTGAATTGCCATAAGTCATTTGAGTGTTCATCGCTCTAGTCTAAATAAAATTCTCTAATATCATTCGTATACAGGGTATACCAGAAGTCATTTTAAGTAAAAAATTGAATGGAGTAACTTTCCCAATTTTTTACGGTCAAAAAGTTACACCGGTCTCAATTTGTTGCTACCACCCTCAATTATTCTTTCGATAATTGTAAAAAATTTATTTAGTGTTCAAAATCATTGAACAGCATGAAATCACTTAACCAATTGTTTACTTGCACGTTTAATACAAACAGGAATTTTTAATCTTTGTAAAGGCCTTTTTGTACCTTCAAGTTGATTTCAAGCGAAAAATGCATTTTTACTCCAAAATATGGAAGTTCGTTGAGAAGCCTATACAATTTGCTAACAACACTTATTACGTAAGACTCAAGGTTTGTTAGTAAGACTTAGATATAAGCAACTAGGAAAGAATTGTCCCCACTTCATAAATCATTTTTTTTGAAATAAGAGCGCGAATTTAGGGGGTGGCAATGGTGTAGTGGTTCCGAAACAACCAAAAGCCTCGGATAAGGATGACCCAACTAATGACGACCCCAGCAAACGAAATAAGGACAACGACCTTCGGATCTGTACGTGGAATGTTCTGTCCCTTTACAGACCACGTGCAGCCGAACAACTAGCAGAGGCCCTAGACTGCTATAAAGCAGATATTACCGCCATCCAGGAAGTGCGATGGGATGGGCCAGGCAAAAAGAGGATGAAAAACTGTGACATCTACTACGGTGATTGCTACAGAGGCAACAGGCAACGCTTATTCGGATGCGGATTTGTCATACGCGGCAGACTTAGGCAAGAAGTCTTAAGCTTCCGACACGTGAGCGAGCGTATTATGACGATCCGGATCAAGGCTAAATTCGCTAACATAAGCCTAATATGTGTTCATGCCCCCACAGAAGAAAAGGACCCTGCCTCCAAAGAGTGTTTCTACGAGCTCCTCGACAAAACATACGAGCAATGTCCTAAATACGACGTTAAGATCGTATTGGGCGATTTTAACGCCAAAATAGGAAAGGAGGACGTCTTCGGTAGAGCAGTCGGTAAGCATAGCCTACACGACACCACGTCTGATAACGGACTAAGGCTAATTGATTTCGCTGTGGAGCGAAATGTCACCATAGCAAGCACATGGTTTCCTCATCTCGATATTCATAAGCAGACATGGCGGTCCAATGATCATGTCACGATCAACCAAATTGATCATATTGCGATCGACGCAAGGCATGCCTCCAGTATTCTGGATGTCCGGACCTTCCGAGCGGCCAACATAGACTCGGATCATTACCTTGTTGTAGCCAAGGTACGAATGCGGATATCCCAATCTGAGCAACAAAGAAGAATTACTGTGAGAAAATTTAACGTCGAAAAGCTACAATCGCAAGAGACCGCCAGACTCTTCGCTGAACGCGTATCCCGAAATCTCTCAATCACCCCTATACCGCCAGCATCAAGTGCCGAAGACCAGTGGCAACGCTGCCAACATGCCATCAGAAACGCCGCGACTGATGTGCTGGGTCTCGCTCGCCCACCACCGCGAAACCCCTGGTTTGACGAAGAATGCCGGCGAGTGCATGCAGCAAAACAAGAGGCATACAAAGCGGCGCTGCAAAGGAAGACGAGAGCTGCTCGTGAGCTCTACGAGCAAAAGAGACGGGAAGAACATCGGCTTCTCCAAAAGAAGAAGAAAGAGCATGAGAAGCGCGCGTTTGAGAATATCGAGAGTCTATACTCCAGGAACAATGTACGGAAGTTTTACCAAAAGGTAAAAAGAACGTGTCAGAGAAGTAATACCCGTACAGAAACCTGTAGAGATGAGAATGGAAACCTCGTAGTAGAATCACAGTCGGTGCTGAGAATATGGAAAAAACTACTTCTGCAGACTGTATAACGGCGACGAAGACCAACATCCCGCTGTCAGGCAGAATGAACCATTCAACATGGACGATGATAGTCAAAATTTCCGTCCACCTGACCAAAACGAAGTGAGGATAGCAATATCCAAGCTAAAATCGAACAAGGCTGCTGGACCTGACGGTTTACCGGCCGAACTTTTCAAGGCAGCTGGGGATGAATTGGTAGAGTGCATACACCAACTCATTTCTAATATTTGGTCAGAGGAGTGTATGCCTGATGAATGGAATCTCAGCATTTTTTTTTTTTCACTAAATAAAAACTCAAGAATAAAAAAAAACCTTTACACACATTTAAAATTCGTGTTTTTATAAGACTTAGATGTTAACTATTACTTACTTACTTAGGTGGCGCTACAGTCCGGGGTGGACCTGGGTCTCAAGACACAAACTTTACCACCCAGCTCCATAACGAGCTCCGATCGCTCGAAGAACTTATTTCCCAAAGCAAGCAAGGGCATCCTCATCCGATTTTGACAAAGTCCATGCCTCTGCACCATACAGCAGGATTAGCATATTAGTGTCTTATACAGAGTTACCTTAGTAGTTCGAGATATGGGTTTATTACTCAGTTGCCTTCTTAGCATATAAAACGGCGATTGACAAGAGTAATTCTTCGTTTGACCTCACCACACACATGCGGTGCTCACAATAGAGCCTATGTAGACAGAGTCCTTTATAACCTCAAAATTATACCTGTCTATTGTGGCGTTCTGCACAAGACGCCGATTTACCCAACATCTGTTTCTATAGATAGTATATATTTTGTTTTGCTTTCAATGACCGGTAAACCCATCTTTGCCGCCTCGATCTCAATACTAGCAAATGTCTAACTGACGGCCCGCTGGGTACTTCAAGCTATGTCAGTGTCATCTACCATGTCAACTACTGCTGTAGTTGGTAGGAGGCCAACTCCTACTCTCAACCTCCACGCGGTGACAGAGGGGTGCCCAGTACCTTAATTCAAGAAATGGGTAACCAACCCCGTTTGGCGGATTCTTGGCGGCAGCAGATGAGAGAGGAGGGAAGAGTGCTTTCTCACTTCTTCCGGTTCCAGGCGGCAGCGGACGAATTCCCTAGACGGAGTCAACGGCGGCGTCTATAGTTCCAGCTATGTTGAACTTAGTGAGCACCTTGCGCGAGTTGCTTCGACGTATTCGGATCACAGGTCGGTAAGGAATTTCCAATGTTGGTCAGGACATTGGAATAGAGATGGTGGCGGAGGAGCCCTTAATCGGCCAACGGCAGCGCTCATACCCCCGTAGTGGACTACTGGCACCGGTGTACCCGGCCCCTCGTCCTAATGGAATTATTAAGGAACTGGCCCTCCAGGTTGGGGGTTGTGCCATCGGAGTAACTTCCCTACCACGTAAAAAATCGATGGTTCCGAAACAACCAAAAGCCTCGGATAAGGATGACTCAACTAATGAGTACCCCAGCAAACGAAATAAGGATAACGACCTTCGGATCTGTACGTGGAATGTTCTGTCCCTTTACAGACCACGTGCAGCCGAACAACTAGCAGAGGCCCTAGACTGCTATAAAGCAGATATTACCGCCATCCAGGAAATGCGATGGGATGGGCCGGGCAAAAAGAGGATGAAAAACTGTGACATCTACTACGGTGATTGCTACAGAGGCAACAGGCAACGCTTATTCGGATGCGGATTTGTCATACGCGGCAGACTTAGGCAAGAAGTCTTAAGCTTCCGACACGTGAGCGAGCGTATTATGACTATCCGAATCAAGGCTAAATTCGCTAAAATAAGCCTAATATGTGTTCATGCCCCCACGGAAGAAAAGGACCCTACCTCCAAAGAGTGTTTCTACGACCTCCTCGACAAAACATACCAGCAATGTCCTAAATACGACGTTAAAATCGTATTGGGCGACTTTAACGCCAAAATAGGAAAGGAGGACGTCTTTGGTAGCGCAGTCGGTAAGCATAGCATATACGACACCACGTCTGATAACGGACTAAGGCTAATTGATTTCGCTGTGAAGCGAAATGTCACCATAGCAAGCACATGGTTTCCTCATCTCGATATTCATAAGCAGACATGGCTGTCCAGTGATCATGTAACGATCAACCATGTTTATCATATTGCGAATGACGCAAGGCATGCCTCCAGTTTTTTGGATGTCCGGACCTTCCGAGCGGCCAACATAGACTCAAATCGTTTTCCTTGTTGTAGCCAAGGTACGAATGTGGATATCCCAAACTGAGTAACAAAAAAGAATCACTGTGAGAAAATTTAACGTCGAAAAGCTACAATCGCAAGAGACCGCCAGACTCTTCGCTGAACGCGTATCCCGAAATCTCTCAATCACCCCTATGCTACCAGCATCAAATGCCGAGGACCAGTGGCAATGCTGCGAATATGCCTTCAGAAACACCGCGAATGATGTGCTGGGTCTCGCTCGACCACCACCGCGAAACTCCTGGTTTGAAGAAGAATGCCGGCGAGTGCATGCAGCAAAACAAGAAGTATACAAAGCGGCACTGCAAAGGAATACGAGACCTGCGCGTGAGCTCTACGAGCAAAAGAGACGGGAAGAACATCGGCTTCTCAAAAGAAGAAGCACACGGTCGAGAATATTGAGAGCTTATACTCCAAGAACAATGTACGGGAGTTTTACCAAAAGGTAAAAAGAACGTGTAAGGGAAGCCATACCCGTACAGGAACCTGTAGAGATGAAAACGGAAACCTCGTAGTAGAATTACAGTCGGTGCTAAGAATATGGAAAAACTACTTCTGCAGACTGTATAACGGCAACGAAGACCAACATCCCGCTGTCAGCAGAATGAACCATTCAACATAGACGATGATAGTCAAAATTTCCGTCCACCTGACCAAAAGGAAGTGAGGATAGAAACATCCAAGCTGAAACCCAACAAGGCTGCTGGACCTGACGGCTTACCGGCCGAACTTTTCATGGCAGCTGGTGATGGATTGGTAGAGTGCATACACCAACTCATCTCCAAGATTTGGTCAGACGAGTGTATGCCTGATGAATGGAATCTCAGCATCGCTTGCCCGATCCACAAGAAAGGAGACCCCATCAACTACGCCAATTATAGAGGCATTAGTCTCCTCAACATCGCATATAGGATCTTTTTTGCGATATTATGTGAACGCCTGAAACCTTTTATCAACAGCCCGACTGGCCCCTATCAGTGCGGTGTCAGGCCATCAAGTCCACCATCGATAAGGTGACCATAATTTTTTCCTCTCAAAGCGGGACACCTGTACATTTCTTTCGGCAAAACATACTTTTTTTTTTAATTATTTTAAGTTAAAGTACAATTTTTTTTTGTTTGCCTAAGGGGTAGTGGAAAAACACTACCGCGCACGAGAAGTGTGAGACTTCTATTTTCTAAAAAAAACAACTTTAACCCCTTTTAAACATGACACCATCCACTCCGGAACCGGATGCATTACTTCAGAGTGGTGTCGTTTTCTTTCCGCTCTGGGGACCGGCTTTTTCACATTTTTCTCCTGGTGTGGGCTTATAATATCTTGCCGGTAAGGCTTTCGTCGAGTTGGTAAACTTACTGAGGGTATATTTACGTCCTTCTCTCTCTTTTTCGATCTGAGTACCGTCTCAATGAATAAAGATATTTTATTCCACGTGTCGATACTCGGAACCATCTTGTTTACGGCACGTATCTACAAAAATAAAATACTGTTAGCTCACCGGAAGTCGAGCTACAAAAAGATGGAAAGCGCAAGGAGTTGCAAGAAAAGACAACAAATAAAATTACATCCTCCGCCACCGATAAACGTCGTTGGAATTACGGCTATAATAAGTTACATTGCCTCCTTAAAGGAACACTGGCATCGAAGTTTAAGGTGACATCTCTTTGAAACAATACGTGGGAAATCAATACCGATGATGCTGACGGTTACCGAGCAGTGTCTCAAAAATTGAATGCCGAGAAGATAAGTTAGAAAGACCACTGCATGTTGTAGCAAGGGGACTCCACCCCTCGTGCACTAAAGAAGATGTTATAAACGACCTTCCAGACAAAGGCTTTAAAATTCTTGATGCTGTCAATATTGTCAAGAAGAAGAAGCAACAGACGGAGGGAGATTAGAAAAAATTGGTAAAGCGTGGACTTCCACTATTCATGCTAAGTTTTGATAAAGACGAAAATAAAGATGTTATACATGGTATTTAGACTATTCTAAACATCGTGGTCAAAATCGAACCTATGCGTAAGAGCTCCAGATCGATCCCACAGTGTAAGCGCTGTCAAGGCTTCAATCATACGCAGACTTACAGCTAGAAAGAACGGCGATGCGTTAAATGCGTAGGTAAACATCTCTCGGAAGAGTGTCACATAAATAAGCAAACTCCAGTCACTTGTATAAACTGCAAAGGAAAACATCCTGCGAACTATCGAGGTTGCGAAGTGGCGAAAGAGCTTCAAAAACGGCGCGATACGCCTCAAAATTGCATGCGGCCGAATACGAAACCAATCAAGAACATACCCAAAATAGCTACGAAAAAAGCAGCTAAAGATAGAAAATCCGTCAATATTGACTTAAGATCGGATAATGAAGAAAAATCCAAACGTAGTAGTCGATGATTGCTAATGGCAAGTACATGAAAGACAACTCACGGGAGATCAAGGCAAGAAACCATCCAAACTTTAAGGCAAAGACTCTTGCTCAACTTGCGGCATTGGAAAATGGTGATAGAGATAGCTCACAAGATCCTGTATCCCATGTTTTCTCCTTAATTCTTGCAAAACATGAAAAATTAATACGAGAAAAAGATATTGATATGTATATGCTTGGTCTGTGAAACTCATCTGGCAAAACAATAAAATATGTGGGCGCCGTGGCGTAAGTGGTTAGTGTGTCGTATCACTACGCATGTGGTTCCAAGTTCGAATCCCAGAAAACACCAAAAAGTTTTTTTCACGGTCCCACCTCTTGCGAGCGTCTGACAAACATCCGAGAGTATTGTTGTCACGAAAAAGCTTCTTTCAAATTGCCGTTCGGATACGGCACTAAACTGTAGGTCCCCTTCCATTCGTGTGAAAAATATAACGCACACAACATGAGTGGTTGCGAGAATCTAGGCCTTGGCACTTTAAAGAGCTGTTGCGCCAAATATTTATTTATTTTTTTTTTTTTTAAATCGAATGTTAAGATAAAGGGATATAGCGTGTATTACGCTTTCCACCCATCGAAAAGAGCCAGAGACGGATCATCTTTGTTTATAAAAGAATGTATCGAACACTCAGCACAAATACAGCTTGAATTAGAAGCAATGCAAATAAGCGCGGTACGCGTGAGAAATAGACATTTTGCCTTGAACATTTCATCGATACATATGTATATTGTGCACTGCGATGTAAACTTGAAGAAAATGATTTTATTGTACAAACATCTTCAACCTCCTTAAACCAAATTTTGTTATTGGTGGCGTCGTCAACACGAAACACCCCTTCTGGGGTTCAAGGTACGCCTCTCAGAAAGGTAGAAAGCTGACGGGTAGAAGCTTTTTGTTTCTAGTTTTTCTTTTTTTTGTGCTGTCTCTGGAAGTCTGTCTGTGAGCAATATTATTTTTAGTATATACATTTACTGAGAATGAGTTTAATGAACGAAACAAGTTTAATATGGGGTGGCATTTTTTCAAAGCGGGACATTTTGGGTTCTTTAGGGACAGCGGGACACAAAGCTCGAAAGCGGGAATGTCCCGCCGAAAGCGGGACGTATGGTCACCTTATCCATCGATCAAATCTTCACACTTCGGCAGATCCTGGAGAAAACCCAAGAATTCCAAATCGATACTCACCACCTCTTTATCGATTTCAAGGCCGCCTAGATGCTGTCATAATCTATAGAGAAGGGCTTTATAGAGCCATGTCGAGTTTTGACATCCCTGCCAAGCTTGTTCGTCTGTGCAGGATGACGATGGAGAACACGCGCTGCTCCATCAAGGTCGGTAATGACCTCACCGAGACCTTTGATGTCAAAAAGGGCTTTAGACAAGGTGGCGCGCTGTCATGTGACTTCTTTAATATTGTACTTGAACGGATTGCGCGGAACTCACAAGCCAACACCGGGGGCACAATCTATTACAAGCCTGTACAACTGCTTGCATACACCGACGATATAGACATTGTCGGAAAAACTCAGCGGGTTGTCACCGGTGGGTTTGGAAGCATTGAGGCGGAAGCGGCCAAAATGGGTTTAGCGATAAACGAGAACAAAACCAAGTATATGCTGTCAACAAGAAGGGACAGCCAACACCGACGAATTGGGCAGAACGTCACAGTTATAATTCGGAGGTAGTAAGGGACTTTGTCTACCTTGGCTCTGCTATAAACTCAAAAAACGACATTAGCATAGAAATCAACCGAAGAATAACTCTTGCCAATCGCTGTTTTTTTTTGGGCTCATAAGGAACGAATGAACAGAAGCGCTCCGGCCCGCAGAGTCTTCGTATCTATCCCAGAGGGACGACGCAATAGAGGACCTCCTCGTCGTAGGTGGCGCGCACAAGTTCAAGGGGACCTCGACCAACTTGGAGTGCGCAACTGGAGGCAATTAGCTAAAGACCGAGCTAAATGGAGAGGCTTTTTGGTTGAGGCCCAGGTTCACCCCGAACTGTAGCGCCACCTAAGTAAGTACGTAAGTGACTAAAGATCGCTCGAAGAACTTTTTTCCCAAAGTAAGCAAGGGCATCCTCATCCGATTTTGGTAAAGTCCATGCCTCTGCACCATACAGCAGGATTAGCGTATTAGTGTCTTATACAGAGTTACCTTAGTAGTTCGAGATAAAGGTTTATTACTCAGTTGCCTTCTTAGCCCATAAAACGGCGATTGACAAGAGTAATTCTTCGTTTGACCTCGCCACACACATGCGGTGCTCACAATAGAGCCTATGTAGACAGAGTCCTTTATAACCTCAAAATTATATCTGTGTATTGTGGCGTTCTGTCCAAGATGCCGATTTACCCAACATCTGTTTCTGTAGACAGCATATATTTTGTTTTGTTTTCAATGACCGCTAAACCCATCTTTGCTGCCTCGGTCTCAATATCTCTCGCTGGGCCCTTACAGCAATGTCAATGTCATTGGTGTAAGCGAGTAGTTGTACAGACTTGTAAAAGATTGTTCCCCCGGTGTTGGCTTCTGAGTTTCGTACAATTCTTTCAAATATTATGTCGTTGAGATGACATATATATACCTTCTCGTACCTCTGTAGTTTTCGCAGCTCAGAGGATCGCCTTTCTTTAAGTTCCGGCAAACGAGACTGTTGGTCAAGTGGTTTCATGATGTCCCATGATTTTGAACACTCTATAAATTCAGTCGAGTTATCAAAAATGGCATCTAGTGTGTGTTGAATCAAGGTTGACCAATTTTCCGGGAACACCCTTAATATTATTTCTCTACCCTATGTAACATTGTTTTTAACTAAGAAATTTTCCTATACTTCCTTTCGGATAAGTCAGTTTTAAAAGTGATATTTTTCCGTCTACCTTTATGTAAGGACTTGATGCTAATGGGTTCCTTAACCCTGGATGGTTATGCATATTGTACGCACACTAAAGTTATACTTCGTCAAATCGACGAAGTCCACCTTGAAGCCTACCTACTCCCTAATCTACGGTAACCAGGAACCTGAAATTGGTAAAAAAAAGCTCTTAAATGTATTTTTAATAGAATAAATTAGATTTATTAAAAATCCTGATATTTTTACTTTACTTAAAATAAAAATTGGACGTTCGATAGTTTAAGAGCAATTGTACAAAATAAAAGAAATGTTCGTCGAATCGACGAAGTATAACGATCCAGGGTTAACCATCTAGCCTTGTTTTACGTTATACAGTGTGTTTAGCAATGAATGCAGCATCTAACCGTCAACTAATTGTATTTGCCATTTTCGTCTATTTGTTTCATTTTGCCAAACAGTGCGCATTTACACTTTTGCATAAATATGATTTTTTTTTTAAGCTAAGCGCACTCTCTAAATATTAACATACATACATATTATTAACGTAGTAATTGTGTTGTTTAGTTCTGAACTGCTTAGTTCTACATATTACTCGTATAATGTCTGTGGATTTGTTTGACCATGTGGATTGTTGCTGATCTTATGGATTTGTTTTTACGCATCCCTATTTGTTAGATTTATTAGTACAGTCGAATAGGAAAGTTTTTGAAGATTCTAATAGAGTTCTAAGTGTGCGCAAAACTTTAATTCAACATTCGGTTACATCAAAGAAATTAGAAAGACGTTAAAATGTCTAAATTAGTTCGTGCGTGAGACTTTATGTAAGAACATTTCGCGATCGTTTCTTAGTATTTGCCACGTGCTGATTTTGTCGTCGTTTATAAAGTGTATAAAAGCACTCGCATTTCTAAAACATTCTCAGTTCTATTACAAAAAAACTATTTGTTCATTAAAATTCCTGCGGTTGTTTAAATCATTTTAATAATTAGTAAAACCGCTCCATGTGGACTTGTAGCCGTGAAAGGTACTTGCTTTAAATTTTCGCCTTAGCAAAGTGCCAACAGATATACGAGTACGTAAAACATTATTTCTAACATCATTCGTTTCGTAACGATCATTCGTTGTTAAAGATGACTGAAATTATTTCGTTTGCTACCACTTCTTTGCCTGCCCTACGCCTAGCTCGCGGCCACCTGAAGAGTTCGTTGACAAAATTCGCAACATATACGGAATCTATTGCCGATTCAGTCATACTATCGGACCTTAAGGTTCAAAAACCCAAAAATTCCACCTATTGAAGTCTTGCCTTCGTAACGAAGCGCTAAGTCTCTTAAATCATTTGCCAATATACGATGCTACTTATGATCAAGCATGGACTAGGCTTGAAAAGCGTTATGATAAGCCACGCTATATTATAGATAACTACGTAAAAGCATTTACCGAATTACCATCCACCCACACCTCGAGTGTTAGCCTCCTGCGCGAAATATCAGACGGAGCGGATGAAATTGTGAGAGGTCTAACATCTCTTCATTCGTTTGACAGGGATCCGTGGCTCATTTATATCTTGATCAACAAATTGGATCCTGAAACTCGTCAGGCATGGTCAGAAGATAGTATTGCTGAAGACTATCCTACCATACATCAATTGTTAGATTGTTTGGAGCGTCGATGCGAGGCTTTGGAGAGCTGTAAGGTGAACGTTCGCGAAAACAATCAATCAAGGAACCCTGTTGTAAAAAGCATGCATGTTTCGTCATCTACATCTTATGCGAAATGTAGTGCTTCTCATGGACTTTCACAGTTTCCTGAGTTCGTAAGTATGGCAGTTAAAGCTCGTAGAGAATTCGCGAAAGTCAACAAACTCTGCTTTAATTGCTTACGCAGCGGCCACTCCTCAGCACGCTGCCAATCTAAATTTCGGTGCAGAACCTGCAACACGCGTCACCACAGTTTGGTCCACGATGGCCTAGTTAACGCACAAACTAGTCAACAGTCGTAATTCTTTCAACTGCGACCAAACTTACCAACCTCTTCGTCAAACCATCACTTCAAATCGTCCATCGACATCAGCAGCATCTCAGCACTTATCACAATCATTCGGTCAACTCCGCGCATCGCGTATTTCAGACTTTACTTCCAATTTACTTTACTTGCAATTGGAAAAGTCCTTGACATTACGCGTAAATACCAGCAAGTGCGTATCCTAATAGATTCAGGCTCGCAGGTTTCTTTTGTTTCTGAGTCATACATTCAACGATTCGGGTTAAAAAGAAGAAACGCTCGCATACCCATCAGTGGTATTGGGTCTACCAGCGCTGGTAAATCTAGAGGCCTTATTTCATTGGTAATCAAAACATGCTCTGATTTATTTAGTATCTCGGTTGATACGTATATACTATCAAGCGTTACCACCAATTTACCTACAAACACATTTACCATAGAGGATTGGGACCACTTGTATATGCTAGATTTAGTAGACCGATCATTTAACAAATCCAGCCCTGTTGACGTATTGCTGGGTGCCGACAAAGCATGGGAAATTTTAAAAGGAGAGGTCGTACATAGCACAAATGGCTATCCCATAGCCCCAAAAACGATCTTCGGTTGGGTTTTGGCTGGACAACTACCATCCAACACCGAGACTAGCATTATCTCACATCACTTGATTATTGAAATCGACTCGATTTTACAATCATTTTGAACGATTGAGAAAGTCGATCCGAAATCAATTGTATCTAAAGAAGACTTGGACATCGAGGAACACTTTCTTCGAACCTATAGTCGCGATTCAAAGGGGAAGAATATCGTCGATCTTCCTTTCAAATCGTTGCCATTGTTTGCTAATACGCTAAATGGAGCCGTTGCGCGACTTAAATGGATGGAACGAAAATTCTCCAACAATAAGGAGTTATTCGGCAACTACTCTCGGTTTCTGGATGAATACATCGCATTAGGACATATGTCAAAAATACCTCATTCGGAAGTTCCAAATTCGAACGTATTCTACCTACCTCATCATGCTGTTCTAAAGCGAGACAGCAAATCTACAAAGCTTCGTGTCGTTTTCGACGGGTCCGGGACGGGTAAGGACACGAATGGCAATTCATTAAATGACTCACTAATGATAGATCCACCTATCCAACGAAATCTATTCTCGGTCTGTCTAAGATTTCGTCACTACCAATTCGTTTTCACAGCAGACATTATCAAAATGTTTCGTCAAATACGGGTGTCGGATAAGGATGCTGACTTCCAGCGTATCGTTTGGCGCAAGTCACCCTCTGAGCCTTTAGAACATTTTCGGTTGCGAACTGTGACATACGGTACATCTTGTGCTCCATTTTTATCGGTTCGGGCATTGGAGCAACTTGCAAGGGACTATAAAACGGCTTTCCTATCGCGTCGGAAATCATCTTAAATTACTTTTACGTTGACGATGTAGTCTCAGGTGGAGATACGTTGACTGAAACAATTTTTAAACGCGATAATTTAATTGAACTACTTTCAAAGTGCTGTATGCAGTTCAGTAAATGGCAAAGCAATTGTGTTGAACTCGTGCAAGGTCAAGATACTTCGTTCGGTACCATTACTTGCTTAGACTCTGACGCGGATTCGTGGACAAAGCGTAATGTGTTTAGTTCCCGTTTAAACTACACTCCCAACCATTCAGTCACAAAACGCCAAATTTTAAGACATGTAGCACGCATTCGACCCCTTCGGTTTCCTCGCTCCCTCTGTTGTGCAATTAAAAATTATCTTCCAAGAATTGTGGCATCAAAAACTTGAGTGGGATGACCGCACTCGCAACACAATAGCAGCACATTGGAGCAAATATCGTGATGAATTAGTAATACTCACCAAAATCGAAATACCTCGTACTATAGGTCCTTCAAATTCAGCACTCCAATTGCACCGGTTTTCAGATGCATCGGCTCCTGCGTACGCTGCAGTCATTTATTCGCGCTACGAACTACCTAATGGAGATGTTAAGACTAATATACTGGCAGCAAAATCCCGCGTATCTCCAATTAAGCAACTTAGTATCCCGCGCTTAGATCTCTGTGGAGCAGTTTTGCTCTCCAGATTACTAGTTGCAGTCCAAAAATCGCTTGGTATTACATTCAAAAATGTATATGCATAGTCTGATTCTAAAGTTGTATTATCATGGTTGTCCTCTCATCCTCGGTAATCGAACGGCAGAGATTCTCAATACAATGCCTAGACACAGATGGTTTCATGTTAAATCGGAGTCCAATCCCGCTGATTGTGCTTCTCGCGGTATACCACCATCGCATCCACTTGAACACCCTATTTGGTGGACCGCACCACATTGGCTAGGAAAAGGGATTGAACAGTAGCCACTGGTCGACCATATTGAAGAAAATCCTACTTGCAAGCACGAGGAGAAGAAAGTCGCAGCGGCATCATACCTTGTAACAAACGACGAACATCTATATGACAAACTCGCCAAACGCATTTCATCGTGGAACATATTAATTCGAAAAGTCGCACGGATACATCGTTTTATTGCTATATGCCGAAAGCAATCACAAATATCTTCACATAATCTGCAACCAATTGAGATCTATGACACTAAAATTCAGATCATTAAATGGTTGCAAGATTGGGGTTTTAGAGATCACATAGCCCTGAGAACCAGTATAAGGGTATTAATAATCCCTTTGGCGCGCGCAAATTATAAAAAATGGGTTTTTCCCGAAAAATTCAAAAATCACAAATCTTTCTCCCTTTCTAGATCCTGATAACGTCATGCGAGTCGGAGGAAGAATCCAACAGGCGACTATTTCGTTCAACGCTAGGCATCATATCATAATACCTAAGTGACATGCTGTAACAAAGCTCATCGCTCTCGATGCACACATTCGTTTTCTACATCCTGGAACTTCAACACTATTCACTTTAATTCGACAAGAATATTGGAGAATCGGCTGTCGAAACTTACTTCGAAAATTAACTCACGATTGTGTTCGCTGCTTTCGCCAAAGAAAAGCTACCACCACCCAGCTGACGGGTAATCTACCCCCACAACGGATACAAACAAGCAGACCCTTCGCGCACTGCGGTTGTGATGATGCTAGGCCGATAATGCTAAAAGTGAAATCGGGTCGTAAATCACAGTTTACTAAAGGCTATATCGCACTTTTTGTTTGCCTAGTGACTAAAGCCATCCACCTTGAGCTTGTCAGTGACCTGACTACGGACGCGTTCCTTGCACGTCGCGGAAAACCATCACACATATACTCCGATAATGGCATAAACTTCCAGGGATCAGTACGCTTATTATCGGAGATGCATAAACTAGTCTTATCAGAACAACATAATTCCCTTGTAGCAGACTCTTTGGCCCGCGATGGAATTATCTGGCATTTTAGGCTGTTGGCGGTGCCAACGTTAGATTTACCAACAAATCGTTTAAGATGGTGCCAATTTTTGCAGTCTAAGGTCCAAGGGTACTGGAAACTCTGGTATATGGAATATTTAACGTCGCTCCAGCATCGCGCTCGTTGGCAGCACATCCAGGCTAACATCAAAATGAACGATCTTGTCGTCATCAAAGATGCAAACTTACAGCCGGGCAAGTGGGCCTTGGGCCGAGTTACCGAAATACATCCTGGGAAAGACGGTCATGTGCAAGTCGTTACGTTGAAGACTACTAATGGACATCTAATTCGCCGCATACACAAGCTGGCAGTCTTAGCTGTGTCCTGAAACTATGTTCCAGGGGTGGCGGAATGCTTAGGAATGGATGCAGCATCTAACCATCAACAAATTGTATTTGCCATTTTCGTCTATTTGTTTCATTTTGCCAAACAGTGCGCATTTACACTTTTGCATAAATATGAATTTTTTAAGCTAAGCGCACTCTCTAAATATTAACATATACATATTATCAACGTAGTAATTGTGTTGTTAAGTAGTCATTTTTTCTCTTAAGTTCTCACTATTTCTGTTATGTACATAATGTATAAGAGTTAACATTGTATAACAGTTTTATTAACATTCATCTCATTATGCCGATTTCTCGTCCATTTGGATCTCAACGCTGAAGAGTGTAACACCTTTAATAAGTATACGTATTATATATGGATAAGTAAAGACTGAGGTAAAATAGGCGAACCCCACAGGCGGATCAGTAGAAATGCAGTGAAGTGGGAGGGCTGTGATCCCTTGTTTTCGGATCATAGCCTCGCTGATAAAAGGAAGAAGAAGAAGATATGGATAAGTAAAGAAACTCGTTTTTTTTCTTCTAAATTTCTTTGCTGGTTTCGTTTCGCTTCTCGTTTTTCTCGATTATTACAGAACACAGTGCTCGTATAAAAAGCGACATCATGAGGATTGATAGTATGTGCTGATAGTAGTCTGAGATTTTTATTCACTAAAAAAATACTCTTACTGACTGCAACTGAGTTACCTTAGTGAAAGTTTCAAGAAATTATTCGCGTAGGGCAGGTAGCTATTAAAAAAAGCAGCTACTCCTTATTGCACCAAATTGAGCGGTTTCGTTCTTTGTAATCGGCAAACAAGGTTTTTCACGTTCAGAATTTTGTGTATGGCAATGTTGCAATATCATTAAGACGAATACTAATTTTGCGAGTTATGTCTTCAACGATTGTTATTCTTAAGGACCTGTGGATATCTATGTCTCTAGTATACCATGGAGCATTCACGATTGCTCTTAGCACTTTGTTTTGGAAAGTTTACGTCCATATAGGTTTATGCACTTCCTTACATAAAATAAGTTCGTTATATATGTATGTATGATTTGCTTGGAACATCTTCAAAGTATCCAATACATTTATCTAAATCTTTTTTCGACCTCTTAATAACTTAGGTGGCGCTACAGTTCGGGGTGAACCTGGGCCTCAACCAACAAGCCATTTAGCTCGGTCTTTAGCTAGTTTCCTCCAGTTGCGCACTCCAAGTTAGTCGAGGTCCCCTTGAACTTGTGCGCGCCACCTACGGCGATGATTCCCTATACTGCGTCGTCCCTCTGGGTTAGATTCGAAGACTCTGCGGGCCGGAGCGTTGGTGTCCATTCGCTCTACATCTCCTAGCCATCTCAGACGTCCAATACGCAGTTTTTTGACTAGGTCGATGTCGCTGTACAGCTCGTATAGTTCGTGATTGAATCTTCTCCTCCAAAACCCGTCAACGCAAACGGGACCGAAAATCTTACGAAGAATTTTGCTCTCGAAGCGACCAAGGATATATTCATCCTCTTTTAATAAAGTCCATGTTTCAGCGCCGTAAAGCAGGACTGGGATAATCAATGTCTTATATAGTAGAGTCTCCTTAGTTGTTCGAGATAGGGCTTTACTGTTGAATTGCCTTATAAGCCCAAAAAACAGTGGTTGGAAAGAGTTATTCTTCGATTGATTTCTGCACTGATTTTGTTTGTTGAATTTATAGCAGAGCCAAGGTAGACAAAGTTCCTTACTACCTCGAAGTTATAGCTGCCCACTGTGACGTTTTGTCCAATTCGTCGGTGTTGGTTCTCCCTTCTTGTTGACAGCATATACATACTTGGTTTTGACCTCGTTTATCGCTAAACCCATTTTGGCCGCTTCCGCCTCAATGCTGCAAACGCACCGGTGACAGCCCGCTGAGTTCTTCCGATAAAGTCTATATCGTCGGCGTATGCAAGCAGTTGTACAGACTTGTAATAGATTGTGCCTCCTGAAGAAGTCACATGACAGCGCGTCACCTTGTCTAAAGCCTTTTTTGACATCAAAGGTCTCGGTGAGGTCATTACCGACCTTGATGGAGCAGCGAGCGTTCTCCATCGTCAGCCTGCACACACGGACAAGTTTGGCAGGGTTGTCAAAACTAGACATGGCTCTATAAAGCTCTTCTCTATAGATGCTGTCATAAGCGGCTTTGAAATCGATAAAGAGGTGGTGAGTATCGATTTGGAATTCTTGGGTTTTCTCCAGGATCTGCCGAAGTGTGAAGATTTGATCGATGGTGGACTTTCCTGGCCTGAAACCGCACTGATAGGGTCCAATCAGGCTGTTGACAAAAGATTTCAGGCGTTCACACAATATCGCAGAAAAGATCTTATATGCGATGTTGAGGAGACTGATGCCTCTATAATTGGCGCAGTTGAGGTGGTCTCTTTTCTTGTGGATCGGGCAAACGATGCTGAGACTCCAGTCATCAGGCATACACTCGTCTGACCAAATATTAGAAATGAGTTGGTGTATGCACTCTACCAATTCATCCCCGGCTGCCTTGAAGAGTTCGGCCGGTAAGCCGTCAGGTCCAGCAGCCTTGGTGAATTTCAGCTTGGATATTGCTATCTTCCCTTCGTTTTGGTCAGGTGGACGGAAATTTTGACTATCATCGTCTATGTTGAATGGTTCATTCTGCCTGACAGCGGGATGTTGGTCTTCGTCGCCGTTATACAGTCTGCAGAAGTAGTTTTTCCATATTCTCAGCACCGACTGTGATTCTACTACGAGGTTTTCATTTTCATCTCTACAGGTTTCTGTACGGGTATTACTTCTCTGACACGTTCTTTTTACCTTTGGTAAAACTTCCGTACATTGTTCCTGGAGTATAAGCTCTCGATATTCTCAAACGCGCGCTTCTCATGCTCTTTCTTCTTCTTTTAGAGAAGTCGATGTTCTTCCCGTCTCTTTTGCTTGTAGAGCTCACGGGCAGCTCTCGTCTTCCTTTGCAGCGCCGCTATGTATGCCTCTTGTTTTGCTGCATGCACTCGCCGGCATTCTTCGTCAAACCAGGGGTTTCGCGGTGGTGGGCGAGCGAGACGCAGCACATCAGTCGCGGCGTTTCTGATGGCATGTTGACAGCGTTGCCACTGCTCTTCGGTACTTAATGCTGGCGGCAAAGGGGTGATTGAGAGATTTCGGGATACGCGTTCAGCTAGCTAGCTTTTCGACGTTAGATTTTCTCACAGTAATTCTTCTTTGTTGCTCAGATTGGGATATCCGCATTCGTACCTTGGCTACAACAAGGTAATGATCCGAGTCTATGTTGGCCGCTCGGAAGGTCCGGACATCCAGAATACTGGAGGCATGCCTTGCGTCAATCGCAATATGATCAATTTTGTTGATCGTTACATGATCATTAGACCGCCATGTCTGCTTATGAATATCGAGATGAGGAAACCATGTGCTTGCTATGGTGACATCCACGTCCTCCTTTCCTATTTTAGCGTTAAAATCGCCCAATACGATTTTAACGTCGTATTTAGGACATTGCACGTACGTTTTGTCGCGGAGCTCGTAGAAACACTCTTTGGTGGCAGGGTCCTTTTCTTCCGTGGGGGCATGAACACATATTAGGCTTATGTTAGCGTATTTAGCCTTGATTCGGATAATCATAATACGCTCGCTCACGTGTCGGAAGCTTAAGACTTCTTGCCTAAATCTGCCGCGTATGACAAATCCGCATCCGAATAAGCGTTGCCTGTTGCCTCTGTAGCAATCACCGTAGTAGATGTCACAGTTTTTCATCTTTTTTTTGCCCAGCCCATCCGTCGCACTTCCTGGATGGCGGTAATATCTGCTTTATAGCAGTCTAGGGCCTCTGCTAGTTGTTCGGCTGCACGTGGTCTGTAAAGGGACAGAACATTCCACGTACAGCTCCGAAGGTCGTTGTCCTTATTTCATTTGCTGGGGTACTCATTAGTTGAGTCATCATTATCCGAGGCTTTTGGTTGTTTCGGAACCATGAGTTTTTTTACGTGGTAGGGAAGTTACCCCGACGGCACAACCCACAACCTGGAGGGCCAGTTCCTTAATTATTCCCCTAGGACGAGGGGCCGGGTACACCGGTGCCAGTAGTCCACTACGGGAGTATGAGCGCTGCCGTTGGCCCATTAAGGGCTCCTCCCCCACCATCTCTATTCCAATGTTTCCAACATTGGAAATTCCTTACCGACCTGTGATCCGAATACGTCGAAGCCGCTCGCACAATGTATTCACTAAGTTCAACCTAACTGGAACTATGGACGCCACCGTTGACTCCGTCTAGGGAATTCGTCCGCTGCTGCCTGGAACAGGAAGAACTGCTCTAGTGGAAAAGCACTCTTCCCCCCCTCTCTCATCTGCTGCCACCAAGAATCCGCTAAACGGGGTTGGTTACCCATTTCTTGAATTAAGGTACTAGGCACCCGGCTGTCACCGCAAACGTCGACCTCGTCGCGTTTTTTTTTAACCCCCGACTTTCCTTTAAGTTCCGGGTCTAGTGTCATTTATAGATATTTTGCCTCGCTCGAATACGGTATTTATACTAAGGTTGTTTAGGTTGTTAGAAGAAAGATTAGCTTGCGTTGGCTTGGCCTCGTTGGACAATGCACTAAAACTTTGTCCACTCACAATTTTTTTTCAAAGCAAGTTGGAGTATTGCAGTTGCTGACTCAATTGAGTTATCCATTGGCAGTGTAGCTGTATCATCCGCGAACGTGGCTACGACGGTGCCTTCTTCTTAAGGTATGTACCTATACATATCTATCGAGTACAGAATAAGAACAAGACCGGACCAAGACCACTTCTAGTGGCGATTTCTTTGAATTCTGAGAATTCGGTTCTGTGTTTAACGTAGAAAAGACTATTCTCAAGGTAGTATTCTAAAATCTTTTACAGCTGTTCTGGAAGAACCTGTCTCAGCTTATAATTCAAGCCTTCGTGCCATACTTTTCGACAGCTTGAGAGGCGTTAGGAAAAGTGCTAAAAGTTAACTTTTTCTCTTCTAAGGCTTTATCAATTTCCTTGGTTATTCCATAAACCTTTTCGGTTGAGGAGCGCTTAATTTTGAAGCCGAACTGATGGTCAAGAATTTAACGTCTTCCTTCGATGAGCGGTTGTAGGCACTCTAACGGGAGTTTTGCTAATACCTTTGATATTATCTGAAAAAAGCAAATTAGTCTGTGGGATTTCTCGCCATATTCCCGGTTTGGGAACCATTATAATTTCCACAGCTTCTTATTATCTTGAAATGAAAGGTAAAGCGTCGAATTTATGAAATGAAGCGGTTTGATTACTGCCTTTTTGCGAATTCGGTGAAGATCCGTCCAATGATTATATCATATCCAGGAGCGCTGTTTTTTTTTTTAATTTATTTTTACATACATACACTCTTTATTTTAAAAGTGCCACGCATCGTTAACATACAATCAATGTTGTTTATCAATGGCTACGCATCAAAAGGGTTAACCTTAGAAGAAATAAGTTTTTTTTTTTCTTAGGGCTTCGTAAGATAGTATACCTTTCGATAAATTGCATCTATAATACAACCCCCATTGGTGTGTTTCAAACTGAAATCAAGAACATATAGCAACTATTTTAGATTTCGATTTCGATATATCCTTTTTAAATTTACATATCACGTCATTCATTTTCTCAAAATTCCATAACCATTCACATCTTTCCTTGCTACTATTGAACTGTGTACTGTTATGAAGTTTATTTGATATTTAAATTGCACACACAATAAGGGGTAATAATACTCGTGCGAGCACTGGTAATAAATCACACGTGTGTTGTCCGTACATTTACCCAGTTCACAGGAACTCTTAAGAACCCTTTCAATGAAAAGCACACGTATGGGTACCACTTAATGTAATTTTTCATGCATGTGGTTCCATTGCTGTAGCTGCAAGCACCACAGACAATTCAAATACTATATAAGAGGTGTGGATTTATGTTAAGGAGTTTCTAATGTCATGCAGTACCTTTAAAGTTTTTCAAACTTAAATTTGTGTATTCTGATTATACGGTTCTACTAAAAATGCAACCCATGTGACTTGAGAATTAAGAATCATCAGGATAATACCTCCTTTATTCCAAATATAATTCCTTTTTTGGGGAAAATTTAATTTCACTAAAGCATTTCCATAGCTTAAAAATATTGCTAGAAAGCTTTAATTTGTTTTTGAAAGGGAGTTGTGGGTAACTAGCATTAAATGCTAATTTTGTAGGATTAAGTTCTACAGTGCAGATGTAATTAGCTTGTGTTTATATTTTCAATTTTCAGAGGTGAAAAGCCTGAAAACACATAGGTAAGCTCAAACATGAACTGATTGGATGATCAATAATTTTTAGATGAACAAATTCATAAAACAACTAGTGTAACTTCATTAATAGTGGTGTCAAATGCTTCCAGATTGCTTCATGTACCACCCAGTCTAGCGGTCTCATTGAACCAAATGAACATTTTCGCACGAAATTTTATTTAAAAACAAATAAAGCTAACAGAGTCCTGGCCTCCTTACCCGCAAATCACGCGGTAAATGCGGCTGCAGAAAACTACTGCTATGCAAATCACGCAAGCAAGTTCTCCGTTCCGTGCTTCCTTTAGTTTCTGTGATTCAACGCCTACTGAACTAAAATTGTTTCCGGTACTTGAGGGAATGCAATTATCCTTCCGGTACTCAAAGTGAAACCATTCATTGCAAATAAGGGAATCAGTATCATGGCATTAAATCTGAAACTTCAATCGTGTTAACGTGCAGCTACTTGTTCATGTAGCAGAGTCGAATCCACATGTCGATAGAAATGTGTTCCTTTTGCTTGCTGCATTGCTTAAATGGAAATCCAACCTCAGAATGTGAAGCGCGATATGTTGTAATTCAATTTGAGAATACGTAGGCATTATTAGCGCCGAGAATTGATAATATCATAAAACTTTAACAGCCAGCTATGAAATGCGGAATTTGTACTGCAATATTTGAAAAAGTCTGGGTTGCTCTTCATCAGTTCAATAATTTGGGAAATGATAAGCGTACGTACACGCTGTCAATTATAGAATTTTATGATATTCTTTTCATACATAAATGCAAAATCTATATCACAAATTAACATAAATATATTCGTCATATAAAATTTTTAACTAACGAAACATAAGACCTGCCCATTCTACATTTCTTGCTTACTGATTTTGTATTAATTTTTCTATAATAGTCTTAAGTTCTATGTTGAAAACAAACAGGTATTTCCCTTTAATTACGCTATAATTACTATTTATTTATTTTTTAAATTGTAGGTTTTGCATTTTGCTTCAAAAATTTGTAATTTCATAAAAGGCTTCCAATTTTTTTTGTTACTAATGTTTCAGTAGAAAGATAAATATGTTTCATATCTCTGAATTGTAAAATGCGCGGTAGCGAGTGTAAATTATATTGCGAAATAAAGTAACGGGTGGGCCATCTAGTGATTTCTTTTTAAATCATAAGTTATTTTGACACTGACAGCTGTTTCCTGCTCGAAATCTTGACAGAAAGTCAGTATCATACCTCCGCCGAACAAAATGAGTCACTTTACGCTTGAACATTATTGGGAAATATTGAAAACTTATTTCCAAAGTGAGTGCTGTGTAGCCCAAACAGTGCGTTTTTTGAAAAGAAGTTTTGGCCGAAATGAAGCACCCACCACGCCTGCAGTACGCAAGTTTGTGCAAAAAGTTCATGAGACTGGTATGCTTGTGGACAACACTCATGGTTCCCGTCGTCGTACTATGCGCACAGACGAGAATGTGGCTGCTGTAGCCGAGAGTGTGAGACTCAATTCACGAACATCAACTCGTCATCGATCTCAACAGCTCAACATTTCACGCACTAGCCTGAGGAGAATTCTGCACAAAAATCTGGGATTATTCGCTTACAAGGTCCAATTGATTCAGCAATTGAAAGCGCACGACCATCCGCTTCGTTATCGCTTCGCAGTTTGGGCCTTAGAGCAGCTTGAATTGAACAACGATTTTGGGCGAAAAATCATCTTTTCTGATGAGGCACATTTTCATCTCGGTGGCTACGTTAACAAACAAAATTGCCACATCTGGGGCTCGGAAAACCCGCACGTTATTGTCGAGAAGCCAATGCATCCACAGAGAGTGACAGTTTGGTGCGGATTGTGGAGTGGTGGTATCATTGGGCCATTTTTCTTCGAAAATGAGGCTGGGAACAACGTTTCGGTCAACGGTGGGCGTTACAGAGCCATGTTAACGACGTTTTTTTTTACTGAAATTGAAGACATGGATTTGGACGACCTCTGGTTCATGCAGGATGGCGCGCCATGCCACACAGCCCATGCCACAATCGGTCTTTTGCGCACCAAAGTTCCAAATCGTGTTATCAGCCGTCTTGGCGATATCAATCGGCCGCCTCGGAGCTGCGATTTGACCCCATTGGACTTTTTTTTTTGTGGGGAACCGTGAAGGACCGATGTTATGCCAACAATCCGGAAACGATTCAAGCACTTAAGGCCAATATCATCCAAGCAATCCGTGAGCTACAGCACGAAACCATCAACAAGGTCTTGGAAAATTGGAGTGATAGAATGCGCTAGTGCGAGGCAACCACTTGAACGTTATGTTCTATAATTAATGGGAATGTTTGCTCTTACTAACAAAGCCATAATACATGCAAAAAATTTCATTTTGTTCATTTTATTGTATTTTTAAAGAGAAACTTGTAGTTGGCCCACCCTGTATATCTATTCATCTATCTTAACGTTGTGCTTGTTATTAGCTAGAAATTGTTTGTCTAAGATTCATTTGAGCTTTAATCGGAGAACTGCAGCAATTAGCTCGTTTTATGAGCTAATCGAAACATTCACTGCCTTCACACACATTCACATTCATTCACAGAAATGATTAGCTACTCTCAGATTTAATTGCTTCCATAATATTTATCCTGAAAATGCTACACTTACGAGTATTCAACACGAGCTACTTGAAAGCATTCGAAGCCTCGTCAATCACTCTGAATGAGTAAAAGCGTTGAGTGCGAGTCTACTATACATTCAAATATTCATAAGTGTCGATTCATACTTGCTTGTTTTCTTTGTGCGTGAGACTGTAAACGGTTCGTGCTTTAGCGAATGATTCACAACTGCAAATAAGTGGATGCAAGCAGTTCTCTGCTATAAATTTTCTATCTGCGTTTTCCTGAAACTGCGCTATGCTCAAAACAATTCATGAAATCATCGCCAACAATTTTCCATCAGTGGAGACCACAATCAGCAGTCATGCAGCAACATTACTATAATGTCTGTGTGTTTGTGTAGTTAGCACGTACAGTAACATGATCATACTTTGAATATCAGTGTGTCCCAATTTCTTTATTAGTGTCTTCTTCTTCTTCCTTTTATCAGCGAGGTTATGATCTAAAAACATTGTAAGTGATCACAACCCTCCCACTTCACCGCATTTCTACTGATCCGCCTGTGGGGTTCGCCTATTTGACCTCAGAAAATATACCAATGAAATGCCGATGTCGTCGCATTTATCTGATCCAGGCGTTTATGGGCCTGCCTTTCCTACATCGCGATGTCTTTGGAATGTGCATTGACATTGCCTTTTTAACAGGATTCAAATGAACTCCTCCTTGAACGTGGCAATACCAGCTGAGCCGGTCGCGCTCTATTTTTTGTACGATGGTTTCCTTGATGTGAAAGCTTCCACGGATCTTCGAAATTCTTCGAAATTCGATCAAGCTTTGTCACTCCTGCTGTCATGCGAAGCATCTTCATCTCAGCTGCCGTTAATTTACTCTCATACGTTTTGTACATTGTTCAACATTGTGAACCGTATGTGAGCTCTGGACGTACAACCGCGGTGTAGAGCCTTCCCTTCAACTTAGGTTGCATGTTTCTGTCACAGAAGATAGCGGAATTTTCTCGGCACTTCATCCACCCTACGCTTACACGATGATTGATGTCGTCATCACATGTTGCTTTGCTATTGATCATAGATCCCAGATATTTGAACTTTTCGCACTTGGGAAACACTGTTCCATTCAAATAAATGTCTAGAATAGGCCTGAGTTGATCAGATAACGGGCAGCACAAGTACTTAGTCTTTTTGAACTAATGCGATACCCATTTCCCTCCAGAACGTCCACCCACACATCAAGTGCTCGTTGCAGGGATGTAGAATCTGCACTTATGATGGCTCCATCGTCAGCAAAGAATAAGTGATGTACCTTGGGGTCCATCACTTTACCTTCAAGCAGATAACCAAGGACTGTAATAAAGAGCAAAGGACTTAAGACGCTTCCCTGGTGCACCCCGACTTTGATTGGGAACTCTTCGGTTACTCCAATGAGGCGTCTTATCTTGTCTTTGCTCCTTCGTACATGTCCATGATCATCTGTACATAGGTTTCGGGAACCCCTCGATGTCTTAGCGCCACCCATATCAGATCTCGTGGTTGTCTGTCGAATGCCTTTTCAAAGTCAACTAATACAATATGCAAATCCTTTAAGGAATCACGATGTTTTCCATTATGATCCTTATACTTTGGATTGCATCTGTGCCTAGACAAGAACCCCAACTCTATTGTTCTGTTCATCGACTTTAAAAAAGTCTTTGATACACTATGTCATAAGAACATACTAAGATTATTAGAAAAAATCGGTGTACGAGGATCCATATTGACATGGTTTGAAAGTTATCTTAATGATTGAAAATTTAACGTAAAGATTAAGGAGAACTTAAGCGAGGAGGAAGATGCTAAATACGCCGTACCGCAAGGATCGAAATAAGGCCCTCTTCTTTTTATAATATATATAAATGATCTGCTTTCAGTTCTAAAGAAAAGCACGGGGTATGCATATGCGGATGACACAGCCATCGTAGTGAGTCACAAAAATATTGAGGCAGCAGAAAAAATGATGCAAAGTGAATTCGATTATTTCATGGCTTGATGTCACGACAATGGGCTTATTATTAATGCCAAAAAGACAAAGGTTATGCACATTCGTGCCCCACATATCATGAAGTATAAAGTTACTTTAAAAATGCATACCGCGGAGTGTCTGCATAGAGTAGGTAGTCATCTACAGTTTCAAAAGGAGGAGGACTGCTCAACAATAATTGAAAACGCATCGACAAATAAGTACCTTGGGGTGATCGTGGACTACAATTTGAAATGGAGCTACCACGCATAGGCCTTAACAACAAAACTTCGACAGTCCGCATACGCTTTATTTCACATGAGCTACAGGTGTCCACCAGACGTTCTGCGACAGTGCTATTTTGGACTAGTTGAATCTCACCTGACATATGGCATTTTAGCCTGCGGAAATGCACCGCAGCTTCAAAATCTTTTAGCGATGCACGCCCGGATACAAAAGATGGTTCACCGTCAAAATTCTACCAACATATCCCTATAAATGAACATAAAATTGATAACTCAATGAATCTTCTAACTATAGAACAACTGTACAAATTAGAAATTTTAACACAATTCAAAGACGACACACTTACAAAATCGCATCGCAGCAAACATTTAATACTAGAAGGAGACGGAAAAACAGATACACCATTCCGAGATACTGGAATGCATATGGTCGGCGAAAATATGATGTTGCAGTCCCAACAATATTCAATGAAATAACCGCAGATTTTCCTAATTTCTCAAAACCAATTTGTTTAAGAAAAGTTAAATAATTATATTTGAACTCTAACAATTTCAATATATAAAATTATCAATAATAAATTTCCGTAAAATAAAAGCTGAGTTTAATATAATGTTATGTAGAACTCAAAATAAAACTTAACACTTATGCAAATAATCTTCTGCAGACAAGCCCATAAGGCTTTGCAGATACAAACCAATGTAAATATAAAATTGTAAGTTGTAAAGTTGGTTGATTTACCCGAGACAAACCCACACTGATCATCAGATATCCGTATTATTTTTCGCAGTCGGCCACCTAATACCCGCTCAACGATCTTCATGGTGTGTGACATCAGCTTGATCGAACGGTAGTTATCACAGTTTCGCGTATCACCTTTCCCTTTGTATACAGGGAGAAGGTAACTTTCCCCCATTGATTCGACAGTGGATCACCTCTCACAAATTTGGAGATGAGAGTTCTGAGCCATCTGAACCCGACGTCTCCCATCTTTCTCCAGAACTCAGAGGGCATATCGTCTGACCCAACCGCTTTTCGTTTTTTCGAGTATTTGACCGCCTCACTAACTTCTTCGACTGTAAAGTCGGGTAGTTCTTCACAGTAAGGGGTGGCTCTTCGAAAGTATAGCCGGGGAAACTGTTCATTTAAAAGTTCTTCACAATACTGCCACCACCTCTGCAGAATTTTGTCGTCATCCACAAGAAGCTGGCCATGAGCATTGTTAATGACCTTTTTGGGCGGATATTTTGAAGATGGTTGCGCTCCTGTTCATATTGTGTCTTCGCAGCTCCTGGGTAGCCGCCTGGTTTGCATCAGCAACCGCGGAAGATATTTTCTCCAGAACCCGATACAGGCCCTCCGTACTCTCTGCTTGAAGCTGGGTGCACTTCTTATTCGCCTTTTTCTTGAAACATCTGCATTCCATTTGAAGCGAGCTTTTACGTCTCTATTATTAGAGGGGCACTTTGATCAAGCTTTGAAAGCCACTTTCTTCTCATTGATGGTATGAGAGAGGTAATTTTTCATTACGAAAACAAAAGCCTCGCATTTTTCTTTGTCCAGATTGTTCCACTTGATTTTCTCAGAGACTTTTGTTTGTTTGCTTTTCTTCGGTGTTTTCATAAAAATTTCTGTTAGCAGGAGAGCGTGTTGCCGAGCGATTGCCTCTCCCAGGATCACTTTACAATCTTTTACCCGAGGCTTCATGAAACTGGCAACCAAATGGTAGTCAATCTGAGTTTCATCTCGACCACTGCTGTAAGTGATCAGGTGTCGGCTTTGTTTGATGAACATGGTACTTAACACGATAAGACCGTGTGATTTGCACATGATTAAGATGTCTTCACCAGGACGGTTCAATTTCCCATGTCCTACTCCTCCATGGCAGTCTTCATAGTCTTCGTTTGACTTCCCGACATGTCCATTCAAATCTCCTCCAACAAACAAAAACTCTTTCTTTGGGATGTTCTTAAGGAGATTGTGGAAATGTACCCAAAATGCATCTATATCTATCTGATCGCACCCATTTTGGGGAGCATATGCACTGAGAATATTCCACACCTCTCCTTGTATTACTAGTTTGAGAGACATCAAACGGTCGCTGGACTTCGAAATGCTCAAGACATTACCAAGAAGCCGCAAGGATGATACCGATTCCGTTCTTAGTCTTTTGCAATATTACAGTATTGCAATATTACCATATTGCGATGGTGTTTGTTGTTTGACACGTGCATGCTCCTGTTTTATTATTGTTTGTTTGATCTTTCTTCTATGACACCGGTGATCTCCAGTCGTGTCAACCCACGGACTCGCATGCACACTTGTGGGAGGGTTTTTAAAGTAGTATATGTGTCGCTAGGCTCACTTGGGTGTTATATTGCCTAGGTCTGATTTGTCCCCTTAGTCGCCTTTTACGACAAGCGCTAGTTGTTGGGGGGCGCTGCAGTGATATTCTTAACCCGTCCCTGCACGGGGTTTTCTTTATTAGTGTATGGCTGTAAAAATTAAATTGTGCCCGGGCGAAGTCCGGGTCGCTACTATTAAATATGGCCATATTAACTTCTTATAAAAAAAGATTTTCATAGAATTATTTAAAAAAAAACGATAAAACGATAAAAAAAACGATAATATAATTTGAGAGGGTGAGATTAAGAAAAGAAGGATAGGGTATCCTACGATCCTTTCCGGACGGATGGTACATTTTCTTGTAATTTAGTGGCTTCTTATGTTAATTTTTTACGATGACTCATGAAAGCATGTTTAGTACAGCAACAGGTACATCATCAACATAAGGAGTTACATATGTAACCCGACATCTTAAGAATTTAATAACATTAACAAAATGATAAATAAAGCAGTAGGGCACGACCATTTTCGGTTTGGGTTTTGCGTGCATGGATTTGCTAATTTGAATGCTGTTTATATATTAGTTACAAGCTGCCAATAGAAAAATGTCGGGTGAGTAATCAGTAGCATAGAGCTGTTGTTGAAATCTGAAAAAGGCATATTCATGCTGATTTCAGCGCTAATGATGGAAACACCGCTTTTCGAAAGCTACCAAATCTCAGCAAATATAACTGGGTTATATAAGTTAGTAATAAAATGATTTTACACTATTCTAACGGCAACAACTTGTGTTCACGATAAACATCGCAGCGAATTTTCAGACTATTCATTGATTTTTTTGATGTAATATTTAATTTATTTCGATTGTGGTTATAATAAAAAAAACAAAGAAACAGAGAAAAGTATCAAAATGTTTTTGGCCAGCCTTTTCCTCAAATTCGATGCTGTACATCGGCCCATTAGAATTTGCGCATTAAAAATTAATAAACCGTTAAATACAACTTGGAACTATACGGCTCAGTCCAGTTCTTCTAATATATTGTACTTTACGAATAAAATGTTCAAATGCGGTCTAAAGTATGGATAGATTCTCGTAGCTCATCACGTCAAGTTGAATATAAAACAATGTGAGTAGGTAAAGACTGCGATAAAACGTATTTGTCTTTTCACTACCCAAATATTTAAAATAGAGTTGTAGCAATTACAGCCCATGTCGGTAAACTAGGCCAAGGCAGTGCGCTTAACATTAATTTTAAAAAAAATTATAAACAAGTTTCAATTACGAATAATTTTAAGTACAAGGCATACTATTCAGCTAACTACTCGTACGTAAATACATATACATACCCGTATGCATCAACAGAAAGTTGACATTCAGCTCATGACTCTTTCCGGTCACCGGACTTAAGAAAACACTTATGCTAAGTTAGCTGCCCCTAGTATCCCATCATTTATGTTGCAATCCATGAGAACCACTTCACATGTGTGTTGCACCCTTCTAATACTTTTTCAAGCTAACTTTATTAACTCTCTCTCTAAATCCGATAAAATAGGGTTGAAAAGTGAAAGTACTTCAAGAATAATAAATACCAACAACAAAAAAAAATAAAAAAATTCACAGTGATGAGAGTAGGTTGGTTGCTCACAGGAAAACCCCTTCAATGCTCATAAAAATTCAAGGGAAAAGCGAGAGCTAAAACAAAAGTTTATGGGCTGCGAAAAGTTCGCAAAGTGTTCCTTTAGGGCATTTCCATGTTTCTTTTCGCAGCACAAAAAAGGTGTAAGCGGTATAAATCTATAGGTATACACAAATATAATAAATAAATAACCGCATAAATAAAAAGGGTCCACGGAGAGCGCAACTTACACTTTATCCCTTACAACTTATCAGTCAGTTGGCTAGTGGGTGAGATGGGGTGGAATTTAAAAGTTTAGTTCTTCTTATTCCCAGACCCTCTTTTCGTTCATTCGTGTTCAAATGATCTCCAATTGCTGCGTGTAACTTTTCATTTATTAATTTATTGAACCGAGGAAATTTATAGAAAACTTCGGAAGGGATTAAGAATCTAGAAGGGCGAACATTTTATACATTTTCAATAAATGATTCTTCGTTTGTTTAGTATGATGGAGTATGCTATTCCACGTAATAATCGAATATTTCCTTCCAGAAAATTATGGAGTCAATTCCCTTCTATGTGCTATACGAAAAATGTTCACCCAGATACTAAACGTATACTAAGTGTTAATAGTGTGGGTACATGAAACCGCCTTTGTAATTTTCAAGCTGGCTTTAGATCTCGATTTTTGACGGTTGACCAAATTTGTATACTTACGACTATTGCTGGAAGATTAAGGGAAAGAGAACAAGAAAAAACTTTATTGCTTTTTGTTTATTTTAAGCCTTTGTTACAATAAACAGAAATTCGCTGCTGTAAAAACCATTAACGCTTGGTCTGTCAAATAAATTAATTAGGGTTTATAGGGAGCTTGTTTCAAATACTTCAGCAACTGTATGGAATGGAAGTACCTTATCAAATTGATTATGTGCGAAAGCAGGGCTGTGTACTAAGCCCAATTTTATTTCTGCCCTATGTCGATGATGCAGCAAGTTTTTTGCCGGGTAGGGTGAAGATTGGCTAGGTAGAGGTTAAGGTTCTCCTCTAGCCTGACGCGTTGGTAATTTTAGTCGATAACACACATATTCTTCAACTACGAATAAATAAGATAAAAAGCTGTTGTGTTCTTTCGAACATAAGGATCAACACTTCCAAGTCCTGATGGTTTTGGGTAATCACGATTTGGATGAGTATTGGGGAGAACTGGTCTTTGCAGAATGATTCAAACGAAATAATTAAGAACTTAAAGTATCTAGGTCTTCTTATTTCCTTAAACCCTGATATATACCCACATCTTCATGAGTAGTCACTGGCTGCAAAAACTGCTATTAATCTTAGGTGGAGGAACTTCTCTTCTAATGAACGTATCGACTGTGCCTGAATTCTAAGTATTTAATATCGCGTATCATATTCTTCGACGAGCTTGAGATTGTTCAACGCTTTTTCTTTAAGCGTATTTTCAAACTAGCTTCAACAACCCCTAACTATGAAATTCATGTGGAATCTGGCATTCAACAAATCTACTTGCACAATTTAAATGCTAACGCTGTTTACATAATGTTAATCTTCACAAGTAAATAGGGCAGTTTGCACTACAATGCAATATATCGCACTTTAAAGAATGGCATGAACTTGCCTCGTCGCATAGCTTCTCCTTCGGACTTTCGGAGATAAATACCGACATATGGGAGGATAGGTTTTACGAATGCATAAAAGATGATGATGCTACCATATATCCCAAGATATAGCGAAAGAAGAGCAGGCATATAAACTAAGACGCTATGTACCTAGACTGCTTAAGTAGAAACAAGACCTCGTCAACACGGTATATGTATGAACTTTTAAGTCATTCACTGGTCTCTAACAGCTCTTTTACTAGGAATCTTGGTACTTATAAAATTGGCTTAATTTTTAAGCTAGGACGAAACTTCTCAGTCTTAATATATGGTATATATGCCTTGGCAATCGCAATGAATTAGAAGACATCTACCATTTCATTGCTGTTTGTCCAATTTTATTGAAACTACCTTTCCTCTATTTCTCTAATGGAACCCTGACATTAGAAGATGATGCAAATGTTTACGTGTACATAATACTTTCTGTTCAACTTCATAATACTGATGAGCACCCTGCCCCTTTGTCACTCTTGCATGCATGTTATCTGAACATGAAGTGCCTTCCAGCAATTTTTTCCACAAAAAACTAGATACACATATTTACTGAAATATGTCAGCGATGCGTAATGATGCTACTGGAAAATTAATTAACCCCTAAAGGATCTACTTACACAAACTCAGGTGTAAATTTTCCCAGACTAGTGCGCGTTTGAGCACGTGTGTATTTAATACAAATTTTCTATAATTCCATAATAGGTAATACGTCGTTATTCTGTCTATGGGGCTGGTAATTTTAGAACAACAATGGTAAATGAGATTTTCGTGTTAATATTCACATTCCGCGTAGCGTTACAACTGTCAGAGTTTCATAATGAATATTTTGCATAAGCTGCTAATACTATAGTGTACTACACACAATGTCATTCGAGAGAGGAGGTTCCAGTTTCATATCGAGACTTAATTTGAAATTTCCTAATTTTGTTTGGCTAAAATGGATATCTACTCGTACTCTGACAGTTTCCAATTCAATGTTTTATAATTTAAGCATCTATTGTATTAACATGTACATTATTTCATTGAGTGGTGAAATTAGTGAAAGAGTGATTTGTATGTGTTTTTTTGATTAATAGAATATTTATTGCAAAATGATATGTGAATGTGGAGGTGTATGTGATGTTTTTTCTATTCAATAATATTTTTATTGAACTCTAACTCATTGTTGGATATTAAGAGTAGTTTAGAAAAAGAGATTGGGATTAAAAACTTGTTTGCTCAAATGCTGTTGATCTCCGATTTTATTATTTCTACTTTAGCTTCAGACTAAAGCCCAATGTATTGGCAAGAGTGAGCTCTATCACAATCTTATTGCGTTTGAATGTACAAAAATTGCCCTCAACCGTCTTTTCAGAAATTTTTTTTACCGCAAGAAACACTGTGCTAGTATAGCATTCCACATAAGTGTTGTTCGGCTTATAAACGAATCCCTGTACTTGATAATAGGTCCCAAGTTGGGCTTGAGGGTGAACTGATGTGCATTCGAAGCATGATATATAATGCGGCGGACATTTTTTAAGGGGATGAATGCAACTGGCTATTTCGCTGGAGCATTTTTTTTTTTTTTATAAAGAAAAGGCGATGCAATAGGGAAACACACGAGACATTTCTACGATGTTCGAGTGAAACTATGAAGTTCATAATGTCTCTATCACCTACAAGTTTTAACGCTTGTAGGTAATAGAGATATTTTGCAGCTTTCTTGGTGACCTTGAATATGTGATCGTTCCATCTAAGATGGTTATTAACACAGATAGCGAGCATGGCAGGTCCTTCCGTTTCAACTATGAAAACACCATTCATGGATACACAGCTCAACAAAAAAAAGATTTTATTTTGTTGCCCTGGATATCTCTGCGGACTTCTATATTTTCAAGTACCCAGTTTGCGAATATATTCATGAAAGTACTGAATTACTTACTTAGGTGGTGCTACAGTTCGGGTTGACCCTGGGCCTCAACCAACAAGCTTCTCAATTTAGCTCGGTCTTTAGCTAATTGCCTCCAGTTGCGCACTCCACTCTGCAGGCCGGAGCGTTGGTGTCCATTCGCTCTACATGTCCTAGCCATGTCGATGTTGCTGTACAGCTCGTATAGTTCGTGATTGAATTTTCTCCTCCAAAACAAAGGGACCGAAAATCTTACGAAGAATTTTTCTCTCGAAGCGACCAAGGATATCTTGATCCTCTTTTAATAAAGTCCATGTTTCAGCACCGTAAAGCAGGACAGGGATGATCAAGGTCTTATATAGAGTCTCCTTAGTTGTTCGAGATAGGGCTTTACTGTTGAATTGCCTTATAAGCCCAAAAAAATAGCGATTGGCAAGACTTATTCTTCGATTGATTTCTGCGCTGAGCTTGTTTGTAGAATTTATAGCAGAGCCAAGGTAGACAAAGTCCCTCACTACCTCGTAGTTGTAGCTGCCCACGGTGACGCTTTGTCCAATTCGTCGGTGTTGGCTTTCCATTCTTGGTGACAGCATATACTTGGTTTTGCCCTCGTTTATCGCTAAACCCATTTCGGCCGCTTCCGCCTCAATGCTTCCAAACCCACCGGTGACAACCCGCTGAGTTTTTCCGACAATGTCTATATCGTCGGTGTATGCAAGCAGTTGTACAGGCTTGTAATAGATTGTGCCCCCGGTGTTGGCTTGTGAGTTCCGCGCAATCCGTTCAAGTACAATATTAAAGAAGTCACATGACAGCGCGCCACCTTGTCTAAAGCCCTTTTTGACATCAAAGGTCTCGGTGAGGTCATTACCGACCTTGATGGAGCAGCGAGCGTTCTCCATCGTCAGCCTGCACAGACGAACAAGCTTGGCAGGGATGTCAAAACTCGACATGGCTCTATAAAGCCCTTCCCTATAGATTATGACAGCATATAGGCGGCCTTGAAATCGATAAAGAGATGGTGAGTATCGATTTGGAATTCTTGGGTTTTCTCAAGGATCTGCCGAAGTGTGAAGATTTGATCGATGGTGGACTTTCCTGGCCTGAAACCGCACTGATAGGGTCCAATCAGGCTGTTAATAAAAGGTTTCATGCGTTCACACAATATCGCAGAAAAGATCTTCTATGCGATGTTGAGGAGACTGTTGCCTTTATAATTGGCGCAGTTGAGGGGGTCTCTTTTCTTGTGGATCGGGCAAACGATGCTGAGATTCCATTCATCAGGCATACACTCGTCTGACCAAATCTTAGAGATGAGTTGGTGTATGCACTCTACCAATTCATCCCCAGCTGCCTTGAAGAGTTCGGCCGGTAAGCCGTCAGGTCCAGCAGCCTTGTTGGATTTTAGCTTGAATATTTCTATCCTCACTTCGTTTTGGTCAGGTGGACGGAAATTTTGACTATCATCGTCTATGTTGAATGGTTCATTCTGCCTAACAGCGGAATGTTGGTCTTCGTCGCCGTTATACAGTCTGCAGAAGTAGTTTTTCCATATTCTCAGCACCGACTGTGATTCTACTACGAGGTTTCCATTTTCTTGCCTAAGTCTGCCGCGTATGATAAATTCGCATCTGAAAAGGCGTTGCCTGTTGCCTCTGTAGCAATCACCGTAGTAGATGTCACAGTTTCTCATCCTCTTTTTGCCCGGCCCATCCCATCGCATTTCCTGGATGGCGGTAATATCTGCTTTATAGCAGTCTAGGGGCTCTGCTAGTTGTTCGGCTGCACGTGGTCTGTAAAGGGACAGAACATTCCACGTACAGATCCGAAGGTCGTTGCCCTTATTTCGTTTGCTGGGGTCGGCATTAGTTAAGTCATCCTTATCCGAGGCTTTTGGTTGTTTCGGAACCATAGATTTTTCACGTGGTAGGGAAGTTATCCCAACGCCACAACTCCCAACCTGGAGGGCCAGTTCCTTAATTATTCCCCTAGGGCGAAGGGCCAGGTACACCGGTTCCAGTAGTCCACTACGGGAGTAGAGCGCTGCCGTTGGCCCATTAAGAGCTCCTCTGCCACCATCTCTATTCCAATGTCCTGACCAACGTTGGAAATTCCTTACCGACCTGTGATCCGAATACGTCGAAGCAGCTCGCGCAAGGTATTCACTCAGTTCAACCTAACTGGAACTATAGACGCCACCGTTGACTCCGTCTAGGGAATTCGTCCGCTGCCGCCTGGAACAGGAAGAAGTGCTCTAGTGTGAAAGCACTCTTCCCCCCATCTCTCATCTGCTGCCACCAAGAATCCGCCAAACGGGGTTGGTTACCCATTTCTTGGATTAAGGTACTAGACACCCGGCTGTCACCGCGTGGAGGTTGAGAGTAGGAGTTTGCAGGCCTCAGCTGAGTGAAAACGCTTGTGTTTTCATATGATCGCATGCGCTACCGTTTGACCTGTAGTGTCCGTCTCCCTCTATTCCCAGTTTCCTGTGGTGCTCCTTGAGTCTGCAGTGACTCAAGATGCGAAGTCAATTCTTGCTAACTATTTCCCTAGAAGTTGTATCGGCTGTCTTAGTTGTGGGATATCGTCCCAATGCTTGGCCCATTTGTTCTCTTCCTCTTTCCCTAAGTATTCCCGTATTTTGTGGGGTCCTATCCCTATCCTATCAAAAAGGTGGGCGCCGTGGCGTAAGTGGTTAGTGTGTCGGATCACTACGCATGAGGTTCCAAGTTCGAATCCCAGAAAACACCAAAAAGTTTTTTCACGGTCCCACCTCTCGCGAGCTGTTGCGCCAAATATTTGTATTTTGTATCCCACAAAAAGGTTCCGGTCCAAGGAACGGCGTGTCTGATTAATTTGGATCCGATCTCGTATGAGGTCAGTGCTTTGATAGCGACTTTGCTGTCTGACAGTATTGCGAAGTCCTGCCCGCGATGATTCCTGTCTAGGTGGAATTGCGCGCATCTTTCAATCGCATAAACTTCTGTTTGAAATATACTGGGGCATATTCCCAGTGATTCTGAGTGTCTGGTCCTGGGCCCGTACACCCCTGCCGAGTGCCTGTAGATGTTTTCGATCTGTCTGCATACCATTTAATTGTCGGATGTTTGTCAGACGCTCGAGGACGCGAGAGGTGGGACCGTGAAAAAACTTGTTGGTGTTTTCTGGGATTCGAACTTGGAACCTCACGCGTAGTGATCCGACACACTAACCACCTACCACACGGCGCTCACCTTTTTGATAGGATAGGGATAGGACCCCACAAAATACGGGAATACTTAGGGAAAGAGGAAGAGAACAAATGGGCCAAGCATTGGGACGATATCCCACAACTAAGACAGCCGATACAACTTCTAGGGAAATAGTTAGCAAGAATTGACTTCGCATCTTGAGTCACTGCAGACTCAAGGAGCACCACAGGAAACTGGGAATAGAGGGAGACGGACACTACAGGTTAAACGGTAGCGCATGCGATCATATGAAAACACAAGCGTTTTCACTCAGCTGAGGCCTGCAAACTCCTACTCTCAACCTCCACGCGGTGACAGCCGGGTGTCTAGTACCTTAATCCAAGAAATGGGTAACCAACCCCGTTTGGCGGATTCTTGGTGGCAGCAGATGAGAGATGGGGGGAAGAGTGCTTTCACACTAGAGCACTTCTTCCTGTTCCAGGCGGCAGCGGACGAATTCCCTAGACGGAGTCAACGGTGGCGTCTATAGTTCCAGTTAGGTTGAACTGAGTGAATACCTTGCGCGAGCTGCTTCGACGTATTCGGATCACTTTGGTATGAACAAGAAATGTGATATTGGTGTACTGACATTGATTAAAGGCGGTTTTTCATATCGGATGAGCATTGTGTAGCTAATTCATCACGCTCATAATTTCTTGGAATATCGGTATCACCAGGTACCTAGCAACGAACTTTTTACTTTTCTCTTTTTTTTTTACTTATTTATTTATTTCATCAAGAAGCTAAGCTTAACAGATTACATATAAAATAAACTTCAAATTATTGTAGGATACAAAAAAGAGTAAACAGATATGAAGAAAGGAAAAAAAAGAATAAAAAATGGATATAAATACATATATGGTATTATAATAGATGACAAAAATATTAAAAAGATTAACTTAATAAGCTGAACAAAATATTTCTGAAGCACTCTCTCAAAATGTGAAAATCCACATGTCGCTATATTTCATTAAAAGATTTTAGAGCTCTAGAAATCGGTTCATTCTAACCATAGTTTGTTCTGTGCGCCCTTTGGAAGAAAATATTCCGCTCCCTTAACGCCCGTTCGGGAACATAAATTGGGAACATAGATAAAAGAACAGGGCTATTAATGTGGCAACACAGAACATCTCTTACAAGCATAATATCATGGGACTGTCTTCTAGACTCAAGGGTCATTATACCTAATAATTTACATCTAGCATTATACAGAGATTCGAAATCTCAATGCACTTTAAAAAATATATATTTTGAAAATTTCCTCTGCACTCTTACAATCGGAATCTGACAGAACGGATTCCAAATAATATCAGCGTATTCTAGTACCGATCCGACTAGTGCGATAAAGAGTGAGACAAATGTATGAGGATCTCGAAAATCTTTAGAGTTCCTTTTAATTAACCGAATTACGTTAAACTGTTTGGCTATCTTTAGCGGAACATCTGTTTCCTGCATTAAACAAGTAATTGTACACAATATAAATGAACGGCATTTTACAGTAAAATTAATTTATTTTAAAGTAAAATTCAATTATTTTGTGTGCAAAATCTTAAAAAAAAAACTGATTCTATGACCAATTTTGGGTATGAACCGCTGATTCTCATTTTAATGAATTTTTTCATTATGATTTGTAAGAACAACAACATTTTTTTTCTTTCGTGGGTAGGTGAAAAATCGGTGCCGTGAACTAAGGCCATATGAACTAACGCCATAATGCCGTTAATTTACTTTCAAATACGAATTAACGCCATAATCGAATTAACGGCTTTAATTCACTTTCAAATGAGAACTAAAGCCATCACTTAATTGAACTAACGCCATATGGTGTTAATTCATAAGGTGTTAAGACATAAGTCCCAGGGACATAAGCACCAAATTTTATTTTTGGGAGTTTTGTCCCACCCCATCGAGACATTAAGTCCAACACTTTTTTGACGAAAATGGGACATAAGTCCCAAATTTTCGGAGAGTTAATATCTATTCAAAAAAATGTGGATTTCTATTAGGCGTCGTATTTTAATGAATATAATATGAGCACAGGGATATATGTCAAGATTTTTTTTTTGTCGAAGATGACGCATACATAAGTCCACAATGCATAAACAGTGCAGTGTGAACTTGGTACACACTCGAAAATATGAAGAGGGAAGTAACCTACAATAACTAATAATGTATGTTTCTTAATACATAATATGTATATCGACATAGATGCATACATAGGTATATACATTTTACGGCGTATAAACAGTGAGGTAGGTATGGGGGGGCATGCTACCCCCCTGCAACCACCCTGCCTGGGGTCACTGTTGGATTTGAGGTGGGTGCGATGTGCAATGCAATGTTGCACTGACTGCAAATTTTGTTGGTCTGGGATTTGCATAACCGGCAAAGTTTTCGCTTGAGTCCTGGAAAAATACGATTTTCTTTAATCACGCAAATTATTTTACAAATTTATATTTGGTAACCTCCTGTGACGATAAGATGTTGTCCATTGACTTTTTCTTCTGGATCTTGCGTCTTCGGTCTTCCACTTCGCACAGGTGAGTAACCGTATTTTTTCAAAGACGAACTGCCAACTGCCTTCTGAGCTCAAGTTGGTCAAAAACTTTTCCGCAATATTTGCTTAAAGACCAAGCATTTACAACGGCCAGATGAATCATCCACTTAACAATGGAGGTGTACCATTTCTTACCTCGAAATCCAATTCGATAGCACGAAATGTGCTCATCCAGCAAATCTACACCACCCATATGAGAGTTGTACTCATGATTGACATTTGGTTGAGGGATATTTATTTATTTATTTCTATTTATTTCATAGGCCTTCAACACATTGAGGTTTTTAAGGCCCTTGTTTATATACATTATGTTTCTTCTAAATATAAATATGAATAGGAATTTATAACAATTTTTTTTTTTTTTTTAAGTACTATAGGAGTATATGTTATAAGCATAATATTCAAGTAAATGTAAACAAAAAAACTACTTAATTCTAATATTTAAAGATTTTTGTTACAAACTGAAATTATATATGTCCTTAAATTATTTCTTATATTACAATAAATAAATCAAAGTACGCATATTCTTAATATGTAATTGTTAACAAAAGGAATGAACATAAAACTTCTCCTATTTATAATTCATTTTATAAATATTCTTAAAATATATTGAACAATCCAATGTATTTTACAAATTCTATAACCTTTTCATTTTCTTTAGGATTATCTGATGCTAAGATTTTGTGGCAAAGTATGCCAAATCGTGTTCTAGCACTGTTGTAATGTGGACAGTCCGAAAAAATATGTTCAATTGAGATTATATTGCCACAATCACAAATCGGTGGTTCTGCTTTGTTAATCAAGTGAATATGAGTTAAATTAGAATGTCCTATTCTCAATCTTCTTAAAACAACTGAATCCTTTCTGCTTAAACTGTCTATAGATAACCAACCTTCAGACGTAGCTTTTATCGATCGTAATTTGTTGGATAGCGGTTGTAATTGCCATTTATGTTTCCATTTGCCACTAATTGAATTTAATCAGTTCTTTCAGATCTTTATAAAAGAAGAGGAATGTTTCGTCATATGGATCTAAAATCGACTCTTTTTCTAAGTGATCAGCCCTATTATTAAAACCTATGTTCATGTGGCTGGGTATCCAAAATAAAACAAATTTTTGGCAAGATCAATATAAAAGTTCTTTAATTTTATAAGCTATTGGATGGCTACAATAAATTTTCCTAAGAATTTGAGCTGAACTCAATGAGTCACTACATATAAGGAAGTTTGAATACTTTGATTAGATTTTTGAATAGCATAAAGTTCTGCTGTACAGATGTTGGAGTACTCGGATATATGGAATTTCTTTTCAATTGAGATATGTTTAAAGGCATATCCAGTTTTAGAGTTGAAAACAGATTCATCCGTAAAAATCTTTTCGAAATTTGAGTACTCTGCGTTGCATTTTTCATGAAAAAAGGATTTATATAACGGGTGGGCCATCTAGTGGTTTCTTTTTAAATTATAGGTTATTTTGACACTCACAGTTGTTTCCCGCTCGAAATCTTGACAGAAAGTCAGTACCATATCTCCGCCGAACGAAATGAGTCGCTTTACGCTTAAACAATATTGGGAAATATTGAAAACTTATTTCCAAAGTGAGTGCTGTGTAGCCCAAACAGTGCGTTTTTTTGAAAAGAAGTTTTGGCCGAAATGAAGCACCCACCGCGCCTGCTGTACGCATGTTTGTGCAAAAAGTTCATGAGACTGGTATGCTAGTGGACAACACTCATGGTGCCCGTCGTCGTACGTCAATGCATCCGCAGAGAGTGACAGTTTGGTGCGGATTGTGGAGTGGTGGCATCATTGGACCATTTTTCTTCGAAAATAAGGCTGGGAACAACGTTTCGGTCAACGGTGGGCGTTACAGAGCCATGTTAACGACATTTTTTTTTACTGATATTGAAGACATGGATTTGGACGACCTCTGGTTCATGCAGGATGGCGCGCCATGGCACACAGCCCATGCCATAATCGGTCTTTTGCGCACCAAATTCCCAATTGTGCTATCAGCCGTCTTGGCGATGTCAATTGGCCGCCTCGGAGCTGCGATCCGAGCCCTTTGGTCTTTTTTTTGTGGGGAACCGTGAAAGACCGATGTTATGCCAACAATCCGGAAACGATTCAAGCATTTAAGGCCAATATCATCCAAGCAATCCGTGAGCTACAGCCCGAAACCATCAACAAGGTCTTGGAAAACTGGAGTAATAGAATGCGCTACTGCGAGGCCAGCCAGAAAGAGAAGTGTCTATTTTGAGTGAGGTAGAGATCCATGGCGGCGATTTTTGAATCTTTTGTTTGTCGAAAGTTAAGTGTTGGGGTATATTTTGTTCAAAAATAACTTTAAGTCGGACATATGGTGGTTGATAATTTAGTGGTCTGTTTCTAATTACTAAACGCCTGTTCGTTAAATAATTAGGTCGTTAAGGGGTGCGAGCCAAATGACATTATGGTATGTTGATTATTTTCGATATTATGAACAATTGTTGTTTTTCCCTTCGATATTTTAATGGGTACTGCCCCGCATCTATCATTAGGCTTTCGGTAGGGCTAGTTCGAAATGCTCCTGTGCATCAGTGAATTGAGTAGAGTTTTATTAGGTGATAAATATATAATGCTTCCACAGTCTATTACCGGCAGAATTATCATATTATAAATTCTTAACAGCAGTTTTCTATCAGATCCATAGTCAGTATTTGCAAGGAGTTTTAATAAGTTTAAATTTTTAGAATTTATGTTTACTTACATATTTTAATAGATTTCGATTCAAAATTAGGTCTGGTAAATTTATGTATTTGGTTTTCCTTGAAAAAGCATAGTCACTGTTTTTTCATCAGAGAAACCGAAATCTCTTTTGTCACACTAGTCAGTCAGATTATTTAAACATTTTTGTAAATTTCTTTGCAAAGTACTTTCATTTTTGGAAGCGGTAAAAGTGACTAAATCGTCAGCGTACATGGCATATTTTATTGGTGCTTGGATTTGAGATAAGATACTATTGACTGCGACAAGAAATAAAGTTAGTTAGTTGAGATCCTTGCGAGATGCCGTTTTCTGTATGTTTTTCATTTGAAAAAGTGTTTGCTATAACAGCTTGAAATGATCTATTGGATAGAAAATTTTGTACAAATTTAACTATATTTCCTCTAAGTCCATTTTTTTTATAATTCTTCGATAATATTTCTTTTCCATACTGTATCATAAGCTTTTTCTATGTCAAAAAAGATTGATATGAGAAATTTTCTCGATGAGAGAGCTTCCATAATTTCAGATTCTAGGTAAAGAAGATTATCAATAGTACTTCTGTACTTACGGAATCTAGATTGAAAAGTATTAATATTATTATAACTTTCAAGAAACCATTGTAGTCTCTTGTTTATCATTCGCATTTTACATAAGCAATTGGTTAGGGATATGGGTCGATAGTTATTGGTATGAATGGGATTCTTCCCCTTCTTTCATATTGAAATCAATATTGCTTTTCTCGAATTCATTAGGAATGTTCCAGTTGTGTGCTAGGAATAATTGTTTATAGGTTTCTGAACTGTAAATTTTAAAGAAAGAATTTGAAAACTCTTCGACAATATCTTCTTTTAAAGTAATAAGCTGATCATTGACTAGCAGCGATGTAACATTAGTTGATTTACTTTTCCCATTTAGGCATCGAATCTTGTTAAATACTTCTGAGGAGGACATACTACTAGTAATTGTACCAACAAATTCTTCCCATGACTTTTTCTCATAGAACCGAATCAATTTTCTGACTTTGTACTTCGCACATATAAAATTTTTAAAATCTGTTAAATGAAGAGTTATTTTGTAAATTGTAAGGAATTTTCTTCTTGCTTTTAAAATATTTTTATTTCGTCGTTCTACCAAGGAACCGCTTTATGATAACGATTTGACAATGACATTGGGATAGATTTATCAGCGGCCTTAATAATTTTCTGCCGTATGAAACATTCATATTCGTCAATATTTAAAAATTCTTTGTTATGGGGATTTAGTTATATGTTATTTCGAAATAATTCCCAATCTGATTTATTTACCAGGAACTTCTTTCGTGTTGTTTTCAATGTTACTGTGGACTAATTGTGTGATAATCGGAAAATGGCCACTACTATGGAGGTCATCGCTAACGAACTATTCAAAATAATTTTCGAGTATAGGTAACACAAGACTGAGATCGATACAGCTACATGATTTGTAAGCAAGACTGAAATGTGTAGGATCACTATTATTTAAGATATTTAGTGAGTTGGTATTGATAATATCTTCAATAAGCTTACCCCTTACATCAATCCTTTCGGATCCCCATAAGAAGTTATGGGAATTAAAGTCTCCTAATAACATAAAAGGGCAGTCGAATTGGCGAATAAGGTTTTCTATATTCAATTTGGAAATATTTTCAGAACTCTGTAAATAAATATTAATATTACAAATGACAAACTGTACTGGATAGTACATTCTTACGGCCTGAAAGTTGGTTTGGATGTCTATTTTTTCGCAGTTAAAAGATTGATTTATTAGAATGGCTACTCCACCATGAGCTACTGTGTTCGATTGACAATTTTTATAGAACGTTTTAAATTGTTTAAATTTTGAAATTTGATCAAATTTAAATTTCGTTTATTGGATACAACAGGCAAGAGGTTCATATTCATGAATTGAATTTGGTTTATCTTTATTATTTTTTTTATTTTTAATAGTTCGCTTAGCACGGTTAGATAATTTTGCTGGGTATATTTCTAATTTACCCTTTTCTGTAGTTAACACTTTCGTTTTGGGTTGGTCCGACAGGCTATCTTCCAAACGTTGGGCATTGGGCGCTTAATTAAGTTAGATGGAGCATTGGTTTTGTTGATTGATGATTTCGATGATACGAGTAATTGTTCATCCTCTACTTGGGCTGTTATTGTTCGCGCATGTCATCATACGATCTCTCCGACGTTTGCTCTGCGTTTGGGGCGTGATTGTTTGTGAAAAATGCATGTGGTAGAGCTGAAGTTGATTGAATTTGCATTAACGAATGTCTCTCTCTATATCGTCTATTCGCTTCTCTCATGTCTACTTTTTCTAACACTTTTATGCACTGGATCTCTTATTCTTTAATAAACGTAGGGCACATTTTCGAAAAAGAATGATGAGAGCCATAACAGTTAATGAACTTGTTCTGTTTCTCACATTTCTCTCCTTCTTCGTTAAGATGATATTTTTCACCACAGTTGGAGGAAATCTTTGAGAATTTACATACCGGGGCGATATGACCAAACTGTAAACAATTCATACATCTAAGTGGTGGTGGAATATATGGCCTGAACTTAGCTTTGCTATAACCAATGTCAATGTAGTCAGGTATTTGAGTAGTTGAAATTATAACTGCATGTAAACTGCAATCTTCAATAGCACCGGTACTTTTGTTTTTTGCTTTCATTCTTCTTATATCAATCACGTGTTGATCGCGGAGATTTAATAAAATGTACTCTTTTTCCATGAAATTGAATTCAGAACAATACACTACACCTTTGACATGATTTAAAGTGGGATGTTTATATATATTTATGTTTATGTTTGGATCTAAATTTCTCAATTGAACCAGTTTCTTTGCTTGTTCATAATTTTTAGATTCAATTAATAAAGACCCATTTTTGATTTTAACACATTTTTCTATGTCACCGACAACCGTTGATATTACTTTCTTTAACAGAAAAGGAGACACTTTTTCCATGTTATGACCAGGATCACACCTTTCCATAACAAGAAATTTACCACTGGGTGAATCGTTAGTTAACACCTTACTTGTATCAAAATCAAATTATTTTTCCAAATATGATCATATATATGATCCAGATCTGCCATTGTTAGTCAGGCTGATGAATATAAATACACTTTTAGTTCGGGCACTTGACAAACGTCTTTACTCTCTGAGTGACAACAAGGTACTAGTTGAGGTATATCTATCTTCATTTTCTCAGCAAATGAAAACCTTTTTGCACTCTTTATCGGATAAGTGCCGTAGACATTGGACACCATAGTTACCACCTTTTTTATCTTTCCACCTTGTTAAAATTTGGCCAGTTCCTTTACCGTAGTACGTGGTGAAGTAACCCCTATCTGTCTTTAAAAATTCCTTTTTGTCTTCAAATTTAAGCCTTTTAACCGGTTCTCACGTAAAGTGCCTGTTCCACCAAATCCCATAAGTGAAAGTCTGTGTATAAGATCTGGTCTTGAACAAAAGTTGATAACTTAGAAAGAAATTTGTAACGAGGAGAATTCGTTGGCGATCGTTTTGCCAAAGTGCAGAACCACTGATTCTCCTAATCCTAAAAGAGGATCTCTATCCTGTCTCTTTCCTTGATATTATATATATCAAACTGAAGACAATATCCGTACTTCAAAGTACGGATACTGTCGGATTAGATTCTTCGAATCTAACCCCGAGGGACGACGACGAGGGCCGTAGGTGGCGCGCACAAGTTCAAGGGGACCTCGACCAACTTGGAGTGCGCAACTGGAGGCAATTAGCTAAAGACCGAGCTAAATGGAGAGGCTTGTTGGTTGAGGTCCATGTTCACCCCGAACTGCAGCGCCACCTAAGTAAGTAAGTAAGTACTTCAAAGCCGCTACCCATGATTTGTATCCGAATCTTACGGGCTTATTCCGAAGAAACTGCTTCCAACTATGATTGCCAAAAAATGGTATCATGGATACGTCAACAGATATATTGCTTTCCATTGGGCAGTATTGAAAAATGTTGTATTTAGGTGACTAAGTAGAGGTCGAATCTATTGATATGAGAAGTGTTTGTATAAATGAATACTACCTTGTATCATAATTACCTTACTCATCCTGTCTGTTGAAGAAGGGGGCAGTATTCGTTGTGCAAAGTAAAGATTGGAAAACATTTCTTCAAGTTTATTTCTTCTCATAGCTTCAACAACTAAAGCGTTATGAGAGTCTTCGCGGGATTTCCAAAACATTCGCTTCCTTGGTGTATGAATATATCCACTTATTATTAGAATTCCAATGAATGTATGTATATATTTCATTTTTATCGACTTGGAGCGTCTTAGTCCTTCTTACGTTCGAATATGCTTTAGTTTTTTCGACAATCATATTAATCATCGTCGGTACAAAGTTTGAAGAAATCAGTGGCATGGCTCTCCGAATATAGGGTTAGGGGCTTCGGATAACTCATATCTGAAAACTTATTGTTGTGAACAAAAGTTTTTAAGGTAAGGTTGTCCTCGTCACCACGTTTCCTTTTTTGGGGAATTTTAAACCTCACTTGGATAGGAGTTTCCGATGTGGTTGGGAAAACGTCTTCGCTGCTGTCCCGATTAAATACCATTTCTCCACTGGATATAAGTTACCGAGTCCCCAGTCGATTAGCACCTTCATTCTCTTCATCTCCAGACTCTTCATCTATTATATTTCCAACTTCCGGAGGAGTTATAAGAATTGAATCTGAATCATCATCGCCTGGACTCAAGTTTTCCACAAACTCTAAAATTTGATGCGTTAACGCAATGCCCTTATTCAGCTTGTTATAATAATATGGTAAATGTATCTTTCAGATCATATGCTTATATAGTTTCAATAACCCTGATGTTAAATATGAAATAATATTATTTTTTTGTACTTAGCACGCTATATTCATCACTTTACTTTCTTTCTTTAAAATTTATTTTTACGAACTATAGTCACAAAAAACCCACCAACCAAAAACTTTAAAGTCACGCAAAACGTAAAGCCTACTATTTCGAATGTGTAACAGCACTTTCGAAATTAAATTTTTTGATAAATTCAAAAATGTAAAAATCGGAGATGCTTACTATCTTTTCGTTGCGTTAACGCAACAGTGGGCATAAATGGATTAACACTCGCTCTACGCACTATCTGTTCCAGCACGAGATTGAAGAAATCTCATGACAGCGCGTCTTTTCCAGTGTTACGTGACAACACGTTCACACAGTATGTAAGGTAGGATCTTGTAAGCGACATTTAGCAGGGATATCCCTCGATAGTTCGTAAAAAACATGGGGTATGTTTCGGGTATGCTTTCGTCCACCCATAATGCAATGATTTAATGCATCCAAGGCATCTCTGCCGTATTCAAAATGTTCCGCGAGTAAGCCATCAGAGCCACCGGATTTCTTTATTTTCCAGCCTTCTAGTAAAGCTGTTGAAAACGCTGATTAAAATTATCTACAAGTCCCTGCGCTTCGGGAACCGGGTTATTCTCGCTGTTTCGAAGAGCCTGTATTCTAGATTTAAAGCTAGCTGCCAGTTGCTCGGTTTTTCGATAGAAATTCCTGATGGCATTGCCTCCGCGAAACTGTTCGATTTCATTGAGTTGGGAGCAACAACAAGATTCCTTTTCATGCCATCTATGCATGCAATCCTTTAAATATAACAAACAGAAAAATTGTTAAAATAAAACGTAAATTTCATTATCACTGTGAAATATCTTTGATTAAATTCATATGTCTGCTATGTTTTTTATAATTTTTTACCCTAGACACACACTCGTAGCTCATGTGACCAACATGTATAAATCTGAACAAAGGAAATATGCCACCACTTCTATAAACCGAAGGAATAATCCCATGACATACTCATATAATATTATACTATGTACATATTCCCTTTGTTTAAGGATTGTACAAATAGCATTCGCTGGAGCAATACGTATGGTTGTCTCTCTGTTGGATTTCGCGTTGATATTATTTGGCAGACATACTCGTAACAGAAATTGTTCTCTTCAAAACTACACTGAATATAGTTTTGGTAATTTCACGCTCAGAATATCTTGTGTGACATTTTTATGCTAAGCAGAAATAACAACAACAAAGAGAAGTTTCCTTTGTGACGGAGCTGTCTGCATATGACGCAAAAAATGATTTTCGTTCAAGACCAGAGTCATGACAACCAGTGGTATCTAGTTGAAGTGATGCAAGGGTGCGTTTAACCAACCATAGATACTTTCGTTTTTTTACTCATTACCCTCTTTCATATTCAATATACATAGAGTGATAATAGGAACTCAATGTCCGAAGAAATTTGTTCGTAACATTGCCAAAATCAGTATCCGCACTATAGCAGATAATTGAAATTGAAATCCTTGAAAATGTTTCTGTAAAAGGTTTCGAGTTCTAAAATCGCTTTTCCTCGAATTTGATTGACACATCATTTCTGTATGCAAGCCCTCTGAACATAAAGTAGAGAAATCACAGTTCAACAATAAAAATCAATTGCCATTCACAGTTTAACAGACGATCCCTGTCTTCGGTCAACCCTTTCATCTGATGTCCTCAATAGCTATTATTGTTATTCGCAGTCTACTGCGGCTATGGTTACGACTTCCTAGAATCGACCCACATTGAGAATGTATCCCTAGACAGTTTTAAGGGGATTTCCAGCTAAAAAGCCAAAAGGAATTTTCAACAATCGAAGAGAGTGAGGGGGTGGCACAGCCAAGCACGAAGAAATTAAATGGAGTAACCATATATTTCTGTCAGTGACCACAATGCTAGTAATTCTCCCCTTTTTTTCTCGAAGGATAAATGTTTGTTTGAACCATTTAAAGCGAGAGATACAAATTTGGGTGGCCGAATTCGAGTATTTTTAAAGGGTTGGTATGCAGTGTAATAGGAGGCAACTGCATACGAGTACGTGTGTAAATGATTAAGATCCCAGACATATCTGTGGGGGCTAAAAGCTATTGAGATTTGCCATCAAAAGTAAATATGAGCAAATTGTTGGAACGATGATCAAATCATTCTACTCATTGTTGCTGTGGCACCTTGTGACAATTCCCTGTAAGCGCCGAACCAATACAAAGAGTTAAAATTACCAACTCCATATGGTTCATGTACAAACCAATTGAAACTTTTCACATAATTTAACGAAAAACATCATTTGGTTGTAAATGTAAATTAATTCATTATATCAACATGTTAATTTGTACTGCACTTAAATCCTAATTGCTTGTTGAAACAGTTGGTGTATAAATAATTTATATTACGCTTAATGAAGCGAATTTTTTGAACGAGAACAGATGCACGAATGCAAAGTCATGGAAGCCAGTCGTGTTGGAAAACGAAGTATTTTTTTATTTCTTTTTTTAAGAATCAAGCAACTTTGAGAAGTTTTTTTTTTAAACCAGTTCCAATATTGATCATACCTACTTTATAAGTATATTAAACAAAGGGATAGGGATGTTTGTCTTTAGATTCTGAACACTGATTAAAAAACAAGAAGCATCTAATAATATGAGCGATGTTTTGTCGAGCGCTCTGTGGACAAGAAGTGACGGAATCCCAAACACCTCGACTACGATGACGATGTTTGTTTACTATCGCACATAACCATGGACCTGCACCAAATGACCACTGGTGTGGTGGTAGAGGCAAACTGGGTATGCTTGAGGATTAACTTCGCCAAAACTTAAATCATCAACAACTCACATCAACATTGCATGACAGCAGGTCGAGACAGTAGAAAACTTCCGTTGCCTTGAAAGTGTAGTCTACTTGTCACATATTAAAAGCTTCAGTTGCTTTTGGTATGTGGTCGAAAATATGGATAAGCAGTGTAATCGGCTTAAACACGAATCTGCAACTGCTCCGCTCTAACGTGGAATTGGTGCTGCTACATGACGGGATTACCTTAAAAGTTACCGTCAATGTCACAAAAAACGTACAAACTTTTGTTAATCGCTGTGTAAGAAACATATTACAAGTGTTCTGGCCAAATCGTATCTCAAAGGAACAGCTTCCTGAGAGGACGGGATAGGAACCTATAGATGTTATTAAACAAAAGTGAAAGTACGGGTGTGGGGAATCTTGATAGGGATAGCACCTTATTCTGATCACCAGTCGAACTATGCACACCATAGTTGCTGGAAGATCTGATGAGCATCAAACCCTCAACTCTTTACCTTTGACTATAAGAAGCTGGCTCCAGAGAGTCTGCGTCCACACCCTGGTAAACCGTGTCAACTCCCGGGCTAAACTTGGTAAAGTGCTCCTATAAGGCTACCTCGACACATTTAAGTACTTAAGCTTACTAGATGTAGAAGTTGTTGCTGGCGACTTATGAGGTATGAACAAGGACCCGCTGTAACGGACTTGCATGGTGGGCAGGACAATGCAGTAAAGCAGGTGACGGATGAACTTTTTAAAGAGTCAACGGCAACACTCAAGCTTTCCACGAAGATTAAGCTGTCTTCTCGTCTGGTGGCCACCTGTGATAAAACAAAGATAAAAATAAACCCCTTGTACTATTTCGGAGGCTGTGCAAATGGACTGCATATAAATCTTAGCGAAACAGAGTACATATTCCCAATCTTTGAAAAATACTCATATTTTGGTCCTACTAATACGATATAAGTGTTTGAACGACCAACCACTGCCGATGACGAGCTTTTTCAAATACCTCGAATCAGTAATAGCAGCCAACCATCGCCTGATTATCTACCTTGCCGTGGTGTGAAGGCTTATTCTAGTGCTCCCGATGCTTGGAATCAACATCGCGGATGTATCAAGTCCCAAGCGGTATTCCCGTAACAATGAGCGATTCTTTTGAAGAGGCCCGAAGTATAATCACCCCTCCTAGTCTCTCCTATCCTGACGTCGGACCTCAAAAAAAAAACAAAAAACCCGAAAACAGCTGCTATCAACAGCGGCTCTACACACGTGAGAAAGAGCATTTCCAGAACTTCTGCATCGAACAGCGCTACACCCACATGCAGTTCAACTTCTCTATCTCTTCCCAAACTCACTGACCTAGAGAAGAAGTCGTTAAGTCTCGAGGCTATAGCGGCTTTCCGTATCCTTGACCGACTAGGCAAAGAGGCGGAAAATGATTGGAGTCAGCAGGAGCGGGAATCTCATGTCTGGGCAATTGAAATTGCCAACCAGTTCAGCGAGTTGATTAAGCTAAAGCATCTACGGCACTTTGCAACCTGTGTACAATGCCACCCAACCACCCGTAGCGTACGCCACTCTTACATCCGTGGCTCATGCTAGTCCTTCACCCGGGCAACTCGCCACTCTACTAATCTAAGAGCGAATTCCCCTCCTCAAAAGAATTGCTAACGATGACGCATCGAGTCGATCTGGTTTGCCGAACCTAACTGGGTACCAGTCCGTAGTTGCGACTGAATTTGTGCCCAAAAGCTGTAAATCCACAGACAAGGAGTCCAACGCCTCGAAGAAGGCAAAGAGCTTAGCAAGTTCCAAACCCTTCTCGGAGACAGCCTCGTCGTTGCGACAGTGGACTTGCCGGAAGATGAAGGGAGGATCTCCGACGACAAGTGGAGGCTCATCGAAGGCAGAGTGATGAACAGCCATTACGAGTGTATTACTACCCATCCCAACTTTCTTTCTTTCATCACCACTTCCGTAGACGGTATTGTTGGAATCTGGCCAGGAGTCAAGCTTAAGGCAGTGAAACAGAGCCAAATCCGCCACAGGCCGAAAGCAATGGTCTGGGTTCCACTCGAACCTGCCGAGTTGACAAAGATCCTTAGTCTAATGGCGTACCAAAACCCAGACCTACCAGTCAAAGACTGGAAAGCATTCGAGGAGCCATCGAGCTCTAAGAAGACGGATAGCGACACAAAGAGCACTGGCCGCTCGCTAGTTATCTCCCTTACCGCCGAATTTCTACCTTTGCTCCACGCGAAGGAGTTTAAGATCCGTTGTGGTCTCAAGGTTATAGAGATGAGGCTTTTCGCGACGGACCGAAGTTGCATTATAGGTCCCTCAAACCCGGCGACACTCGCCCTTCCCCGCGTTCAAATTCACGATGATGACCCATCATCCCCTAAAGACTAAACCGCTAGCGTCGTGGAGAGGTTTGCGTCAGTTGAAAATGATTATCAAACTGATAGAGATTAATCTTCACCATTCCACCTTAGCATCCGCTAATTTGACACTCCACCTCAATAAAAGGGGCTTCGACATTGCCCTCATCCAAGAACCTTGGATAAAACATGACATCGTCACAGGACTGAGGGTTCCAGGTTACACGCTCTATCACGCAAAGCATGTAGGTAGGTAAAATTCGAGCTTACATTCTTGCTAAAACTTAATTAAATCTAACTTTTCTTCCCCACCACAGCACAAACGACCTAGTAGTATCACTGCTAAAACCAAAAACACCAATATCTGGCTGGTATCAGGATACTTAACCTATGAAGACTCCGAGTAATTTCCATCCAGGGCAGTGGAAGTAGCGGTAGAGAAAGCAAGGAGGAGAAGATAAGGCATCATACTGCGGTGCGACACCAACGCGCACCATGACCTATAGGGAAGTACCTACACTTATCCACGAGGTAGGTCCATTTTCGAGTATTTAGCGGGCACCGACCTAGTAGTTTGCAAAAGAGGAAATAGTCCTACTTTTGTAACCAAACCTTCGCTTCTCAAAACATTTACCCTGCGATTTCCAACTGGACTGTATCCAACAGTCATTCATATTCGGTTCAATCAGCGATATCTGGAGTATAAACTGGAAATCGGTTACAGTACCGTACCCTCAGCCTTCCGCAATCGACGGAAAACCGATTTGTCCAAACACAATAAGTTCCTCTCTGTTAAACTTTCCAATCATCTATACACAACACCAAACTCATAATTGGAATTAGATAAGCTTAACACTGTTCTAACCTCTACCCTCAATATAGCTTTCAACGAATCATGTCCTATTACAAAACGGAAGGTAATCATCCGCCATGGCGGATCGCAGAACTTAACAACCGCCGTTGCATTAGCAAGAAAAACTGTAACAAAGCCGAACTAAAAAGGCTACCTCTGGACTGAGAGGTCTATAAAGAAAGCCTAAAGAACTTAAAGCATAGGTTCGGAAGATAAGATGCAGATCCTGCATCGTCTCTCTAAAACACCAACTGTACCAAGTGTCCTCATGAATACCAATGGATCCTGGACAGAATCAGACGAAGCATCGCTCAACCTGCTCACGGACACTCACGTTCCCGGCAGCACGCCTTCTCACCAGCGATGGCAGTGCCCCGGTAATGTTGCACGCCCACCGGTGACCCCTCATCTGATCAGTCAGGATAAGCTGAAATAGGTGGTGAACGGTCTCGAACCATTCAAATCCACGGGTATTTGCCCGGTACAGCTCCAGACGGCCTTCAACATTGTATGACAGAATCTTTCCAGCACTCTGAGGGAGTGTCTGAGCTTGGAACAACGCCAGCTGCCTGGACCGAGGTTTTTATACCAAAAGCAGGCAAGACATCGATACGCTTCCAAAGGACCTTAGACCAATCAGTCGAGCGTCCTTCTCTTCTCAAGACTCACTTCACCAAGACCTACACATCAAGGCCACTATTGATAGCACATTACTATCCACATCACAACACGCCAACCAAAAAAGCAAATCTGTTGAAATGGCCTTACACTCCATCATCCTACCCAAAGAAAAATCACTCTCAATCAAAGAGTTTACCCTAGTGTCATTTCTGGATATAGAGGTAGCTTTCAACAACGTTGAAACGAATTCGATTACCAATGCCATACGCAGGGTTAACATCTGCCAACCCATCTGTTGTTTCATAGAGTACATTCTAAAGAACAGGGTAATAACAGCATCTTCGGAAGCAGCAATGTCAAAGGACATGCACATCGCGGTACCCCTCAAGGGGGTGTACAGTCTCCACTACTATGGAATCTAGTGCTCAACAAAGCCTTTCTAAAAATCATAAAACTGGATGCAGATGATGTCGCTATCCTATTAACAGGCAAATACCTGCAGACGCCAGCCGATATTATCCAGTCTGCTCTTAACGAACTGCTCATATGGACCGACAAATACGGGATTTTCGTTAACCCGACAAAGACTGAGCTAGTTCTATTTAAAAGAAAACATAAAATCCCTGACTTCACTCCACCCAAAATAAGAGGATCTACTCTCAAACTTTCAAATAGCGCTAGCTATTTAGGCCTAAAGCTTGACCGCAAGCTAATTTGGAAAGAGAACATCGTTGAACGTGCCAGGAAATCGCTGGCTACCCTATACATTAGCAAGAAAGCAGTGGGCACCACCTGGGGCCCACAACCGAGCATCATGAACTGGCTATACATATCGGTATTAAGACCGATTCTTATGTCTGGAGTACTGGTATGGTGGCCCGCCCTGTAGAAGAATTCCAACTTATCATTAATGGAAACAACTCAGCGAGTTGCATGTCTCAGCATTACCGGTGCATTGAGAACTTCTCCCACAGCGGCGCTCCAAACCATGCTCCACCTACTTCCGATCGATATTGTCAGTAAACAGCTGGCTATAAGCTCAACAACAAGACTGAGAGGTTCCAAGCAGTGGAAGGAGCAACACACGGGACATGTCAAAATACTTTCGATGCACCGTCATCTCCCCACTTCCACTGACCACCTGCCCACTGAATATGACTTCAACAGAGGCTACATGCCCTCAATACCGGACAGAGACGATTGGACGCAACGCGGTGTCCTATACAACGAATCGCTGTCAATTTTGACGGACGGGTCCAAAACCAAGGACGAAGTTGCTGCCCGAATCTTCTCACAAGACCAGGACTTACACCTCTCCTGTAACCTTCCCAAGCCGAAGTTACTGCTGTTCGCCAAGCCATTGACTGGCTATGAGCTAATACACTATCAACATCGGATATTGCTATCTTCGTCGATAGTCAAGCAGCAAACTACGAGATCTAAGGCAGTGAAAGACTGGCACGTATCTCTTAACGAGACAACTGCTACAACCTCACCATTTGCTGGGTATCAGGTCACCATGACATACCGGAGAATTGTGCAGCTGACGAACTGACTCGACAAAGCTCCTCTGGTGCAAACAGCATAAGCATTATCGTCATCGAAGCGCCAACGTCTTATGTTAAGTACCTTATTCAAATCGACGCGGAGAAAGTGTCCAATCTCCGATGGCAACATCTAGGCCAATGCAATACCGCCAGACAACTTTGGGCAACACTTAACAAATCTAGGTCCATAGGGCTCTTTGAACACAAGAGGGGAACCCTCTTCAAAATGGCAAACGTTCTCACCGGACACTGCGTGATAGGAAAAGCCAAAAGACTAGGCATCCCCTACAACGATTTCTGCAGAAGCTGTAGGAATGAAGAGAAGGAAGAGACCATTAGACACTTCCTATGCATCTGTCCTGTGCTCGCCAACATTAGGAAGGCCACCATGGTTGAATACTTTTTCCACGATATAAATGATCTTAACAACGCCTCCACGGCTTAAATCAACGCATTCATACAACGAAGCAAATGGTTCCTAGAGTAAGGGTGATCCACCCACCTTACACATCGGCAGTACAATCGACCTACTTCCTACAAACCAACCAATAGCAGCCGGCGGTAGAATTGATGATGATGTCAACTCGGGGTGGATGAAGTGGCGGGTACTTTCAGGTGTCCTATGCTACTGCACAATGCCCATTTAACTAAAAGGAAAACTTTATCAAACAGCAGTCAGACCATCACAAACATACAGAGCAGAATGCTGGGCAGCACAAAAATAACACGGGGAGCCGACCCCTCATAAAGGGAAAATGGCAAGACAAACGATGAAGAAGAAAGTGGCGGTGGATTGGTCACTCCCTACGTAGGGATGAAAATGGTAATGCCCGACTACCCGCTAATACAACAAAGACGAATACTGGGAGGTCCTCGTGTGATGTGGCAGTTGGAAAACATCTCGCATGATCAGGTTTTCTACCATCCTGAGTTAACAGTGATTAGCTATAGAACTTTTGTCTTTTTATAATGTACGTCGTATGACGTGTAATGGTCGTATGACCAATCCAAAGTCACCTCCTCTGATACCTGGGTATGTTCAAAATTTAATGCTGATCCTTTTTATCGAGTTCATCTGCTATCTTACCACCATCTATATTGCTATGTCCGGGAACAAAGTAAAGAGTTACGTCATGGGTATTATACATTTTGTTTAACGTGTTTCGGCATCTGAAAACCGTTTTTGACTATCCATGAAAATTGTAATCTTGGAAGGATTTAGTCTGTTTCTATATATCGTTTGCGCAGCCCTTTCAATGGCGAAGACTCATCTGAGTCTGTATGAGTCCTTGATTTTGAGTGTCTCACAGAGAACCAAAGAGTCGGTTCCAATATCGAATTAAGAACCGTCAGTGTAGAGTTGAATATCCTGTTTATTAATTAATTATTTATTCGAGTCCCACTCTTGTGTTTCAGGATTAAATATGGAATAATTCTTACCGACGTTTATGTAGGGTATGACATAATCTGTTGTTCTATCGAGATCGGTCATTCTATACTTGTAAAGTATAGATCCATGTCCATAGGAGCTTTGCTTCCGCGCCTGATTGTTTAGGGCGCTTTTGGCAGTTGTGCATTGTACTCGTATGTACTCATCCAGGTGAGGGAGATTAGCATCACCTCTAATTCTGCTTGCAGTGTTGATCTCTGTGCTCCTGTTATGTTTATTCATGATAATCTTTGTACCTTAGGGTTTTCTAGATTACTTATTTTGTCCGTTGGCTTCCACCATACAATAATTCCACAGGTAAGTTTAGGTCTGTCGATCGCTGTATGCAACCAATTGATTATGGATGGATCCATCGTAAGCCCCATCGTTTACCAAAGGTTTTCTTGCATTCGCAGAATGCGAATAGTGCTTTCTTCGATCTTTTTTCTATGTTCTTCTTCCAAGTAAGCTGTTAAGGAGAGTTTCAGAGGAGTTTTATTCAGTTTTGGAGGATCAAATTCATCTAGTTTCCTTGCTTATATTGTATAAGCGGTGCGGGTTATGCCGGATTTATACCTATACCGTTTTGTTCTGCCTAGGAGGATAATTATTTTAGTGTAGTTTCTATGAGATTGCTGATAGTAGGTAAATGTTTCCTACTGACCATTATTACTATATCGTGTGCATATGCATCTGTTTCAATTCCTTCGGGTTTGAGAATCTTCAGAATTTTGTTACCGACTAGAAGCCAGATCAGAAGAGAAACTACTCGTCCTTGCGAGGTTCCTCTTGCAGCTGTTTTCCTTGCGATACTCTCACCTAATTCGCAGTTAAATGTTTTACTGTTATGCATTTTATTTATCCAAATGGTTAGCTCTTTTTGTTTTTTTTTCTCTAGTTCAACTCGTGGTGTAGTGTAGCTAGAGTATAGCCTTTATTGTGGAAGTTTTTCGCTATGACTCTGGCAGCATCATGTAGGGTAGTTTCTACTTGCATTTCAAGGATTGCTCCATAGGCGTAAGCTAATATTTAAATAACAAAAAGACGGCGAACGAGTTCTGCCTAGCGGAGATATTAGGGATGTTAAGACGTTCTTGTAACGTAACTATAATCGGATCTATATTGAAACTTATAGCCACACTTCTTGCGCGTTTTTATTTGGAGAAAAAAATCGTCTTAAGGAGAGCGACGAAGTGCCTTGCTTTCGTTTATGTATATAAACTATTTTAGTAACACAGTAACGCTTTTTATCGAAGAAGTGTATTACTCAATTTATGTAACAAGAAAAAAAAGAGCTCTTCGGCGTCTTCCGCTTTTATCTTAACTATTTACCGGACCACACAACCAAAACTTTCTCCTAAATACCAAGAAAAAAAACTTTCGAGAGCAATTTCTCGTTGTTGAATCCGCCAATTCTCATTTCATTTGTTCGAAATATTAAGTGATTTTTCAATGTGTCACAAGAGTTAAAGGATTTTACACCAAACTTTGGGGTAAAGTTTACGTACTTAAAGTTTTCATAGACTCTTGCAACGAAAGAGTACACCTCTCGTTGTGAAGGAAAGAATTTTAAATGGAAGCATTTTATTTGAACTCGTTTCGCCGTTTTAACAAAGGAAGACAAGAACGTATCTCTGCAGAGAGAGAAACGCTAAATGGAAATTGAAAATGAATTTCGTGGAATTCACTGTTTCGATGATTAAATTCTTCTTCATCAGAAAGATGATGGTAACGTTGATGATGGCAAGGTCAAGCGGCGGATTTGCTATATTAAAGAAATTGAAATCTGCAAGAATGAAATAAAGAAACAGAAAGTCAAATGATTCTTGGGAAATGTTTTTAATTTTGTAGCATGTGTACATTCAAATGCGTAGTCGATCTTTTAAAGATTGACTGTAGTAACGGGGGATTGGAGATAATGGTTTCGAGAAATTGCTCGTGTTTTACTTCAATTCCAAGTTTAATTTTCCACATGAATTACAGTGATAGAATACCAATGCTGTCTCCTTTATCTATGTTAGAGATGGATATCTACTTCAGTTAAAGTACTAGTTGTAATACTATTACGTATTAGTATGTATGGCCTGTGCATTCCTATGTGGCATCTACCCAAGCAAACTCAACCATAGACCTTCCTTTGTTCGAAATATAGTCACAGAAGCGAATTCTGAATTCCAGACTAGCTATCATTTGTCTAAAGCAACTAAAATCCCCGAAAGCTACTATTATTCTGTATAATATTGCTTATTTTCAGCTTCATTCGACTTCACTTAAGATTATATTATTCTCATAAAGAGAAAACAAACATGATCACCCAACTGTATAAATGGGAATTTTGATAACCAAATCAAATTTCCCTTGCTAGGCTTTTCATTATAATAATATTTGTCATTAGTACACCCCAATCCTATATCCTGAGCATATTGCACTTTATATATTATATATATATATATATATATATATATATATGTATATTATACTATATATATTATACTACCTATATACTCATATGCGTGCATAGTAGTTGCAAACACCGAAACGTAGAATCTAATTAAACTCAAAGTGAAATTGACGTTTGCCTTAAGTACAATTTCCCTTTTCACACTTCCATAGGGAGAGAAAGGATGATGAAGCTTGGATGGATTTAAATATCCTCAGGAGTATTTGTTGTCAAACTGAAGTGCAATCTGTAGATAAATAGAAATTTTAATTGAAAATAACGACTTGTTCAGAGGATGTATCTAATGAGTGTATAATGATCTATGTCCTGATGATGTTAGAGAGAATATTGCATTTGAAATAATAGAGTGGATAAAGGAATGTATCTTAGATACAGATTGAATAGGTATTCAATCCTTCATTTAAAAGGCAATATTCTAATTAATAGTTTTAGGATTTTTGAATTGCTTTTATATAAAGGGTAAGACTCATTAATTGCAGACATGAAAAGTGTTATACTTTATCTTCTGAAAAGGCCCTCTTTTTTTCGTAAAAGTCTAAACAAAGAAAAAAAAAATAGCAAAAGTCGTGTGCTTCAGCAGTCTCTGAGCCCATTCTCAATAGTTAAACGGATATTCATATTTTATTCCTAGCATTCCTTTCTTCACAGTGCGGGTGTTGGAAAGAATAGATAGAGAAAGAGGGAAAGATTTGGTGTAGCGGTTCGAAGCTCAGTTGTTAATGCTAACGCACACAACATGAGTGGTTGCGAGAGCTAGGCCCTGGCACTTTCAAGAGCTGTTGCGCCAAATATTTATTTATTTATTTTATGTCAGGAGTTAAACCATTAGCGTGGCAATTGACGCCGTTGCCACTATACCATTGTCACCCCTTAAGTGGATACTCTAGTAAGGTATAATCCATTCTTGCATCGTCTTACAATCTGTAAGTGACTTCTGCGATTATAGAGCATTGTTAATAACATTTATAAAAGAACACCTACATACGTACGAGTATATGTGTATCATACATACATATATGCATTACTAGCATGGTTTGTCATATAAACCATCCTTCCTTAAGTGGTAGAGGCCTTGGGCATGACACAAAGAAATGTATCTAAATAAACTTCCCCGTCCCCGCAACCTCTACAAAGGGCTTCTTCACTTATTCTACAATAGTACACAGGACTTTCCTGTCTTTTTCATCAGTATGTTGGTTTTTACTTTGTGTTTAACAAAGAGAGGCCTCAGATTTCTTGTTATCACACAAGTGTTCAAAGACCTTCATCAATTTTTCACCTACAAGAACGCGTTTTTCCCAGCTTCATGTCGAAGTGTGCACCGTATGCCATGGTATGGCTTGCTCTAGGTTTAGTGCCGAGCCTCTTCTTGACAGTTTATCACCCCTCTCAATGCCTGATATTCCTTCGGGTACAGATACCCACCAGAGTACTACCTTATGCTGCGTTTCATGAACCCTAAGCTAATCTTGATAGCACCGCCAGTCACGCCAAGTCGTTCCATTATATATTGTTATTCTTGTCTGGAAACTCAGCATAGCTTGACTTTGCTTCGCCTTATTGCAATAATTCAAATACAATTGTGTTTACATAATAAACTATTGCTAGTGTAATATGAACATTTTTTACTGGATTACCGCATTTACAAATTAATGTAGACATTTTTGGCATATACTCCAAAATGCGTTTCCTGGATGTGGTGGTTGGACTCATCAGTAGACGGCAAGGTGTGGTACCATGTCTAGACGAACTGTTTGCATGACGTTTACCAAGTGTATACAATTTCTATCTGCAGATGTGAATTATACGTTAAATGACGAGCTCAGCCACCTCCCCGTGCAGGGACGGGTTAAGAATATCCCTGCAGCGACCCGCAACAACTAGCGCTTGTCGTAAAAGGCGACTAAGGGAACAAGTCAGATCTAGGCAATATAACACCCAAGTGAGCCTAGCGACATATATACTACCCTAAAAACCCTCCCACAAGTGTGCATGCGAGTCCGAGTGCGAGACACGACTGGAGATCGCCGGTGTCATAGAAGAAAGATCAAACAATACTAAGACAGGAGCATGCACATGTCAAACAACAAACATCATCGGAATATGGTAATATTGCAAAACTGTGTCATTATGGTAATACTTGCAAAAAGGAAAGGCACTAACCCGGCAGGCACTACCACTGCTGTGCATGGTACTAATCCTGGACCAAGCAGAAATGTTCGGGTCAGAGCTATACGGATTCCGGGGGCTAGCAAAATAATGAAACAAATTGGAAGAAATTGGAACGTTGGAAGCATGACCGGTCGAAGTTACGAGCTGGAAGAGATGATGAATAGAAGGCGGGTGGATATCTTGTGTGTCCAAGAGACGAAATGGAAAAACACCGGAAATCGGGCGCGTTTCTTGGACGTTAGGACAAAAGATTACAAAATGTTCTACTATGGAACGGAAGAGCCTAAGACCGGAATCGGTATCATCCTTGCGGCAGAGCTACTTGGTAACGTCTTGAGCATTTCGAAGTCTAGCGACCGTTTGATGTCTCTCAAACTGGTAATACAAGGAGAAGTGTGGAATATTGTCAGTGCATATGCTCCCCAAAATGGGTGCAATCAGGGAGATAAAGATGCATTTTGGGTAGATTTCCACAATCGCCTTAAGAACATCCTAAAGGAAGAGTTTCTGTTTGTTGGAGGAGATTTGAATGGTCATGGCGGGAAGTCAAACGAAGACTATGAAGACTGCCATGGAGGACTGGGATATGGCACCAGGAACCTTCCTGGTGAAGACATTCTAAGCATGTGCAAATCACACGATCTTATCGTGTTAAATACCATGTTCATCAAACAAAGCCGACACCTGATCACTTACAGCAGTGGTTCATGAAGCCTCGGGTAAAAGATTGTAAAGTGATCCTGGGAGAGGCAATCGCTCGGCAACAACGTCTCCTGCTAACAGAAATTTTTATGAAAACACCGAAGTAAAGCAAACAAACAAGGGTCTCTGAGAAAATCAAGTGGTACAATGTGGACAAAGAGAAAGGCGAGGCTTTTGTTTTCGTAATGAAAAATTACCTCTCTCACACCATCAACGGAGCTGAGGATGAAGAGTGCATAGCACAAAATATGTGGGATTCCCTATAGCGAACTTGCTTAAAGAAGGCCAAATCACTGCTAGGAGCCTCAAAAGATCACCATCAACACGCCAAAGAAGCATGGTGGTGGAGTGATGATGCTAAGAAGGTGATAAATGAGAAGAACGCGGCTTTCCAAGCTTGATCAAAGTGCCCCTCTAATAATAGTGACGAAAAAGTTCGCTTCGAAATGGAATACAGATGTTGCAAGAAAAAAGCGAAGAAGAAGTGCGCCCAGCTTCAAGCAGAGAGTACGGAGGGCCTGTATCGGGAACTGGAGAAAATATCTTCCCCGGTTGCTGATGCAAACCAGGCTATCCAGGAGCTGCGAAAACACAATATGAACAAGAGCGCAACCATATTCAAAATAGCCGCCCAAAGAAGGAGGAATGCTCAGGAGATTCGTTCGCCAAAGTTCATTAACAATGCTCATGGCCAGCTTCTTGTGGATGACGAGGAAATTCTGCAGAGGTGGCTGCAGTATTGTGAAGAACTTTTAAATGAACAGTTTCCCCGGCTATACTTTCCAAGAGCCACCTAACTGTGAAGAAATACCCGAAATTACAATCGAAGAAGTTAGTGAGGCGGTCAAATACTCCAAAAAAACGAAAAGCGGTTGGGCAAGACCAGATGCCTTCTGAGTTCTGGAAAAAGATGGGAGACATCGGGTACAGATGGCTTAGAATTCTTATCTCCAAATTTGTGAGAGGTGACCTAATGCCGAATCAATGGAGGGAAAGTTACCTTCTCCCTGTATACAAAGGGAAGGGTGATACGCGAAACTGTGATAACTACCGTTCGATCAAGCTGATGTCACACACCATGAAGATCGTTAAGTGGGTGTTATGTGGCCGACTGCGAAAAATAATACGGCTATCTGATGATCAGTGCGTGTTTGACTCGGGTAAATCAACCACAGATGCAATCCAAAGTATAAGGATCATTGGAAAAACATCGTGATTCCTTAAGGGATTTGCATATTGCATTGGTTGACTTTGAAAAGGCATTCGACAGACAACCACGAGATCTGATATGGGTGGCGCTAAGACTTCGAGGGGTTCCCGAAACCTATGTACAGATGATCACGGACATGTACGAAGGAACAAAGACAAGAGTAAGATGCCCCGCTGGAGTAACCGAAGAGTTCCCAATCAAAGTCGGGGTGCACCAGGGAAGCGTCTTAAGTCCTTTGCTCTTTATTGCGGTCCTTTATTATCTGTTTGAAGGTAAAGTGAGGGACCCCAAGGTACATCAGTTATTCTTTGCTAACGATGGAGCCATCCTAAGGGAGGATCCTACATCCCTGCAACGAGCACTTGATGTGTGGGTGGACGTTTTGGAGGGAAATGGGTATCGCATTAGTTCGAAAAAGACAGGGTACTTGCGCTGCCCGTTCTCTGATCCACTCATGCCTATTCCAGACATTTATTTGAATGAATGAAAAGTTCAATTATCTGGGATCTATGATCAATAGCAAAGCAACTTGTGATGACGACATCAATCATCGCGTAAGCGTAGGGTGGATGAAGTGGCGACGAGAAAATTCCGCTATCTTCTGTTACAGAAAAACGCCCCCTAAGTTGAAGGGAAGGCTCTACACCACAGTTGTGCGTCCAGCGCTCACATACGCTTCACAATGTTGGACGATGTACAAAACGTATGAGAGTAAATTAACGGCAGCTGAGATGAAGATGCTTCGCATGACAGCAGGAGTGACAAGGCTTGATCGAATAAGAAGTTCAAAGATCCGTGGAAGCTTTCATATCAAGGAAACCATCGTACAAAAAATAGAGCGCGACTGGCTCAGCTGGTATTGCCACGTTCAAAGAAGCGATCATTTGAACCCCGTTAAAAAGGCAATATCAATGCACGTTCCAAAGACATCGCGATGTAGGAAAGGCAGGCCTATAAACGCCTGGATCAGACAAATGCGACGACATCGGCATTTCATTGGCCTTAGTAACCGAGTGATCCAAAATCGACGGGCCTGCCGATATTTTCTGAGATCAAATAGGCGAACCCCACAGGCGGATCAGTAGAAATGTGGTGAAGTGGGAGGGTGATGATCCCTTATTTTCGGATCAAAACCTCGCTGATAAAAGGAAGAAGAAGACGAGCTCAGCCACCACATTCGAGCAAAACGCATTTTGGAGTATAAGCCGAAAATTTCTACATTAATTTATAATTGAATTACTGCATTTCGTAAATGGCTTTCATACTGTCTAGTGCTGGAACTTGCTGAAGTCTAGAGATCTGATCAGTCAGATGTTCAGCTCCGGTGGGTTTTCCGGGCTCTTTTTTTTTTTTTTTTAAGAAACGATTTGTTTCCGTTATAGTCTTTGTATCGGAGTTGCTTTTCTTTTGCCTTTGGAATGAGGACTACTCTTAAATCTTTTCACTGTTTTATTATGTGAATTTTTAGTCGGAAATTTGTAAAAAAAAGTTAACTTAGTATGGTATAGGAATATATGTAGTTATATGGAATGTTATGCAAGCCGCTAAATATGACTTGTAAGATTGGAATAACCTTACTACTCCTGATATTTTGTGTTATTTCTGCGATCACACTTGTATGATTCGTCGAGACTGCCACCGTTAATAGGTTAGAGTTAACAGCTCGGAAAGTGCGTTCCTCTTTAATGATTCAAAATCTTCGGGCTTAATTTTGTCCATGGGTTATCAGATTTCTTGACATAGGCAGAGATACTGTGGTCATTACCTAACATCTTGGGAAGTATTGTACCGGCGGCAGCTAACTACAATAAGTATACTCTAAAGAATCATTTCGTTGTTTTATTGATCCTTGCACACAACGTTAACTCGGGCAATGCAAAGGCCGACTTACTGGCTGAGACTGGTCCAACCATGCCTTTCAAAGAGCCAAAACCGTTCTGTGGAGTACGTAAATATCTTTTCAAGAAGAAAACAGCAAACAGTCTCTATTTTCACCTAACTCAATTTTGACGGACACCCCAAGTCAAAAGTGCATAAATGCGCCTCTTTTCTGTGCTGCCATCTAGGTTTTTCTTAAACCTGGGCAGGAACTACGTTAGAATTATCACTTGTGACACAATGATCACTGGCTCTTACAGAGGCACTTCGACAAACTCAAACCTTCGTCGGGCACCACGTGTAGAATATACCTTAGAAGGGTTAAATCTACTCTGCATAAAATCACAAAATGCCCAGCTTTCATACAAATAAGAAAGAGCACTCTAGATAACAACCTTCCTCGTTGCGTTTACGCAAAGAAAATCTGTGTTTCCTATTTACTCTATAGTTCCTAAGTTGCACAGTAAGTATAATCAAGAAACCACAGGGGCAGAACTGGTTTACCTGTTCCCTTTAACAGTTACAATAATACGTGACAATTAAGTAGTTCGTTATATAAAGTAGACTCACTTATTTTTAATATGTGCCTTTCTAACACGCTTCAATAAACGTATTTTTTTAATAATAGACAGAAGACGTGTTTTGTCAAGTAAGAGAGTTTATAAAATAATTCTCATGTATTATAATTTGTTTGTAGCTATATGTGGTTGCATATACATCATATACATTTCTACTGTTAAAGAACCATCATGAACATAGACCAACTCCACGCTAGTCATATGTACGAATATGTGTCACACCTGACTATCATGGTCGTTTTTATGTTGCAATGTACACTGCATATAGTAAAGTTTTTTGAGTTCACCAAACCGTAGTGAATTTCATTAAAGTATTACTTCTAATTGATTCTACTGATCTGAATTTCAAGTAAGGTGTCGACGTAACATTTTCGTCGTATAGTTCGCCCTCCAAGTCCGACGCAAAACAAGTGAAACTACTAAAAGAATTGCCACTAAAAATTCGCCTGTGTCTCGTCTCTGAATAGAACAAAAAGCAGCCGTCGTCATAAATATCTTAAATTTTTGGACACTGTAGCATAAGACGTATTACAATTACCTACTTCCTGTTCCATCGATTTATTAAAGAAGGTCAGTTTTTGCCTCAAGAAACCCCTTCAGTAATTTTGATACAGATATAAATTATTCCGCACCCACTCAACTTCTGCATACCTTTTACGTCTTGTTACCCCTAAAATGGCTTATAGCTAATTAGATGACTGATCCGTTTCACCATAAAATGGCAAATTAGCAGCAATAAAGCACCATATTGGAGATGATGAATTATTCTGTAATCTTATTGTCACGTAGAGAGGACTCATTTGTTCCATTCAATATTGACTTTCATGAACATTCGGGATGGTTAACAGGGTTAGCTGGGAAACTTTCCTAAAAGTTTCCTCTTTCGACTTATTCGGAAGGTCTTGCAAATTATTTATTACTAATAAATCCACCTGATATCCTATTTATTGCAAAGAATTTTGGAAGCAGAGATTATTGAATTAAGTCAGAGGATTAATTCGCCAAAGTTTGTAATTAAAAAAAATGTTTGTTGGTAGATAAAAGCAGCATATGGGTGGAAATTATTTATAATTAATTAATACAATTATATTATAAGGAGGAGAGCAGAGAGGGAAGAGGGAAGGTATAAGGTATGTTGTAAGCGTAGTTTATTAATAGAAAGCTCTACAAAATCGACATGTTTACTTCAAAAGCTAACGGAAAAACAATAAGTAACCAATACCCCAGGAACAGCCGCTGAAGAGTAAACTTGTTTTGTCACTAGATCTCGTATTAAAATAAGCTCAATAACTCTTTTTGTTGACATTTGCGACTTACAAAGACTAACACTACGATAAAAGTACTCAAGACTAACAAAGCAGTAGATCTAAACAGCATCATGGGTAAGTTGAAACGTTTTCTGACCTTTGCTATCTTATAATACATATGCATATGTTAAGAGAGTAGCATGGGGAAGGGAGCACTTTTTTGAAGAAACGTAATGAAATGTTATCTGTATTCGTTTGCCAAAATGATAGCTATAGCGAGCTGCCCTAACCCCACAATCAGAACCATATAGCTTTGGTATCCTCTTACAATGTGGATTACTAATTAAGAAACAATCATATACGTATATGTATATTGGCTCATAGAAAATTCCGCCGCATAATAACCAATTATTCAAATAATATTTCTAAATTTTCTTTTATTTTTGCAGTTTCACCATATTCAATAACTGCAGAGACCTTGAACGTTATCTGACCAGAAAACAATGTCCATGAAAATAAATCGCTTTGCATAAACCATTCTAAGGCTCTTTATCAATTATAACTTCTACTAAGATTTTGTATGATTCATGTACGAACACAAACTCCAATATCATTGTAAATAAACCACACTTTTTATGATAATTACTTTCGCATTCAAACCACGAATTTCTAGGTCTATAGTATTTTCTTACAGACAATAAAGCAAAGTAGTATATGTACGAGCATATACTACCCAAGTTTACTTATCTGTTCAAACAATTGGAACAACCATATGGCGCACGTGTCCTCTTAACACGCTACAGACCAGATGCATGACAAATTAAGTTTCTTTTCCATCAGAGAAGACAACATCCACAAACACAGAATTGCTCTTACAGAATTTATGTAACTATTTCACTAATTTTAAGAATCATTTTATGAAAGGTATTTTCTTTTTGGTTCTTGCCGAGATGGAAAACGTTTAGCTGGAGCACCTAGACGCAACTGTTCTATTATACTACAAGGAAACAAAACCCTGATTTACCCATTTCACTGGAATGTTCATGTCTCTCTAAGAAAGCGACCCAAGCGCCTTAATGATAAGAAGATTACAGTACCTGCACTCACCACATCAGCGCCCAGAATATGTCACCTAATACGAGCACAGACAGGAAAACATCAAAGAAAATGTTCAACCGTATCATCGCTCTCTCACTAAGAGTTGCAGACCGTAGTCATTTAAGCCCAGACGTCAATAAGTTGGATGCAGTTTTATTTGCTGAGAGACAGCAACCTGGAGAGTCATGCCACACACAATTGTGTAGGTGAAAAGCCCCATCGCCCATAAAAACTCCAACCGTTTGGGTCCCGATAGTCGTTCAGATTATTGAATTCTGCCATTATTTAATGTATGCAGATGACCTCAAACTGTTCTGCAAAATAAAGAACTTAGATGATTGCATGAAGCTCCAAAAGGACCTTAATTATTTATCTGATTGGTGTGTTGTTAATGATTTAAGATTAAATGTTAAAAAATACATGGCTATTTCTTTTTCAAGATCCCTAACGCATTACTGTTTCAACTACTGTCTTATTCTTATATCTTTTGTAAGAGTTGACAAATTTAAAGATCTTGGTATCTTTACAGACTCAAAACTAACCTTTATTCTACATATTGAGTATGTAGTCGCTAAATCCAATTCAGTTGTTGGGTTCATTGATAGGAACTCTAAAGATTTTTCAGATCCTCATACATTTGTCTCACTCTTTATCGCACTAGTCAGATCTGTACTAGAACACGCTGACGTTATTTGGAATCCGTTCTATCGGATTCGTTCGGACCGTGTTGAAAGAGTGCAGAGGAAATTTTCAAAATATATATTTTTTTAAATGCATTGGAATTTCGAACCCTCGTATAATGCTAGATGTAAACTATTAGGTATAATGACCCTTGAGTCTAGAAGACAGTCCCATGATATTATGTTTGCAAGAGACGTTCTGTGTTGCCACATTAATAGCCCTGTTCTTTTATCTATGTTCCCAATTTACGTTCCCGAACGGACGTTAAGGGAGCGGAATATTTTTTTCCAAAAGGCGCATAGAAAAAACTATGGTCAGAATGAGCCGATTTCTAGAGCTCTAAAATCTTTGAATAAAATATGGCGACATGTCGATTTTCATATTTCGAGATAGCGCTTCAGAAATATTTTATTTAGCTTACTAGTTAATCAAGTTATCACGTTCCAACTGGCGGCCATATGAAGAAATATGACCTGCATTGGCATTGACCGTGGATTGCATCAGCCAATGCATGGGAACCTAAGCTGACTCAGCACACGCGCTTCCGATCGGATATCTGCGCTCGCCGCGCATGCAACAGGTGAGAAAGCTGAGTCAGCACATATATCGAGCATATGCGAGGCGAAATGAATTAGCTGGAATGATCGGGCGGGCAGTCTATCGACGGGAGTAAACTGAATAGGTCTTGAGTTATAACTTGAATTATAAAGGAATTAATAAAGTAGCATTTATTTAAAAGAAGAAGTACGTGTTTAATTATAGGCGGCTAGCCTGTCGTCGCTTTTTTTGACATCCGCCGGAGCGGATTCGTTAACTATCATTTTATTATTTATGTCATCTATTATAATATATGCATTTATATCTAATTTTTTTTCTTTCTTCATATCTGTTTGGCAAGGAAGCGTACTTGGTCCGGTCTTATATCTACTATAAACCCGTGATATACCGCAAGTAGAAGGCACAGAGCTAGCTACATTTGCCGACGACACTGCTATCTTGGCAGTAGGTAAAACGGTTAAAGATACTACAGAAAAACTGCAAGAATCTTTGGATAGAGTTAATGAATGGACAAAGGTTTGGCGAATCGCACTCAACGAGACCAAATCTGTTCATGTAAATTTTACTTAAAAGAAAATAAATAATTTGCCGATCTTTTCAAACTCAGTTCAAATCCCGTTTGCAAACGAGGCTAAGTATCTTGGAATGACACTTGACCCAAAGCTGAAATGGAAAGCGCACGTAAAGAAAAAACGCAAGGAACTAGATAATAAATATAGAGAAATGTGTTGGTTACTTGGAAAATATTCCAAGCTTAATACAGAGAACAAACTGCTTTTATATAAGCAAGTGCTAAAGCCTGTATGGACATATGGTATACAACTCTGGGGTTGTACCAAAATAAGTAATATTAAAATTTTACAAACTTTTGACCACAAAGTGCTAAGAGGTATTGTAAATGCGCCATGGTATATCAGAAATAGCGATATCCACAGAGATCTTGGCATTAAAACAATCGAAGACGAAATCAAAAACTACGCGAGAAAACATAAAAGTCGACTAGAAAGTCAAGTTAATATAACAGTCCTCCAAGTTTTAGATGAAAGAAACTTACTGCGCCGTCTGCAAAGAACAAAACCTTTAGACTTAGCGCGATAAGTAACCGCGTCTAAACTGCGGAGCTAGCAGGAACTTCTAATGGGAAGGTTCCTGCAAAACGTCCTTATTTCGTGAAACGAAAACTACTCGATAAGTCGAATACTTAGTTGTAGTAAAACAATATAAACAAGTTTGTTTTGAAGGGAGGTTTTTTAGTGGGTAAGAATCCCACACTACTATGAGCACGCGCTGTCGATCCTCATAGTGTCTTGTTGAAGATTTTCACCTACCCTCGGAAAAAAAAAATATCTGTTTACTCTTTTTTGTATCCTACATTAGTCTGAATTATATTTTATGCGTAATCTGTGTTTTTGATGAAATAAATAAATAAATAAAATAAATAACTAAATAAATAAATAAATCCTCCTCTGAGCCTTGTTTGTCAGTCTCATCGGAGATCTCATTCTCCAAGATCCCAGTGTGACCAGGGACTCAGAAAAAAGTTAAAAAATGCAGCCTTGCGACCAAGTTCAAGGAGAAATATACCTGTAGTATAGTTAAAACTTGATGTGTCGCATTGTATTGATTTTTTTTCGGAGGGTTGGAGGAGGATCGACAGCGCGTGCTCATAGTAGTGTGGGATTCTTACCCACTAAAAACCTCCGTTCAAAAGAAACTTGTTTATATTTTTTACTACAACTAAGTATTCGACTAATCAAGTAGTTTTCATTTCACGAAATAAGGACGTTTTGCAGGTACTTTCCCATTAGAAGTTCCTGCTAGCTCCGCAGTTTAGACGCGGTTACTTATCGCGCTAAGTCTAAAGGTTTGGTTCTTTGTAGACGGCATAGTAAACTTATTTCTTCCAAAACTTGGAGGACTGTAATATTTACGTGATTTTCTAGTCGACTTTTATGCTTTCTCGCGTAGTTTTTGATTTCGTCTTCTACAGTTTTAATGCCAAGATCTCTGTGGATATCGCTGTATCTGATATGCCATGGCGCATAGACAATACCTCTTAGCACTTTGTTTTCAAAAGTTTGTAAAATTTTAATATTACTTATTTTGGTACAACCCCAGAGTTGTATACCATATGTCCATACAGGCTTTAACACCTGCTTATATAAAAGCAGTTTGTTATATATATTAAGCTTGGAATATTTTCCAAGTAACCAACACATTTCTCTATATTTATTATCTAGTTCCTTGCGTTTTTTCTTTACGTGCGCTTTCCATTTCAGCTTTGGGTCAAGCGTCATTCCAAGATACTTAGCCTCGTTTGCAAACGGGATTTGAACCGAGTTTGAAAAGATCGGAAAATTATTTACTCTCTTATAAGTAAAATTTACATGAACGCATTTGGTCTCGTTGAGTGCGATTCGCTAAGCCTTTGTCTATTCATTTACTCTATCCAAAGATTCTTGTAGGTTTTCTGTAGTATCTTCGACCGTTTTACCTACTGCCAGGATAGCAGTGTCGTCGGCAAATGTAGCTAGCTCAGTGCCTTCTACTTGCCGTATATCACGAGTGTATAATAGATATAAAACTGGACCAAGTACGCTTCCTTGCGGCACCCCAGCCATTATTTCCTTAAAATCTCAATATTCGTTTCCACATTTGACGCGGAATAGCCTATTCGCAAGGTAGTTCTTCAAAATATTATATATGTGCTCTGGCAGAACTTGTCGTAATTTAAACTTTAAGCCTTCGTGCCAGACCTCGTCAAAGGCTTGAGAGACGTCAAAGAATACGCTTGAACAAATCATTTGATGTAGTTGTTCAACTGTAGAATGCTTACTTCTGAATCCGAATTGATGACCCGGAATGAGATGCCCTTCTTCTGCTACCGGCTGTATTCGCCTAATCAATATTCCCTAGAACGCTTTGGATATAATTGGAAGAAGCGAAATCGGTCTATAAGATGTTTTTTCATTCGGCGGTTTTCCAGGCTTAAGGACCATTATGATTTCGGCGACTTTCCATTGACTGGGAACATATTCTAGTCTAAGCGCAACGTTTATAATGAACAGAAGCTTAATTAGAGGTTTTCTTGGTAGTGCTTTAAGAACCTCTCCCGTAATTAGGTCGTATCCAGGAGCCTTCTTAAGTTTAAGTTCTTTATTTCTTCCTTAAGTTCGGTAAGTGTTGCAGTTCTTATTACGCTATTGGCTATATATGACGTATTTATCTTAATAAATACTATATAATCAAAATCGATTTTTCTTGTGAACACCGTTTCTCGAAAACTACTAGACTTGAAATTTTGCACAGTTATTCCTTATTTTGCCTAGGTGTGAGATAAAAAGGGATTTTCCGAAATTCCAGGTCTAAGTGGCATAAAGGGGGTAAAGGTCGAATTTTCCATCTGTAAATACTGATTCCACAGCAGTAGCTAAGTACTGGCTCTCCGGATTAAATAAATAAAAATTGTACAACAAACTTGCTCAACATATCAAGTTATTCTAAAAAAGTCGTTAGAGAATAAATTAAAATAACGCGACTTAGAAGCTAAAACATACAATGTTGCCTATAGGCAACATCAGGCATGAAAGGGTTAAGGTATAAAACATCCTTCTGCGTTGTCCCGAAGCTGAGCAATGCTAAAAACAATTAACCAGATCATCGCCCACAATTTTCCTTCAGTGAAGACCACGGCCAGCAGTCATGCAGCAGTGGCTATCGTTGCAATAGTATGTGTGTGTGAGTATATGGGTGCGCTTTCCTATAATTATGATTCGATCTTCAGTGTGCGATTTCCATTTTGTTAGATGAGATGTTGTTGATTGTTCGATTTGTCCCCATTTTAGAATGTTTTAATGGATTTGAAATAAATTGTATGATATGTTGTGAGCAGCTTTGTGTGTGCTCTGGTGGCGATTCCCACGGGGGAAGTTATAATTGAGTTTAGACATTTTTGGTATTGCACTCAATTGGCAATTATATTTCAACAACTAAAATGCGGGCGAAGCAAGGCGAGCACTGGCCAGCTAGTATTTTGAATAAGAGCTTGTCCATCAAACGGTTTGAAAGTTTCTTGCAAGTGGGTGGCAAAAACTTGCACTTTCTCTTTATCATACCTGGTCTTGATTTTTTTTAATTGGGGCGGCTTGAATTTGAGGTTTTTTAATACCTTTTATAGCCTTCCAAAGCGAATAATTATAATCTTTTTCTGCCGTTAAGCTTTCTAGGTAAGTCTGCATTTTATTATTCTTAAGGTCTTTAATAGATCTTTTTAGTGAGTTGCACAAACGGTTTAGATGTGCTTTATGTTGCGGAGCCCGAGTTTGTTGCCATTTTTTGTGCGCTTTTCTCTTCTCCTTAATCATCTCTTTTATTTCCTGCGGATAAGTTTGAATGTAGCTGGCCGGCGTTTTCTTAGGTTTGGGAGTAGTCTTACATGCGGCATTCTGTAGGATTTCGACAAAGCGATCAACTTCAACTTCCAGTTCGTATGGCGTTTTAAGTGATACGCTCAGCTATATATTTGCTTTAATATCTTTTTTAAAGCTATCCCAATTAGTTCTCGCGCCGGTTAATCTGGCCGGTCCCCCTTTTTTAATCAGAGCATCCCTTATCGTCATAATGATTGGAGAGTAATCAGAGGAGAGACCAAAGCTTTCTTCAAGTTTTATACGGTTGCCAGATATTCCTTTAACAATAAAGAAACCGATCAGATCTGGTATCTTATTTTTATCAGTCGCCTAATATGTTAGTTTACCCGTCGAGTGAAAATCACAACTGAATTGCATACCCGCATTATAAAGCTTTTTACCTTTCTAAGAGGCGTACCTTGAACCCCAGAAGGTGTGTTTCACATTGAAGTCGCCACCAATAATAAAATTTGGTTTAAGGACGTTGAAGATGTTTGTGAAATCACTTTCTTCAAGTTTACATCGCAGTGGACAATATTTAGACGAAATGTTGAAAGCAAAATGTTTATTTCTAACGCGTACCATGCTTACTTGCATTGCTTCTAATTCAATCTTTACTTCCGCTGAGTGTTCGATACATTCTTTTATAAACAAGGATGATCCGCCTCTGGCTCTTTCCGATGGATGGAAGGCGTGATACACGCTATATCCCCTTATCTTAACATTCGATTGCTTTGTCAGATGAGTTTCACAGACCAAGCATATATCAATGCCTTTTTCTCGCATAAAGATTTCTAACTCTTCGAGTCTTCGCATGAGCCCGTTGGCGTTCCAAGTAAGAATTTTAAACGTTTCTTTCATATTCTGGTTGAAGTGCGCGTGTTATGAATGTTGTTTTCTAATGCCACTAGTCTCTCGAAAATAAGTTTGTTTGGTTTGCATTGCTCTTCAAGTTTCGCAAGAACTGGGGGAAAAACATGGATACATGATCTAGTGAGCTACCTCTATCACCGTTTTCCAATGTCGCAGCTTGAACAGGAGTCTTTACGTTAAAGTTTGAATGATTTCTTGGTTTGGTCTCCCGTGAGCTGTCGGTCTTGTACTTGCCATTAACTGTCATCGCCGATTGAGCATAAGACTGCTCGCCAATATTCGACGATTTAGCTCCTGTCACCGTTTCTTTACTACGTGTGGGTTTTTCTTCATTACCCGATCTTAAGAGAATATTGGCGGATTTTTTATCTTTCGCTGCTTTTTTCGTAGCTATTTTGGGTCTATTCTTAATTGGTTTTGGTTTTTTGCATTGTACTGATGTCATTTACTTATCAACATATGATCGACACGACCCACAAAAGTGACTTCAGAAGTTTGCAATCACCATGACTCTGATACATTTTCCTTCAAAAATGTCCTTCGTGTATCATTTAAATAATAATTTATTATCACAAAGCCAGTAGACGCGGTCCAATAATGACTGGGATCTTTCATCGCTGCATAACGTAACTTCTTTACGACCTAAACGTTTCCTATTTGACCTCTATTCTCTTTACAGGACCAACAGCAAACATCTAAAGCACCAGCAGAACTCCATCAAAACAGAATTTAATTTGCACTTTACTTAAATCACCACAACATTACCATTAGAAACAGTATAACTAATCTCTACGGAACTCATTCTATTGCTACTCATAACTGTCGATTATACTTACGAACCAAGTCATCGCATCTTGAAGTCTCCTTTGTGTACACCGACAAGTCAGACTCATCACACTAAGAGCAGTTCAAATTCATAGCAACTAAAAACATTTAAAAACCGACCGAAAAAATGAAACCATTTCAATCTAGTAAACAAAAAAAAAATATAGAAAAGTTACAACCCGCCTTAATCCCTTAAGGATTCACACCACTAAAAAAAGCAGAAAATTATAAACGGATTTTTTTTTTAAATGCTTGTGGGTAGGCCTTGGACCAATAGAGATCTGTTGTGCCAGGGGCCAACTTTCGAAAGCAAGTGTGGGCGCCATGGCGTAAGTGGTTAGTGTGGCGGACCACTGCGCGTGAGGTTCCAGGTATGAATCACAGAAAACTCCAACAACTTTTTTCACGGCCCCACCTCTCGCGAACGTTTGACAAACATCCGAGAGTATTTGTTGTTAGCAGAAAGCTGCTCAAAAACAAAAAAATGCTCTTCGGATACGGCATAAAACTGTAGGTCCCTTCCATCCGTCTTCTTCTTCTTCCTATTTCGGCGAGGTTATGCTCCCAAATGAAGGGATCATAACCCTCCCACTTCACCGCATTTCTACTGATCCGCCTGTGGGGTTCGCCTATTTGACCTCAGAAAATATCGGCAGGCCTCCCAATTTTGGATTAGTCGGTTACTAAGGCCAATGAAATGCCGATGTCGTCTCACTTGTGTGATTCAGGCGCTCACAGGCCTGCCTCTCCTGCCTCGCGATGTCTTTGGAACGTTCAATGATATTGCCTGAACGTGGCAATAGCAGCTAAGCCGATCTAGCACTAAATGTCCAGCTTTATAGTGTATATAGCAAGGTGAAAAGTTCTCGGCCTGACGTAGAGATAGCGTTCCAATCAGCAAAAAATTATATTTCCTGCCTGGGTGCACTTCTCATTAGTTCGTATGACAAGTTTCAACCTGTTCTCTCAAGTAGTTTGTTTACACGAATTTTTTCAGTAGACGTCTTGCGTGTTTTTCATTAAAATGGAAAAACTTGAATATCGTGCGGTCATAAAATTCTTCGTTTTGGATGGGTTAACCCCTAAGGAAATTCATCCAAAGTTGACAAAAGTTTACGGGGACTCTGCTCCTTCCACGAAGGACAGCCAAAAACCGCAACCATACCCGAAATTATCGAGAAAGTGCGTGATATAGTGTTGGACGATAGGCGAGTGAAGGTGAGTGAGATAGCTGAGGCTGTGTGTATATCGGAAGAGAAGGTGCGAAACATCTTGCACAAAAACTTAGGGATGCAAATGCTCTGCGCAAAATGGGGGCAGCATTTGCTGAATGCCGATCCAAAGCAAATGCGCAAACGATTTTCACGGCAATTTTTGGACCGATTCAATAGGGATCCGACCGATTTTGTGCGGCGATTTGTCACCATGGATGAGACATGAGTCCGCCACTATACGCCAGAAACGAAACAGCAGTCGAAGCAGTGGGTGGAAGCCGGTGGTTCAGCGCCAAAGAAAGCGAAGTCGATCGCATCTGCCGGAGAGGTCATGGCCAGTGTGTTTTGGGATGCGAAAGGGATCCTGTTAATTGATTACCTTGAGAAAGGCAGAACAATTACAGGCGAATATTACTCCAACCTTCTTGACCAGCTGGATGCGAAAATTCGCGATAAGAGGCTTGGCTTGAAGAAAAAAAAAATCATCTTTCACCAGGACAATGCACCTGTACATAAGTGTGCGTTGGGAACGCTGTGGGATTTGGGGTATGATTTGCTCGGCCATCCCCCCTATTTACCTGATTTGGCACTCTCAGACTTCCATCTGTTCCCAAACTTGAAGAAATTTGTTTCTGGGAAGCGCTTCGCATCCAATGCATAAGTTGATAGGGCCGTAGATGAAAATTTTCACAGCCTTCCAGACACTCACTTCCGAGAAGGAATACTGATGTTGGAGAGACGCTGGACTAAGTGTGTCGAAGTCAAAGGATGTAGAATCATTTTTTTACTGACAATCGCAGTCTTTCATTGTCAGGCCGAGAAGTTTTCACCTTGCCCTCGTAAATGACTGCGATATTCTGCGATATACCATATTCGTAATAAAGTAAAACTCTAGTTGAAATTTCGAAGCTATAATTTCTTTCGTTATAAATTACTCACAGATTCAACCGGGTAATGATGACTAATAAAATATTATTTCGAAGAAATTAAACCCGTTACGCAATTTCTATGAACTGAAAAAAATAATCGAAGAAAATTTAAAAGACGAGTGGTAGCAGATCGAATGCACTTTCCACGTGAAATGCAGTGACTGATTACTTGTTACTTCTGCATTTTCGCAAAGCAGTTAACAGCAACTTCTAGACAGCATTCCGTTACTTGCACAAGATTATATTGAACAATGCTTTTGGGGTATTATAAAAGGAGTATTTTGTTAATAGAATATACGTATCATGAGCTTGTAAATATTTTAAAAATTTCGAAAATTTACTTTTGCCCACCTACGAGTAGATTGCCAAAACTGCACTCTGTGCGCTGTATTGATAGATTTCGTTTTTTGTTTTGTCTTTTTTTGTGATTTGATTTTTGGTTGCAAAAAAAAATATTTGGATGTGATTTTCAAATTTGCTTAATTGTGTTGCAAAAAACTTGTCCCCAAAATTGAAAAATGTTCACCAATTTGGGAAGAAAAATCCCAATCTGGCAGCAGATAATATGCCCAAATAAATTATACCATAATAGGTGACTCGTGCTCGCCTTGCTTCGCCCGCATTTAAGTTGACACTCAGTTATTTTCGAAATGTTAGGTCGTTACATACGAAATTGCCGATCTACTGATCATTCCTAAAGTGATCGTTGTGGCGTGACGCTGTGTAGAGAATTTTTTTTTTAAGGGTGCAGTTTAAGCTTTTTAACGGTAAAAATACATTTAAACTATTAGCACAGATAATAAACTTACCCAGATGTCGCATCCCCATACAAAAAAACGTTGATCTTTTTTGCGATGAGCAAACAACGATGGGCAAACAAAAAGCTTTTCTGCTTCGCAAAGAAAAAAACCGGAAAATAAATTTTCTGTGCGAAAAGCTTTTTATTTTGCTTTGCGAAAAGCTTTCACCACCAGCGTAGAGTTTGTGACATACCCACAGCGAAATATATTTTTTGTTTTGTTTTGTATTCTCGTATTTTTTGTCCTGGCCTGCGACTTTGGCACGGTGAGGAACAGACAGAGCAGAAATATACCTACATACATATGTATGTACATTAAATTAGGGTAGGTTAAGATCAGGAATAATTTTAATGCGATCTGCGATGATGTTAAGAATTTGTAGGCACGGTACAAACAATTTAAATAGTAGGTACTGTAGGTATTGTAGGCTAACTTAATTTTACTTTACTTTATTCGTATGTATGTAGGTATGTACGTACTGTAAGATTGAGGCTGATCAAATAATTATGTTTATTTATTTCCTAAATATTTGAATACATCTGTCTTTTACAAATCCTTGTGGTACTCCTACTCTCATTTACAGTATGTTTGATGTTTGGTCCTTACAATGTACATAAAAGAAGAGGTCCGATAGGTAGCCATAACCACTCTTTTATTTTTTTGTTCATGCACGTTAAGCAATAGGAAACAAAATCCACTCTGCTCTTAGCCCACTTTAGTTAAAGGCATTTATGTGAAAATGCATCTGCAAAATATTTTTGTCTTTAGACATTTACATAATACATGTTAGAAGTATGATTTTTAGCTATTCACAGTGCCTTAACCAAAGCGGTTTCCAGGGGACACGAACGCGGACGTGGCAGAATATTGACTCCCCATCACCTCCCTTACCGCACCACCGCCTTAATTTTTTTTTCAAATATTCATACATTATGTACATATGTAAATATTTATTTTAGTTTACACATTCATTAAATTTTGCAACTTTTTTGTCTTTTGTTTTGGATTCCTGTTCTTGTTTATGCTCTTGTCAATAAACCATTTACATTTTTCCCAAAGCAGAGCTACTACAAGGAAATTGACTGTATCAATTTTGTGCGAATAACATTTATTTGTCGTTTCAAACCAATCTGGATAGTGCAAATTTGTTTTTAAGATACATTGATTTACAATATTTTCTCTAAGATTAGACGCAAATGGACATTTCTGAAAGCAAGTGGTAAATACTTGTATATGAAGTTCACATATTTTGAAGTACTTGTCTGATGGTCAGACTAGTATTGGATTTTCATTGGAGTATTCATATTCTTTCAATTTGATCAATATTTCCGTGAGATAGAAATTGTTTTTGTCCTTTGTCATTCCTTTGACACAGTTCTCACAAACTGCATTCATTTTTTTTAAGTGTTTTAAAAAAACAGTAACCTACAAAATACCTTGTGGCTATGTCATTCATTTCTGTCATTTTTATTGAAATCGTGTGTTCATCTGGTAATTCTATCGCTAGAAGTTCGGATTCAATATTTGGCTAGATCGAATATGTTGTCCTGTGTTAGGACAATCTTTGTTTTATTTTCAGTATCCAACACAGGATTCCAATCTAACTGTAAATATTCAGAATCTTCTTCTTCACAATTGGAAAATTTTGACTTAAACAAACATTTTAGAGCCATCATTTTGGCCAGTAATGAGCCAAGTTCAGACGCGTTTGGATTATTTTTATTAAAATGTTTACTCTTGTTTTTCCAAAAAGGTTTTCAAGTGGGTTCTGATTGAACTTGTTAACATATATATAATGTTACACAGTAATCATTGAATAATTCTTTTTTTATCATTAAAATACTTTCAATTGTCATAATCAGGCTCTTAAAGCAGAAGGGTTTACATTTTGCATTGATTGGCTGAATTTGTTTTAAATATTATTGCAGTTCTTTTAAAAATCCAATATTTGCATCATTTCGAATAAGTGCAGATCTTCCATTCAATAAATCAAATATTTTATTGATTTTATTTATAAATTCTGCTGTTGGTTGCGCAAACTGTGCAATTTTCTCTGAAAATTTATTCAAGCGCTGTAATGCATTAATTGCGCAAGCCACGGATCTGCTAAGTACTTGTGCCGCCAGTTTCACATTCATTTTTTGAAATTCTGTGGGATCTATATGAGCATATTTTAGTTTTGGATACATTTTTGTGGTATTATTTCTTTCTATATTATAGATATACTCAATTATTTTCCAGCTTACAACTCCATCCAGAGTTTGTAAGTCTGATCTTAAAACATTGTTTCTTACACCTTTGATTAAATGTGGCACATCATACATTCCATACACTTTTTTTTGTAAAGAAAGGAACTGTTGTCCTCATCCAGCTTTAATTTATTGAAAAGGCTTCGATTCGTAGGGCCTTGGTCACAGCAAATGCCTCTTACGTTTAGTCCCAGTTTTCTACATATGTCAATACAGTTGTATACTTCAATTTCGAGCTGCTTTGTTGGTATATTGCTTGGACAGGTAACATGATAAAGCACTTGTTTTTATTTACCACATATACTACGGATCATGAACACACAAACTGATTTCGCACACAAATTTAATTTTTGATTTTCTCCATAATCAACGAAGCCCTCGAAAAACATAATCTTTATATTTATTGTATGTTAAATTTGCCTGGATACTCATCTCATGGAATATTAAAATGACTTCTTTGTCTTTTGCTTCCAATGTTAAAACATTTTTTTGTATTTCCTCAAAAACATTTTCGTTTAGACCAGGAGATAAACTTTTAAGTTTTATCCATCTATGCAATGAAGCTGGGTGTGGCAAGTGCAATTGCAGCTGATCGCGAAGAAAATTATATCCAGACGACGAGCGGAAAAATATACATTGGCAAATCCACCTTTCTGCTTGGGTAAATCGTCGTTTGCCTTGTGATAAAATGAGTTTGCAAAATGTTTTCGAATTTTTATTTATATCAAGCAAGAAATCTATTTTTTCTTCTATTGTTTGCTTTTGATATTCTCTAAGCTGTGCTTTATTTTTTTTAGCCTGCGGACTTTAATTGCCAGGATATTTCTGAACTTTAAGCTTTTTTTAGCTCTCTCTTTGAGGATTTTGTTAATTTTTTGCAGTCTACTTATTTGTTAAATATAAAAAAAAATTGCTTTTTTACCTTCGCTTTGCATTTCTTGCATACAGATTCTATGGAATCTACAGATGTGTTGCAGTGTATACCTAAGTGCTGAAACTTCATTTAGTTCATCAATGGATATACATATCGGTACTCGTTTGCACTTTTAATGTTTTGTGATTAGAGTAGTTTATTTTGACTTTCTTAGGATCAAAAGCAAGTTCATTGTCATTAGATTCCAAAAACATTTCACTCCTTTTCATAAAAAGTGTAGGAACAGCGTCGTGTTTTAATTTTTTTTTCCCAAAAAATTTCAAATCGGAATGTTTACTACAAATGTATGGCCGTTTATGATTTTCAATATTATCACGAGATTCTTCTGCCTGTGCTAGCCAGTCATTATATTTCTTTGTTCCCTTTTTAGGAAATCTAAGCATTTTCCTTTCTGGAAATTGGGCAGTTGTCGCATTGCAGCATACAATAGCGCACTTTATTCGCCACGACATTTCCTTTAAGTCGATTTTTTTTCGCAACTTTTCTGTATTTGTAACTACCAAGGTACCTAATAAACCTGAAATAAACTTAAATAATATATTTTACCTTTCCTAGATTAAATCTTCAAAATTTTTACTGGACACACACAGTAAAATATGAGTTTTCACTTCGAAAAAATACAATTTAGATATTTTTTACCACACCACAGATCTACACAGTTCGAAACTTCGGTCAATATAGCAAAATGAAAAGGGAAAATACGTACCTACATATGAATATACGTACATATATATATACAAATGTATAAATGAAATTGTGTCTCGCAGTCGCAGGTCGCAGACGGTACAAAGAGTAGCAAAAGAAAAAGCTTTTCCCACAGAAAATTTATTTTCCGTTTTTTTTCTTTGCGAAGCAGAAAAGCTTTTTGTTTGGCCATCGTTGTTGCTCATCGCAAAAAAGATCAACATTTTTTTGTATGGGGATGCGACATCTGGGTAAGTTTATTATCTGTGCTATTAGTTCACTAATTTAACTTTTTTTCTTACATAGAGAATGCTTTTGCCAATACGTTGAAGCCGATTTTCATTTTTCAATTCAAAAAATCATGAACGCAACTCGGGAAATTAACGGCGTTTTTAGTTTGGGTATGTGTAACCAGAGAACAGTTCAAAACTGGTTTGCGTAGGTACTCGTAGTTCGGCGAAGGGGATTTTTCGCTCGAAAATATTTTTTTTCCGAGGGTAGGTGAAAAGTCTTCCATGGACACTATGAAAATAGCCAGCGCGTGCTCATGGTAGTGCCAGATTCTTACTGACTAAAATAATACCTTCCTTCGATATAAATTTGTTAGATATCGCAACTATGTAATAACTTATCAAGCAATTTTTCTATCACGACATTAAAACGTTTGGCAGTTTACTTTTTACTGAAAGATCCTGCATGTTCCGCAATCTAGACGCGGTTAATCATTATCCCACCAAGTCGAAAGGTTTCGTTCATAATTTTTAGGAATGTATTGTTGACATGTCCGATTAATCGGTTTCTATGCTTTTCCGCGAAGCTTCTAGTTTCAGCTTCGATTGTCGGAATACCGAGATCCCTGTGGATATCGTCGTTTCTAATATACCACGGAGCTTGGACAATTTCTCTTAGCACTTTATTTTGAAAAGTCTGTAAATTTTTGGCATTAGTTTTCTTGATACAACCCCAAAGTGTATACCGTAGGTCCACACCGGCTTTAGCACTTGCTTGTATAAAAGCAGTTTGTTCTCAGTACTGAGGTGGGAATGTGTTACGAGTAACCAGTACACTTCTCTATATTTGATTTCGAGTTCTTTACGTTTCAATTTCACGTACGAATTCCATTTCAGCCTTGCGTCGAGTGTCATTCCCAGGTATTTGGCCTCGTTTGCAAAAGGTCTTCGGGCCGGATTTAGAAAAATTAGCAAGTCATTTTTCTTGTAAGTGAAATTCACGTGAATAGATTGAGATTCGTTGAGGGCGATCCGCCAGTCCCTCGTCCATTCATTTAAATTATTTAACGCGTTTTGAAGTTTTGCAGTCGTTTCTTCGATTATTTTGCCTACTGATAGCGGTGTCATCGGCAAACGTAGCAAGGATAGTGCCATCTTCGTTCGGTATATCACGTGTATATAACAAATAGAGAAGCGGCCCAAGAACGCTTCCTTGCGGTACGCCGGCCGAAATTCCTTTGATCTTGGAGTATTCGATTCCACGCCTAACACGAAAGAGTCTATTCCCCAGATATGATTCTAGAATATCGTATAAGCGTACAGGGAGAACTTGTCGTAGCCTACATTTTAATTTATCATGCCACACCTTTTCAAAGGCTTGCGAGACGTCAAGAAATACGCTTGAGCAAATCTTTTTTTCTTCAAGTGCTTTCTCGATTACGTCAGTAATTCTATGCACCTGGTCAATCGCCGAATTCTTACTTCTGAACCCAAACTGGTGGTCACGGATAATATTATTCTCTTCTATAATCGGTTGAAGACGCCTTATAGACGGAGAGCTGGTGAAATTTTTTCATGATTATTTCGTCAACAAAATTTTGCTTATTTTTCGGTTGTCGTGTTCGGATACATTACGGATGTGAAATTCTGGCGGACCTGGGCCGGGCGTTTTAGGGGCTACAGGGCCTCAAAGTTGTAAAAAATGTTGAAAAAAAAAATTATAGCGTCAACTTTGAGTCTTTGCTTGATGAATCGCAATTAAAAATCATATCGTGTAGTGAAATTGCCAGAGCGATTGGGCGGTCGCAAACCCCTGCCAGAGTGCCCGAAACTTGTAACAGAAACTCCAATTTTGAAGTTATTTCGTCAGCACTCAAATTTTGGTATATCATCTAGTATATACTGGTGAATCTAGAACAGAAATGCCAGAGCAAAATTCCGGTCGCAACACCTTGCCAGAGCGCGTCAAAGTGCATTGTACGTGAGGGGCCTTTTCAATGGTTTGTATAAGGAATTGTTGTATATCTTCAAAAATATGTAAATGATAAAGAATATTTCAACTGATTCTGAAAGATTATCCAAAGATCTTTAAGATCGTGTATTAAGTTAAGTCCTAACTTCTTCTTCCTTTTATCAGCGAGGCTATGATCCGAAAACAAGGGATCACAGCCCTCCCACTTCACCGCATTTCTACTGATCCGCCTGTGGGGTTCGCCTAAGTTAAGTCCTAACATTTATACTTTCGAAAATATTCGATTTTAAAACCCAACATTTCGAAATGAGCCAAATACTTTTTCTGCTCATGATGTTTCTACACTTAAAGTATCATAAGAGATTTTTTGTTTTGTTTTTATTTTCAGTAAGTCCAATCATTAGTTGTTAAATCTGCAATTTAGAAAAAAAAAAGTGTTCACCATAAGTCAAAATACATTGCATTACTCACTTTAAGGTATTAAAGTTGTATCACAAACATTAATCGTTTTAGTATCATTTAGTTTTTCTCTTTTTATTTCTTGAATACTTGTAAGAATTGACAATCGGTAATCTATTGATTTGCTTATGACTAACGGTTAACTCTGTTCGCCATACTCCAATGGATGTTACAGTGCGATTTTTTTTGCGCTTTCAACTTTTGTAGGTGTTTTGTTTGTTTGTAGCCTATCGACATTTTTGACTCAGTTGCACTGATCTTAGTTGATGAAGCTTCATTACGTGTAATACTGTGGACTTGACTTTAGAGCAAACCATGAATGCTGATGCTGCACGGCGTTTAAAAGGTGTTATGTACTCTACAAACTCAATATCAGCTCGTCAACGTTGGTCAAAAAGTCATGCCATTCGGTCAAGTATAATATCTTATGTATATGAAGATACCGGTTTAAAAAAAGGGCAGACATAACTGCCGATTTGCAAATAAATAAAATCAAAAATAACTGCATT